>CM042091.1:29173672-30399922 GCA_023512835.1 Taxillus chinensis | reverse complement strand
AATGCCGCAAATGTGGAGCTGAAGATATTGGAAGTATAAATGAATTAACCTCGTTTCCTGTAGTTTCAAGTGCATTGAGGTTCGCTCCATGTATCCGTGTGAGCCACGTGTAAGATGCCTTAAATGTCTTCAACGGATTTCTTCTTACAATGGGACACAATGAGCTGATGAGTTTGAATGCGCTGAGATGATAGGGATAGTAGTTAGAGCAATATCATTTTACTCCATCTAAAGGTTCCTTACTCTGTCTCATGGGACTGCTCGGATCCTTACTCCTTGTCAATAGTTGCTTACTCTGTGTCAACTAGTTACTCGAATCCTTATTCTGTCACAAGATTCCTTATTCCGCGTTAGTGAAGTACACAGATTCTTTACTCCGTGTCAGCGCTTTCTTATTCTGTTCGAGAGCAAACACTCGGATGGTTTACTTTGCATCTCTTTTCCTTATTCCGTGCGAATAAAAGACTCAGGTCCTTATTCTGCACAAGTCCTTCCTTATTCCGCGTGAGTATAAGACTCAGATTTTTTACTTTGCGACTTCTTGTCCTTAGTCCGCATGAGTAGAAGACTTAGCTTCTTATTCCGCAATAGTGCTCTCTTACTCTATGCGAGTTGTAGACTAGGATTTTTACTCTGTGCCTTTATGACTTAGTCTATTCGAGTAAAGACCTAGATTCCTTAGTCCAAATCTTTTAGTACTTAGTTTGTGCTAATAATCCTTACTCCATATCTTGTAATGACTTGGTTATTTACCAAGTTAATTGACGACACTCACGTTGATCCGAATTAGCATTATATATCTTGTATTTAGCTTTGCACTCACAAATGTAGATCCAGTTAAACTTATCTTCTGCATAAGTTAGAATAGACATTGAAAGATCTCAAACCAAATTACATAGGGTTTTACCCGCATCATCCAAATTTTGGGTTCGATCCAATAATTACGACTAGGAAAAAACAGGTTTATGTAGAACTTGACCAAACATAGAACAAATAACGATTGCATGTTACTGAGATAGGGGAGTATAGAATGCAAACCTTAAGTCGGCAGAAAGTAGGTTAGGCATGTGAAGGGGGCAAGTGGATAGTGTAAAGACCTATGTTTGGGTTGATTTAGGAGATAGATTTTAATTGACAAGGAAGATATTTTTCTGTATCGTGCTCGGCGATAGGAGTGTTTTGGCTATCGTTGGGTCCAATTTGGAGTTCGGGACGTTGGAAGGCTATTTGTGTAATCTTTGGTGTTTATTAATTAAACATTTGTAGCACATATAAATAGGGAGAGAGAGAAACTCTGAATGTGTGATCATTGTGTTGACTTTGGTGAAAAAGAGAGAGTGTGAAGAGATCTTGGAGCTTGGAGCTTGGGTTTTGTGGTTGGTTCATTTATGAATCTAAACTTCTTATCTCGATTCTGTTCTTGATATGCATGCTTTTCCATGCTTTTTGAAATCTAGTATGAACCTTGGGTTTTAGGGGAAATCCAATTTTGGGTTGGATCAGGTGATTTAGCATGAGATCTGTGGTTTTGATCTACTATATATTATTGTGGATATGTGTTTCTATGATCTGGTAGTTTTATAACCACTTATGGCATGAGGGTTGAGAAGTCAACCATGGAAGTCTATAGTTGGATCTAGATGGATACATTTGGAATTATATTTATATTTATTTATGTTGTTATTGTGTGATTTAGAGGCGTTCAAGACACGTTTTGAGGAAAATATCATAGTCTGTTAAGTAAAAAGTGTGTTTGTGAGCATCTGGAGGTCGCTGGGCTGATTCCAAACGAAGAATAGGCTAAAATGACGATGTATAGTGCTCTTGGTGCATTATGGTTCGAAGGTCGAAGGTCGTAGTGTCGGCAGGGTCGAAAGGTTGAAGTTCGAAGGTCAAAGGTCAAAGGGTCGAAGGTCAGCCGCTTTGAGTGTATGCTTTGGGTCAAGATCTTCGAGCTTCAAGGCAGAGCTTTAAAGCATTGTTCTGCCATTTACATTGTAAACCATTATGCCTCTCTACATTTAAGTATTATATTTAAGTTACAATGTAAATAACGAAATACCACCCTTTCAGATTCAAAGAAAAATACTAGAAAATCAAATTCTCACTCTTTCAAAATGTGAAAAATGGGAATTAGAACTGAATCTCGGAAAAATCTAATTTTTCGTAGAGGTGACTTCTTAGAAAGTGGGGTTAGACCCCTAAAAAAATCCCCAAAAATCAGGTTATCTTAGTTATGATATGAGGAGCCAATGCCGATACTTTTTATTGCAAGAAAACACCTTTGACGAAAATCCTCTCCTAGTCAAGACTTGAGGATAGATTTGTGAAGATTGGCCTTGGTTATAAAGGGAGAGTTATGAACCTTAATGCCATACTGGTGTTGGTGTGTTGGTTTGAGGATTAAGCCTTGGGCTCTATGACTTGTTTGTGTTCTCACCATGATACACAGGTTGTGCTATGTGGCTATGGCCTAAGTGAGCTGTTGAACTCATGGTGCTAGGAACGTGGACAAGCTGTCCTATGTGGACAGTTTGGGTCCTGATGGTTGTTTGTAGGCTAGGTCCTGATGATTATACATATTACACAGGGCACGAGTATATTGAGCATATAATATAAACTTATATGTTTTGCATAGTAGAGTGATGTGGAGTTTTGGGGTCACCTACTGAGCTTGTAGCTCGCCCCTACTTTGTTGCTAATCCTTTTCAGGTGAGACCCAAGACTAGTGGAGGACTTTCTTCCAGGAGGACATGCCAACTACTCTGATGTATGATACAGTATTGTATGTTGTATTGATTATGTATTGCATCCCGGACATAGGTCCATGGATAGTTGCATTTAATATAGACTTATATGTTTTGCATAGTAGAGTGATGTGGAGTTTTGAGGTCACCTACTGAGCTTGTAGCTCACCCCTACTTTATTGTTTATCCTTTTCAGGTGTGTCCCAAGACTAATGGAGGACTTTCTTTCGGGAGGACGTGCCCACTACTATGATGTATGATACAGTATTGTATGTTGTATTGATTATGTATTACATCTAGGACATAGGTCTGTGGATAGTTGCATTTGCACATTGTTTGTGATGTGATCTCTGTATGATTGTTTGACATATGGTATGCATGATGATGTATGAGAAAGTACAGGATTACCCTCAATGTATAACTGTACTAGTTTGCATGATTGAGATAGCACCCGCAATGTAGTCTTTATTGGTGCTTGTCACCAACCCCTTGACCTTTTGGGTGCAGGCAAGGGAAAGTCATGTTCCTAGTTCTAGGTTCCTTGGAATTTGGGGGCATGACAAATAGGGATAGTGTAGTTAGGCACGAGAGTGCCCATGGCGTAGCCCATATTGGGATGCTACGGGTTGTCTGTGTTGAGTGGCGCCACAGGCAGGATGATGCTCGTGGTGGATGGTGCACGAGCAGCCCATGGCGGGCACCATTATGGGCACTGTGATAGGCAAACCAGCCCGTGGTGAAGGACAATACGGGCAAGGGTGCGGGCAAAGGTACAAGCAGTGATTCGATTTGTGGTGTTTCTAGGACCCATTTGCGACTCTCTTGTTTGGTACATCTTGAGTTGTATGCATGTTGATAATTTATGTTGTGAATCTCTATGTATGTTTTGATATATCATGCACAAACTCAATGGGAAGTAATTTGGTAAAGGGCAAAAGTCTAGAAAGGGACAAACATGACATGGTAAGTTCAGTAAGGGACGAACAACTTGGAGTCCGATTAAAACAGTGGCCCTGACATCACTGGTTTTCGTCCGGGCTCGTTTAGGGTGGGCTCAGTCGAAACCAATGGTGAGAAAATTAGAGTCACCACCAACTATTTTTGGGGTACAGTTAGATACTCTCTACCTTGAGTAGTTAAGATGTGGTTTACATTACTAAAGAAGGGTTTTGGAGTTGGTTACGTGTTAGGAAGGATTAACACCCCTACAACGCCCTTTCAGTATTTATCTTAAGAAGAGAATGTTTCTATTTGTTTTTACTGCTTGATAGAGTTTGACCTAAAACTATGTTTCTTTTCTTAATAACCTAAGTTCTATCCCTTTTATTTCATTTCTCTAAGTCATTTGTGAAAGTTGAGATTAAATTTGATTTACCTTGAGCCTCTAAAGAAGATCTTAAAGATTTTGATCTTTTTTTATTTCTAAGTTATTTGTTTGAAGTGAAAAGTAAAATCTAATTAACCTAGGGGTCTAAATTTTGAAAAGGGATCCTAGATTTTGGTTTTAAGATAACCTCCTTTGGGAAAGCCTTTTTTTGTTTTGTTTTTTTTTTTGTTTTGTGTTTTTTTCTATTTGGTTTTTTGTTTGTTTTTCTTTATTATTTTTTTATGCAAAGTTGTAATATGTAATAGCAAGTAAAAAAAAGTAAAGTAAAAAATGAGAGAGAAAAAAAGCGAGTGACAAAAGAGGAGGTATGTAGAAAAAAAGGGAGTGAGTTTTTGTTTTTATGTTATTTGCGGATGTTATAATCACACACTTCACATATATTTTGATATGTGTTTTAATTTTTTCATTAGCTAAAAACAAATAAAAATGATTAGAAAAACAACAAAAAAAGGGAAAAACGAAACCATAAAAATTATTAATTTTTAACACATTATTTTTTAGTTTCACTCCTTTAAGAGAAAACAACAATAAAAAAACAAAATAAAATAAAAAGAGAGGACAAAATAAAAATGTTTTCAGAAAAAAAAATAAACAAACAAAAAAACAAGGAAAAACAAAAAAAGGCTTTCCCAAAGTAGGTTATTTTAAAACCAAAATCTGGGATCCCAGTTCAAACCTTAGACCCCTAAGTTAATTGGATTTCACTTTTCACTTCAAACAAATAACTTAAAAATAAAAAGAAAAGAACAAAATCTTTAGGATCTCTCTTAAAAGCTTAGAGTAAATCAAATTTAATCTCTAACTTTCACAAATAACTTAGAGAAATGTAATAAAAGGGATAGAACTTAGGTCATTAAGAAAAGAAACATAGTTTTAGGTCAAACTCTAACAAGGAGTAAAAACTGTAATAGAAACCTCCTCTTCCTAAGATAGATATTGAAAGGGCGTTATAGGGGTGCTAATCGTTCTCTACACATAACTAACTCACAAATGCTTTTATGGTAATGTAGACCACATCTTAGCTACTCAAGGTAGAGGGTATCCAACTGTACCCCAAAAGCAGTTGGTGGTGACTCTAATTTTCTTACCATTGGTTTCAGTTGAGCTCACCCCAAACGAGCCTAGACGAAAACCAGTGATGACAGCTAGCAACTCTGCTGGGGACTCATATAATTTTAGAGAGTTAGGTCTAAAACTAGGAATAGGAGGATATTTTTATTTTTATTGTTGTATATATTTGATTTTTTATTGACTGTTAATTGTGATTGTGACATTCTCAGGTTCCAAGCTAGATCTTCTAGGTATAGGGGTTTGTATACAGAGAGGGGGGTGAATCTGTATATGTAAAACTATTTCCTTTTAGTTTTAGAGTAGTATAATATCCAGATGTAGTTGGTGTTTTGGATGGTATATTAGTGCCTCATGCATTATCAGTTAATAGTAGGTATGTATGAGAAGAAAAAGACAGAGACACAGATTACGTGGTTCGATCAATGTGATCTATTACACGGTGGTGAGGGTGAACCTACGCCGAGTCTAATCTACTATATACTTTTAGTACAGTAGGGTCTAACCCTTGTTACAACAGGATTAACTCTCTCTTCTTTTTAAATGCAAATACAAAACAGTATTACTCCGTACTCACTCACCGTGAAGAAGCTGTTTAGCCTAATTTCCTCATGCGCATTCAACTGTTTGGACCGCTTGACCTTCAACCACTCCTTTGCCGAACTTACACCCTTGTTCGTCGAATGTATGGGAAAGAAAAATAGATTAAGTCACTTGTTATCTTGCTTTAAATCTTCCTCTCTCTGTGTGTATGCTAAATGAACTACTCTGCGTCTCTCTTGTATCGTTTCAGATACGTTTCTTGTATTATGCAATATTCTAATGCTATCATGAAGTAAGGCACTATGTGTCACGCCCCAGATTTCCAACTCGAGGAAACCGGTTCGTGACTCCCCTTTACCCACGCGGTGGATAAGGGGTTAGGATAATATAACTCCACACTGGACATCACAAACTTCCACAACAGATATTCACAAAAACAAAATCATGTCTTTATTAATTTCAAACCACAATAACTGTTTACAAACCAAACATGCCTTTATTTCAGTCAAAACCCTTTTACAAACTTTCCCCACTGGGGTTAATTTCCATTTAGGTTAATTACCAAACAACCTAAATCATCTAGGTTTCATGCTCAATTTCCATTTTCCCCAAATTCCTAAAGTTCATCGTGAATTTTCATGATTTCATCTAATTCTTACATGTTAATCCAATGAAACAGCAAAGAAAGGGTGAAGAATCAATGGAACACCTACCTGGAATGATTCTTGATGATCGAACAAACTTAAAATGCCCCAAAGCGAAGGCTCCCAGCTTCTCTCTCTCTCTCTCTCTCTCCAAGCTTTTGAAACGTAACGTGGAAGCTCTTACTCTCATCCTATTTATATTTCTGCATTTTCTTTTATTAATAAATCCCAAAAATATTAATTGACCTCCTGAGGTCACGAACTCCAAATTGAGCCCAAGTACAGTAAAAACACTCAAAATGACGAGCACATCACTATCCAGATATTTTCCAACCCAATTGACCGCTCAAATGCAAGGTCAACCAATAAACCACGAGAAAGTCAACAATTGGGCCACTTGGGGCCCCGACCCGGAATTGGGCGCAATTACAGTCAAAATGCTCACATTGACGAACACAATATTGTCCAGATATTTTTAGCAACAGAGAAAGACTATCTCTCAGCCCTACCCAAATACGGGTCTTTATATGACTTCCTGCCACCGAAAATGCGGGATGTCGGGGGATGGGTTGATATGCGCTGATTTGCGGATCGGATGCCCATACTACGTATTTGCATGTAATCAATCTTGGCCGTTCATCCGTTAATGGTGGTTGGCAGAAATTAATGTGACATTAAATGCGCTCAACCGCTCGAACGGCGCCGACTTGCCGTAGCAAACCCCGATTGACAACATCGCTAAGTTAGTATACTTAGGGTATGCTTAGGGTTGCATGTTTGCCTCGAAGGTGGATGCCTCATAGGTTTGAGGACTCGAAGATTTAGAGTACGACCTGTGTAGAAGTTGCGGAAGTTGGCTTTGGGCTTTACCGCATTGATTTCGCGAGTCTACGACTCACATATCTTTGAGTCTTCAAGGCTAGAGTTCAGGTTAGATTAGTTCGTTTGCGTCACTCAATTAACCGTAAGGCTACGACTCTACGAGTCTGCGACTCTCCTAATGGCTTTTAGAGTGACTTCTTCGTAGTGCACTTAATCTACCTGTTGTTATAGGCTGCGAGTCTACGACCTTCGCTCTGCTGGTCTACAACCTTCAGGTCTCTCGGTTTACTTTACTTAACTAAGAGCCTCTTCGACTCTTCGAGTTTTAGGCTTTGCATTTCTTCCTTAGTATTTCATAGTTGCTCATAAACTGAGTCTCCTTATTCTTTGAGTCTTTCACTCTATGACCCTTGAGTCTATGACTCTACGAGCCTTTGAGTTACAATTGCAATTTTGTTTGTCAGTCTTAAATGCATTTACTCTTCGACCTTCGACTTACGAGTCTGCAAGTCCTGTTTACTTAACAGTGTTCCAAGGCTTCGACTCTACGACCCTAGAGTCTACAAGTCTATTTTACGTTCTGTTAATTGACTTAGGCGCTCTTAGGGACTCTACAATTCTACGGGCTTCGAGTCTTCATGTCACTCAAAGTTGGTTACTGTTCTTTAGAATTCTTCGACTCTACGAGTCTCTGAACTTATTCACGCTTGCAGTAACTCACTCTTTTACGTACTTCGACTTTACGATCTTCGACCCTGGATCTACGAGTCACAATTTTGCGTCGAGTCTCCGGACCCTACGAGTTTACTGAGCCTCTTGCCAATATGTCCTGTGCGATTCATTGCTACAAACTTCGACTCTTTGACCCTACAACCTTCGAATCTTCGAGTCTTGGACTTAAACCGTATTTTTGGCAGCTTCATCAAATCTATATTTCCAACACAACAGATTCAGTGCTAAGTGAGATAAGACATCAATTCAAAGAAATTGACACATAATTTAACTTGTAGTAGCGTCAGAATTGCTTTAACTTGTAGATGTATGGAATATGGAGATTGGCAAAAGGGAGAGCGGAAAAGGAAAAAGGAAGAATGCAAAAGGATAAACATGAGAAATGTGATAATATTATTACAAGCGTCGTAATTGTTTTCCCTTCCACATCGGATTATCATTTGACTTCGCTGCTACACTCGAGTGCCATCATATCGTCACATGTCAGCTGACACATAGATCAGGCAATAAATCCGGTGGATTTATGAGGTTCAAAATATTTATGGGGTAAATTGGGTATAATCTGCACAGAAATTTCGGGTTGCAAATTACCGTGCATTAAATTTTCATCAGAAAAGCAAATTTGCAGGCCTACTTTGTTCAAGAACATTTGGTTTTGCATTAATGTTGATGAGTTATGTTTGTTTTGCATATGAAAGATTAAATTTAACAGTTCAACGCGAAATTTGTTTTATGATATATGAAAGTCTGATACCAACGAGCTCAGATTCCAAGTTACCAACAAAACACAAAACGAAGTATTCCGGGCAGCTGATGCCCAGTACTCTCGAACACAAATACGTACGATAAAATTTGCTGCCACATAGACGTACCCACGCCATGTTTTTGGACTGATGAAAAGGGAAGCAGACGGATCGAATTGCCGAGGCAACTTAACTGTTGACCGAATTTCCACCAAACATTAATCAGTCTACCAAGACGCCACGTAGTGGGCCTGACGACGCAGTACAATTATTCTTCTCCATATACACGTTACAATAATATTAATCTTGATCAAGTATCAGGAAAACAAATTACAAAAGACCATGCTGATCATGGAAAGGAATGACAGTTTGTATATACGTGCACAATTTCCACAAAAAGTAACTAAAATAATTGGGCAGAGTTGCAGACATTCCTCATGGGTCGGGCTGAAATGACACTGATGAGAACTGCCGTGATCCTCAACAGATACGCAAGTGAAACCTTCCTCACGCCTCACGCTATGGTGGGCGTCTTGCTAAAACAATCCACTTTACACAACCCCACTGATCTCACCATTTCTCCGATCCTGCCAATTCAACGTTTAATACACCAGAAATATAAGTGGAACAATACCATGAAACGTGTAGGAATCTCCAGAATCCTAGGATTCAACTTTCTTCTTTGCACAAGGAAGTAGATAATGTGACCAACTCACGTCAGCAATGTTACTGAGTTTGTGGGTTGTTCGTTATAAATGAGCATATATCTAGAGTGTGTGTGTGGCAATCTAGATTGGAGAGAAGAAATTTGTTGGACAGTTTAGTTGTCTCACCGGTCAATGCTGTTCCTTCCTTTGTCTAGGTGATCGCTGCTGTTTCTGGCCTTTCCGGAGAGGTCCAAACTCTTTCTGGAGGACCTCTCCCTCTTGTCAATGCTGCCTCTAGACTTTTCTGTACTTAGCCTGGACTTCTCTCTCTGCCCATTGCCGAGTCTAGCTTTCCCTGTCTGGTTGTGATGGTCGTCTGGGCTGGGGGTGGAATTCTCTTTAGCATAATCAATGCTCGGGCGATTCTGATCCATTAGTACTTCGTCTACGCCTTCTGCTTTTCCTATTCGATTGCTCTGAAATTTCTGAATCGACGACAGGAACTTCTTCAGTTGTCTTATATACTCTGGGTGGTTCTCCAAGTTGCAATGGTTCCCGCCTTTAAGCCACAGGGGTTCATACTTCTCCTTGCACAGCTCCCACAGCTGCTTCCCATGAGAAATGTCCACAACATCATCTTGTGTTCCCTGTCAGCGCAATACTCAAACAAACCAGTTTCATGAAACAAACAAAACAAAACACAGCATCGTAAAATTGGAGTGGAAAAACGTTGTGAATGCGCTTACATGGATCACCAGAACGGGACATTTGACCAGTGGGATTTTATCGATGTTCTGCAAAACCACAGGAAGCAAATAACAAAAGAAAAAAAACAGACAAATGGGTTTAGTTTACCGATTAAAACAAGCAGAGATCTATACCCGGCCCATGCTCCAATTCCATGGGATAGTTTTATTCTTACATGATTTAAACCAAACTCACAGTAAATGGATATGGGCTTCTGACCTTGTAGATATCAAACCAGTAGGAGCGTTTTACGGGGGCCATGACGCGAAGTCCAGAGAGCATTGGACTGTGAAGAATGACAGCGCCAAGGTCTGGCCGGCGTGAAGCAAGGTCCAGAGTGGGTCCAGTACCGACAGATTGGCCGTACAAGATGATGCTTTCCTCCTTCACTCCATACTTGTCTCTGAGGCATGTGAAAGCTGCCTCTATATCAGCATACGTGTCCTGCTCCGATGGCTACAGTCCACACAGTTGTTTATAATGGCCAACACCAACATAAGTCAGTACAACATAACACAACGCGTCATTTGGCTCCCTAGTTCATGATTTCTCAGTTCTACGTGCATATTCCATTCCAGGTTCTATCCACTTGGCTCCAGTAGAAATAATATCTAGGAAAATATGGATTCAAGTTTCCGATGTCGATGAAAAATATAATGTAATCTTAAATCTTTTCCGAACAGTTTATGAATTGACCGATCCTGTCAACAACAAAACTATAGCCACCAAAAATAATAAGCGTCCTAGCTAGTTATTGCTTTCTTTTCTTTCTTTTTTTCTCTCTAGTAGTTATACTATAGCTAGCCACCAGCAGTATATGTTCTTGTTTAATCTTCAAAAAAAAAAAGGCCAAGTAGTTAATCCAAATCCAGCAATCACGTGTGAAATAGCAACGGCATTCAATCAAATAAAAAGTTAAATTCATACCAGCAAAAGTAAAGTATATACATATATAGTAATAACAATCACATGTACCTTCCCAGAAGACTGGCCATATCCAGAATAATCATAACTGCAAAGAACACAAAAATAGAAGTGCAAACTTGATAAACTAAAATTACGACTTACTCTTACATTACAAAACAATGATCCATTGAAAAGTATTAACCACACCGAACAATGGTCAAACACGTTTTTGTTTTAAATTTAAAATCACAAGATCACTTCACAAAACAAAGAGAATAACAGAAAATAAAATTTGAATAAAAGCATAAATGTATATGTTCACAGTAATTTATAAGTAAATTCACTTGTTCATATTGAGATTTTGTATGTTTTTTTATAGGGCAATGTTATATAATTCCGTAGGACAAATGATCACTTGTTTATGCACAACCTTTTCAAACAGATTTTTTTATCTAAAAGCAACTCCCTATGCAAGCTATTCTAGATGCTACATGATATTATTTTTTAAAATAAAATTGGTTGAGTGTGATGAGTCCATAAATTTAAAAGTATTTATATGTAAAAAAATTCATAATTTTTTAAAATGATTAAGGTGATGCCAAACGACCGTAATGTCTCAAAATCAATCAGGATTTTCCTAGGTCTATGTACTTCGGCGTGAACTCGTGCAACATGAATAACTACCTTTGAGGCCCACAGTTATTTATGCCGGATGCCTATGGATGGGTGTAGAAAGTGACCGACTTAAATCTTTTTAAAGAAAGGCCGACTTGTCACCAATAGTACTCTTGAAGACAAAAGACAAAAACAAAAAACATACGACAACGTAGACTGTCTGTGACTGACCCCATGACATTGACGCAGAGATGGTAGCTGAGGTCCATGAAGACGTTGAACATGGCGCCGAGATCGGCGGCGTTTCCGTGAGAATAAAGCAGCGTGACGGATGCAGCGGCGTTTTTCACGTACACCGCAACAACCTTGTTCCTTCTCTTGGTGCTTAACCTCATCACGTCCACGTCACCGCCCTTCATGCAGTGACCTTCCTCCGCCGCAGGGATCAACCGCAGCCTCCCAGTCATCTCGTCGGCGGCGATCTTGTACGTTGGCGGCTCTGGCGGAAAGAACGCCAACTTCGCAGCCACCAATGACACCGCTCCACCCATCTCTATGCCACCGACCGACCACACGCAAACCACTCCCACAAGTTAAGAAAACGTACAAGGAACAGAAATTATAAGATGCCTTGTCCTGAAATACAGTATCAGCCACCTTGAAGATGAGCGCACTTGCATATATGTTTCTCCGTCTCTGTTTTTCTTTTCTTTCTTTTTCAACTATGGGTTTGTGAGGAACTGAGAAAGAGACCCTGGGCGTTGATGAAATAAAGTGCGGGTTTGAAATTTTTGGAGTGAATGGATTTTAAAATTGTTCATTAGTTTCTTATCATTAATACTTGATTTGCAGAATATAGGAATGAGGGAAGGTGGGAGCGTATAAAAGGGATGAACTGATTAGTGAATTGGGAATTATAGGGCCGTTGCCGAATCCCATGAGGACACCTCGTACTTCCCTTTTTGTTCACTGCAAGAGGTTTGTCCAACTCGTATTATATTTTTCCAATTTTGCCTTCAATGTATATTTACTTCATGAACGTTACGACGTCACCTGTTTCAATAGCTATTTTGACTGGATTTACCACAAAATAGCTATACATACAGTGGAAAAAAGGCTGGAATGTCATTAATTTGTCTTTCAAGTCCCATGAATGAACATATATATACTAAGATTTGGAGTTGAGGCCAATTAAACATGATCGAAGAAAACATTTCATGTTCATAGCAACCTACTTCTTTTTACAGTTTTTGTATTTTTTCGTTCTGGCAATTATTTTAAATCGAACTAAGGGAAGAAATATTTATTTAAGAAAAAAAACGAATTACATGTCAAAGCCCATATAGTTACTTTCAAGGCTGCTCACCCTAGAAATCATTTTCTTATAAATAGCAGATTTATTTCATTTTCTTTTAAATATTGACAAAGAATCAAAGAGGTATTGTTGGATCAAAGAATTTGGATAATGCGGAACAAACCCTATGTAATTTGACTCGAGATGTTTCATGTTTACCATTAAGTCTGTGCAGATGATTTAACTCTAAATCCGGACCTACTCATGTGAGGACAAAGCAAAGGACAGGATACATAATCCTAATCCGGATCATCATGAGTGTCGTGATTCACTTGGTATATAACCAAGTCATCATCCGGAGTAAGAACCCTTCGTGCTGATCAAACACTTGACAAAACGACTAGGAACCCGTGTCTAACACTCAACTAGATTATGTCAATTAATGCGGAGTAAGTTCCTGAGTCTACATCTTGCACGGAGTAGAAGAGACTTGTGAGAGAGAAAGAATCGAAGTTGTCACTCCACCGGACTAAGAAAAAGAAGACATGGACGAAGAAATCCGAAGTCTGTCATTCGAGCGGAGTAAGGACAACTGTTGCGGAGTAAGGACATCAAATGCGGAATAAGGAATCCGAACCATTACTCATGCGGAGTAAGGAAGCGCTGATGCGGAGTAAGCTCTCTGAACCACTACTCATGCGGAGTAAGGAAGCGCTGACACGGAATAAGGATTCCAGGGCTTCATTCATACGGAGTAAGCAATCACTGATACGGAGTAAGGATCCGAGCTTCGTTCATGCGAAGTAAGGAACCTTGCAATGGACCAAGAAGACGCTGCTTCATCTCTCCAAGCCGCAATTAATGCTAGCAGCTCGCTACGTCCCGATGTAAGACAAACTCATTGAATACCTAAATTGTCTGACACGTGGAACACACGGAGATGTGGACGCAGTCTCAAATGCAATTGGAATCAAGCAAAGAATTCATTACAACTTATGCTTCCAATATTTTGAGCTCCACATCCGCAGCAGTTAAAGCTTCAGCATTTTCTGATGAAGAACTTCAATGCTACACACTGCTCGGAAAATGCAATTCCAAGATAGATTCCTAGGATGTTTATATATTTGCTTGAAGCAATGTAAAAAATGAGTGCTTACTTGTACTCATATACTCATAAGCGTATATCTTGTAAAGAGCCAAAAACAGAATATCTACGACCAAGTGTGTGTAACCATAAACAAAAGTGTTGTACAGTAATCAGCTAAAACGCTATTTTGCTTTGTTGTAATTATCTTCAGATAATAAACAACATACTTCCACTACCTGGTTAATCTTCCGCACTGATTTTATCTGTTTAACCAGAGTGAGTGTCCAGCCATTAAGAGAGAGAAAGATTTTTCAAAGAGCCTATTCACCCCCCTCTAGGCTCTCCGAGACCAACAAGTGGTATCAGAGCAAGTTCTACCTGCTCGTAGAGATCCCTCACTCCCTCTCAACTTAACAATGGCCGAAGAAAGCAGCATGTTATTCAACGCCCGCCTCAACTCCAGGGGAGCTCAAGACCCCCTTCCCAACCGAAGCAGCAGTGAAAATGTTGATCCACCTCAACCTGCTGCTGCTGCTCCTCAACCACGGAGTTCAGGCTACACTTTAAGCAAACCACCAAAGTTCACACCAGAGCTTTTCTCCCAGTGGAAAGCTCGTATGAAGATGTTCATGACCTGTCATGATCATCTAATGTGGCCTTGTCTTCATCAGGAGCTTCCTATTCCGATGACCATCGGAGAAAATGGGGTCAGGAGGCCAAAGACTGATGCTGAACTCACTCACGATGAAAGAGCCTGGCAATACGCCAGTGAAAAGGCTCTAGCTTACGTGACATCATCCTTAGATTCAGAGGCTTTCACGGACGTCCAGGGCTGCACGACAGCAAAAGCTGTGTGGGAGAAATTGACTATTCTATATGAAGGAAGTCAGTCTCAGATGTAGAACGTCATTTGCGCTCTCAGACAGAACTTTGAGAGCTTCAACCACAAACCTGGCGAATCCCTGGAGAGCATCTATCGGCGATTCGGCAAGCTCATCCTGGAATTGAAAGCTGTCAACGAGCACTACACTCAGTTCCAAATAAATGACAAGTTCTTTCGTTTCTTGCCGGATCGCTATTACTCCAAGCAGCTCCAGATGCAATCCAAAGACAATTGGCAGTATGCTCCCCTTGAAGAGCTATATGGAGAGCTACGGACTCATGAGGTCAGATTCAAATACACTGACCGGGATGAGAAGATAGCTCGGAGAGAAAAGGGGGTAGCTCTTAAGGCTACGGCTGGACCAAGCATGCTGGTAGAGGATGATACGGAAGAGTCAGAAAACTCTGACTCGGACATGGAAGAAGAAATAGCACTCCTGGTAAAATCCTTCACACGATTTCTGCGGAAAAGCAGAAAAAGATTCAGAAGCGGTTCTTCCTCATCCTCGAGAATGAAGGAGCGGTCGGAGCTAACATCCCAAGACTGCTACAATTGCGGGAAACCTGGTCATTGGGCCAAGGACTGTAGATCCAAATCCAAGACGGCCGACAAGGATGACAAGGTTATATCCCGACGCTCCACCTCAGACAACAGCAAGACGAAGAGGAAGGCGTTCGTCTCAAATTACAACAGTGGTTCGGAAGAAGAAGATGAATCTTCGACGACGAACCAACAGAATAAGGCGAACGTCTTGCTGAATACCAATCTCATAGGCCTAAACGTAAATCTTAAATGACTCGAAAATGAACTTGAAAAGGAAAAGGAAATCAATCGTGAATGGCTAAAATCCGGGGAAATAGCTTCTATGTTTAGAACTGATCCTGACAATATCCGAGTCAAACCTGGCCTAGGATCCGAATCCACTTCCACTGCTCCAGCTACTGAGTGCCCTCCAGACTACACTCTAAAACTAACCAACCTATATCCTGTTAGTACGTCTAAACCGTTGGATAGTTTTGTTTCAGGTGGCACCATAGTTTATGACTGTGGAAGAGAGGTTGTTACTGCTAATCCCAAAGTAGTAGCACCCGTACCAAACGATGAAGGGAAGGCTGCTGCAGTTAAAGCCGAACTTGCAGCACCCATAAACAAAGGAAAGGCTAAGGTTGACGCATTCAGGGCCAAGAGCGCGTCACCCATTCGCAAAGGATTAGGCCATAGGGAACAGAGTAGAAAACCTGTAAAACCTAAGAAACCTGTATCCCCTGTTGTAACTCCTCATCACAGTGTCTGTTTGATATGTCGCGAAATAGGTCATTATCACTATGAGTATTGGAGTCTATCTGATGACTGGTTATGTAATCACTTTTCAATCAATAAAAATCCCGTTGTCAAAAAGGGTTCTTCTCGGAAAGCTAAATCTAAAACTCCTAGGAGTATTTCACCTAAGAAAACCCAAGTTAAAGAAGCAACTAAGACGGAAAAAGCTAAGTCAACTTGGAATGTTAAAGTTCCTAGCAACATAAAATCCAGAATAGTTAACATTGTTGTTGCTTCTCCTAACCGCGCAAAACAAGTTTGGGCACCAAAAATGTAATCAGTTGTCTTGCAAGAGCATCTATGGAATTCACTGCCATCTCACTTGAAGTCAAAGATCAATCAAAGCAAGTGGATACTTGATAGTGGATGCTCCGGACATATGACGGGTGATAAGTCTCTGCTCGTGGATGTTACTGACAAACGAGGCCCATCCGTAACATATGGTGACAACAGTAAAGGTAAGACTGTGGGGTATGACACTTTAACCAATGGCTGTGTATCATTTACTAAGGTTGCATTAGTCGGAGGTTTGAAGCATAATCTGCTGAGTGTCAGTAATTTATGTGACAAAGGATTCATAGTTTCTTTTTTGTCAAACACCTGCACAGTTAGAGATAACTTATCCGAAGATATTAAGTTATCCGGATCTAGAGATGGGGACATATATTTTGTGGTCTTAAGAAATAATTCTTCTGACCCTGTATGTTTCCTCACTACAAGATCACATGAAGATAGTTGGCTATGACACAAGCGTTGCGCACATCTAAATTTTAAGACCTTGTCTAAATTAGCGTCGCTTGATCTGGTCACTGGTCTGCCTAAACACAAATACTCCAGAGATACTCTCTGTAGAGAATGTCAACTTGGCAAACAGACCAAACATAGCTTTAAGAGCAAATCAGTAAATTCAATAACTGCTCCTTTACAACTTCTTCACATGGGCCTATGTGGTTCCATTTCTGTTTCTTCACTTGCTGGTGCGAGATACACCCTAGTGGTTATCGATGACTTCACCAGATACACATGGGTGTTGTTCCTGAAGTCTAAGGATCAAACCTTTGAACACCTTGTAGATCTCTTCAACTGGATAAGAAATTCACAAGGATTGAGCATTAAATGCATCAGGAGTGATCATGGTACAGAATTTGATTTTTCAGATATGAGATCATATTGTTCTGAACAGGGCATTAAGCACGACTTCTCTGCACCCAGAACTCCACAACAAAATGGAGAAGTCGAGCACAAGAATCGCACTTTAGTCGAGGCTGGCGATCAATGTTAGCCAGGGGCAAAGCTTCCTCTCGATCTATGAGTTAAGCGGTGTCTCCTGCTGCTATGTTCGAAACAAACTCTTATAAATAAATTTACCATGAAAATACCTTATGAGATGTGGAAGGGCAGAAAGCCTTCTATTTCACACTTCAAAACTTTAGGGTGTACTTGCTACGTATTGAACAATGGAAAAGAATCCCGGAATAAATTTGAACCTAAATCTGATGATGGGATATTTGTTGGATACTCTTTACATAGCAAGGCTTATCGGATTTTCAATAGAAAACTTTTCAAAGTTGAAGAATCTATCCATGTGACTTTTGATGAAGCTAACACGGATTGGTCGAAAGTTGGTTCTTCAAGTTCTAATGTGCAGGATCAAGACGACAACATTGACTACTCAAAGTTTATGAATGTTCCGTCACTTCTACTGACCAACCACGTGGCACCAATAAAGAACGAAGAAAATGATGCAGATGATGCTACGGATGAATCGGACTCGGGACTTCCACATAACTCCGGATATATTCCTTCGGATATTCAAAATACCAGGAGTACCTTCCGATCCATCCGGACCGGTTGATACGGAAATGAACAATAATGGAGAACCTCAAAATACTCCAGAACCTGTTAATTTGAATAATGCTGGCCCGGAAGAAGCTCAATCAGTGGACGACCAAGGACCACCTAATCTGACAGAGCTTCAAATCATTGAGTATTCACCACTACTTGCGCAAAACTATAGGTGGACTCGAAGCCACCCTCAAGAACAAGTGATTGGTGATCCTACTGTTGGTGTTAGAACAAGAGCAGCCACCTCCAACATATGCCTCTACTCATGCTTTCTAGCGCAGATAGAGCCAAAAGTGGTGGAAGAAGCTGTTCAAGATTCAAATTGGATAGACTATGACGAAACCTTTGCCCTAGTGGCCAGACTTGAAGCAATTAGAATGTTCTTGGCATACGCTTCACACGAAAACTTTAAAGTTTATCAAATGGATGTCAAGAGTGCATTTCTGAATGGAGATCTTCAAGAGGAGGTATATGTTGAACAACCTCCAGGCTTCGTTGAACCAAAGGCTGGACATCTGGTCTACAAACTAAGGAAAGCCTTGTATGGATTGAAGCAAGCTCCAAGAGCCTGGTACGACACACTTTTGGAATTCTTACTTGCTCACAACTTTCAAAAAGGGAAGATTGACACCACACTATTCTTACGGAAAGAGAATGTACATACTCCGATCGTACAGATCTACGTGGATGATATCATTTTCGGATGAACTAATCCGAAACTTTGTGATGAGTTCGCCAAGTTGATGATTGGCAAGTTTGAGATGAGTATGATGGGAGAACTGTCCTACTTCCTTGGGATCGAGGTCAAACAACTAAAGGAAGGGATCTTCATCAACCACGCTAAGTACACTCGTGACTTAATCAAGAAGTTTGGTATGGAAGGTTCATCTCCTGTCAAAACTCCAATGCCAGTCAGTGCCAAGTTAGACCCAGATGTTGATGGCAAATCAGTGAATGTGACCGAGTACGAGAGGGATGATTGGATCCTTGCTGTATCTAACAACGAAGTCGCCCGGACATAATGTTTGCAACTTGCATCTGCGCAAGATATCGAGGCAATCCCAAAGAGTCACATATGCTTCACGTAAAACGGATATTAAGGTATCTCAAAGGGACGATGAATTTCGGACTCTGGTACCCAAAAGAGTCCAACTTTGCCTTATCTGGATATTCTGATGCTGATTTTTCCGGGTGTCGCATAGACAGGAAAAGAACCAGTGGTACATGCCAATTCCTTAGAAACAGATTGATCTCTTGGTTCAGTAAGAAGTAGAATTCCGTATCAACTTCTACTGCTGAAGCGGAATATATAGCTGCTGGGAGTGGCTGCGCACAGCTTCTCTGGATGCAAAGTCAACTTACTGACTACGGCTTCAACATGACAACTATTCCACTCTACTGTGACAATACCAGTGCTATTGCTATCAGCAATAATCCCGTCATGCATCCAAAGACAAAACATATAGAGGTCAGGCATCATTTCATTCGCAACCATGTTCTTAAAAAGCACATATCCCTGGAACATGTTGCGACTGAAGATCAACTGGCGGATATACTTACAAAGTCCCTACCTGATGTAAGATTTTCTGAACTTTTTCTTAAATTAGGTATGCTTGACTTTTCTGCATAGCTTCTCACCTGTTATCCATCAGTAGTTATTTTCAGAACATGCATTGTTGTACTTCATGGTTAGTGATAGATACTGAACTTCTTGTTTAACTATCTTACTTTAATCGTGTAAATGTTCTGATATTTCTCACTAAGTTCATATTGAGAGGATGCTTGCTTGTCCAGACTGATATTGAATCAAGCAAACATAATTAAGATGAATATGACACAAATCCTCTTCTGATGTCATGAATTCTACTCCATCTTCCATCTCATGTCCTATGATTTCGTGACTGACTGAACTATCTAAGATGAATGGTCAAGGAATGACTTGGGATAACTCGGACTGAAAGTGGAAATTCACTGTCTGCTGATCAGTTGCTTGAGTGGAGTAAATCAAGGATAGACAGCAGTTTCTCTCGATTCATGATTAAACAGGAAACGTCTTAATAGGCTCTAAAAGTCCACGGGGGGAGAAATTGCTCTCTATATTATCTAAGTAATACCCCCGGATTCGTACTTCATGACCTCTTTCCTGGCTGTCTATCTGAGGGGGAGTCATCCTCGAGAAGATCGCATCAAAATGATTCGCTGATCTCAGGGGGAGAGAATACTTCATTGAATCTTAAGTAAGGCTGTCACGCCCCGGATTTCCAATCTGAGGAGACCGGAACATGACCCTCCCTTTACCCGGCTTTGGATAAAGGGGTAGAATACAACATGCACTCCACATTTTATTTTCAGAGACCAAATCACATAATTATTAAATTCAAACCACATGCCTTTATTATGTTTCAAACTTCATTACAATATCTCCCCGCTGGGGTTACAAGGCCTTAACACAATTACATAACACAAATAACATAAAACAAAGCCACAAAATAGAACTCTTCCACCTTGGTGTTCCCACCTAACGCCTGCAGGTTCCTGCAAGAAAACACACCACAGTAGGAGGGGTGAGCAACCACAGCTCAGTAGGGATCAAGTCTTCTCCAACCCTTCCCATGTACCTATTCTTTATATGTGAGCCTGCACCAGTGCAGTGACGTGACATAGACATAACCAGGAAATCACACCACACAAACGGGTACAACCTCAGTCCCAGCCACACAGGCTAACACTTTAACTACCTCTCAAACAAGTGATTAACCGCCTCTTCAGGCCAAGTTATTTAACCGCCTCTTCAGGACAAGTAATTTAACCGCCTCTTCAGGCCAAGTGATTTAACCGCCTCTTCAGGCCAAGTACCAAACGGACAAGCACACAACATACACCTTGGTCACTCAGGCATAAAACCAAACACTTAGCATACACACATTCACAAGTGCACAAACCCAGCTTCTCAGGCATAAAACGAACAATTAGCATGCATGTGTTTACAAACCCACAAATCCAGGCCTCTCAGGCATAAAAACAAACATGTACGTGGCATATTTACGGAAGAATATTCACACATGCATTTTATCGAACATGTAACATGCACTAACCACCCAACATCGGTAATCACACAAAAACGCCATGAAGGCCAACATTCATATAGGAGGTCACACCTATATAAATTTACATATAAATATTATAGCAATAACAATAGAAACTCTACGGATCTTCTACATAGGGTCCAACCCCGGCGACCAAGAAAGACAGAACCCTTACCTTGAAAACATCCTCCTGCTCTTGCTCCCTGACGCCGTCCTCCCCATGTAAGCCGCTCCAGGACGAAGCCGGCTCTCCTTCCTTCCCTCTCTCTAGCTCTCTCTCTCTCTCTCTCTCTCTCTCTCTCTCTCTGCGATGGCCGCAATGGTCAAGAGAACCCTAACCCTAGAACAAGGAGTCTTCACTTCTATATATAGGCATCACAACATCAAAACGATATAGTTTTGATTAAGTGAATCCCAAAGATCAAAACAACGTAGTTTTGATTGCACAAGCTACACCCTTTCCGCATCCACACACGACAAAATATCCATAATTCTAATATGGTCCTTTGGGAAAAGATGATTAGAATAACAAAACCAAGGTGATCGTACAAAAATATGGCTGCACGCCATATTGCACGCCATATCCCCAATTGGCGTGCGGTCCAAATACCCCTGAAATTCTACCCCAAGCTTCCTTGCATCATGTAGAAGGCCGGTATGGAGTAATATGCTTGCACGCCAATTGGTCCAATTGGCGTTCAAGGCCTTTGGCTCTGAAACTTCTGTGGAGGGTAGAGGACATCATTCGAAAAACTTTTGTTCTGCACGCCAATTGATTTGAGGCCATCTACTTGGTCAAAATAAATCTCTAAAACCTGACAAAACACGGCTTAAAAGCGCTTGTGTATGCAAATAACATCTTCCTAGGGCATAAATGCACGTTATCACTTGTTACGTGCACCTCCCAAAAGTCCCCTCTTGGGCTCATCTCTTACCATAAACTTGTGCATCAACATTCAAGGTGTAGCTAAAGTGTGTGGGAAGGAAACTCCCTAAAACCCAACAATTTCCACTCACAAGGCATCTGTGGTTAACTTCTTACATGCCGTAAAACACGGGTCATTACAAAGGCCCCCTATTTCAGCAAAAGGCATGACTACAGGGCGGGAGAATGCTTATTATTAAGTAATGCCTCCCTGATATATCTCGGATGTTCCGCCCTATAACTCTCACTCATAAAGCTGATTGGATTTGCACTGTTGAATCGGAATTGTGGATTGCTTGGCTGTTATCTTCCTCTTCCTAGCATTTTAGGCATGACAGTCGGTTGTAACATCATACATCATGTGCTCTTCTTTTCATTTTCACTCATACATTCTCTGTTGGATGAAGTCATATAAATCTAATTAATCTTTGCTCTCATTCTCAGTATGAAGGATTGGCTATGTTGACCTATTGGATTTATGTGTTAATTATCTCACACATACATTGATTTCTATATGATGGCTTTCACTTCGTATGTATGTGTCTAGCACTTAACTTTTTATGCATAAGTTCTGTTTCTTTTTAGTTCGCATTGTGTGTTATGCTCTTATATTGTTTATCCAGACTAACCCGAACCTGATGAGACTTGCTCTTCAAAGCATCTATTTGTTAAGTCACAGGTTCGATTCTCTTTGCAATTCATCGCTCTATCTTGTCAAATGTTTCGGATTTACGAGGTGTTGTGGTACTTCATACTTTGTTGACATCAAGACAACAAAGGAATCATCTCTACTCAACACTCTGTTCACATGGATACGATTAGTCGGTCTCATTCGGATGTTCTTTATATGGATTATCCTTCTCCGGATGAAAGTCGGTTTATTTCCTCCCGATTCTTGGAATTCTCAATTCGCGATAAACCAAGTAATTATCTTACATCGCTTATTTTTGAGGAGGGATAATGATGGTTCATTTAATGCACGCATCGAGCCTGGTATTTTATCTTTTCAAAAATCCGGAAGTATGCCTACAACTGTCATCTTTGAATGGTTAAGCACAGCCGCCACGTCATAGGTCTATTCGACGGCGCTAATCCATCACTTTTAATGACATAAGGAAGTCGGGTGGCTCACTGTTCATTTCGCTTAAACTCGAGACCCACTTGCTTCCACGGACAGGATCCTATTTATACCGCACTATCGGCGTCGACCGAGGTTATCGCTCCCAACTCTCAAAACCCTAAACCCTCGCCGCACCTGTTCCTGCAAAGCTCTTCTCTCCTTCTCCCTCAATCTTCCACTCCCAATGGCATCCCAAGCTCTCTATGGTGTTGTTCCTGGCAATCTTGTCGATTGGTCCGGATTCTCCGATCCTCCAAGATGGCTCCACGGGATTCGCCAGTTACTCGAGCACAGCAACCTTTTCGCGCTTGTCTCTGCCCTGGCCGATCTTCTAGTGTCGGACGTTCTGGCCTTCCATCAGCACTCTACCTCCACTGAGGAGTATAGCTTTTCTGTGGTTCGAGGGGAACGTATCAAGATCACACCTTAGGTGATCCGTGACGTCTTCAACCTTCTTGCCGGCGATGACATCCGGCCGAACGCTGCTACCATGGCTGCTTCCATGGGATGTCCTAATAAGGTGAAGGAGTACAAAATGAAGTCTTTCCATGGTCCTCACCGCTGTATGGCCACTATACTCATCCGGTGTCTTCTGGCTCGCTCATGGCTCTCGACTCGGTTCCATACGATCTCCTGCGGCGATGTATGCGGTTTTTGAGTCACTGCCACTTGACTGGGGCAACTTTCTATTCCGGGTGTTGCGGAATGGGAAACGGAACTCATCTTTCGGACGGATTCTGTCCCAAATTTTTTGGCATTTTCACCCCGTGCACTTCCAGGGTGAATTGGTGATTCCCTTGCCGGCGTCCTACTACTTCCGCCATCTTACTGCCGACGGGACCCTCACCGTTCGCCGCCCTCCAGTCTCCCGTGCCCTTGCTGTTGCTTCTGAACAGCAAGCTAGTTCTGTTGGTGAACCTGTTGGAAGCTCGGGCCACGAAGTTAGTTCTGCTCTCCAGTCCGTTCACTCCCGCATCCGGTCTGTTGCCGCTCCGGCACGCTCCCGCAGTTCGCTGCACAGCATTCGGGCTGACCCGTCTACTGCTGCAGGGCCGTCTCAGCCACCCTTCCATGAGGTTACCACATCCGCCTCTCTTGCTGATGTCCCTGCTTCTCTTCCTGCTATTGCTGCTGCTGCTGCTCCTGATGCTACTGCTGACGCTCCCGCACCCATCTCTCCGGTCACAGCGGCTGTTGCTGCTGTTCTTCTGGACCTTCCATCTTCTCCTGCGGAAACCACTCCCGTTCACTCTCCGGCCCTCCACGACTACCTCGACCATCTCCCCACCGACCTACTGAATGACTGCTGGCTGTGCTTCAGCCTCGCCATTACTGCTGATATCCCAGAACCTAACCTACCCTCTGGGTGTTTTATGCTCAACACACCTAGACCCTGGAGGAAATGCTTACGTGGAACTGCTACCACGGCTTTGTGACGTCGTCGCTCCTCAAGGATGCACCTCCTGCTGCTGCCTCTTCCAGTCATGCCCATGACGCACGGACACCTGCCACTACTAAGGCTGGCCCCTCTTATCCTGCGAATATCCCTATCATTGACCTCTCCGGTCAAAGTGGATTTGCCGCACCTGCTGCTGTTGCTGTACAACCACCTTCCTCTCCTGTTGTCGCCGACTCTGCCCTGCCTACACCTGCCCCTCTTCATGCGGCAAGTCTTTGAAAGCTCCCGCCTTTGGTCTTGGGTGCGCCTCTTTTGCCACAATTTTATCTGAGGCTGCTTTCTCCGCCCAACTCGATCGCCTTGCTGAGGATAGTCATATTCAGACCCAGGCCCTTTCCGACCATGTCTGGGCCATGGGTGCCGAGCTTCTTTCTGTCTTCTCCTTTACCTCTCTCTCCATGGATCAGAAGCTTGAGCGGCTTGCCGCATCTTTCTCTGACTTGTCTACCTCCATTGCGGACTTAACGCAAGTCGTGGCTAGTCCCTCCCGCTCTTGCCGATCTGCCAAACCGGGGGACAAATCATCTGATCGTTCCCCTCTTTCCACTACTGGCGTTGCCTCTCACAAACGGTCTGCACCTGCTCTTCCTTCGGGCCTTCCAGTGCCTAAACACAGCCGTTTCTCCACTGGTCAGACCAGCTCTCCCACTCCTGCTGTTCCATCTGGTGCCATCTCCTTCCTCCCATCATACGCGGAATTGCATCCGGATGATGCTGATGGGAGCATTCTTGTTGCGGCCAAGGCCTATGCCTTCTCCACTGTCGAGCGCCGATGTGTGTCTGCCTCGTCCCCCTTCGAACCTCAAGACATCCGGACCATACTGTCTGAGGAGGGACAATTTTCCACTGACGACATCGACAACTATGCTCTGGCGGTAAAGATGGAGTTAAGGCTATTCCCTTCTTTACTTGAGGAAGGCCTTGATTTTGATGTTCTTCCTTGCTGGGTTGGAAACCAGTTTCCTGCTGTGGACGTTAATCTTTCCTACATCTATGGTACAGTAGAGAACAGCCGACCATGGACCTCTCTGTCCATCGTTTTCATCCCCTTCCGGGTCGACTCCCCACATTTCATGCTGACTGTTTTCCTGATTAAAGAGAAGAAAATCTTGCTTCGGATTCTCATCAGGTTGTTGACCGCCCGATTAGAAAGAATCGGATGAGGAGTCTCGTTCGAACCTTGTCAGATGCAATCAGACAGAGTTCTCTCTACGAAGACTTGGATCTACCGCCTCTTGGCCAGGATGAAGTACTTATGGGGACGATCCGGAACAAGAAGAATGTGCCCCAGCAACCCGATGGAAACAGTTGTGGAGCCTTTGTCTACTACTTCTTGAAATTTGTTATCTCCTTCGATGATGACTGGAAAAATATCATCGAGTTCTCCAAGAAGCAGACAATGGCACTACGAGAGCATGCAACAAGGATGATCTTCAAATATAGTAAGCCGTATGTACCATAATTTATATCTGTACTAAGGCTTAATGTATTCCTGTTGTAACTGAGTGGAACTGTTCTCTTTAATTCTTACCTCCGTTATTTTTTTGCTGCCTTACCAGATCAGATTACAAAGGGTTTGGCATATCCATATTGGGGGAGATTGTTGGATCAAACCGAGAATTTGGATAATGCGGAACAAACCCTATGTAATTTGACTCAAGATGTTTCATGTTTACCATTAAGTCTGTGCAGATGAGTTAACTCTAAATCCGGACCTACTCATGTGAGGACAAAGCAAAGGACAGGATACATAATCCTAATCTGGATTATCATGAGTGTGTCGTCATTCACTTGGTATATAACCAAGTCATCATCCGGAGTAAGGACCCTTCGTGCTGATCAAACACTTGACAAAACGACTAGGAACCTGCGTCTAACACTCAACTAGATTATGTCAATTAATGCGGAGTAAGTTCTTGAGTCTACATCTTGCACGGAGTAGAAGAGACTTGTGAGAGAGAAAGAATTGAAGTTGTCACTCCACCGGACTAAGGAAAAGAAGACACGGACGAAGAAATCCAAAGTCTGTCATTCGAGCGGAGTAAGGATAACTGTTGCGGAGTAAGGACATCAAATGCGGAATAAGGAATCCAAACCATTACTCATGTGGAGTAAGGAAGCGCTGATGCGGAGTAAACTCTCCGAACCACTACTCATGCGGAGTAAGGAAGCGCTGATACGGAATAAGGATTCCAGGACTTCATTCATACGGAGTAAGCAATCACTGATACGGAGTAAGGATCCGAGCTTCGTTCATGCGAAGTAAGGAACCTTGCAATGGACCAAGAAGACGCTGCTTCATCTCTCCAAGCCGCAATTAATGCTAGCAGCTCGCTACGTCCCGATGTAAGACAAACTCATTGAATACCTAAATTGTCTGACACGTGGAACACACGGAGATGTGGACGCAGTCTCAAATGCAATTGGAATCAAGCAAAGAATTCATTACAACTTATGCTTCCAATATTTTGAGCTCCACATCCGCAGCAGTTAAAGCTTCAGCATTTTCTGATGAAGAACTTCAATGCTACACACTGCTCGGAAAATGCAATTCCAAGATAGATTCCTAGGATGTTTATATATTTGCTTGAAGCAATGTAAAAAATGAGTGCTTACTTGTACTCATATACTCATAAGCGTATATCTTGTAAAGAGCCAAAAACAGATATCTACAGCCAAGTGTGTGTAACCATAAACAAAAGTGTTGTACAGTAATCAGCTAAAACGCTATTTTGCTTTGTTGTAATTATCTTCAGATAATAAACAACATACTTCCACTACCTGGTTAATCTTCCGCACTGATTTTATCTGTTTAACCAGAGTGAGTGTCCAACTATTAAAAGAGAGAAAGATTTTTCAAAGAGCATATTCACCACCCTCTAGGCTCTCTAGGACCAATAGGTATGATCTTGATCAGGCAATTGTGTATTTCGAAACAAATTTTACCATAATATATTTGCTCTTACAAAATTTTTTTAGGGCTTCGTCCTCTTTACGAGATTTGGATTCGCTAGTGAGCACGCTCGGCTCACCAACATAGTGAGCAACCGTGGGATGAGTGACACATCAACAATTATGCTATCTAATGGTATAAAATAAAAACATATAAAACAAATGTCATTTTAAATTATTCTTCCCAAAACCGGTAATGTAAGACCCGCAAAATTTTTAGCTATTTAAGTTCTTACTTAAAGAGTAATAATAATAAAATAATAATAATGTTATTGTTAACAATAGTTAGAAAGGATATTTTAGATATTATCACGATAAAAATAAGCACCCAATATAGTCATTCAAATAGCATGTGATAAGTAGCCGTTATGAATAGTATCCGTCCGTTATGAATAGTATCCGTTTGGACTTCCATAAATAGGTATGAGCATGAGATTTTATTTATAAGAAAGTATAGAAGTAAGAAGAATAATAATAAGAGTTATGGCATCAAGTTCTCAAGTCGCGCCATCCGAGAATAGTGTACGCGATGAAGATCGGCGAGCAATACGACTTGAAGTTACAAAGCTATGCTTTGCTATAGATGAGCTAAATGCTCGTGTCCAATGGCTGCAATATAATGCAACGAGATACGGGGAGAAGTTTGAGGTTATTCGTGCGACAACCACGACAATGTTAGCCAGAAGGGTTATGCGGCTCTCTTCGCCAAGCACAACACGTCTTACGCACATACGCTAATATAATTCAAGAAATTTTACGAAGGCCATAGAATATGATATTAATGTTTATGTTTAGGATTATAATATTTTATGTTATAATGTTATCTTACTTTATTGTTTATTGATTATGCAATTATATTATTTATCCGCATAAATATTAAATATGTTATAAAAAAAATTAATAATAAAATAATTTCTTATATGTCATAAAAATTTTAGATGCTATATATTATGTCATTTAGTTTCTTAAACCAAATTACTATGGGTAGGTAAGTATTACAAGCCTTAACTTTACCAAAAGTATAAAACATAGGTAAGGCCCAAAAATTTGAATGAGGCAGATTCTGGAGGTCCCATTCAAAAATTCATAACTTGAGTTATATAGATCCAATTGACATAAAACCAAATCCCATTTGTTCATTTATGACTTAGCTAAAACGTGTAAAAATTTCAGAATTTAATATGAAGCCAATCAATTCCAGAATTTAAAATACTACACATAGGTTTAGTATGAACGGGTAAACATTTTAGTATGACTTTAAAATTCAATAACTTTTGTTATACATATTCAAAAATTATAAAATTGATACCCATTTGTAGATATTTGAGTTAGTAATGCAATACAATTGGCCATTTGTCAAAAACTACAAAATTAAAAACGTTATAATTGAATTAGTAGGGAGTACACCAATGTGGACTTTTGATGCCAAAGGAACCTTCTAGGTTGAAAAGTCTTAAAACATTTTTTAAATGGTAGGAGAAGATACCCACGTTTTAAGAGAGGATAATAGGAATAAAATAAAGTATTTTATATATTTTACATAATTTAATTTGATGCCAAAGTCAAATTCATACACTACTTTCACACTACACACCTACCACCATCCTTGCCTATATAAGGAGTGTCTTGCCTCTCCTCTTAAGCACAAATCCCTCAAGCCACACCACGAAATTTCCCTCTCAAAACACTCCCTTAAGCCCTCTTAACATACCAAATACTCTACTCAAATCCTCTTTTGCTTTTGGTACTTACCAAGCGTCGAAGTTCTACGAAAGGTAATACTTAAGATTTTTTGAAATTTTTAAGTCGCTTCTTATTTATTATGTAGATCTATATGCTTGGTTTTACCACCTCATATATACTATATTCATGGTTGGTTTTACCACCTTACATATGTTATTTATGTGATTAGTTGTACCACCTCGTATATACATACATGGTTGGCCTTGCCACCTCATATACATACCTGTGTAATTATTTTAAATTATAGTATTTTATCATAGCGTTGTCATTCTATAATTCAAGTGAAAAGATGAGAATATTAACTTATGTTTTTATTTTTATTTTAAGGTTCTAGATATCGGAAGATTGTAAGGAACGACTTCCAAAATGAATTCCCCCGACAATCGCCCTTCTTCTTCTGCAACCCCAATTGTTAATGCTTCAACCTCACAAATTATCCCCATCCTTATCTCCTCCTGATCTTCCCTTTAGACCCGTGTCTAATATCCCCTCATGGTTAAGATGGAAGACACGTAGGAAAAATAAGCTTATCGCACGTCTTTTCCGTTCACCCAATACAAGAAGTAAATCTTATTCAAAAACTCTCAAGGCATATAACCTAGTTAGTGCACAACTCAAGGCTTATGATGCATGGGATCGAAATAGGATATGGAACAGCAATAGAAGTGGGAACCCAAATTAATATTCAACCCCACAAGCACGGTATGCCTATTAAAAGATATAAGTTAAAGTATGATATATATATATATATATATATATATAAAGGAGATATGTGTGATATTGAACTTTTCAAGCATTAATGCTAATTTAGTGCTTTGATATTTTTTTTTAAGGTTTAGAACGCGGAGAACGACAAGCGGATAGTAAGGGTTTTTCTTTTCTTTATTCTTACTTTTCTCTTCCTCTTTATCTTGTTTTATTTGGAATTATTATTGTAAGAGTTTTATGTTTCTTATTCCATTTTATTGTTGAGAAGATTAGATTAGTCTCTTTTTAATCTCTCTTGGTAATCTATGCTATTGATTGGGGTAGATAACCATTTTGATATTCGTGGTTATCCTTGTTAACCTTGAATGTTTTATTGGAATTCTATAATATGCCTCATGTTATGTATGTTAAAGTTGTTATAACCTCTTATGTTTAGACAAAGTAAGTTTATAATGGGTGGTTCCAGAAAGACCTCCAATGCATTGGGTAAAGAACATCACTGGAGAGTGTCAATCCAGATGATAATATGTTACGTTATGTTATGATACGGTATCCTGGGTGGTTAATCTAGGTCATGATGTTATGATACGATTTCTAAACATAATCTTCCATGTTATGATTTCCTTGTGAAATGTTGATCATGTAAGCAAATGTTATATGGTATTTCCTATGTTCGATATCTTCATGATTTTCCTTACCCGCTTATGTTTACCCTTACTGGGCTATTTGAGCTCACTCTTTTTTATGATTTCTTTTCCAACCCCAGGTAATTAAGGGATGGAGAAACTAGGATAAGGAGTCGAGAAGTGCTTGGAAATAAAGTTGTGTGAAAATTTAAAGATTTATTAAGTTGTTTGCTCGTGTGCTTTGTTATGTAATAATGGGTTATGGATACTTAGTCTCTAAACCCCTAAACCTTAAAGATCTTGGATTGAAATTTGTAATAATGAATGGTTTGTTTGATTAAATAAGTAATAGTTTGAAATTGATATAAAATTTGTATGTTTATTTTCCGCTAACGCACCCGGTTTGGAGGTTCAAATTTGGGGGCGTTACAGTTGGTATCAGAGCGATGGTTTATTATAGGTTAGAGACTGAGTCTTAGAAATATGAAGTGTGATACATAAGTTAAAGGTCTTAGAATGATAATTTCGTATAAAGCATAGGAATAAAGTATAACACGCTACAAGAAATCAAAATCAATAAAACTTTAAACGCATGTGATTATTGTTAAGAAATTATATTTCGTTTATTGATGGACTAACGGGTATTTTGTGTATATATCTCAAAAGAAGCAGACACGGTGAAATCTAGTAAATGATACGGTGAAAGGTATGTTATCAAGTCTTCAACATTATTTTAGGACAACACACTTGTGAAAGGTACGTCACTCGACACGCTATAAAATAAAATATTCGTAGTGTATATCACACACAACCACAAATTATTTTATTTCAGAAGGAAATATTACATAACGAAAATTATACCAACATTGCGATAATATAGAACAGATAGATTGTCATCAGGAACGGTATGAAAATTGGACTAAACACTTCGTCCATGAAAAATAAAAACGTTACAAAAATAACAAGAAAGGTAAACAAGATCTTGACAAGGGAAAACATTTTTGTAGAGAAGGGAAGGCGTGGTTGTTCGCCGGATTCAAAGCTCGTCGTAGGAGAAGCAAGCTCGCCGGAAAAGCGATAACAATCGGCAACTAGTTCGTTAGAGTGTTAGCAGGTGAGAAGATCAAGTCGTCAAGGTTGGGAAGCACGTCACCATTAGGGTCTTCGATGCCAACGAGAAGGATTCGAAGTCGGTGATGGTCGCTGCAGTCCGGTGAAGCTAGTGTCGCACGAGATGGTGCGGGACGACGCAGCCAAAGCACGCCTATAATGGAGAATACGTGGTGAGGGATAAAAGTATGAATGTGTGGTTTAAAAAAAAAAAAAACCTAATAATAATAATAATTATTATATAACTTAAATAATAAGATAAAAGTCACGTTCACTTCCACAATAATTAGCCCAAACCAATTATAGGCATGTCGAATTTGGTATATGTAATTAGGCTCGGACTAGCTCAGATAACAAGCAGGCCTCGAAAGTGGCGAATCATCAACCACTACTCCAGCAGGGAACACATAGGAACCGAACCGAGACGTTCAGAATATTCAAACAAGGTGACACCATTAGGCCACCTCCCAAGCAGTATACAAGTAAGTAGCCCGATTTAACATAAGGACTATAATGCTCGGTTAGAGAAGCACATAAATGATGACCCCTTAATTTAAGTAGTTATCTTATAAAATCTCATTATTATCACATGCCATGTTTAACTTATGTTACCATTTTTAAGTTAAGTAACCCTTATATTTTTATACCACGGTTATTTTATTTTTGTTATATATACTCCTTTCTTTAATGCCCAAGTAAATACCTATCATCTTGTTCCATGCTTTAAGTTAAGAATCCTAACTTCATTATTGCGGCACGCTGAAGCTACATAGGTATAGATTTGCTACACGTTAACGCCATATCATCCATGCCTTATACTGCACGCCAAAGGCACTCACCCATGCTCTTGCTATATGTAGAAGTTAATGCACCTATGCTTCTAAGACACGGTCAAGTTATCTTTTAGCTTGCTTTTTCTTACACGCTAAGTTTACCCACCCCAACGAATAGCACTATAAATGGAAGTATGCACCATTTCCATAGTTCTAGATCTAGACAACAATTTCTCTTTAGTTGAAAAATGGCTTCCTACTATAAACTACCACGAAACTCAAGGTTCCAACGAGTTGGTGTTCTTGGAGGAAAAACCATTGGGAAGAAAGAGTATTATAAGATCGCAACCATAGAACTCGGTGAGGAACTTGTCTCTAAAGGGTTAGACGTTGTCTGCAATTGCGAAATTATTGGACTTCTGGAGCTTTTGTCTCAAGTCGTTCGCTCAGCGGGAGGACATATATCTACACATTCAGAGCATGGAAACATGATCTCCGAACTCCATCAACGAAAGGAAGAAGTCGCTAGACTCTCTGATTGCTTCATTATACTTCCTGGAGACCTTGGAGCTATGGAGGAATTCATGGAAATTGTCACTGGGCTCAACTAGGTATCCATGATAAACCCATAGGCTTACTTAATATAGGTGGATTTTTTGACCCCTTTATAGCCCAAATCGATATCGCCATCGAAGAAGGTTTCATTAAACCATCACAAAAGAAGATCATCATCGTAGTAAGCAGCAGCGAAGGATCTACTAAGGAAAATGGAGGCATATAAGCCAACACGTGAAGGTGCTATTTCAAAGGACCTTTGGGAAGCTGAAGCTGGATCATCGAATCTAGACAACATCTAGAAAACCGCTTAGCTCCATCATAATTTGAAATCTGTATGGTGTATTTTATTTCACGTATTTTATTTTGTTTTAAATAAATTATGCTTTTAACCCTATGTCATCATAGAACCCTAGAGTTTTTAAGAGTGATATCATAAAAATAATAAATGAAAAGTAATAATATTGATGATAATGTCTAGGACACGTTTTATAATGTGAAACCGCAAATCTTAGTCAATATTTTATATCTATAGGAAGTGATTGATATGATTTTGATTGATGATAGAACAAGTCTATTTTGACATTTGAGAACCTATATCGATTATAATATCATTATCATTAGTGTACTTCTAAGCAAGTGCTATATATAAAATATAAACAAGGAGAAGATAATCTTTAGGAAGCGATTGCAACGATATGGCATCATCCAACTCTCATGTGTATATACTCGAATCTAGCACCACGCGAGATGAAGATCGACGAAGGGTGCGGGCTGAGATTACAAGACTACTCTTTACCGTAGATGAACCGACACCCGTAATCATTGGCTACTATTAGAGCAAACAAGGATGAGGGAAAAGGCTAATCTCATCCGTGCAGCCACTTCGGCAATGTTAGGAGAAGGACAATGTGGCTCTGCTGCGAAGCTCGCTTAACCCTCGGGGTTTATGCAGATACAATTCGTGAAATATTGAATAGGCCGTAGAAAGTAATTATAATTTTCTCCTTGGGACCATGAGCTTTTGTGATAACGAAGGTACGAAATAATTTCGAGGACGAAATTTCTTTAAGGAGGGTAGGATGTAAGACCCGCAAAATTTTTAGCTATTTAAGTTCTTACTTAAAGAGTAATAATAATAAAATAATAATAATGTTATTGTTAACAATAGTTAGAAAGGATATTTAGATATTATCACGATAAAAATAAGCACCCAATATAGTCATTCAAATAGCATGTGATAAGTAGCCGTTATGAATAGTATCCGTCCGTTATGAATAGTATCCGTTTGGACTTCCATAAATAGGTATGAGCATGAGATTTTATTTATAAGAAAGTATAGAAGTAAGAAGAATAATAATAAGAGTTATGGCATCAAGTTCTCAAGTACTGCCATCCGAGAATAGTGTACGCGATGAAGATCGGCGAGCAATACGACTTGAAGTTACAAAGCTATGCTTTGCTATAGATGAGCTAAATGCTCGTGTCCAATGGCTGCAATATAATGCAACGAGATACAGGGAGAAGTTTGAGGTTATTCGTGCGACAACCACGACAATGTTAGCCGAAGGGTTATGCGGCTCTCACGCCCGAAGCACAACACGTCTTACGCACATACGCTAATATAATTCAAGAAATTTTACGAAGGCCATAGAATATGATATTAATGTTTATGTTTAGGATTATAATATTTTATGTTATAATGTTATCTTACTTTATTGTTTATTGATTATGCAATTATATTATTTATCCGCATAAATATTAAATATGTTATAAAAAAATTAATAATAAAATAATTTCTTATATGTCATAAAAATTTTAGATGCTATATATTATGTCATTTAGTTTCTTAAACCAAATTACTATGGGTAGGTAAGTATTACAAGCCTTAACTTTACCAAAAGTATAAAACATAGGTAAGGCCCAAAAATTTGAATGAGGCAGATTCTGGAGGTCCCATTCAAAAATTCATAACTTGAGTTATATAGATCCAATTGACATAAAACCAAATCCCATTTGTTCATTTATGACTTATCTAAAACGTGTAAAAATTTCAGAATTTAATATGAAGCCAATCAATTCCAGAATTTAAAATACTACACATAGGTTTAGTATGAACGGGTAAACATTTTAGTATGACTTTAAAATTCAATAACTTTTGTTATACATATTCAAAAATTATAAAATTGATACCCATTTGTAGATATTTGAGTTAGTAATGCAATACAATTGGCCATTTGTCAAAAACTACAAAATTAAAAACGTTATAATTGAATTAGTAGGGAGTACACCAATGTGGACTTTTGATGCCAAAGGAACCTTCTAGGTTGAAAAGTCTTAAAACATTTTTTAAATGGTAGGAGAAGATACCCACGTTTTAAGAGAGGATAATAGGAATAAAATAAAGTATTTTATATATTTTACATAATTTAATTTGATGCCAAAGTCAAATTCATACACTACTTTCACACTACACACCTACCACCATCCTTGCCTATATAAGGAGTGTCTTGCCTCTCCTCTTAAGCACAAATCCCTCAAGCCACACCACGAAATTTCCCTCTCAAAACACTCCCTTAAGCCCTCTTAACATCCCAAATACTCTACTCAAATCCTCTTTTGCTTTTGGTACTTACCAAGCGTCGAAGTTCTACGAAAGGTAATACTTAAGATTTTTGAAATTTTTAAGTCGCTTCTTATTTATTATGTAGATCTATATGCTTGGTTTTACCACCTCATATATACTATATTCATGGTTGGTTTTACCACCTTACATATGTTATTTATGTGATTAGTTGTACCACCTCGTATATACATACATGGTTGGCCTTGCCACCTCATATACATACCTGTGTAATTATTTTAAATTATAGTATTTTATCATAGCGTTGTCATTCTATAATTCAAGTGAAAAGATGAGAATATTAACTTATGTTTTTATTTTTATTTTAAGGTTCTAGATATCGGAAGATTGTAAGGACCGACTTCCAAAATGAATTCCCCCGACAATCGCCCTTCTTCTTCTGCAACCCCAATTGTTAATGCTTCAACCTCACAGCTATCCCCATCCTTATCTCCTCCTGATCTTCCCTTTAGACCCGTGTCTAATATCCCCTCATGGTTAAGATGGAAGACACGTAGGAAAAATAAGCTTATCGCACGTCTTTTCCGTTCACCCAATACAAGAAGTAAATCTTATTCAAAAACTCTCAAGGCATATAACCTAGTTAGTGCACAACTCAAGGCTTATGATGCATGGGATCGAAATAGGATATGGAACAGCAATAGAAGTGGGAACCCAAATTAATATTCAACCCCACAAGCACGGTATGCCTATTAAAAGATATAAGTTAAAGTATGATATATATATATATATATATATATATATATATATATATATATATATATAAAGGAGATATGTGTGATATTGAACTTTTCAAGCATTAATGCTAATTTAGTGCTTTGATATTTTTTTTTTAAGGTTTAGAACGCGGAGAACGACAAGCGGATAATAAGGGTTTTTTCTTTTCTTTTATTCTTACTTTTCTCTTCCTCTTTATCTTGTTTTATTTGGAATTATTATTGTAAGAGTTTTATGTTTCTTATTCCATTTTATTGTTGAGAAGATTAGATTAGTCTCTTTTTAATCTCTCTTGGTAATCTATGCTATTGATTGGGGTAGATAACCATTTTGATATTCGTGGTTATCCTTGTTAACCTTGAATGTTTTATTGGAATTCTATAATATGCCTCATGTTATGTATGTTAAAGTTGTTATAACCTCTTATGTTTAGACAAAGTAAGTTTATAATGGGTGGTTCCAGAAAGACCTCCAATGCATTGGGTAAAGAACATCACTGGAGAGTGTCAATCCAGCTGATAATATGTTACGTTATGTTATGATACGGTATCTGGGTGGTTAATCTAGGTCATGATGTTATGATACAATTTCTAAACATAATCTTCCATGTTATGATTTCCTTGTGAAATGTTGATCATGTAAGCAAATGTTATATGGTATTTCCTATGTTCGATATCTTCATGATTTTCCTTACCCGCTTATGTTTACCCTTACTGGGCTATTTGAGCTCACTCTTTTTTATGATTTCTTTTCCAACCCCAGGTAATTAAGGGATGGAGAAACTAGGATAAGGAGTCGAGAAGTGCTTGGAAATAAAGTTGTGTGAAAATTTAAAGATTTATTAAGTTGTTTGCTCGTGTGCTTTGTTATGTAATAATGGGTTATGGATACTTAGTCTCTAAACCCCTAAACCTTAAAGATCTTGGATTGAAATTTGTAATAATGAATGGTTTGTTTGATTAAATAAGTAATAGTTTGAAATTGATATATAATTTGTATATTTAATTTCTGCTAACGCACCCGGTTTGGAGGTTCAAATTTGGGGGCGTTACAGGTAACCAGAACCCTTACACTCTCTCTCCAACCTTTTGCGTCCCCAGTGTTGCGCGCCTCTCCTTCTCCAACCTTTTGCGTCCCCAGCATTGCGCGCCTCTCCTTCTCCAACCTCGATCCCCAGAGAGGTGCACCTCTCCCCCTTTTTAAAAGCTTGTTGCCGTTTTGAACCCGTCATCCCTATCCTCTTCGGTATGTCTTCTTTCTCCTTTTTTTTTCTTTATAATTTTTTTTTGTTAAAAAGCCAATTGATTTATGTGTGACTTTGTTACTTTTTTTCATGTTAATTTCTGATTTTTGTGAGGCAAAAATGTCCAGGTCAATTTTTGGATCATTTTATGCTTTTTTATCTATTTTTGCGTCTTATCTAATTTGGAGGTTTCTGCTGGCATGTGCCTGTTACTTTTCAAATGGACCATTTCTAAGATTTGGGATCAGAAAAGGTTATGATCCGCACAAGGATAATGAATCTTGCATGTAAGAGTTCATTTAAAAAATGTTGGGAACTACTATTTTCCGTTTAGTATCTTCGTTAATTGGTTTTAGCTTCAGGTTTTGTGGCTTACATCTAGCATGACTGTAATAATTCTATTAGTTGTGGTGATACAAAATTTAAGTTCCTTCAAATGAAAAATTAAAGTTTAATAATAATTAGGCTGATTTAATAAATAATAAGAATATGAGCTACATATATAATCATTAAAAAAGACCAGCAAGGTGATATTAGGTGTTTGTGAGGCCGTGCTAGACTGGGGTGGCTTGCTAATTGGCTGTTGAGACAACTGGTGGTGTGCTTGGTGTTGGCTATGCTCGATATCACCCGTCATCCCTATCCTCTCCAACACGTTTTCTTTCTCCTTTTTTTTCTTTATAGCTTTTTTTTAAAAGCCAATTGATTTATGTGTTGCTTTGTTAATTACTTTTTTTTCATGTCAATTTCTGATTTTAGTGCAGTAGAATGTCCAGGTTAAATTTTGGATCAATTTCTGCTTTGTTATCGATTGTTGTATTTGTTTGTTCCTAGATCAAAGCATATGCTAAAGTAAAATCTTAATTGCTTAATGAATCAAATCTTTCCTAATTTTTTTTATTTTTTTATGTGAGTAAAGAATTGATATAAGCTCGTATGTGGGTAGTATTGAGAGATAGCTATTCTATGGGAATGCAACTATCTAGATGATAGTATAGCCGTTGACGTGAGCATTGTGACAGTACTTGGGCCCGATTCCGGGTCGGGGCCCCTAGTGGCCCGATTGTTTACTTTTCGGGCTTTATTGCTTGATCTTGTGTTCGAGCGGTCATTTGAGTATACAAACATCTGAGCAGTGATGTGCTTATCATTTCGAGCGTTTTGACAGTAATTGGGCATCATTTGGAGTTTGTGACCTCGGAAGGTCAATTATTAGTAGTAGTATATAAATAATTAAGAAATTGCCGTATCCCTTTAATTGCTTGGTGTGTGCATGTTTGAGCAAGAGAGAGAGAGAGAGAGAGAAGGTAAAGAGCTTCCTTTGGTGATTTAGGGCGATTGAAGTTCGTGGATCACAAATAATCTTTCCAGGTAGGTGTCCTTGAACACTCGATCCTGTTTTTGAATATACATGGATTTATCATGCTTTATGACATTGAGTATGAACCCTAGGTTTTGGGGGAAACCCAATTTTGGGTTAGATCTAATGGTTTAGCATAAGATCTATGAGTAACAACTAATTTATATTAGCTTGGGTATATAATTTTGTAGTCTGTTGAGTAAAATGTGGGTTTGTGAGAGCCTGGGGGTCGCTGGGTTGATTCCAAGAAAAGAACAGGCAAAAAACGACGATGAACAATACCCTGGGAGAACGTTAGGGTCGAAGTTCGCAGTTAGCAACTATAGTCAGCAACTGTGTAGTCAGCAGCTATAGTCAGCAACTTCGGAGTCCGCAGGATCGCTCCGCAACAGTTCTTCCGTAGCTTCATTCTGCAACAATAGTCCGTAGCAATGTTCCGCAACAGTGGTTCCACAACAGTGTTCCGCAACAGTGATTCCGCAGCAATGTTCCGCGGTAGTATTCCGCAGTAGTGCAATTGCACTGGGTCGGACCATTTACATTGTAACCGTTAAGTCTCTCCACATTTAAAATGTAAATACCACATTTTACTTAAGTTATAATGTAAATACCGAAATACCCCCCTTTCGGATTCAAAGAAAAATACTAGAAAATTAAATTCCACTCCTTTAAAATGTGAAAATTGGGATTTAGTGTAAAATCTCGAAAAAATCCAGGATTATCCTTGATGTATGACTGTACAGGGTTGCATGATTGAGACAGCACCCGCGGTGTAGTCTTTATTAGTGCTAGTCACCAACCCCTTGACCTTTCGGGTGCGGGCAAGGGGAAGTCATGTTCCTGGTTCCGGGTTCCTTGGAATTTGGGGGCATGACATGGAAAACAAAGATGCGTTTGAACCACCCATTTGTATATGGGATTAATGAGGACACGAGTCTGATTTGTTGGTTTTGTAATTGTATTTTGTCCCAAATACCAAAACAAAAGTGGATGTAATGGCATAGGGTGACATCACTACAAAGAATAACATCTATGGCTGCATTTTAAAGGGCGGCGTTTTACAGTCTCCCTGTTTCGATATTCCCAGGTTCCAAGCACGCTTATCTTTAAATAAGGGTTTGTATACAAAGAGGGGGGTGAATCTGTATACTATAAAACTTTCCTTAAGTTTTATGAGTAGGATACTTAGGAGAGTTTTTTTTCACAGATGTAGTCTTCGTTTGGGTGATGTATTAGTGTCTCATGCAAAATCAGTCACAAGCAGGCATGTATGGGAAAGAAAGATAGAGACACAATATACGTGGTTCGATCAATGTGATCTACTCCACGGTGGTGAGGGTGTACCTACACCAAGTCCAATCTACTATATATCTTGTAGTACAGTAGGGTCTAGCCCTTTTTACAAATAGGATCAACTCTCTCTTCTTTTCAATGCAAATACAAAAACAGTATTGCTCTAGACTTTACTCACTGTAAAAATCTATTTGTGCAATCTGCTCCTTTGTTGATGACCATTTGCTATGCTCGACCTTCAATCACTCCTTTGCCGGACTCACGATCTGTTCACCAAATGTATGAGGAAGAAAGATGGATGAACTTGCTGTTATCTTTCTTTCAATCTCCCTCTCTCTCTATTTTTATGAACTACTCTACGTCGCCTCTTGTATCTCTGCAGATACGTTTCTTCACTACACAAAGAATAATATTCGGTGCTACTTCATGTCAGGTACATTCCTTGCTTTTTATAGGCCGGTCGAAGTCCGAAACCCTCCAGCTAGGGTTAAGCATGTTTCAGTCTGTGATCTTCACCGTAGAAACAAGTTAAACCCCTCTCGGATAACGTCCATGTGTTTTTCAGTACTCAGTGTACTTAAAACCACTGCTTGGGTAACGACTTACTGAAACGATGAGTGTCCGCGCGTTTCACTCCTTCGTAGCGCGCTCCGTTCTTTTCACAAGCCACAACCTCGTAGATATTGCCTCGTAGCCTTTCTACGAGTCTACAAGACTTCCTCTTCGATTCTCTACGAGTCTAAGTCTTCAAACCAAGGGCATTCATCTTTCAATACTTGGCTCTCTGGCTTCGAAGCTAGGTCAGAATTAGTGCTACGAGCTTTTAAGCTCTACGAGTCTTCGAGTCAGACAACTGCATTCTGCCATGGCTAGTAGCTACTTCCGGGTCTGTGCAACAGGTCCTACGACCCTGCGAGCTTTAGTCCATGACCCTACGAGCTATGACTCTATGAGTCTTAGCTTCGAATTTGCAAGATGTGGCTCTACATCTGTCTGCACCTTGAGTCTATAACCCTACGACCCTGTGTCCCTTCAAGGCTTCGACCTTGTACCTCTACGAGGCTTTGACCCTGTGGCCCTTTGAGGGTGCTACGAACCTCATGGTCTGTCAGTCTACGACTTTCGAGTCTTTTGATCTACGACCTTCGAGTCTACAAATCTATGACCCGTGGGTCTACGACCTTCGATTAAGATGTACATAGGTAGACTCCCTCTACAAGCTCACTCTAAGAGATCACTCTATGAAGTTGTCCAACCAAGTATGGTGGATCTTCGACCCAGACCTTCGAGCCTGCACATTCCGTTTCCTGCAACATGTTGACAACAATGACAATGTAACCTTGCGGGAACAACAATCTCCCCCTTTGGAATTGTTGGCAACATAACTGAATAACACTGCTCCCCCTGAACACCTCCACTGCGTGCTCCCCCTGAACACAGTACTCTCTTTTTTCTCCCCCTTTGCCAACCAATTGCAAAGATCGAGAAGGGGGAAAACAACCGATGCCCTATGCATGCGGAGGTAGCTGTACAGACAACCCACTGTGGTGTCTGTCAAACAGCCCAGATAAAAACTGCTGCCACTTGTAGATCGTCTGTCATCTATGTTCTTGGTCCAGTCTGCATCAGTGTAAGCCTGTAATTCATTAGAATCCTTAGAGGGAGACCATAACCCCATTTCTAGGGTACCATTTAGGTATCTAAGAATTCTATTGAGTGCCAGCAAGTGAGACTCCTTCGGATCCACTTGATATCTACTTGCCTGGCACACAGCTTGCATCAGATCAGGTCGGGAGGCAGTAATGTATAGGAGGCTTCCAATCATGCCTTCTTTATGAAGGCATTTATGCCTTCTTAATCTTTATGAAGTTTACAGCCTGTCGCCATTGGAGTGCCAACTGGATTGCTGTCTTCCATACCATACTTCTTTAGCAATTCCTTGGCATACTTGTGTTGTGATATGAATATTCCGTCAGCAGCTTGCCTAATTTGCAGTCCCAAGAAGTAGGTTAATTCTTCTATGAGAGACATTTCAAATTCATTACTCATTTTCTTGGCAAATTCTTCACATAGCCCTGGGTGACTGCCTCCGAATATGATGTCATCTACATAGACTATGGTAGCCAGCTGACCTTTATTTGAATTCAATATATATGAATTATGATCCACTATTCCTCTACTGAAGTTCATTTTCTGTAGATACCCATCCAGTCGGCTTTACCATGCCCTAGGAGCCTACTTCAGGCCATACAAGGCTTTCTTTAACCTACATACATGTGTCTCATCACCGACAATCTGTACTCCATCTGGTTGCTCAATATAAACTTCCTCTTTCAACAATCCATTCAGAAATGCAGACATCACATCCATTTGATAGACTTTGAACCTCTTGTGTGCTGCCAATGCAAGAAACATTCTAATCGTTTTTAACCTTGCTACTGGTGCAAATGTCTCATCAACATCTATACCCTCAATCTGAGAGTATTCTTTGCACTGCAGTCTAGCCTTGTTCCTAATAACCTTGCCATCTTCATTTAGTTTATTTCTGAACACCCAGTTTGTTTCGATGACATTTTTTGTAAAGACTCGTATTTGGGCAATCTTGAGAGATAGTCATTCTATGGGAATGCAACTATCTAGACGGTAATGTAGTCATTCATGTGAGCATTTTGACTGTACTTGGGCCCGATTCCGAGTGGGGGCCCCATTTGACCCGATTGTTGACTTTTTGTGGTTTATTGGTTGACTTTGCATTTGGGCGGTCATTTGGTATAATAATATTTGTTTAGTGTTGTGCTCATCATTTCAAGCGTTTTGACTATAATTTGACTCAATTTGGAGTTCGGGACCTTGGAGGTCAATTATTGACTAGGTCAATGGTTGACTAGGTCAATTGACTGGCAGAAATATAAATAGCAGAAAAAAAAAAGAAGAAGCTTTCACTTTACGTTTCACGTTTGTGCGTTTGAGAGAGAGAGCTTGAGAGAGCTTGGATGCCTTGGCGATTTGGGGCGATTTGGATTCGTGGAGCTCAAAGATTCACTTCAAGTAGGTGTCCTTGAACTTCTTATCCTTCTCTTGTTTTGGATCTGCACGAATTTATCATGGTTTATGAAATTGAGCATGAACCCTAGAATTTGGGGAAATCCAATTTTGGGTTAGATCTAATGGTTTAGCATAAGATCTGTGGTTAAGAACTGTTTTATATCATTATGGATATATGTTTCTGTGATTTTGGGGTTGATTAACTGTGTTTTTCATGAGGGTTGATAAGTCAACCATGGAAATCTGGGTTTAGATCTAGATTTCTGGAAATCTGGAATTTTATTCGTGTTTATGTTGTTTCTGCGCGATTTAGAGGCGTTTTGGACGCGTTTTGAGGTATATATCGTAGTTTGTTGCGAAACAGGGGTGTTAGTGAGCGTCTGGGAGTTTCTGGGCACGTTCCAGACGAAGAACAGGCAAAAATGACGATGAACAGTACCCTGGGCGCGTTACTGGGTCGAACTAACAAAAATCCGAAGTTCTGGGTCGTAGGGTCGTAGTTCGTAGACCCATAGTTCATAGGTTCGAAGGTTCGAAGGTTCGTAGTTCATAGACCCGTAGTTCATAGGTCTGAGGCGCGCTGCAGTCCCGCGCTACGAGTCGCAGTCCTGAAGCTACGAGGCAGGCTGTTCTGCAGTTTCGAGCCAGTGCAACTGCACTAGACTGGACCATTTACATTGTAACCCATACCCATCTACACATGTAAGTATTATACTTAAGTTACAATGTAAATAACGAAATACCCCCCATTTGGATTCAAAGAAAAATACTAGAAAAATTAATTCCCACTATTTCAAAATGTGAAAATTGGGTTTTAGTGTAAAATCTCGAAAAAACCCAAAAGTTCGTAGTGGTGAATTTTTGGAAAGTGGGGTTAGACGTCTCAGAAAAATCCCCAAAAATCAGATTATCTTATTTATGATATGGGAACACAATGCCGGGACTTTTGATTTCAAGAAAATAACTGCTATGGGTACTTTCTTCATAAATCAAGGATTGAGGATTTACTTGTGAAGACTAGCTACAGCTCCAAAGGAAATGTTGAGAATGACATGCCATATTAATGTTAGTATGTTGGTGTGAGGTATTGGGGCATGGACTCCGTGACTTGTTTGGGTTCTCACCGTGATGCACCGATGGTGCTATGTGGTTGACGTGGCAGGCATATGCACCGATGGCAGGCCTGTGTGGCGACTGTGGCTGGGCATATTGCGCTGTAGACAGGCTCGGGCCTGAGTTGAGCCGTTGAGCTCGTGGAGCTAGGGCCGAGTGCCCCGAGCCGGGGTCCCATGGAGGATCGTGGACAAGTTGTCTGTGTGTGGGCAGGCTGAGTCCTGATGTTTGTTTGCAGGCTGAGTCCCGATGATTGTGCACACTACACGGTGCACGAGTACACTGTGCATATAGTATAGACTTATATGTGTTGCATGATGTGGAGTTTTGGGGTCACCTACTGAGCTTGTCACTCACCCCTACTTGTTGTTTACCCTTTTCAGGTGTGACCCGAGACTAGTGGAGGACTTCCTTCCAGGAGGACGCCCACTACTCTGATGTATGATACATTTATATTCTGTAGTGTTTTATGTGATATCCCGGACATGGGTCCGTGGACAGTTGTATTTGCGTACTGTATGATGTGATGTCTGTATGACTGTTTGACTCATTGTATGTATGATGATGATGTATGGGAAAGTACAGGATTACCCTTGATGTATGACAGTACAGGATTACATATTTGAGACAACACCCGCGGTGTAGTCTCCATTAGTGCTAGTCACCAACCCCTTGACCTATCGGGTGCAGGCAAGGGGAAGTCATGTACCCGGTTCCGGGTTCCCTGGAATTCGGGGGCGTGACAAGTTGGTATCAGAGCATGGTCTAGTGGACCTAGGTTAGTGAGGGGTGGTTAATTGATTCCATGTGACTTGGAAAACTATAGGGAGGGCGTCTGATCAACGCAGTCCTTACATGTGTTCTAGGTTATTTTGGTGTTAGTTAGATCATCCTAAGAGCATACATGGGGATGGGGTGCGTTTCTAGTGGTATGATTGTGTGCATATAGGGCACTAGATTGTCTTTTCGTGTGATGTGCTCGTATGTGGTGCCAGGATGGCACGTGGCCATAAAAGCCAGGATTTGATTGTGGTGTACCCTGAGGGGTGACACGATGCTATATGCATGGTTGTGGACCTACGGGTCATGTGGTGTACCCTGATGGGGGACACGATGCTATATGCATGGTATGGACCTACAGGTCGTGTGGTGAGAACCTACAAGTCGGTTGTGCCTTTGATGGCTGTTTTTGCTAGTAGTGCTAGTATTGATCGTTTGTTGTTTGTTGTTGTGGCCAGTGTGATGGCACCACCGAGGAGAGCTGTCCGAGGCCTGGGCCCGGCAGAGGAGCCCACGATAGAGTCGGGGCACCAGGGGCACCAAAGCCCGCAGCAGAGATCGTCAGCTCCCGTTGTCGGACCTGATTTGGCTCAGGTGTTGATTTAGTTGCAGGAGGCCATGCAGGGTATGCAGGGCTCGATGAGGGATATGGCTAGAGAGGTGGATGAGCTGAAGAGGCAGCAGCAGCCTCAACAGCTGTTGGACCCCATTTTATCCGGGTTAGACATACTAACCCCATTTGATATACCTTTTTGCCCATGCCATATACCTTGTCGAACAGGTCCACAATGATCCCATACTTCCAAGGAATGGTCTACCCCAATCTGCATGAGATGAATACAATTAACATGTATGGGGGAGTCCAAAATTAATGACTTCTGCTACAAGTCATTGAAGCGCCCCAAGACCAACACCGGGTGATAGAGGATGAAAATTGGAGACTAACGCACTTGACCGAGCTCAAATCGGACTTAAAATGAAGAAGTTATGGCCAAAACAATCTTCGTTGGAAAAGTCAAAACTTGACAAAAGATGGTCAATGCCCCTGGTCAAACTGCCCGAAAAAGTGATCATGCGAAATTCTCAAAAATGACTATTTAGGCGAATACGGGGCTTCCCAAACAAACCTCCCAAAGTTTGTCCGTTTTAGCATTTTTGGTGGGGGTAAAAAGGTAATTAAAAGTTAAAAAAAACAAAAAAAAACACAAAAAAAAACAAAAAAACAATAAAACAATAAAACAAACACAAAAAAAATGTGTATGTTCTAACCCAAACCAAAAAAGGAAAAATAAAAAACATTTTTCAGGACTTCGATTTCCAAAAGTAAAACCAAAAAAAAAAAGAAAAAAGTCAAAACCAATCCCTAGGATCTCATTCTCCACTTCACACAAAAACCCAAATCTTTTAGGATTCCCTTTAGAAATTTAGGGCAAATCAATCTTAACCATAACTTCGACAAATAACTTAGTCAAATAAAAATCATAGACTTTTTAGGAAATTTAACCCAGTCACAACAGTATAAATAAAAACCTCCTCCTCCTAAATTAGATACCGAAAGGGCGCTGTAGGGGTGCTAATCCTTCCCTACACGTAACCAACTTCCAAACCCATCTCTGATAACGCAGACCACACACTTGAAACTACTCAAAGTAGAGGGTATCCAACTGTACCCCCAAAACAGTTGGTGGCGACTCTAAAACTTCTCACCAGTGGTTTAGTTTGAGCTCACCCCAAAAGGGCCCGGACGAAAACCAGTGATGACAGCAGCCACCACAGCCTCAGCAGGAGGAGGCGAGGGTGGTGCAGGATGTGCACCAGCAAGAGGTCGTGATAGAGCCAGGGCGACGAGGAGTGGACTGGGCTGCACAATTTTTGGAACATGCACCCAGGACTTTTGAGGATGGTTCACGACTAGAGGTAGCCGAGGACTGGATTAGGTGGACAGAGGATATCTTTGATATGATCGGGGTGCCAGATGAGGAGAGAGTGCGCGTGGCGATGCACTATCTGTTGGGTATCCCACGCAGGTGGTGGGAATCCACTAGAGTTGTCCATGGCAGTCAGATGAGGTGGAGAGAGTTTGTTGAGCGCTTCTTTGGGGAGTATTTTCGCAGCTCGTTGCAGTATGCTCGACGTAGAGAGTATTATGAGCTTGTGCAGGGTAGCATGACTGTGGGGGGAGTATGTGCGAGCCTTCACGCATTTAGGGCGGTTTGCTCTTGAGGCTTGGGAAAAGGAAGGCCGGAAGACGCAGGACTTCATTCAGGGCTTGAGGCCATCTCTGAAAAGACAGCTCAAACCGATGCAGTTGACCAGCTACCGGGAGCCGATCGACAAGGTGCTCATTATTGAGCGAGGTCAGGATTAGGCGAGAGCCCAGAGGCCGGGCGGTTCAGCAGGTTCGGGCAAGAAGAGACAGAGTGGGGAGAGTAGTGCTGCTCAGCCTGAGAGGAGGCAGATGCAGAGGGTTTACAGCCAGGCGGTGGGACCCCATGAGAGTTCAGCCAGCAGGAGGCCAGGGGCCTGTTGGAGCTGTGGTTTGACTGGGCATGTATCGAGAGATTGCCCGAGGAAAAAGATGACTTGCTTCCGATGCGGGAAGGTGGAACATGGAGCTAGGGAATGTGTTACCCTTAGCTCGACCAGCAGTGTAGGCCCTCGTCCGAGAGAGCAGGGACAGTGGGGCTCCATCTCAGAGGTCAGTGCTGCCAGCACAGAGCATGCAGACGCGACCTGCGGTGCAGCAGCCTCAGCGGGAGGCACAAGGTCATGTTGATCAGCGGGGCAAGGCACCAATGGGCCAGGCTAGTGGTAGTGGGCCACGAGGGAGGACTTTTGCCCTTAGCAGCAGAGAGGTAGAGGTTCCACCAGTGGACGAGGCAGGAGCAGGACCTTCAGTGGTGAGAGGTACCATTATCATTTCTCATACTATTTGTTCAGTTTTAATTGATACTGGTGCTACCCATTCTTTTATTTCGTATGCTACGGTGGTTGGGTTAGGATTGGACCAGGAGACAGTTAGTCAGTCTCTGGTGGTTGCTTCACCTTTGGGTGGACTTGTGATACTTGAGAGTATCTCTGTCGCACTTGTCGGGTAACACTTGGGGGTGTTAACTTTGTTGTGTAATTCGTATATCATGGAGTTACATGATTTTGATGTTATCCTAGGTATGAACTGGTTGGTCTCCGTGGAGGCCAAGATTGATTGTTTTCGATGGCGCATGATGTTCCTCACGCCAAAGAGCACGTGGGGTGTCTTTGTGGGTGAGTGGACAGAGGAGGCATGCAGGTTGGGACCTTTGAGGCATGGGTGGGGTGATGTGACCCACCAGTTAGCCAACTTGACATTGGTTGACAGGACGAGAGAGGGGAAGGCTGTTTTGCCACCCATTGTAGATCAGTTCCCGGATGTGTTTCCCGAGGACTTGGTCAGTTTGCCACCCGTGAGGGAGGTAGAGTTTTTGATCGAGTTGTTGCCAGGGACAACACCGATCAGGTTAGCGGCCTATAGGATGGCACCGACAGAGCTTAGAGAGCTCAAGAGACAGATAGATGACCTATTAGCACGAGGCTTTATCAGGCGGAGTAGCTCACCGTGGGGCGCTGCAGTGTTGTTTGCCAAGAAGGCGGATGGTTTACTTCGGCTGTGTATAGACTACCGAAAACTGAACCAGGTGACTGTGAAGAACAGGTACCCATTACCGAGGATCGATGATCTGTTTGATCAGTTTCGAGGTGCGAGATGGTTTTCCAAGATAGACTTGAGATCTGGATACCATCAGTTGAGGGTTAGGGAGGCAGATATCCCTAAGACCGCGTTCAGTTGTCGTTATGGGCATTATGAATGGCTTGTGATGCCATTCAGGCTCATGAATGCTCTAGCAGTGTTTATGGGATTGATGAACCAGGTGTTTGCTCCATATTTAGATATGTTCGTTGTGGTGTTCATCGACGATATTTTGGTCTATTCAACGACCAAGAGGGAGCATGAGGAGCATTTGCAGGTAGTGTTGCAGACCTTGCGAGAGCACCGGTTGTATGCGAAGTTCACAAAATGTGACTTCTGGTTGTAACAGGTGCATTTCTTGGGGCATGTGGTATCTTCGGAGGGTATCACAGTGGATCCTAAGAAGATCGAGGCGGTTATGTCGTGGAAGGGGCCCACGAATGTGTTTGAGATTCGCAGCTTCCTTGGTTTGGCAGGCTATTATCGGAGGTTCGTGGAGGATTTTTCCAGGTTGGCAACTCCTATGACGAACCTGACCAGGAAGGGAGTTCCTTTTGTTTGGTCTAAGGCTTGTGAGAGTGCTTTCATGGAGCTAAAGGCACGATTGACCTCAGCCCCTATCTTGATTCTCCCACAGGAGGGTGTGCCTTTCGAGGTGTATTGTGATGCTTCCAGGGTGGGACTTAGTTGTGTGTTGATGCAGGCTCGGCAGGTGATTGCTTATGGGTCTAGGCAGTTGAGACCACATGAGCAGAACTATCCCACATATGATCTGGAGTTGGCTGCAGTGATCTTTGCTCTAAAGAGCTGGCAGGATTATCTCCTTGGGGAGAAATTTGTGGTGTATATAGACCACAAGAGCTTGCAGGACATCTTTTCTCGAGAGAGACCTGAACCATAGGCAGAGGCGTGGGTGGAGTACCAGTAGCGTTTCGATTTGATATGATGTACACCCCTGGGAAGGGTAATGTGGTGGCAGATGCGCTGAGTAGGAAGAGCAGGGCTGTGGTTGCCCATTGTGCCATTAAGGAATGGGAAATGATGGGACAGTTAAGACGATGAGGTTGCGAGATGGTGACCAGTGAGGGGCGAGGGACCCTTAGTGTTATTGTCGCTGTCCCCGAGTTACGGCGTAGGATCATAGAAGATCGGCTAGGGGACGTTGACCGTGAGGTCATCGGGGACAGGATTCGACCGGGCGGACATCTTCGATTGGACCGAGGATGCGAGCATGTCTGCGGTATAGGGGTGAGATCGATAGTTCCCACTTCTCTTCGGGAGGAGGTTCTTCGGGAATTTCACCAGGTCGAGGTTAGCCGTACATCCTGGTGGGACCAAGATGTACCATGCCGTGAGGAGGCATTTTGGTGGCCAGGCCTGAAGAAGGCCGTTGCTGATTTTATGAGGAGGGTCAAGGCGGAGCACCTGAGATCACTTGGTGAGTTGCGGTCATTGCCGGTGCGAGTGGAAATGGGACCACGTGACCATGGATTTTGTCATTGGACTTCCTCGTTTCAGGGGACATGACACGATATGGGTAGTTGTCGACCGGTTGACCAAATCGGCGCATTTTATTCCGATTCGAGATAGACCCAGGTGAGGACTTTGGGACAGAGGTATATTGATGTTATTGTGCGGTTGTATGGAGTCCCATTGTCTATTGTATCTGATCGGGATGCGAGGTTTACATCTCGCTTTTGGAGACAATTGCGATGAGCTTTGGGTACTAGGGTGAACCTCGAGATGGCCTTTCATCCGCAGACGGATGGTCGATCGGAGCGGACGATTCGAACGCTCGAGGATATGTTGCATGCCTGTGTCCTAGATTTTGGAGGTTGTTGGGAGACTCACCTTCCTTTGGTGGAGTTCTCTTACAACAATAGTTATCTGGCCACGATTGGGATGGCTCCGTATGAGGCGCTGTATGGGCGGCCTTGTAGGTCACCCTTGTGTTGGGCACAAACTGGAGAGACAACAGTTCTCGGTCCTGATATGGTTCGAGAAACCATGGAGATAGTGCAGTTGATTAGACAGCGTATGCTAACGACACAATGTAGGCAGAAGTCCTACGCGGATCAGAGGCGTCGACCCTTGCAGTTTGAGGTGGGGGACCGTGTATTTTTGCAGGTTTCGCCGCATCGAGGGCATCGGAGGTTTGGACGTGGATCCAAACTTTCCCCTCGTTTTGTGGGGCCGTTTGAGATTGTTGCCACCGTGGGCGCAGTGGCTTACCGATTAGCCTTGCCACCAGAGTTAGCGCGAGTACATGTTGTGTTCCATGTGTCTCAATTGCGAGATAAACTTGGCTGATGATGGTGCCGTTGTTGAGATACCGGCACAGATTTTGGACAGGTGGGACCAAGTCTTGCGAGGCAAGACGATCCCACTAATTCGGGTGTTATGGAGACACCGAGGCATAGAGGAGTAGACTTGGGAGAAAGAGAGCCAGATGCGGGTTCTTCAACCTGAGCAGTTCGAGGACGATCACTCCTAAGGTGGGGAGGATGTAAGGACCTTCCCTGAGGTATGAGTTATGTTTTATGCATTTGTTTTGCATATTACCGAGGATTGATGACCTGTTTGATCAGTTTCGCGGTGCGAGGTGGTTTTCCAAGATAGACTTGAGATCTGGATACCATCAGTTGAGGGTTAGGGAGGCAGATATCCCTAAGACCGTGTTTAATTGTCGTTATGGGCATTATGAGTGGCTTGTGATGCCGTTTGGGCTCACGAATGCGCCAGCAGTGTTTATGGGATTGATGAACCTGGTGTTTGCTCCATATTTAGATATGTTCGTTGTGGTGTTCATTGACGATATTTTGGTCTACTCAGCGACCAAGAGGGAGCATGAGGAGCATTTGCAGGTTGTGTTGCTGTAAAGACTCGTATTTGGGTAGTCTTGAGATAGTCATTCTATGGGAATGTAACTATCTGGACAGTAGTGTAGCCGTCGATGTGAGCATTTTGAGTGTACTTGGGCCCGATTCCGAGTCGGGGACCCGTTTGACCCAATTGTTGACTTTTTGGGGTTTATTGGTTGACTTTGCGTTTGAGCGGTCATTTGAGTGTAATAATATCTGTGTAGTATTGTGCTCGTCATTTCGAGCGTTTTGACTGTAGTTTGACTCAATTTGGAGTTCGGGACCTTGGAGGTTAATTATTGACTGGGTCAATGGTTGACTAGGTCAGTTGACTTGCAAAAATATAAATAGGGGGAAAGAGAGCTTCGATGTTACGTTTTAGCGTTTGTGCGTTTGAGCGAGAGAGCTTGAGAGGGCTTGGAGGCCTTGGCGATTTGGGGCGTTTTGAGCTCGTTCGAACATCAAGAATCATTCCAGGTAGGTGTTCCATTGATTCTTCACCCTTTTCTTGCTGTTTTTTTGGATTAACATGTAAGAATTTGATAAAATCATGCAAATTCGTGTTGAACCCTAGAATTTGGGGAAAAACCAATTTTGGGTTGAATCTTGTATTTAAAATGCGTTCTGAGGGGTAAGACGTGATTTAAAACCTAATATATAGTATTAGGTATGAGTTTTATGAGATTCCGAAAGGTCTGGAGGTTTCGGGTTGAATCCAGACGAGAAACAGTGAAAACGATGATGAACAATGAATCGTCAGGAATGGGTAGAGAACGACGATGAGATCGACTGGAAATTGAAAATTTCGAATGTGCAGTTTCGAAGGTTCGAAGGTAGGTTCGATGTAGTGTAATTTCGAGTGTCGAATGTGCAATTTTCGAGTATCGTTTCGAAGGTTCGAAGGTACTTCGAAGGGAGTTTCGAAGGCAGTTCATGGGTACTTCAAAGGTAGTTTTCGAAGGTAGTTCGAGTGTAGGTTCGAGGGTCGAAGGCAGTCCGAAAAGAGATTCGAAAATACAGATTCGAAATACAGTAAAGGCAGATTCGAAAATGTAGTTTCACAGGCAGATTCGAAATACAGTTTGACTGGACTGACCTATTTACATTGCGACCTATTTACATTAAGTATATACGTAAGTTACAATGTAAATAACGAAATACCCCCCATTTGGATTCAAAGAAAAATACTAGAAAAATTAATTCCCACTATTTCAAAATGTGAAAATTGGGATTTAGTGTAAAATCTCGGAAAAACCCAAAAGTTCGTAGTGGTGAATTTTTGGAAAGTGGGGTTAGACATCTCAGAAAAATCCCCAAAAATCAGATTATCTTATTTATGATATGGGAACCCAATGCCGGGACTTTTGATTTCAAGAAAATAGCTGCTATGGGTACTTCCTTCATATATCAAGGATTAAAGACTTACTTGTGAATACTGGCTACAGTTCTAAAGGAAATGTTGAAAATGACATGCCATACTAATGTTAGTATGTTGGTGTGAGGTATTGGGGCATGGACTCCGTGACTTGTTTGGGTTCTCACCGTCATGCACTGATGGTGCTATGTGGTTGACGTGGCAGGCATATGCACCAATGGCAGGCCTGTGTGGCGACTGTGGCCGGGCATATTGCGCTATGGACAGGCTAAGGCCTGAGTTGAGCCGTGGAGCTCGTGGAGCTAGGGCTGAGTGCCCTGAGCTAGGATCCCATGGAGGATCGTGGACAAGTTGTCCTGTATGAGCAGGCTGAGTCCTGATGTTTGTTTGCAGGCTGAGTCCTGAGGATTGTGCACACTACACAGTGCACGAGTACACAAAGCATATAGTATAGACTTGTATGTCTGCATGATGTGGAGTGTTGGGGTCACCTACTGAGCTTGTCGCTCACCCCTACTTGCGGTTTACTTTTTTTCAGGTGTGACCCGAGACTAGTGGAGGACTTTCTTCCAAGAGGACGTGCCCACTACTCTGATGTATGATACAATACTGTATTCTATATTTTGTATTGTGTATTGTATTATGTTTGTATCCCGGACATGGGTCCATGGACAGTTGTATTTGCATACTGTTTGTGATGTGATGTCAGTATGACTGTTTGACTTAATGTATGCATGATGATGTATGGGAAAGTACAGGATTACCCTTGATGTATGACGGTACAGGGTTGCATATTTGAGACAGCACCCGCGGTGTAGTCTCCATTTGTGGTAGTCACCAACCCCTTGACCTTTCGGGTGCGGGCAAGGGGAAGTCATGTACCCAATTCCGGGTTCCCTGGAATTCGGGGACGTGACAGTTGCAGACCTTGCGAGAGCACCGGTTGTTGCGAAGTTCACAAAATGTGACTTCTGGTTGCAACAGGTGCACTTCTTGGGGCATGTGGTATCTTCGGAGGGTATCACAGTGGATCCTGAGAAGATCGAGGCGGTTATGTCGTGGAAGAGGCCCACGAATGTGTTTGAGATTCATAGCTTCCATGGTTTGGCAGGCTACTATCGGAGGTTCATGGAGGATTTTTCCAGGTTGGCAACTCCTATGACGAACCTGACCAGGAAGGTAGTTCCTTTTGTTTGGTCTGATGCGTGTGAGAGTGCTTTCATGGAGCTGAAGGCACGATTGACCTCAGCCCCTATCTTGATTCTCCCACAGGAGGGTGTGCCTTTCGAGGTGTATTGTGATGCTTCCAGGGTGGGACTTAGTTGTGTGTTGATGCAGGCTCGGCAGGTGATTGCTTATGGGTCTAGGCAGTTGAGACCACATGAGCAGAACTATCCCACATATGATCCGGAGTTGGGCTGCGGTGATCTTTGCTCTAAAGAGCTGGCAGCATTATCTCCTTGGGGAGAAATTTGTGGTGTATATAGACCACAAGAGCTTGCAGACATCTTTTCTCGAGAGACCTGAACCATAGGCGAGGCGGTGGGTGGAGTACCTGCTGCGATTTCGGTTTGATATGATGTACACCCCTGGGAAGGGTAATGTGGTGGCAGATGCGCTGAGTAGGAAGAGCAGGGCCGTGGTTGCCCATTGTGCCATTAAGGAATGGGAAATGATGGGACAGTTAGCAGCGATGAGGTTGCAGATGGTGACCAGTGAGGGGCGAGGGACCCTTAGTGTTATTGTCGCTGTCCCTGAGTTACAGCGTAGGATCATAGAAGATCAGCTGGGGGACGTTGACTGTGAGGTCATCAGGGACAGGATTCAGACTGGGCAGACATCTTCTGATTGGACTGAGGATGCAGAGCATGTCTTGCAAGTATAGGGGGTAGCCGATAGTTCCCACTTCTCTTCAGGAGGAGGTTCTTTGGGAATTTCACCAGTCGAGGTTAGCTGTACATCCTGGTGGGACCAAGATGTACCATGCCGTGAGGAGGCAGTTTTGGTGGCCAGGCCTGAAGAAGGCCGTTGCTGATTTTGTGAGGAGGGTCAAGGCAGAGCACCTGAGATCAGCTGGTGAGTTGCAGTCATTGCCAGTGCCAGAGTGGAAATGGGACCACGTGACCATGGATTTTGTCATTGGACTTCCTCGTTTCAGGGGACATGACACGATATGGGTAGTTGTCGACCGGTTGACCAAATCGGCGCATTTTATTCCGATTCGAGACAGACCCAGTGAGGACTTTGGGACAGAGGTATATTGATGTTATTGTGCGGTTGCATGGAGTCCCATTGTCTATTATATCTGATCGGGATGCGAGGTTTACATCTTAGTTTTGGAGACAGTTGCAGCGAGCTTTGGGTACTAGGGTGAACCTCAGTACGGCCTTTCATCCGCAGACGGATGGTCAGTCGGAGCGGACGATTCAGATGCTCGAGGATATGTTGCATGCCTGTGTCCTAGATTTTGGAGGTTGTTGGGAGACTCACCTTCCTTTGGTGGAGTTCTCTTACAACAATAGTTATCTGGCCACGATTGGGATGGCTCCGTATGAGGCGCTGTATGATTGAGATGCCGGCACAAATTTTGGACAGGCGGGACCAAGTCTTGCGAGGCAAGACGATCCCACTAATTCGGGTGTTATGGCGACACCGAGGCATAGAGGAGCAGACTTGGGAGAAAGAGAGCCAGATGCGGGTTCTTCAACCTGAGCTGTTCGAGGACGATCACTCCTGAGGTGGGGAGGATGTGAGGACCTTCCCTGAGGTATGAGTTATGTTTTATGCATTTGTTTTGCATATGTTGTTTGAGATGTGGTTTAGTTCGTTGTTGTTGGATTTTGTCAACCATTTTGGCTTGTTGCGAGTTGCATTGCACATGTGTGATCGGTGATCATGTTTTATGTTTTGTTGTTGAGACATTGAGCTTGAATTTTGCTATGTCCTTTGGGCATGTGTTTTATTTTCGAGGACGAAAAGTCCTAAGATGGGGAGGATGTAAAGAATCGTATTTGGGTGTTTTGAGAGATAGCCATTCTATGGGAATTTAACTATTTGGACGGTAGTGTAGTCGTCGATGTGAGCATTTTGACTGTACTTGGGCCCGATTCCGAGTCGGGGCCCTGTTTGACCCGATTGTTGACTTTTTGGGGTTTATTGGTTGGTTGACTTTGCGTTTGGGCGGTCATTTGGGTGTAACAATATCTGTTTAGTGTTGTGCTCGTCATTTCGAGTGTTTTGACTGTAATTTGACGCAATTTGGAGTTTGGGACCTTGGAGGTCAATTATTCACTCGGTCAATGGTTGACTAGGTCAGTTGACTGGCAGAAATATAAATAGCAGAAAAAAAAGAAGAAGCTTTCACTTTACGTTTCAGGTTTGTGCGTTTGAGAGAGAGAGAGCTTGAGAGAGCTTGGAGGCCTTGGCGATTTGGGGCGATTTGGGTTCGTGGAGCTCAAAGATTCACTTCAAGTAGGTGTCCTTGAACTTCTTATCCTTCTCTTGTTTTGGATCTGCACGAATTTATCATGGTTTATGAAATTGAGCATGAACCCTAGAATTTGGGGAAATCCAATTTTGGGTTAGATCTAATGGTTTAGCATAAGATCTGTGGTTAAGAACTGTTTTATATCATTGTGGATATTTGTTTCTGGGATTTTGGGGTTGATTAACTATGTTTTTCATGAGGGTTGATAAGTCAAGCATTGAAATCTGGGTTTAGATCTAGATTTCTGGAAATTTGGAATTTTATTCGTGTTTCTGTTGTTTCTGCGCGATTTAGAGGCGTTCTGGACGCGTTTTGAGGTAGATACGGTTTGTTGCGAAACAGGGGTGTTAGTGAGCGTCTGGGAGTTTCTGGGCGCGTTCCAGATGAAGAACAGGCAAAAATGATGATGAACCGTACCTTGGGCGTGTTACTGGGTCGAACTAACGAAAATCCGAAGTTCTGGGTCGTAGGGTCGTAGTTCGTAGACCCGTAGTTCGAAGGTTCGTTGGTCGAAGGTTCATAGTTCGTAGTCCGAAGGTCGAAGATCGAAGACTCGCTTCGAGTCTTCGAGGCGCACTATGCAACTACGAGTTGCAGCTCAGCTACGAGTCTTCGAGGCGCGCTGCAGTCCCGCGCTATGAGTTGTAGTCCTGAAGCTACGAGGCAGGCTGTTCTGCAGCTTCGAGCCAGTGCAACTGCACTGGACTGAACCATTTACATTGTTACTTATGTATAATACTTAAATGTGTAGATGGGTATGGGTTACAATGTAAATAACGAAATACCCCCATTAGGATTCAAAGAAAAATACAAGAAAAATTAATTCACAATATTTCAAAATGTGAAAATTGGGTTTTAGTGTAAAATCTTGGAAGAAACCAAAAGTTCGTAGTGGTGAATTTTTGGAAAGTGGGGTTAGACATCTCAGAAAAATCCCCAAAAATCAGATTATCTTATTTATGATATGGGAACCCAATGCCGGGACTTTTGATTTCAAGAAAATAGCTGCTATGGGTACTTCCTTCATAAATCAAGGATTGAGGATTTACTTGTGAAGACTGGCTACAGTTCCAAAGGAAATGATGAGAATGACATGCCATACTAATGTTAGTATGTTGGTGCGAGGTATTGGGGCATGGACTCCGTGACTTGTTTGGGTTCTCACCGTGATGCACCGATGGTGTTATGTGGTTGACGTGGCAGGCATATGCACCGATGGCAGGCTTGTGTGGCAAATGTGGCCGGGCATATTGCGCTGTGGACAGGCAAAGGCTTGAGTTGAGCCGTTGAGCTTGTGGAGCTAGGGCTGAGTGCCCTGAGCTGGGATCCCATGGAGGATCGTGGACAAGTTGTCCTGTGTGGGCAGGCTGAGTCCTGATGTTTGTTTGCAGGCTGAGTCCTGATGATTGTGCACACTACACGATGAATGAGTACACTGAGCATATAGTATAGACTTATATGTGTTGCATGATGTGGAGTTTTCGGGTCACCTACTAAGCTTGTCGCTCACCCCTACTTGTTGTTTACCTTTTTCAGGTGTGACCCGAGACTAGTGGAGGACTTTCTTCCCGGAGGACGCCCACTACTCTGATGTATGATACATTTATATTCTATAGTGTTTTATGTGATATCTCGGACATGGGTCCGTGGACAGTTGTATTTGCATACTGTATGATGTGATGTCTGTATGACTGTTTGACTCATTGTATGTATGATGATATATGGGAAAGTATAGGATTACCCTTGATGTATGATTGTACAGGGTTACATATTTGAGATAGCACCCGCGGTGTAGTCTCCATTGGTGCTAGTCACCAACCCCTTGACCTATCGGGTGCGGGCAAGGGGAAGTCATGTACCCGGTTCCGGGTTCCCTAAAATTCGGGGGCGTGAGAAGTCTCTATTGGTGCTAGTCACCAACCCCTTGACCTTTCGGGTGCGGGCAAGGGGAAGTCATGTACCTGGTTTCGGGTTTTCTTGGAATTCGCGGGCGTCACATGTTGGTATCAGAGCATGGTCTAGCGGACCTAGGTTAGTAAGGGGTGGTTAATTGATTCCATGTGACTTGGAAAACTGTAGGGAGGGTGCCTGATCAACGCAGTTCTTACATGTGTAGGTTATTTTGGTGTTAGTTAGATCATTCTAGGTGCATACATGCGGAATGGGGTGCATTTCTAGTGGTATGATTGTGTGCATATAAGGCACTAGATTGTCTTTGTTTGTGATGTGATTGCATTTGGTGCCTAAATGGCACGTGGCCGTGAGAACCGGGACTGGATTGTGGTGTACCCTATGGGGTGACACGATGCTATATGCATGGTTGTGGACCTACGGGTCATGTGGTGTACCCTAAGGGGTGACACGATGCTATATGCATGGTTATGGACCTACGGGTCGTGTGGTGAGAACCAACGAGTGGATTGTGCCTTTGATAGCTGTTTGTGCTAGTAGTGCTAGTATTGATCGTTTTCTGTTTGTTGTTGTGGCCAGTGCGATGGCACCACCAAGGAGAGTTGTTCGAGGCCAGGGCCCGGCAGAGGAGCCGACGATAGAGTCGGGGCACCAGGGGTAGCAGAGCCCGTAGCAGAGATCGTCAACTCCCGTTGTGCGACCTGATTTGGCTCAGGTATTGATTCAGTTACAGGAGGCCATGCAGGGTATGCAGGGCTCGATGAGGGATATGGCTAGAGAGGTGGATGAGCTAAAGAGGCAGCAGCAGCCTCAGCAGCCGCCACAGCCTCAGCAGCAGGAGGCGAGGGTGGTGCAGGATGTGCACCAGCAGGAGGTCGTGATAGAGCCAGCATGACGACGAGTGGACTGGGCTGGACAGTTTTTGAAACACGCACCCAGGACTTTTGAGGATGGTTCGCGGCCAGAGGTAGCCGAGGACTGGATTACGTGGACAGAGGATATCTTTGATATGATCGGGGTGCCAGATGAGGAGAGAGTGCGCGTGGCGACACATTATCTGTTGGGTATCCCACACAGGTGGTGGGAATCCACAAGAGCTGTCCATGGCAGTCAGATGAGTTGGAGAGAGTTTGTTGAGCGCTTCTTTGGGGAGTATTTTCTCAGCTCGGTATAGTATGCCCGACGGAGAGAGTATTATGAGCTTCAGTATGGTGGCCAGACGGTGGGTGAGTATGTGCAAGCCTTCACAGATTTAAGGTGGTTTGCTCTTGAGGCTTGGGAAAAGGAAGCTCGTAAGACGCAGGATTTTATTCAGGGCTTGAGGCCATCTTTGAAAAGACAGCTGGAACCGATGCAGTTGACCAGCTACCGGGAGGCGGTCGACAAGGCGCTCATTATTGAGCGAGGTTAGGATCAGGTGAGAGCCCAGAGGCCGGCGGTTTGGCAGGCCCGGGCAAGAAGAGACAGAGTGGGGAGAGTAGTGCTGCTCAGCCTGAGAGGAGGCGGGTGCAGTGGGTTTCCAGCCAGGCGGTGGGACCCAGTGAGAATTCAGCCAGCAGGAGGCCAGGGGCCTGTTGGAGCTGTGGTTTGACTGGGCATGTATCGAGAGACTGCCCGAAGAAAAGGATGACTTGCATCCATTTCGGGAAGGTGGGACATGGAGCTAGGGAATATGTTGCCCTAAGCTCGACCAGCAGTGTGGGCCCTCGTCGGAGAGAGCAGGGACAGAGGAGTGGGGCTCCGTCTCAGAGGTCGGTGCCGCCGGCACAGAGCACGCAAACGCGACCTGCGGTGCAGCAGCCTCAGCGGGAGGCACAAGGTCATGTTGATCAGCGGGGCAAGGCCCCAATGGGCCAAGCTAGTGGCAGTGGGCCATGAGGGAGGACGTTTGCCCTTACCAGCAGAGAGGCAGAGGTTCCACCAGTGGATGAGGCAGGAGCAGGACCTTCAGTGGTGAGAGGTACCATTATCATTTCTCATACTATCTGTTCTGTGATTGATACTGGTGCTACCCATTCTTTTATTTCGTATGCTACGGTGGTTGGCTTGGAGTTAGACCAGGAGACAGTTAGTCAGTCTCTGATGGTAGCTTCACCTTTGGGTGGAATTGTGATACTTGAGAGTATCTGTCGTGCTTGTCAGGTAACACTTGGGGGTGTTAACCTGATGTGTGATTTGTATGTCATGGAGTTAGATGATTTTGATGTTATCCTGGGTATGGACTGGTTGGTCTCCGTGGAGGCCAAGATTGATTGTTTTCGACGGCGCATGATGTTCCACACGCCAGAGGGCACGCGGGGTGTCTTTGTGGGTGAGTGGACCGAGGAGGCATGCAAGTTGGGACCTTTGAGGCATGGGTGGGGTGATGTGACCCACCAGTTAGCCAGCTTGACTTTGGTTGACAGGAGGAGAGAGGGGAAGGCTATTCTGCCACCCATTGTAGATCAGTTCTCGGATGTGTTTCCCGAGGACTTGGTCAGTTTGCCACCCGGGAGGGAGGTAGAGTTTTCGGTCGAGTTGTTGCCAGGGACAACACCGATCGGGTTAGCGGCCTACAGGATGGCATCGACAAAGCTTAGGGAGCTCAAGAGGCAGATAGACAATCTTTTGACATGAGGTTTTATCAGGCGGAGTAGCTCACCGTGGGGTGCGCCAGTGTTGTTCGCGGATGGTTCGCTTCGGCTGTGTATAGACTACCGGAAGCTGAGCCAGGAGACTGTGAAGAACAGGTACCCATTACCGAGGATTGATGACCTGTTTGATTAGTTTTGCGGTGCGAGGTGGTTTTCCAAGATAGACTTGAGATCTGGATACCATCAGTTGAGGGTTAGGGAGGCAGATATCCCTAAGACCGTGTTTAATTGTCGTTATGGGCATTATGAGTGGCTTGTGATGCCGTTTGGGCTCACGAATGCGCCAGCAGTGTTTATGGGATTGATGAACCTGGTGTTTGCTCCATATTTAGATATGTTCGTTGTGGTGTTCATTGACGATATTTTGGTCTACTCAGCGACCAAGAGGGAGCATGAGGAGCATTTGCAGGTTGTGTTGCTGTAAAGACTCGTATTTGGGTAGTCTTGAGAAAGTCATTCTATGGGAATGTAACTATCTGGACAGTAGTGTAGCCGTCGATGTGAGCATTTTGACTGTACTTGGGCCCGATTCCGAGTCGGGGACCCGTTTGACCCAATTGTTGACTTTTTGGGGTTTATTGGTTGACTTTGCGTTTGAGCGGTCATTTGAGTGTAATAATATCTGTGTAGTGTTGTGCTCGTCATTTCGAGCGTTTTGACTGTAGTTTGACTCAATTTGGAGTTCGGGACCTTGGAGGTTAATTATTGACTCGGTCAATGGTTGACTAGGTCAGTTGACTGGCAAAAATATAAATAGGGGGAAAGAGAGCTTCCATGTTACGTTTTAGCGTTTGTGCGTTTGAGCGAGAGAGCTTAAGAGAGCTTGGAGGCCTTGGCGATTTGGGGCGTTTTGAGCTCGTTCGAACATCAAGAATCATTCCAGGTAGGTGTTCCATTGATTCTTCACCCTTTTCTTGCTGTTTTTTTGGATTAACATGTAAGAATTTGATAAAATCATGCAAATTCGTGTTGAACCCTAGAATTTGGGGAAAAACCAATTTTGGGTTGAATCTTGTATTTAAAATGCGTTCTGAGGGGTAAGACGTGATTTAAAACCTAATATATAGTATTAGGTATGAGTTTTATGAGATTCCGAAAGGTCTGGAGGTTTCTGGGTTGAATCCAGACGAGAAACAGGTGAAAACGATGATGAACAAGAATCGTCGTGAATCGGGTAGAGAAAACGACCGATGAGATCAATCGGAAATTGAAAATTTCGAATGTGCGATTCGAAGGTTCGAAGGTAGGTTCGATGTAGTGTAATTTCGAGTGTCGAATGTGCAATTTTGGAGTATCGTTTCGAAGGTTCGAAGGTACTTGAAGGGAGTTTCAAGGCAGTTCATGGGTACTTCAAAGGTAGTTTTCGAAGGTAGTTCGAGTGTAGGTTCGAGGGTCGAAGGCAGTCCGAAAAGAGATTCGAAAATACAGATTCGAAATACAGTAAAGGCAGATTCGAAAATGTAGTTTCACTGGCAGATTCGAAATATAGTTTGACTGGACTGACCTATTTACATTGCGGCCTATTTACATTAAGTATATACGTAAGTTACAATGTAAATAACGAAATACCCCCCATTTGGATTCAAAGAAAAATACTAGAAAAATTAATTCCCACTATTTCAAAATGTGAAAATTGGGATTTAGTGTAAAATCTCGAAAAAACCCAAAAGTTCGTAGTGGTGAATTTTTGGAAAGTGGGGTTAGACATCTCAGAAAAATCCCCAAAAATCAGATTATCTTATTTATGATATGGGAACCCAATGCCGGGACTTTTGATTTCAAGAAAATAGCTGCTATGGGTACTTCCTTCATATATCAAGGATTAAAGACTTACTTGTGAATACTGGCTACAGTTCTAAAGGAAATGTTGAAAATGACATGCCATACTAATGTTAGTATATTGGTGTGAGGTATTGGGGCATGGACTCCGTGACTTGTTTGGGTTCTCACCGTCATGCACTGATGGTCCTATGTGGTTGACGTGGCAGGCATATGCACCAATGGCAGGCCTGTGTGGCGACTGTGGCCGGGCATATTGCGCTATGGACAGGCTAAGGCCTGAGTTGAGCCATGGAGCTCGTGGAGCTAGGGCTGAGTGCCCTAAGCTAGGATCCCATGGAGGATCGTGGACAAGTTGTCCTGTATGAGCAGGCTGAGTCCTGATGTTTGTTTGCAGGCTGAGTCCAGAGGATTGTGCACACTACACAGTGCACGAGTACACAAAGCATGTAGTATAGACTTGTATGTCTGCATGATATGGAGTGTTGGGGTCACCTACTGAGCTTGTCGCTCACCCCTACTTGCGGTTTACTTTTTTCAGGTGTGACCCGAGACTAGTGGAGGACTTTCTTCCAAGAGGACGTGCCCTACTACTCTGATGTATGATACAATACTATATTCTGTATTTTATATTGTGTATTGTATTATGTTTGTATCCCGGACATGGGTCCGTGGACAGTTGTATTTGCATACTGTTTGTGATGTGATGTCAGTATGACTGTTTGACTTAATGTATGCATGATGATGTATGGGAAAGTACAGGATTACCCTTGATGTATGACGGTACCGGGTTGCATATTTGAGACAGCACCCGCGGTGTAGTCTCCATTTGTGCTAGTCACCAACCCCTTGACCTTTCGGGTGCGGGCAAGGGGAAGTCATGTACCCGATTCCGGGTTCCCTGGAATTCGGGGACGTGATAGTTGCAGACCTTGCGAGAGCACCGGTTGTTGCAAAGTTCACAAAATGTGACTTCTGGTTGCAACAGGTGCACTTCTTGGGGCATGTGGTATCTTCGGAGGGTATCACAGTGGATCCTGAGAAGATCGAGGCGGTTATGTCGTGGAAGAGGCCCACGAATGTGTTTGAGATTCATAGCTTCCATGGTTTGGCAAGCTACTATCGGAGGTTCATGGAGGATTTTTCCAGGTTGGCAACTCCTATGTCGAACCTGACCAGGAAGGGAGTTCCTTTTGTTTGGTCTGATGCGTGTGAGAGTGCTTTCATGGAGCTAAAGGCACGATTGACCTCAGCACCTATCTTGATTCTCCCACAGGAGGGTGTGCCTTTTGAGGTGTATTGTGATGCTTCCAGGGTGGGACTTGGTTATTTGTTGATGCAGGCTCTGCGGATGATTGCTTATGGATCTAGGCAATTGAGGCCACACGAGCAGAACTATCCCACACATGATTTGGAGTTGGCTGCAGTGATCTTTGCACTTAAGAGCTAGTAGCATTATCTCCTTGGGGAGAAGTTTGTGGTGTATACGGACCACAAGAGCTTGTAGTATATCTTTTCTCAGCGAGACCTGAACCTCAGGCATAGGCGGTGGGTGGAGTACTTGTAGCAGTTTCAGTTTCACATGATGTATACCCCTGGGAAGGGTAATGTGGTGGCAGATGCCCTGAGTATGAATAGCAGGGCCGTGGTTGCCCATTGGGCCATTAAGGAATGGGAGATGATGGGTCAGTTGGCAGCGATGAGGTTGCAGATGGTAACCAGTGGGGGACTAGGGACCCTTAGTGTTATTGTCGCTGTCCCTGAGTTACACCGTAGGATCATAGAGGATCAGCTGGGGGACGTTGACTGTGAGGTCATCAGGGATAGGATTCAGACTGGGCAGACATCTTCTGATTGGACTGAGGATGCAGAGCATGTACTGCGGTATAGGGGTAGACTGATAGTTCCCACTTCTCTTCAGGAGGAGGTTCTTTGGGAATTTCACTAGTCACGGTTAGTTGTACATCCTGGTGGGACCAAGATGTACCATGCCGTGAGGAGGCAGTTTTGGTGGCCAGGCCTGAAGAAGGCCTTTGCTAATTCTGTGAGGAGGTGTTTGACCTGTCAGCAGGTCAAGGCAGAGCACCTGAGATCAGCTGATGAGTTGCAGTCATTGCCAGTGCCAGAGTTGAAATGGGACCACGTGACCATGGATTTTGTCACTGGACTTCCTCGTTTCAGGGGACACGACACGGTATGGGTAATTGTCGATCGATTGACCAAATTGGCGCATTTTATCCCGATTCGAGAGACAGACCCAGTGAGGACTTTGGGACAGAGGTATATTGATGTTATTATGCGGTTGCATGGAGTCCCATTATCTATTGTATCTGATCGGGATGCGAGGTTCACCTCTCAGTTTTGGAGATAGTTGCAGCGAGCTTTGGGTACTTGGGTGAACCTCAATACAGCCTTTCATCCGCAAACGGATGGTCAGTCCGAGCAGACACTTCAGACGCCCGAGGATATGTTGCGTGCCTGTGTCCTAGATTTTGGAGGTTGTTGGGAGACTCACCTTCCTTTGGTGGAGTTCTCTTACAACAACAGTTATCAGGCCATGATTGGGATGGTTCCGTATGAGGAGCTGTATGGGCGGCCTTGTAGATCACCTTTGTGCTGGGCGCAGACGGGAAAGACAGTAGTTCTCGGTCCCGATATGGTTTGAGAGACCACAGAGATAGTGTAGTTGATTCGACAGCGCATGTTGACAGCGCAGAGCAGGCAGAAGTCCTACGCAGACCAGAGGCGTCGACCTTTGCAGTTCGAGGTGGGTGACCGTGTATTTTTGCGGGTTTTGCCCCATCGAGGGCATCAGAGGTTTGGACATGGATCCAAACTCTCCCCTCGTTTTGTCGGACCATTTGAGATTATTGCCACCGTAGGCACAGTAGCTTACCGATTAGCTTTACCATCGGAGTTGGCGTGAGTACATGATGTTTTTCATGTGTCTTAGTTGAGGCAGTATCACCCTGATCCTTCTCATGTGTTGGACTATCGCGAGATAAACTTGGCTGATGATGGTGCTGTTGTTGAGATGCCGGCACAGATTTTGGACAGGCGGGACCAGGTCTTCCGGGGCAAGACGATCCCACTAGTTTGGGTACTATGGCGACACCGAGGCATGGAGGAGCAGACTTGGGAGAAAGAGAGCCAGATGCGGATTCTTCATCCTGAGCTATTCGCGGACAATCAGTCCTGAGGTGGGGAGGATGTGAGGACCTTCCCTGAGGTATGAGTTATGCTTTATGCATTTGTTTTGCATATGTTGTTTGAGATATGGTTTAGCTTGTTGTTGTTGGATTTTGTCAACCCTTTTGGCTTGTTGCGAGTTGCATTGCACATGTGTGATCGGTGATCATGTATTGTGTTTTGTTGTTGGGACATTGGGCTTGAATTTTGCTATGTCATTTGGGCATGTGTTTTATTTTCGAGGATGAAACGTCCTAAGGTGGGGAGGATGTAAAGACTCGTATTTGGGCAGTCTTGAGAGATAGTCATTCTATGAGAATGCAACTATCTAGACGGTAATGTAGTCGTCGATGTGAGCATTTTGACTGTACTTTGGCCCGATTTCGAGTCGGAGCCCCGTTTGACCCGATTGTTGACTTTTCAGGGTTTATTATTTGACTTTGCATTTGAGCAGTCATCTGCATGTGATAATATCAGTCTAGTGTTGTGCTCGTCATTTCGAGCATTTTGACTGTAGTTTGACTCAATTTGGAGTTCGGGGCCTTGGAGGTCAATTTTTGTGTTGGGAGGTCAATTATTGACTGGGTCAATGGTTGACTAGGTCAGTTGACTGGTAGAAATATAAATAGCAGAAAAAAGAAGAAGAAACTTTCACGTTACGTTATTACGTTTGTGCGTTTGAGAGAGAGAGAGCTTGAGAGAGCTTGGAGGCCTTGGCGAATTAGGGCGATTTGGGTTCGTGGAGCTCAAAGATTCACTTCATGTAGGTGTCCTTGAACTTCTCATCTCTCTCTTGTTTTGGATCTTCACGAATTTATTGTGATTTATGAAATTGAGCATGAACCCTAGAATTTGGGGAAAACCAATTTTTGGTTAGATCTAATGGTTTAGCATAAGATCTGTGGTTAAGAACTGTTTTATATCATTGTGGATATATGTTTCTGTGATTTTGGGTTGATTAACTGTTTTTTCCATGAAGGTTGATAAGTTAACCATGGAAATCTGGGTTTAGATCGAGATTTCTGAAAATTTGGAATTTTATACATGTTTCTGTTGTTTCTGGCGATTTAGAGGCGTTCTGGACGCGTTTTGAGGTAGATATCGTAGTTTGTTGTGAAACAGGGGTGTTAGTGAGCGTCTGGGAGTTTCTGGGCGCGTTTCAGACGAAGAACAGGTGAAAACGATGATGAACAGTACCCTGAGCACGTTCCTAGTTCGAAATGACAGAGACCCGAAGTTCTGGGTCGAAGGGTCGTAGTTCGTAGTTCGTAGGGTCGTAGTTCGTAGACCCATAGTTCGTAGCTCGAAGGTTCGTAGTTCGTAGGGTCGTAGTTCGTAGCCTCGTAGTTCGTAGCCTCATAGTTCGTAGTTCGTTGCCTCGTAGGTTGAAGGTCGTAGCCTCGCTTCGAGTCTTCGAGGCGCGTTACAGCTCCGCACTCAGCAGCTACGAGTTGCAGTTCCGGAGCTACGAGTCGCAGGTTCTGAGCTATGAGTCGCAGGTTCTGAGCTACGAGTCGCTGCTCCTACAGTGTAACTGGACACTGGACAACACTATTTTGCAACCTATACCCATCAATACATTTAAGTATACACAAACCAGAAAAGGCAATATGTGCCCCTGCCATGCCTTCATAACTCCAAATACCCGGATTCATTATAGACCCCCCTGTACTTAAGTTACGATGTAAATAACGAAATACTCCCCTTTCGGATTCAAAGAAAAATACTAGAAAAATTAATTCTCACTATTTCAAAATGTGAATTGGGTTTTAGTGTAAAATCTCGGAAAAACCCAAAAGTTCGTAGTGATGAATTTTTAGAAAGTGCGGTTAGACATCTCAGAAAAATCCCCAAAAATCTGATTATCTTATTTATGATATGAGAACCCAATGCCGGGACTTTTGATTTCAAGAAAATAGCTGCTATGGGTACTTCCTTCATAAATCAAGGATTGAGGATTTACTTATGAAGACTGGCTACAGTTCTAAAGGAAATGTTGAGAATAACAGGCCATACTAATGTTAGTATGTTGGTGTGAGGTATTGGGGCATGGACTTCGTGACTTGTTTGGGTTCTCACCGTGATGCACCGATGGTGCTATGTGGTTGACGTGGTAGGCATATGCACCGATGGCAGGCCTGTGTGGCGACTGTGTCCGGGCATATAGCGCTGTGGTAGGGCTAAGTGCCCTGAGCTGGGATCCTATTGAGGATCGTGGACAAGCTGTCCTGTGTGGGCAGGCTAGGTCCTGATGTTTGTTTGCAGACCGAGTCCTGATGATTCTGAACACTACACAGTGCACGAGTACACAGAGCATGTAGTATAGAGTTGTATGTCTGCATGATGTGGAGTGTTGGGGTTACCTTCTGAGCTTATCGCTCACCCCTACTTGTCGTTTACCTTTTCCAGGTGTGACCCGAGACTTATCACGCCCCCAAATTCCAGGGAACCCGGAACTAGGAACATGACTTCCCCTTGCCCGCACCCGAAAGGTCAAGGGGTTGGTGACTAGCACCAATGGAGACTACACCGCGGGTGCTGTCTCAAATATGCAACCCTGTACAGTCATACATCAAGGGTAATCATGTACTTTCCCATATATCATCATACATATGATAAGTCAAACAGTCATACAGACATTACATCATAAATAGTATGCAAATACAACTATCCACGGACCCATGTCCGGGATACAACACATAAAACAATATAGAATATAATACTGTATCATACATCAGAGTAGTGGGCGTCCTCCTGGAAGAAAGTCCTCCACTAGTTTCGGGTCACACCTGAAAAAGGTAAACAGCAAGTAGGGGTGAGCGACAAGCTCAGTTGGTGACCCCAAAACTCCATATCATGCAACACATATAAGTCTATACTATATGCACAGTGTACTCGTGCACCGTGTAGTGTGCACAATCATCGGGACTCAGCCTGCAAACAAACATCAGGACTCAGCCTGCCCACACAGGACAACTTGTCCACGATCCTCCATGGGACCCCAGCTCAGGGCACTCAGCCCTAGCTCCACGTGCTCAACGGCTCAACTCAGGCCCGAGCCTGTCTACAGCGCAATATGCCCGGCCACAGTCGCCACACAGGCCTGCCATCGGTGCATATGCCTGCCACGTCAACCACATAGCACCATCGGTGCATCACGGTGAGAACCCAAACAAGTCACGGAGTCCATGCCCCAATACCTCACACCAACATACTAACATTAATATGGCATGTCATTCTCAACATTTCCTTTGGAACTGTAGCAAGTCTTCACAAGTAAATCCTCAATCCTTGATTTATGAAGAAAGTACCCATAACAGCTATTTTCTTGAAATCAAAAGTCCCGGCATTGTGTTCCCATATCATAAATAAGATAATCTGATTTTTGGGGATTTTTCTGAGACGTCTAACCCCACTTTCCAAAAATTCACCACTATGAACTTTTGGGTTTTTTCGAGATTTTACACTAAATCCCAATTTTCACATTCTGAAAGAGTGGGAATTAATTTTTCTAGTATTTTTCTTTGAATCCAAATGGGGGCTATTTCGTTATTTACATAGTAACCCAAGAGGCAGACGGGGCCAAAAATGTGTAGATGGGTATAGGTTACGATGTAAATAGGTCTAGTCCAGTACTGTCCAGTGTCCAGTTACACTGCAGGAGCTGCGACTCGTAGCTGCGGAACGGCGACTCGTAGTTGCGGAGTGCGCCTCAAAGACTCGAAGCGGATCTTCGATCTTCGACCTTCGGACTATGACCCTATGAACTATGAACCTTCGAACCTTTGAACTACGAATTACGAACCTTCGAACTACGGACAATGAACCTTCGAACCTTCGAACTACGAACCTACAAACTACGACCCTACGACCCAGAACTTCGGATTTTCGTTAGTTCGACCCAGTAACGCGCCCAGGGTACTGTTCATTGTCGTTTTTGCTTGTTCTTCATCTCGAACGCACCCAGAAACTCCTAGACGCTGTTTCGCAACAAACTACGATATCTACCTCAAAACGTGTCCAGAACGCCTCTAAGTCGCGCGGAAACAACAGAAACACGTATAAATTTATAGATTTCCAGAAATCTAGATCTAAACCCAGATTTCCATGGTTGACTTATCAGCCGTCATGAAAAACACAGTTAATCAACCCCAAAATCACAGAAACATATATCCAGAATGATATGAAACAGTTCTTAACCACAGATCTTATACTAAACCATTAGATCTAACCCAAAATTGGTTTTCCCCAAATTCTAGGGTTCATGCTCGATTTCATAAATCATGATAAATTCGTGTAGATCCAAAACAAGAGAGAGATAAGAAGTTCAAGGACACCTACTTGAAGTGAATCTTTGAGCTCCACGAACCCAAATCGCCCCAAATCGCCAAGGCCTCCAAGCTCTCTCAAGCTCTCTCTCTCAAATGCACAAACGTGAAACGTAAAGTGAAAGCTTCTTTTTTTTCTGCTATTTATATTTCTGCTAGTCAACTGACCTAGTTAACCATTGACCCAGTCAATAATTGACCTCCCAACACAAAAATTGACTTCCAATGCCCCGAACTCCAAATTGAGTCAAACTATAGTCAAAACGCTCGAAATAACGATCACAACACTAAACAGATACTATTACACCCAAATGACTGTCCAAATGCAAAGTCAACCAATAAACCCTAAAAAGTCAACAGTCAGGTCAAACGGGGCCTCGACTCAAAATCGGGCCCAAGTACGTCAAAATGCTCACATCGACGGCTACACTACCGTCCAGATAGTTATATTCCCATAGAATGACTATCTCTTAAGACTACCCAAATACGAGGCTTTACATCCTCCCCACCTTAGGACTTTTCGTGCTCGAAAATAAAACACATGCCCAAAGGACATAACAAAATTCAAGCTCAATGTCCCAACAACAAAACATAAAACATGATCACCGTTCACACATGTGCAATGCAACTCCCAATAAGCCAAAAGGGCTGACAAAATCCAACAACAACGAGCTAAACTACATCTCAAACAACATATGCAAAACAAATACATAAAGCATAACTCATACCTCAGGGAAGGTCCTCATATCCTCCCCACCTTAGGACTGATCGTCCTCGAATAGCTCAGGATGAAGAACCCGCATCTGGCTCTCTTTCTCCCAAGTCTACTCCTCCATGCCTCGGTGTCGCCATAACACCTAAACTAGTGGGATCGTCTTGCCTCGCAAGACCTGGTCCCGCCTGTCCAAAATTTGTGCCGGCATCTCAACAACGACACCATTATCAGCCAAGTCTATCTCGTGATAGTCCAACACATGAGAAGGATCAGGGTGATACCGCCTCAACTGAGACACATGAAACACATCATGTACTTGCGCTAACTCTGGTGGGAAAGCTAATCGGTAAGCCACTGCGCCCATGGTGGGAACAATCTCAAATGGCCACACAAAATGAGGGGAAAGTTTGGATCCACGTCCAAACCTCCGATTCCCTCGACGCGGCGAAACCCACAAAAATACACGGTCCCCCACTGTAATAACCCGTATTTTGGGATGTGAGGAGTTAGTCAGTTTTTCCCTAGGAAGATGCTATTTGCATATACTGGCACTTTTAGGCTGTTTTGTCAGGTTTTGGAGATTAGTTTTGACCAAGTAGATGGCCTCAAATCAATTGGCATGCAGAACTAAAGTGTCTCAGAATGATGTCCTCTACCTTCCACAGAAGTTTCAGAGCCAAAGGCCTTGAACGCCAATTGGACCAATTGGCGTGCAAGCATATTACTGCATACCAGCCTTCTACATGATGCATGGAAGCTTGGGGTAGAATTTTAGAGTATTTGGACCTGCACGCCAATTGGGGATATGGGGTGCAATATGGCATGCAGCCATATTTTTGTACAATCACCTTGGTTTTGTTATTTTAATCATCTTTTCCCAAAGGACCATATTGGAATTATGGATATTTTGTCGTGTGTGGATGCGGGAAGGTTATAGCTTGTGTGATCAAAACTACGTCGTTTTGATGCTAGGATTTACTTAATCAAAACTATGTCGTTTTGATGTTGGTGTGCCTATATAAGAGGTGAAGGACTCTTAGGTTTAGGGTTCTTCTTTTGGCTAGCCACTGTAGCCGTCGCAGAGAGAGAAAGAGAGCTAGAGAGAAGGAAGGAAGGAGAGCTGCTGGTTGCTGCCGGAGCGTCTTGCATGGGGAGGACGGCATCTAGCGCGGGAGCAAGGAGGATCTTCTTTAAGGTAGGGGCTCTGGCTTTCCCGGTCTGTCCCAGGGTTAGGCCCTACGTGGATGTTTTATAGAATTTCTATGGCTGTTGTTATAATATTTATATGTAAATTCATATAGGTGTGACCTCCTATATGAATGTAAGCCTTCAGTGGCGTTTTGGTGTGATTTCTGACGTTGGGTGGCTAGTGTATATTAAGTGTTCGATAAAATGCCTGTGTGAATATGCCTATGTGTATATGCTCAGAACATGTTTGATAATATGCCTGTATGGCTGGATTTGTGAGTTTGTGAATCTATGCATGCCAGGTATTTGAAGTTATGCCTATGTGACCATGCATATTAAGTATTTGATGTTATGCCTGTATGGCCATGTGTGCTGTGTGTTTGCTTATACACCCGGTGGCTGTGGAAGCCCGGGCCTGTTTTATTGAACCCGGTGGCTGTGGAAGCCCAGGCCTATTTTATTGAACCCGATGGCTGTGGAAGCCCGGGACTGATTATGTTAGCCTATGAGGCTGTGGAAACTATGCCTGAGAGGCGGTTAAACTATTTGCCTGAGAGGCGGTTAAATCATTGGCCTGAAGAGGCAGTTAAATTACTTGCGGTTAAATCATTGGCCTGAAGAGGCGGTTAAATCACTTGCGGGTAAATCATTGGCCTGAAGAGGTGGTTAAAGCACTTGTGGTTAAGGTGTTAGCCTGTGTGGCAGTGGAAGATTGTAATTGCTGATGTGGTTTGTTATTGTGTCTGTTGAAATTATTGTATCACGACACTGCACTTGTACACATGGCATGTAGATGCTAGGAGCATGGGATGGGTTGGGGAGACATGATCCCTACTGAGATGTGGTTGCTCACCCCTCCTACTGTGTTTGGTTTTTCTACAGGGACCTACGGGCGTTAGGCGGGAACACCCAAGTTGAAGGCAGTTTTGTTTTGTGACTTTATTATTATTATTTGAGTTTTGTTGTTTTTGGTGGGAGCTTTGTAACCCCAGTGGGGAGATATTGTAATGAGGAGCTTTATGTAATAAAACATGTTTGGGCACGTTTGTATGTTTGGACTTAATAAATATATGATTTTGTCTCTGAATATAAAGGGTGAAGTGTATGTTGTACTCTAACCTCTTTATCCAAACTCGGGTAAAGGGAGGGTCACATTCCGGTCTCCTTGGGTTGGAAATCCGGGGCATGACAATATGGTATCAAAGCATGGTCTAGTTGGCCTAGGGTAGTGGGCGGACTTGGTTATCTTGAGTCCTTTGGAGGAGCCTGGAGGGACGTGCCTGATCAACATGGTCCTCTTGGAGCCTCTAAGGAGTACTTGGGGTAGTCCAGTCTTGTGGTAGGATTTGCATACATTGGCATTAGGGTACTAGTTGCATTTGTTGTTTATGTATGAATGTATGGATAATTATGGGAATGTTTTAAATGAAAAAAATAAGAAAATAAGAAAATATGTGGTATGGAATTTGTGTACTAGTGGACTTGTGCAATGAGAAAGAACTACATAGAGATAATACTGTTGATATTCTGAAAATGACTAGGTGAGATATGTGAATGCTTAAGTGTGTGCCTTTGTATGGTATTGTGTGGAATAAGCAATGTGGTGTTCAAAACAATGAGATGTTCACTTGAGTATAAATGATATGTGCAATGTGAAGGTGTGAACTTGTATAGTCTGTGAAATGTGAATATGTGAATCTGTGTGGTGATAACGTGTGTGTTGAGATTAGTTATAACTCAAAAACGCCTAGCCGATAATGGTATTGGGATCATTAAGTGTTAACTTGGAGCGCTACCTCCTCGTGTACTTAGCCTCTGAAAAATTATGACCCGTACGACAGAAGAGCCCGCGACCCAGGCTGGGCAAGTGGCAGAGCTGCAGGCTGTAAGTAATGATCTTCACATGGCAGAGATTGGCATTTTAACCCTGATTATTCCAGAATTGAGGGATGAGATTCGATAACTGATGAAGAGCGAGGCACGCCGAGGGCGGTCAACCCACATCATTTGGAGGAGCTCGGATGAAGATCAACTGAAGCATTGTTGTCATGATTAGCAGAAAGGACCCCAAGAGGCAGACGGGGGCAATCAGAAGATGGCCACAAGTTTCGAGATGGGGGTCAACCCCCAACAAATCAATTTGAGACCAGTTGCTTAAATGGTTGTTCTTGCTGTGGACAACTGGGACATTGGAAAAGAGTGTAGTAGGAAGCAGTATTAGTGTTGCATCTGTGGAAAAGTAGGACATCTCCAGAAGATAGTGATTGGTTGAGTCTTGTACTGACTTAGGTGAGGATGGGTGGACCTTTGATTGTCGAGTTTCTAACAATTAAATTAAGACACTTGTAATAGAGGGGTATTCTCGTTGGGAGGGCTCTTGAGCCACAGTTTGCCGTTTAGTAAAGCTTAGGATATCGTTTGAGTTAGCATTGCTAATAGACGTGGTTGGTGACTTGTCAAAAAAAAAAGAGAAAAATGAACATTTATATTTATGACACTAGAAGGATAATAAGTAGCTGATAGATATGTGAGTGTTGGTTTTATCTGGGAGTGGTATTCAATTTTGACAACCGTGGATAATTAAAGTAATCAAACCTTGTAGGCTACCTTTTGCTAGCTAGTAGAGCTTGAGGTGTGAGGTGATGGCTTGTGGGTAACGTGTGACCCCTCCTTGGCAACCTTGAATAATAGAGATATGTTCTTATGTGGATAGAGGTATGTGTTGGAGTGCTACTTGAAAGGGATATTCCTATGGATACCTTTCCAAGCGTTGTGGTTAAGGGTGGAAAACGCAGCTAGTATAGCCTGCTCTTAGAGTCCTTGAGGTGTTATCTTGTTGGCTAGAGAGGTCATTGCAAATTTTGGTTAGTGACTATATAGGTGTTCTGGGTTCTCAGATGGTCAAATAGTGGCCATGTGTCATGTTTGAGGTGTGTGAAAGACCTTGAGTAATTTTCCTAGAATATGTTGTGAAATGGGTATGCACATGTATAAGATGTGAATTGTTCTGGAGCTCAACTATCGGCTGTGAGTGGGTTTCAAGGGTCGTGCCCGGTGCATCCAATTGGTAACAAGAGGTAAGCAAGTGAGATTTGGCAGGCCTCATTCGGGCTTTTTACCCACATTTGGAAAACATTTCTCTAGAGACTAAGGGTGTGCTTTTGCATGGTAGGGCCATTCCTTTGGTCTGTATCTTGTGGGAAGTGGGTTTAAAGGAGAGGAGCAGGTTTAAAACTAGTACGTTCTACTCGTTAGGTGTCTTGTGTTTCATTGCATGTGTTGAGAATGTGCAGAAAATGTGGCATTGTTTGGTTGTAGGCGTTGCATAAGTGGTAAAGGTATATAGTGGAGCTGTTACGTGTGGGTGTTGCAACACATATGCGTAGATAAGGATGAGGCATGGCGTATTGGTATAGTAACTGTGGTGTGGGGATGAGGAAGAGTGTTAGAAGTGATGTTGTTTATGTTATTCCTTGTCTGGTGTGATAACGTGCATTTTATGCCGTTATTCTAGTGTTTATTTAGGATGTTTAAGAGCATGATTAGAGCCTTATTGCTTCATATATCATATATATTTGCTCTAACCCCTAGGAAGATGCTATTTGTAAATACATGCGTTTTTAAGCTGTTTTGGCAGATTTTGGAGCTCACTTTTCATATAGTAGATGGCCTCAAACAATTGGCGTGCAAGAACAAAAGTTGCTTAGAATGATGTCCTCTACCTACCACAGAAATTTTAGAGCATTTGGAGCTGCACGTGAATTCACCCATTTCACGTGCAAGCCTATTTTTGCTTCTCAGGCCTCTACAGGATGCAAGAAAGCTTGGGGAGAAGTTTGAGCTGATTTGGAGCTGCATGTGAATTCATCATATCACGTGCAAATTGACGTGCAGAGATATTTTTGGACCGATCCTATCGTTTTTCCATGCTGATCATTTGTTTTTGAAGGCCCATGTCTAAATTGTGGATGGAAGATAGAGATTTTAAAGTTTGAAGTGTCACTTATCAAAACTACGCCGTTTTGATAAATGGGCTAGGGTACACACCTCAAGGCCCATTCAACCTCCATAAATTAAGCCTCCACGCCCCCTGCTAGACATCCTAGACCCCCTACACGTTTTTAGAGAGAGAGAGAGGCTTCACGATTTGGAGGCTGCTCCTTGACCTAGGAGAGCAGCCGTCGTAGATTTTGGAGCCTGGATTTGAAGCCTTGTTGCGCGCGTGGATTTGAAGAAGATGTTTAGCTTTACTGCTATGGTTTTGCTTGTAATCATGCGTGAGTAGTTCTTATAATCTAGGGGAGCAATGTAGCCCCCTTGTTGCTTTGTTGTGTTTATGAATATTGGGTTTGGATGATTGAGTTTTGCATGTTTTGTGAATTTGTTCTTAATTTCTATCTTTGGATGTACACCTTGGTATTCTTAGCCCTAGTCTGGGGCGGATTGAGATTCATAACTTATTTGTAATTGGTGTGATCATTATCCTTTTGCAAGTATGATTTATTGGCTTTGCATGTTTGTGTGTTTAGATGACCATTCTGGCATACAACTCTTAAAAGGACCTCAATGACCATTTGTTGTCCTTGGCTTATGTTTAGCATGTTTTCAATCAGACAACCCTAATACCATGAACCAGTAGAGATAACATAGGGAGGTGAAATTGTTATCCTAGATGCTTTAATCAATGAATCTTAATCCTAAAATCAATTTGCTTTCTTTGTTTATTCAGAAAACCAAATAAAAATTAGATCTTTAGTTATAAAAAGAATTCGTTTTTGCCAAGACATTGTTTTAAGCAAGATTAATTTGGTGATTTGAGTTAAAGCTAGATAACTTGGTAATCTTTGTGTGATCGACCCCTTTCTTGTCGTTATTCTATTTAGCATTAGTTAAGGGAATTAATATTTTGAGAAGGGATTTAAACGACAGTAGCTTAACCCTCACTTGGGTTTCGCTCACGAAATACCCGTTCGTCAAATTGGCGCCGTTGTCGGGGATTCAACGGTTGACTAGCTTTAGAAATCAACATTGAGTGAAATTGTTTGAATTCTGATCTTGTTGTTTTATTTTGTCTTTTATTTTTTGTTATTTTTTTGAGTTTTTATTTATTTATTTTCTTTTGTTCGGAGCTGCTGGGTGTGTTCTTGTTGTTTTACAGGAACATACACCAAGTGTTTGAGGAATTCCTAATTGTGCATGCCAAGACAGGAGTTTATACCATTTAATCGGGAACCTGAAAGATTGTTCAGAGCTCGGCGTAGAAGCGACTAGGGAAGCAGCACGTGAGGCTGAAGAAGCACTGCAAGGCTTAGAGCATTCAGTAGGTGAATTGATGGCAGATTTAAGGCCTGATGGTGGTGCACCGCAAGGAGGGGCCAATTACAATGGCCAATATCCAGAAGAACAGGGTAATAGGTTTATGCCCAGTAGCGCGTTTGGAGGAACAGCCGTGGATGATCCACACCAGCATTTGATGAGGTTCTACCAGATGTGCGACACCATAAAGATCAACAATATATCGGAGGAGGCAATAAAGCTAAGGCTTTTCCCTTTCTCTTTAAGGGATAAAGCTCTTGGCTGGTTCAACAGTCTACCAGCAGGTTCAATCAACACTTGGGAGGAGATGCAGACCAAGTTCATGTCAAGTACTTCCCTCCTTCCAAGGTGATCCAGCTCAGAGGGGAGATTAGCCGATTCAGGCAAGATGAGATGGAGACTCTTCATAAAGCTTGGGAGCATTTCAAAGACTTAGTGAGAAGATGCCCTGATCATGGAAGACCCCAGTGGATTCAAATTGAATCTTTCTACACAAGTCTTCAGTCCCACTCACAAGACAAGGTGAATGCAGCTGCTGGAGGATGCTTGATGAATCTAGAGCCTGACGCAGCAGCAGAGCTCTTGGAGAGGCTTTCATTAGCTGATTGGCAGTGGTCTAATGTGCGTACTTCAAAGCCAAGGGAGAAGATAGCTTCAGTTGATAATTCTTCCAATGATATGCAAGCACAGATTTAAGCTTTAGTGAAAGGCATGGAAGTATTGACTCTTAAAGTTGAAGGATCACAACAAGCTTTACCAGTAGCTGAGCAGGGCTGGAGTGGAGCTGAAGAATCAAATTATGTTGGAGGAAAGGGCTTGTACCCGAAGCAGCAATTTTATCCTCAACATCAACAATAAGGGTACAACCAGAACCAGTAGCAATCTCAACCATTTCAGAAAAATCAGAACCGAGGGGAAGATACCTCATTTCAGTACAAATATGTGCCCCTAGGGATGAAGCAGAATCCGTATGCTTCGGATAATTACTTACACCTACCTCCAGGATTCGAGAAGAAATAGCCTCAGCCTCAACAGCAAAGAGGAAGGGTATATCAGAATGTGGATGAGCCAACCAAAAGAGAGGATAATTTGGAGGAAAGGGTAGTCACCATAGAATCTTCAATGAAGAATATAGAAAAGCTACTTGTGAGTTTGGCCCAGAATGTAAATAAAGGAGTCTCAGCTAAATCTTTTCCAAGTGATACTGAGGTGAACCCCAAGGAGAGCCGCAAGGCTATTACTCTAAGAAGCGGGAAGGCACTAAAAGAAGCTGAACAGCCTAAGAAGAAGGCAAATCCAGAAGAACAGAGCAAACCCTTGGAAGCTGATGACCAAGGAAAATCAGATAAAGCTGAAGAAAGAGTGCAAGAAAAGAAGGACTAGCAGCTGAGTCAAGACAGAATAGCTGAAGAACAGAGGCAAGAGCTCAGGCCTACTATGCCATTTCCTCAGAGGCTGAGGAACCAGAGGGTTGAAGAAGAGCATGAGCGCTTTCTGAGTTTGTTCAAGAGGCTTGAAATTAACATTCCATTTGTGGAAATCTTGGAGCAGATGCCTAGGTACAGAAAATACATCAAAGATTTTGTGACGAAGAAGAGGAAATATGGGGATCATGAGACGGTGGCAGTCACTAATGAGGTGAGCAGTGTTGTTCAACAGAGTTTGCCCATCAAGCATAAAGATCCGGGCAATTTTAATCTCCCTTGTGTGATTGGCAATGCACCGCAGCAGCAGGCCTTATATGATTTAGGGGCCAGCATCAATTTGATTTCCTTTGCTTTGTATAAGTAGCTTGGGCTTAAGGGCATGAAGCCCACTTCCATATCATTGCAGTTTGCTGACCGGTCTACTGGAAGGCCTGAAGGGATAATTGAAGACGTGTTAGTCAAAGTGGGCTCCTTCATATTTCCAGCGGACTTTGTAGTTTTGGAGATGGAAGAAGATAGAGGAGTTCAGCTACTCCTTGGAAGATCGTTTCTCAGAACGCGTTGTGCATTGATTGATGTTGCTCAAGGGCAGCTAACTCTGAGAATTAATGAGAAGACCTTAGTCTTCCACATGGGGAAGGCTTTGCAAGGTCAAGAGGAGGAGGATTGCTTTTGGGTTGAAGACCTTGAGGAATTGGTGGAAGACTACTTGGCAGAAGAAATTACCACCACCAATAATGGAGCCCTTCAGCTTATAGAAGCTCAACAAGATGAAGAGATATACTTGACAGCTGAGGAAGATGAGCAAACTACAAACTCTCTGGATCAAGCTGAGGAGGAGAAAGAAGATGACGTGCCTCCAGCTCCAGAACTGAAGGAGCTGCCTGGACACCTAAGGTACGAATTTCTAGACTCTACAAATCAATTCCCTGTCATTGTTGCTTCTAATTTGAATGATGTGGAGTGTACTCAATTGCTAGAAGTCCTTAGGAAACACAAAAAGGCCCTAGGATGGAACATTGAAGACATTAGGGGTATTAGTCCAGGGATTTGCATGCATAAAATTTTGATGAATGTTGATTTTAAACCCACTGCTGAAAGACAAAGAAGATTAAACCCTGCCATGAAAGAAGTTGTTAGAAAAGAAATTTTAAAATGGAAAAAATGCGGGTATAATTTACGCTATCTCCAATAGTGAGTGGGTGAGTCCATTGCATGTTGTGCCCAAGAAAGGGGGCATGACCGTGATTAAAAATGAGAAAAATGAATTGATCCCATCTCGCACTGTGACGGGGTGGAGAGTGTGTTAACTATAGAAAGCTGAACAAGGCTACTAGGAAGGATCATTTTCTTCTTCCTTTCATTGATCAAATGTTGGATAGGTTAGCTGGCTATAGTCACTACTGCTTTTTAGATGGCTATTTTGGGTATAATCAGATCATGGTTAAGCCCAAGGACCAAGAAAAGACCACCTTCACATGCCCTTTTGGCACTTTTGCATTTAGGAGAATGCCATTTGGGCTTTGTAATGCCCCTGCCACCTTTCAAAGGTGTATGATGGCCATTTTTCAGGGCTGGTTGAGGAGATCATGGAGGTCTTCATGGATGAATTTTCGGTGTTTGGTTCCTCCTACCAACAGTGCTTGAAAAATCTAGATGTGGTCTTAGAGAGATGTGAGGAGAAGGAACTAGTCCTAAATTGGGAGAAATGCCATTTCATGGTAACTGAGGGGATAGTTCTAGGGCACAAGGTGTCTGCACATGGTTTGGAGGTAGACAAGGCAAAAATCTCCACTATTGAGACTCTGCCACCTCCAACCAATGAAAAAGGAATGAGAAGTTTCCTTGGCCATGCTGGCTTTTATAGGAGATTCATTAAGGACTTCTCAAAAATTGCAAAACCCATGAGTAGGTAGTTAGAAAAAGACACAAGCTTTGAGTTTAATGCAGATTTCTTAAAAGCTTTCAACATCCTCAAGGGTAAGTTAGTCACTGCACCTGTTATAGTCACACCTGACTGGGCTCAGCCTTTTGAGCTAATGTGTGATGCGAGTGATTATGCCGTGGGGGTAGTCTTAGGGCAAAGACGTGATAAGGTGTTTAGGGTCATTTACTATGCTAGTAAGACCTTAGATTATGCTCAACAAAACTATACCACCACTGAGAAAGAGTTGTTAGCCGTGGTTTATGGCTGCAACAAGTTTAGACCCTACCTTTTTGGGTCTAAAGTCATTGTTTATACTGATCATGCTGCATTGAAATATTTGTTTCCTAAAAAAGAAGCTAAGCCATGCTTGATTAGATGGGTTCTCCTCTTATAGGAATTTGACCTTGAAATTAGAGACACAAAGGGAGCCCTAAATTCTGTGGCTGATCACCTCTCCCGTGTGGAGAATGCACCTAAGTCTCTACCCATTGTAGATGACTTTCCTGATGAGAAGTTGTTTGAGGTGCATCATCTTCCTTGGTTTGGTGACATAGCAAATTATTTAGCCACTGGGTTTATACCCAAGCAGTTAGACTACCACCAGAGAAAGAAATTGGAAGTGGATGCTAAGAAATTCATTTGGGAAGACCCAATTCTTTATAGGAGGTGTTCTGACCAAATCATTAGAAAGTGTCCTTGAGGAGGAGGTAGATGACATAATACATCATTGTCATGCATCACATTATGGGGGTCACTTTGGGGTACAAAGAACTATGGCTAAAATCATGCAGTGTGGCTTTTATTGGCCTCACATGGTGAAAGAGAACTATATCCACATCAAAAAGTGTGATAGATGTCAAAGGGTAGGTGGTCTGTCTAGGAAAAATGAGATGCCCTTAACTGGAATCCTTCCAGTTGAAATTTTTGACATTTGGGGCATTGACTTCATGGGGCCATTCCCCAATTCTGATGGGTATTCATACATTTTGCTTGCTGTGGATTATGTGTCTAAGTGGGTAGAAGCTATTCCTACTAGAGTGAATGATGCTAGGGTTGTGACTCACTTCCTTACTAGGAACATCTTTAGCCGTTTCGGGACACCAAAGGCTATAATCAGTGATGAGGGTAGTCATTTCTGCAACAAATTGTTTGACAAGTTATTGAACAAGTATGGTGTCACTCATAGGAAGTCTTTAGCTTACCACCCACAAGCTAATGGACAAGCAGAAGTGTCCAACAGAGAGATTAAGGCCATTTTAGAGAAAACTGTTGGAGCCAATAGGAAAGATTGGTCTCAAAGGCTTGATGAAGCCTTATGGGCATATAGGACAGCTTACAAAACTCCCATTGGGATGTCACCTTACTATATTCTATATGGTAAGGCATGTCACTTGCCTGTGAAACTAGAACACAAAGCTCATTGGGCCTTAAAGAAGTTAAATTTTAACTCACAAGAGATCAAGGAGCTTAGGATGACTCAATTAATTGAGTTAGATGAGCTTAAGCTGGATGCTTATGATAGTGCTAAATTTTACAAAGAAAGAACTAAGAAATGGCATGATAGACAACTCAACAATGAACCTTTAACCTTAGGGCAGAAAGTTCTTCTATTTAACACAAGGTTGAGGTTATTTCCTGGAAAATTAAGGTCCAAATGGATGGGACCTTTTGTGATAGTTGATAAGAAGCCATATGGGAGCTTTGAGCTCCAAGCTATAGATGGCAAGAAATTTTGGGTGAATGGCAACAGACTGAAACCATACTTTGATTCAACTCAGAGGGAGATAGTTGATTCCCTCTCTTTCACCATTGCATGATCATGACTGAAAGTCTAGCTACAGACTTTAAATAAAGCGCTGGTTGGGAGGCAACCCAATGTTTATTGCTATGTTTTATTTTATGTTATTTTCTTTTATTTATTTTATTCAATAAATTTGTTTGCAAGCTAACCATTGTGCAGGAGACTTTGCTTCTTTCTTAACTAACCATTTGCAGGATGAGCAAATTATTGGGTCCTAAACTAGTGGAATTATTTTTAAAGTCAAAGTCAAGGAGCAAGGAGCAAGTGAAGCCCAAAAGTGCTTGAAGATGGGCTCAAACAATTCACGTGCAAGACTTAAAGATGGTCCTTAATGCACAAGCAACAAAGTGGAGAAATTTGGGCCAGTTTGGGCCTGAACGTGAATTTGCACGTGAATTGTCCAATTCACGTGCACCTCCTTTTGAGCTATAACTTTCTGGAATGGTAGATGAAGACCATGTGAATCACGTTTACACTTGCACGCGAATTGCTAGCTGTCATATGGTGGCTCAAAAATGCAAAATACCGAGTTTAGCCCTCCTAGAAGCTTCAAACAATTCACGTGCAGAAGGGACTATTGCTTGCCAGCTCAAGGGGGACCCACCACCAAAGTTTGAGACGATTCTGACCAGCACGCCAATTCAACCAATTCACGTGCAAGGGCTATTTTGCTCAGAACACTCTGAAAATTTAGGGGCACGTGTATCACGCCAATTGGAGCATCTTTCCTTCTGCACGCTATATAAAGAGAGGCCATCTTCAAAGGCTTCCACACCAAAATCACTCCAGATCTGAGCATTAGAGAAACTCTGCTCTTTTGCTCTCTTACTCTTCAGTTTTCTGCTCTTTGCTCTTTATTCTCATTCTAAAGATGGTGCGCACAAGGAGGACTAGCCAGGAGGAGGTGCACTCACCTAGTGCTGATAGCCAACCTGAAGAGGAGATACTCTTGGGGTATGCTCTTGATATGCAGGCTTTGGAGGCTTCAGAGCTGGGCTGGGCTAGAGAGGTGGCTCTTAAAATTCAAAATCTGGGATTACAAAGGTTAGTATCTGCCCAGCCAGCTATTTCTTATTCTGCCTTACAAGAATTTTATGCATCTGTCTCTGTGAGTGAGGATGAACTGATAGGGGTCGTGAAAGGGGTTTATGTCAGAATTACCCCTGAAATTATTAGACATTGCTTTAACCTCCCTGCACCCAGTGATAGCCTTCCTCAACTAAGCCTAGGAAAATTTGGTACTGCATGCAACTATGCTAGAAAATTTCAAAGTTGAAGGCAGTATACCAAGAATGGTTTTGTTGGAAGATTTAGATGCCTAGCCTACCTGGTAGGAAAATGCTTATTGATTCAGACCAGTGGGATAGATAGTGTGCCTAAGCCACACCTGGAGTTGATGTATAGCATTGATCATATGCTAAATGTGGATTGGGCCACTACCATTTTTAAATGGTGGAAGAAAAACTCATCAAAGCAGATAAATGGCAGATTTTTGTGTTTGATATTTCAAAGCATGCCTGCTTTGCATTTTTCCTCCATGGATAGCATCACTTTTCCTTCTCACTGGGTGTTAAGAGTATTACATGCTGAAGGGGGTTTGGGGATCAGTACCAGAGGTCATTGGGCAACCAAGGTTCCTCCTCCATCACAGCCCACTAGGCATAGTGTTCATGTGGAGCGATCCACTGACTTTGCAAGAGAGACCTCTCCTCATGTGGATCAAAGGAAGCAGACTCTATACAGACTCATTGCCATGTACATGCAGTTCAATGTACACAATGAAGATATTTTCAATTTCTTTCAAGGCATTCGTGGGCAGGTGGTGAGCGAAGTGGAGGTCATCAATTGGGCAGTCACTAATGGGCACATCACTAGTGCCCAATTTGAAGAATTAGTGGCCCTCATCTCTGGAGACCAACAAGCTACTTCACAACCTAGAACCAGAGCATGGGAGGCCCCAGACGTAGCTGCTCATGCATCTCCTAGAGCATGGGAGGCCCCAGAAGCTCCTCCTGCTGCATCTACCGAAGCTTGGAGACAAGAAACACAGCAGCTCAGGGAGGCAAATGCCAGAACCCAGCACGAGGTGGAAGCCCTGAGGAAGGACAACAAAGAAGTCAAAGGCCTCCTAGGCAAAATCTGGAAGGCCTTGAGCAAGAGGAAAGCATCAAAACGCTCTCCTATAGTGGAGATATCTGATGAAGAACCCTCTCCATCCCCTGAAGTTTCTTATCCAGCCTAGGCGGATCCACCTCAACCAGAATCTTCAGCTAGGCCATCCTACTATCACCCAGAGGAGACAGAGCCAGCAATAGGGTATTCACCCTTTCAACCTCAAGAGGAGACAGAGCAAGCCGAAGGGTATTCCCCCTTCCAGCCTTTTACTGATCCTGCATATTCTCAGGCTCTTGTGCCTGTTATACATCCTGTCTCTTGGGGTACATACATGCCTACTGAACCTGAAGACCTTCTTGGCCCTCCTATCCATTTAATAATTAATCCAGCTTTATCATCTGCTGAAAGTCAGGCAGCATTTGAGGACTTTATTAACTCTCAGGTGTTAAGGGCTCGCTTTGCAAGGGACATGGACCTCTTCACCTCGTTTGTCCTTCAAAGGATTTTAGGCGATGAATATCTATATTCAGATGAGGTGGACTTATTTTGCAGGACTATGCGTTTTGTTGTGGCGGTTGAGCCTCATAATTACCCACTGTCCCAATATACCTCTATTATGCTGTGCGAGCTTTATGAGCAACCTTTGACTGAAAGTGTGTGGCGCCAGCGTATAAATGGTCAGAATGAAGGGCACCGTCCTTGGCATGTTATGCACGAGGTGCTGATCCCTGTGCACATTGATCGTCACTATGTCTTGGTGCGTGTGGATTTGAGTGCAGGGCATGCGGTGCTTTATGATCCAAGCCAAGGGGAAAGGTTCACCAGAAGAAAGAGACGGCTTGTTCATGGGCTCATAAAAAGAATCAAGGATGCGATGAAACAAGAAGGATTGTTGCAGGATAAGCTCCCTCTTATTCACCTCAACGAAATGGAAATCCCTCGACGGCCGACCAATTCAGTTGTGGGATCTTTGCTTGCTACTACATGATGGCTATTCTGCAAGGGAAGGAAACTTGGGAAGTGCGCGGCGACACGTCGGTTGACTTTGTGGCTCAGGTACGACAAATGGTGGCCAATGTCATCTACTATTACAGCTTGCCAACTGAGAGGTAAGTATTTTCCTACTCCCTATTTCATGCCATGAGGACATAGCATATTTTAAGTGTGGTGTATGGGGAGTGACTTGAGCCACTTGCTTGTCTTATATGTTGTGATTGCATGTTTTATTTATAATTTTATATAAAAAAAATGTTTTTAGTTGCATGATTGTTTGAGTTGTTTGCTTGAATGATTTGCTTGTAGAGGCATGGATATTAAGTATGCAATTTTGGCTTAAAATTTAATTTTTATGCCACATTAGTATCATGTTGTGATAAAGGTGTTAAAGTAGTTAAAATGTGCTCTGAATTGGTTTAATCATGTCTTTATCTTTTGAATGATATCACCATGTTTTTGGAGTGAGTTTTGAATATTAGCTGAGCATGAAATGCTATGATAGACCTAAGTAATCCTTAAAGTTGAGTGAAAAAGAAATGAAAAATGAGAACAGCTTCTTTTAGCCTTTGAGTGTGTAATGACCCGTGTGTAACCCGTGTGTAACCCGTGTGTAACCCATGTGTAAGAAGTTAACCACAAACACCTTGGATGTTGGTGCACAAGTTTGAGGTAAGAGATGAGCCCAAGAGGGGACTTTTGGGAGGTGCATGTGACAAGTGATAACGTACATTTATGCCCTAGGAAGATGTTATGCATATATAGGCGGTTTTAAGCTGTTTTGGCTGATCTTGGAGCTCACTTTTGATAGGGTAGATGGCCTCAAACAATTGGCGTGCAACAACAAAAGTTTCTTAGAATGAGGTCCTCTACCTACCACAGAAATTTCAGAGCATTTGGAGCTGCACGTGAATTCACCCATTTGGAGTGCTTGGGGTGAAGTTTGAGTGCATTTGGAGCTGCACGCCAATTGGGGAATTGGCATTCAAATTGGCGTGCAGGCATGTTTTTGCATGGTTACCTTGGGTTTGTCATTCTAATCATCTTTTCCCAAAGGACCATGTTAGAATTGTGAATATTTTGGTGTGTATGGATGTGGGAAGGTCATAGCTTGTGTAATCAAAACTACATCGTTTTGATCCTGGGTTTCACTTAATCAAAACTACGTCGTTTTGATAGTGGGAGGTCTATATAAGGATGAGGAGACTCCTTGTTCTAGGGTTAGGGGTTTTTCAGCCACTGCAGCCGTCGTGGAGAGAGAGAGCTAGAGAGAGGGAAAGGAGGAGAACTGCTGGTTGCTGCCGGAGCGTCTTGCGTGGGGAGGACGGCATCTAACACGGGAGCAAGGAGGATCTTCTTTGAGGTAGGGGTTCTGTCTCACCTGGTCTGTTCCGGGGTTAGGCCCTGTGTAGAGGGTTTCTCGAGTTTCTATTATTATTATTATACTATTTATATGTAAATTCATATAGGTGTGACCTCCTATATGAATGTTGGCCTTCAGTGGCGTTTTGGTGTGATTTCTGAGGTTGGGTGGCTAGTGCATGTTAAGTGTTCGATAAAATGCCTGTGTGAATATGCCTGTGTGTATGCTCAGAACGTGTTTGAAATAATGCCTGTGAGGCTATGCATATTATGTGTTTGAAATAATATCTGTGTGGCTGGGTTTGTGAGCCTGTGAATATATGCATGCTAAGTGTTCGACGTTATTCCCGTGTGACTAAGCATATTAAGTGTTTGGTGTTATGCGTGTATGGCCTTATGTGTTGCGTGTTTGCTTGTACACCCGGTGGCTGTGGAAGCCCGGGACTGTTTTGTGTTAGCCTGTGAGGCTGTGGAAACTATGCCTGAGAGGTGGTTAAACTATTTGCCTAAGAGGCGGTTAAATCATTGGCCTGAAGAGGCAGTTAAATCACTTGAATCATTGGCCTGAAGAGGCGGTTAAATCACTTGAATCATTGGCCTGAAGAGGCGGTTAAATCACTTGTGGTTAAAGTGTTAGCCTGTGAATGTAGAAATGATTGTATTTGCTAGTGGTTTGTTATTATATTTATTGGAATGTATCATGACACCGCACTCGTACACATGTCATGTAGATGCCAAGAGCATGGGATGGGTTGGGGAGACATGATCCCCACTGAGCTGTGGTTGCTCACCCCTCCGACTGTGGTGTGTTTTCTTGCAGGAACCTACAGGCGTTAGGTGGGAACACCTAGGTGGAGGAGTTCCGTTTTGTGGCTTTGTTTTATGTTATGTAATTTGTGTTATGTAATTTCGTTGAGGCCTTGTAACCCCAGCGTGGAGATTTTGTAATGAAGTTTGAAACATGATAAAGGCATGTGGTTTAAATTTAATAATTATTTGATTTTGGTCTCTGAAAATAAAATGTGAAGTGTATGTTGTATCCTACCCCTTTATCCAAACCCGAGTAAAGGGAGGGTCACGTTCCGGTCTCCTCGGGTTGGAAAACCGGGGCGTGACAGAGTGCCATTTTAGGGTATGGGTAATAATTGCTACTCTTCTTGCATTCAACATTGGTTATTTAATGGTAGGAGTCAAGTAAGCATGTAATTACTTATTAGTGCTCAGTGTTTGGTGTTTAGTTAGGATGCAAGACCTCTAAGTCACTGTGACTGTCTTTGCATCCTTTTCTTTATTTTGAGATATTATTGGAAAAGGCTGTGATATAGAATGTGAAAAAGCCATCACTTAATTGGAAAATGGGATGTGAGACATCAATGAATTTTTGTCTCTCCTTATGTAGCAAAATGGCAAGGGGTATGCATTAGAAAAATCAGTCTTATTCATGTGTTATGTGAGTAAAAAAAAAGAGTGAATAATCCATCAAGGGAGAGCATAAAATGCAACCTTGTAAGGTTATTACAAAAAAAAAAAAAAAAAAACAAAAAAAACAAAAGAAAAGAAAAGAGGGATTCAAAATAAAAGCAACATTGGCTTGATGTTCATATGAGTAATTAGTTAGTTTGGTAGCGACATTGGCTGAGTTTTGTTTTGAGAGTGTTTAGCTCAATTCTTTAGCTCATGGTTTTGTTTTATCAGTTATTAGAATAGAGTGTGAGTTTATTGAGTTTAGTCTAGCGTGTGAGTTCAAATAAAGTAGAATAGAGGGTGTGTTTTCTTTGATGAGCACAATAGGGAACTCTCATGATTGCTTGGCAAGTTCTTAATCAATAGCTGATGGCGAGTGGTGAGTGTACAGCTTGGCAAGTACTTGAGAATTATTATATTTGAGTGAGGCTGCTTATCCTTGGTAAGAACTTAAAGGGAAACTAGGTGCTATTTTATCATGGATTGCTTGCTCATATCTGAAATTTAAGTGGTGATATTGCATGGTTGTTGGACTAGGGATATGGACATGAATGAACTAAGTTATGACTCATTTTGATGCTTAAATTCTCATTTCATCATGATAGAGTTGCATGCTTAGGAAACCATGATTCTCCTTGATCATATTTTTTTTTTTTTTACCCCCATTTATTGACTGCGTGTTTATTTTATTTTTGCATGCTTGTATGTTTTTGCTTGAGGACAAGCAGTGGTTCAAGTGTGGTGTATTTGATAACGTGCATTTTATGCCGTTATTCTAGTGTTTATTTAGGATGTTTAAGAGCATGATTAGAGCCTTATTGCTTCATATATCATATATATTTGCTCTAACCCCTAGGAAGATGCTATTTGTAAATACATGCTTTTTAAGCTGTTTTGGCGATTTTGGAGCTCACTTTTATATAGTAGATGGCCTCAAACAATTGGCGTGCAGAACGAAAGTTGCTTAGAATGATGTCCCCTACCTACCACAAATTTTAGAGCTTTGGAGCCACGAATACCCATTTCACGTGCAAGCCTATTTTTGCTTCTCAGGCCTCTACAGGATGCAAGGAAGCTTGGGGAGAAGTTTGAGCTGATTTGGAGCTGCACATGAATTCACCATATCACGTGCAAATTGACATGCAGAGATATTTTTGGACCGATCCTATCGTTTTTCCATGCTGATCATTTGTTTCTGAAGGCCCATGTCCAAATTGTGGATGGAAGATAGAGATTTTAAAGTTTGAAGTGTCACTTATCAAAACTATGCCGTTTTGATAAATGGGCTAGGGTACACACCTCAAGGCCCATCCAACCTCTATAAATTAAGCCTCCACGCCCCCTGCTAGACATCCTAGACCCCCCTACACGTTTTTAGAGAGAGAGGCTTCATGATTTGGAGGCTGCTCCTTGACCTAGCCGTCGCAGCCGTCGCGGATTTTGGAGCCTAGATTTGAAGCCATGTTGCGCGCGTGGATTTGAAGAAGATGTTTAGCTTTACTGCTATGGTTTTGCTTGTAATCATGCGTGAGTAGTTCTTATAATCTAGGGGAGCAATGTAGCCCCCTTGTTGCTTTGCTGTGTTTATGAATATTGGGTTTGGATGATTGAGTTTTGCATATTTTATGAATCTATTCTTAATTTCTATCTTTGGATGTACACCTTGGTATTCTTAGCCCTAGTCTGGGGCGGATTGAGATTCATAACTTATTTGTAATTGGTGTGATCATTATCCTTTTGCAAGTATGATTTATTGGCTTTGCATGTTTGTGTGTTTAGATGACCATTCTGGCATACAACTCTTAAAAGGACCTCAATGACCATTTGTTGTCCTTGGCTTATGTTTAGCATGTTTTCAATCAGACAACCCTAATACCATGAACCAGTAGAGATAACATAGGGAGGTGAAATTGTGATCCTAGATGCTTTAATCCTTGAATCTTAATCCTAAAATGAATTTGCTTTCTTTGTTTATTCAGAAAAACAAATACAAATTAGATCTTTAGTTATAAAAAGAATTCGTTTTTGCCAAGACATTGTTTTAAGCAAGATTAATTTGGTGATTTGAGTTAAAGCTAGATAACTTGGTAATCTTTGTGGGATCGACCCCTTTCTTGTTGCTAATCTATTTAGCATTAGTTAAGGGAATTAATATTTTGAGAAGGGATTTAAACGACAGTAGCTTAACCCTCACTTGGGTTTCGCTCACGAAATACCCGTTCATCATGGTGCTATTAAAATGTTAGTAAGTTGGGAAAGAAAAAGAGTTGTTTGATTTCCCGAGTTAAGTCAGTTGTGATAGTTTTGCTAGGACGGGATATTAGTGCTACTCCTTGGGGAGAGATTTATGTCGGGCGGATATCAAAAGGTGTATGCATTAGAGCGGTGGTGGTAGGCGAATGACCTACATATGTCCTCCTTGAAAACGTTTCTTGTGCAGTAACACGCGGTAAGTGAGATGGTTCACGCTATCAAGGTGTTGGTGTGTTTGGGTGCTACGAGAAAGTCCCGAATCAAGCGTTTGCATGTCTTGTTTCCTATGCCTACCCGGAGGAATGGCAGTGATCACATTTAGCTGAGGCTAGAGCCTAAGTATTTCTTGGTCCATTTGAGTGTTTTGATGGTGTGTTGAGATAGAACGTGATGTTTGGTGTAACGGAGTTAGTGGTTCATGAGGTGGAGTATGTCCTGGAGGCAAGGGATTCCCTTGTGACCTGTGAGTGGTGACACAAAGGATTCCGTTGTTGTCATGTTGCAAGTAGGAGAGTTTTCCAGGGTGGAGGGAACTACGTTGTTGGTACCTACCCATCGTCAAAGGATTCCTATCGCATGGAATGTCTGCTGACTGAGTAAGGCGTTATCACTTGGGTAGTAACATAAGCCTCAGCTAGTGAAGGCTGTGTGGGACCTTGGTGGATCCCTCTTTGACCATAGTCAAAGAGGTGTTATTTGTGTGGTGTCCTGGTTCATGGACTTCTTTTAGTCGATCCTCAAGGTTGGTGACAGGTGATAGCTGGATGGTGGATTTTGGTCTTGCTGTGGTTGTGTATGGTATTGAATTTGTTATCTTGAGTTACTCCTTGGACTCCATTGGGCGTCTTGTTGACTGTGACCGAATTGGTGGAGGGAAAACTTCGTCCTGATGTAGTTGTGTCCTGGATTGTAAGTCATCTTGAGTTCCCTTTGGCATTGGTTGGGTTCTGTTGTTGCGTGTATCGCGATAGAGTGAGGCGGTTTTAACAATGATGATGGTGCTGCTGGGGTGATCTCCATGTGTGGAAATGTGATTGTGGTTCGCATAATGCCTTTCTCTTGTTTGTTTGTGTTTCCTTGTGACCTCATTGTGTTTGCTGTCAGGGTAAGGTCTACATATGAAGTGAGGATGCGTTGTAAATTGTTGGTGTCCGTTGACATCCAATCTCAATGGTGTCATTGTTGAGTATTTTACATTGTGGAGTGTTGGTCCCATTGTGACGCGAGTAGGCATCTCCAACAGCGTACCCCACTATGCGATGCAGTGACTTCTCGCTTCATCTTATGCAATCTCATGAATGGATGCTTCATGCATAGGCTTATGGTGTTAGCCTTGTTCGGTTGTTGGGGTCTTAGCGAATCAGTGGGAGGTTTCTCGACCTCACTGTTGTCAGACTTGCTCACATGAGTTGTTGTCAGCACGCTAATTGGCCAAGCTCTAGTTCTTGTTGTGCTCATGGGTGTTATGTGTTGCTTTGATCTTCTCGTGATGTTTACTACTTGAATTCTCTTTTCGGGGACGAAAAGTCCAAAGGTGGGAAGGTTGTGAGGAAACTCCCTATGGATAAGTTTGTATGGTGTTGGCGAATGAGCAGTGGAACGTTAAATGTGTAGTAGTGTTTTGTTTGTGAGTTGTTCCTTGTAGTGGTGTTTATGATGTGAGTTGGTCTGTGACCTATGTGATTTGTTAAACGTACGTGTTGGGGATAGGCGTATATGTTGTACACCGTTGTGACATGTGAATACTTATGACATGTGTTAGGTGAGGAGAATAAGGGTTGTTTGTGAGTTTAGAATATGTGTTTCCCTATCATGCTGTGTTGTATTAGGTTCGTGGGTACGTGCCTTCATGTGTGTTATTGTGGGATATCTTCAGTCGCGGGTATGTGAATGGTTGTGGGTGATGTGCCTCAGCATGTGCATTAGGGAAAGTGTGTTATCTTTTCGAGGACGACACGTCCTATGGAGGAGATATGGGAACGTGAATCCATGATGTGTGAGCAGCACCCAGAGTTGTTCGAGGATGAACAATCTTAAGGGTGGGAGGTGGCTGTTGGCCAAGGGGTAATAATGTGTTTTCTTGTATGTGGTTCATGATTTGGTGTATTTATATTTGTATTTGTAGACTGGTATTTGTATTTATATTGAGATATATTTTGAGACTTGTATCTGTGATATGCAGATATGCGGTATATGCATTGTAATGCATGTGGTTATGGACTGTGGTGGCACAGTGTTATGTGCTATTGTGTACAATGTGCAGTGTATAACCCATTGGGGTGTCGTGGCTTACTGTGTGGTTTTCCTTGCATGTTGTTTCTTTTCGAGGACGAAAAGTCTTAAGGGGGAGAGGATGTAATGACCCGTATTTTGGGATGTGAGGAGTTAGTCAGTTTTGCCCTAGGAAGATGCTATTTGCATATACAGGCACTTTTAGGCTGTTTTGTCAGGTTTTGGAGATTAGTTTTGACCAAGTAGATGGCCTCAAATCAATTGGCGTGCAGAACTAAAGTTTCTCAGAATGATGTCCTCTACCTTCCACAGAAGTTTCAGAGCCAAAAGCCTTGAACGCCAATTGGACCAATTGGCGTGCAAGCATATTACTGCATACCAGCCTTCTACATGATGCAAGGAAGCTTGCGGTAGAATTTCCGGGTATTTGGACCTGCATGCCAATTGGGGATATGGCGTGCAATATGGCGTGCAGCCATATTTTTGTACAGTCACCTTGGTTTTGTTATTCTAATCATCTTTTCCCAAAGGACCATGTTGGAATTATGGATATTTTGTCGTGTGTGGATGCGGGAAGGTTGTAGCTTGTGTGATCAAAACTACGTCGTTTTGATGCTGGGATTCACTTAATCAAAACTACATCGTTTTGATGTTAGTGTGCATATATAAGAGGTGAAGGACTCTTAGGTTTAGGGTTCTTCTTTTGGCTAGCCACTGCAGCCGTCGCTGTCACGCCCCGGATTTCCAACCCGAGAAAACAGGTACGTGACTCCCCTTTTTCCCACACGGAGGGCAAAGAGGTTAGGATACAAACCCTGAATATAACATTTTAAACATCCACAACACATTCAAGAAAGTAATGTTCATTAAAGCAATCCACAATCCAAACCAGTCTTTATTACAACAAAATCCTCTTCTCAATCCATCCCCACTGGGGTTACATCAATTCCCACAAAATAACATAAATGAAAGACGGTAAAGTAAATAAGGTCTTCCACCTTGGGCTCCCACCTAACGCCTGTATGTTCCTAAAAGAAAACACAACATAGAGGGAGGGGTGAGCAACCACAACTCAGTAGGGATCATGTCTCCCCAACCCATCCCATGCTCCTGGCGTCTACATGAGGGTATGTACAAGTGCAATGTAGTGACAATAAGATATAAACAGGTTGTATTCCACATTCACACGGCACTCACATATCCACAGCCATACAGGCTTAGCCATATAGGCTAACATATCCACAGCCACTCAGGCTTAGCCACACAGGCTAACATATTCACGGCCACTCAGGCTTAGCCACACGGGCTAACATTTCCACGGCCACTCAGGCTTAGCCACACAACTAACGGTTCCAGTCCCGGGCTTCCACAGCCACCGGGTTCCACAAACACAGCATACAAGGTCACACAGGCATTAAACCAAACACGTAGCATACACACTTTCACAGGCATAAAATCAAACACATACTAGGCATATTCATACAGACATATTCACACAGGCATTTTATCGAACACTTAATATGCACTCACCATCCAACACCAGAATACATCAAAAAACCGCCATCGAAGGTCAACATCCATATAGGAGGTCACACCTATATAGATTACATATATATATAAACAAGTATAATCCATAATCTACCCTAGAACCCTAGAACAGAGGAGGATTTAGGAAGAACATAACCCCTACCTTGTATGTCCTCCTGCTCCCACTTCCACGCAAGACTCTAACCACCCACGCAAGACGCTCCGGCAGCCACCAGAAGCTCTCCATCCCTCTCTCTCTCTCTGCGACGGCTGGTGGAACAACAAACCCTAAAACCTAAAACAGAGGGCTTCTCCTCCTTATATAGACAACATAACATCAAAACGACGTAGTTTTGATTAAGTGAAACCAGCATCAAAACGACGTAGTTTTGATGGAACAAGCTATGACCTTCCCACATCCATACACACCAAAATATCCACAATTCCAACATACCCCTTTGGAAAAAGATGTTTAGAATCACAAAACCATGGTGACGGTGCAAAAATATGCCTGCACGTCACAATGCACGTCATATCCCCATATGACGTGCAGCTCCAAATGCTCTGAAAATCCACCCCAAGCTTCGTTGAATCATGAAGAAGACAGGCAAGCACTAATACCCTTGCACGTCATATGCCCCATATGACGTGCACCCCATGTATACCTCCCTATGCAGCCCAAATCTTGCCTATTGCTCGATCAACATCATACAAGGTGTTCTATCCAAAGAGAGTGGGGGAAAAACTCCCTAAAACCCAATAATTGCCACCCAAAGGGCATAACTATGACTAACTCCACATCCCAGAAGTACGGGTCATTACAGTTGCAGAGAGAGAAAGAGAGCTAGAGAGAGGGAAGGAAGGAGAGCTGTTGGTTGCTGCCGGAGCGTCTTGCGTGGGGAGGACGGCATCTAGTGCGGGAGCAAGGAGGATCTTCTTTAAGGTAGGGGTTCTGTCTTTCCCGGTCTGTCCTAGGGTTAGGCCCTACGTGGATGTTTTATAGAATTTCTATGGCTGTTGTTATAATATTTATATGTAAATTCATATAGGTGTGACCTCCTATATGAATGTTGGCCTTTAGTGGCGTTTTGGTGTGATTTCTGACGTTGGGTGGTTAGTGTATATTAAGTGTTCGATAAAATGCCTGTGTGAATATGCCTGTGTGTATATGCTCAGAACGTGTTTGATAATATGCCTGTGTGGCTGGATTTGTGAGTTTGTGAATCTATGCATGTCAAGTGTTTGAAGTTATGCCTGTGTGACCATGCATATTAAGTGTTTGATGTTATGCCTATATGGCCATGTGTGCTGTGTGTTTGCTTATACACCCGGTGGCTGTGGAAGCCCGGGCCTGTTTTATTGAACTTGGTGGCTGTGGAAGCCCGGGCCTGTTTTATTGAACCAGGTGGCTGTGGAAGCCTGGGACTGATTATGTTAGCCTGTGAGGCCGTGGAAACTATGCCTGAGAGGCGGTTAAACTATTTGCCTGAGAGGCTGTTAAATCATTGGCCTGAAGAGGCGGTTAAATCACTTGCGGGCAAATCATTGGCCTGAAGAGGCGGTTAAACCACTTGTGGTTAAGGTGTTAGCCTGTGTGGCAGTGAAAGATTGTAATTGCTGATGTGGTTTGTTATTGTGTCTGTTGAAAGTATTGTATCACGACACTGCACTTGTACACATGACATGTAGATGCTAGGAGCATGGGATGGGTTGGGGAGACATGATCCCTACTGAGTTGTGGTTGCTCACCCCTCCTACTGTGTTTGGTTTTTCTACAGGGACATACAGGCGTTAGGCAGGAACACCCAAGTTGAAGGCAGTTCTGTTTTGTGACTTTATTATTATTATTTGAGTTTCGTTGTTTTTGGTGGGAGCTTTGTAACCCCAGTGGGGAGCTATTATAATGAGGAGCTTTATGTAATAAAACATGTTTGGGCATGTTTGTATGTTTGGACTTAATAAATATATGATTTTGTCTCTGAATATAAAGTGTCAAGTGTATGTTATACTCTAACCTCTTTATCCAAACTCGGGTAAAGGGAGGGTCACGTTCCGGTCTCCTCGAGTTGGAAATCCGGGGCGTGACACCCACCTCAAACTGCAAGGGTCGACGCCTCTAATCCGCATAGGACTTCTGCCTACTCTGTGCTGTCAACATGCGCTGTCGAATCAGCTGCACTCTCTCTGTGGTCTCTCGAACCATATCAGGACCGAGAACTGCTGTCTCTCCCATCGGCGCCCAACACAAAGGTGACCTACAAGGCCGCCCATACAACGCTTCATACGGAGCCATCCCAATCGTGGCCTGATAACTATTTTTGTAAGAGAACTCCACCAAAGGAAGGTGAGTCTCCCAACAACCTCCAAAATCTAGGACACAGGCACGCAACATATCCTCGAGCGTCTGAATCATCTGCTCCGACTAACCGTCTGTCTGCAGATGAAAAGCTGTACTCAGGTTCACCTTGGTACCCAAAGCTCGCTGTAACTGTCTCCAAAACTGAGATGTAAACCTCGCATCCCGATCAGATACAATAGACAATGGGACACCATGCAACCGCACAATAACATCAATATACCTCTGTCCCAAAGTCCTCACTGGGTCTGTCTCTCGAATTGGAACAAAATGCGCCGATTTAGTCAACCGGTCGACAACTACCCATATTGTGCTGTGTCCCCTGGAACGAGGAAGTCCCGTGACAAAATCCATGGTCACGTGGTCCCATTTCCACTCTGGCACTGGCAATGACTGCAACTCACCAGCTGATCTCAGCTGCTCTGCCTTGACCTGCTGACAGGTCAAACACCTCGTCACAAAATCAGCAACGGCCTTTGTTGGATCAACCCCAGAATTTGGATAATGCTGATAAAGCCTTATGTAATTTGATCTGAGATCTCTTGTGTTTATTTGATCGTTGCAGAAGATATGATATTAATCCGCAGATACACTCGTGAGAGCAAAGCTAAGGACAGGATACATAATCCTGATCCGGACAAGAGTGAGTGTCGTCAAACACTTGGTAAATAACCAAGTCATCAATACATACGGAATAAGGAACATTCGTACGGACAAAGAACTTAAAGGTATTGATGCGGAATAAGGATCCGAGCCTTTATTCGCAAGGAGTAAACAAACTAGATGCGGAGTAAGGAATCCGGACAACTTACTCATACGGAGTAAGGAAGCGCTAGTACGGAGTAAGCACTCCGATCCCTTAGACTCGCCCGGAGTAAGGAACTTACATACGGAGTAAGGAATTTACATACAGAGTAAGGAACTTACATACGGCGTAAGGAATTTACATACGGAGTAAGGAACTTACATGCGGAGTAAGGAAGCACTGATACGGAATAAGTCATCCGACCTTTTAAGACTCGCCCAGAGTAAGGAACTTACATACGGAGTAAGGAATTTACATACGGAGCAAGGAACTTACATGCGGAGTAAGGAAGCGCTGGCACGGAGTAAGGTTCCGAGCTTCATTAGCAACGGAGTAAGGAGAATTACACCGGACCAAGAAGATACTACTTCAACTCACCGCATTTAATGTTATCAGCTCGTGGCGTCCCGATGTAAGACAAATTTATTGAGAACCTGAAGAATCTTACACGTGGATCATCCGGATATGTGGACACAACCTCAATTGCATTTGGGAACTCACAAATGCACTTATACTTTTCAAACCCAAGATCTTGAGCTCCACAAACCGCAGCAGTCAAGGCAGAGAGATTACCGAGGAATAGTTAGTGCTGAATGCATTCCGGAACTACAAGTTCCAAGGTTGTCTCTTAGGAATGTTTGTATAAATATTCATATTCGTATATTTGTAAGAGCAAGTGAGATACAGTGTATGAGCCGGAATTAACCCTTTGTATGCACAAGAGCTCAAGGATAAAATCTAGGCTAGTGCGTGAATCCTTTTGAAAAACAGAGTGTAAGGGAGTTGCTTCTATTTTGTTGTACTTATCTCTTGATAATAAAACAAAATACTTCCACTATCTGGTTATCTTCCTCAGTGATTCTATCACTTAACTAGATCAGTGTCGTGCCTTAAGAGTGTAAAAGAGTTTCGATAAGAGCCTATTCACCCCCCCCCCTTTAGGCTCCAAGGGACCATCAAGTGGTATCAGAGCAGTCTATTTATTCAAAAGTAGAGATCCCACTCTTTTACTCTAAGCAATGGCCGAAGAAAGCAGTATGCTGTTTAACACTCACCTTAACTCTGGAGGTGCACAAGAGCCCATCCCAAATCGAAGCAGCAGTGAAAACGTCGATCCACCACAACCTGTTCCTGCTGTCGCTCCTCAACCACGGAGTTCTCGTTTTACATTGACGAAACCGCCCAAATTCACACCTGAGCTTTTCTCCTAGTGGAAAGCTCGCATGAAGATGTTTATGGTATGCCATGATCATCTCATGTGGCCATGTCTTCATCAGGAGATTCCAATTCCGATGACTATCGGAGAACATGGAGTTAGGAGGCCAAAGACGGATGCTGAACTTACCAACGATGAAAGAGCCTGGCAGTGCGCTAGTGAAAAGGCTCTGGCTTATGTTACATCATCCTTGGATTCCGAGGCTTTCACGGACGTCCAGGGTTGCACGACAGCCAAAGCCGTTTGGGATAAACTGACAATCCTCTATGAGGGGAGTCAGTCCCAAATGCAAAATGTGATATGTACTCTTAGGCAGAACTTTGAGAGTTTCAATCATAAACTAGGCGAATCACTCGAAAGCATCTATCGGAGATTCGGCAAGCTCGTTCTTGAGCTGAAGACTGTCAATGAGCATTATTCTCAATCTCAGATCAATGACAAGTTCTTTCGCTCCTTGCCGGATCGATACTACTCTAAACAACTCCAGATGCAATCGGACAAAAACTGGCAGTATGTTCCCCTTGAAGAACTATATGGAGAGCTGCGGACTCACGAAGTCAGGTTTAAGTACTCTGACTGGGATGAGAAAATAGCTCGGAAAGAAAAGGGGGTAGCTCTCAAAGCTACAGAATGTTTAAACATACTGAGGAATGATGATACGGACGTGTCCAAGAATTCTGACTCTGACGAGGAGGAGGAGGAGATAGCTCTTCTCATCAAATCCTTTGAGCGATTCCTACGGAAAAGCAGAAAAGGATTCAGGAGACGCTCGTCATCATCTTTCCAAAGGAAGGAGAGACCGGAGTCCAGTTCCCAGGAATGCTATAACTATGGGAAAACCGGTCATTGGGCCAAGGAATGCAGATCCAAATCAAAAGTGGCCGAGAATGGTGACAACAGCAAATGTAAGACTGTCGGGTATGGCACTTTAACTAACGGCTGTGTATCAATCACAAGAGTTGCACTAGTTGAAGGTTTGAAGCATAATTTGCTAAGTGTCAGTAATTTATGTGACAAAGGATTTACTGTTTCCTTTATGTCCAACTCCTGTACAGTAAGAGAAAACTTATCCGGAGATATTAAGTTATCCGGATCAAGAGATGGGGACATATACTCAATGGTCTTAAAAAATAATTCTTCTGACCCTGTATGCTTCCTCATTAAAGCTTCAGATGAAGATAGTTGGTTATGGCACAAGCGATGCGCACATTTAAGCTTTAAGACATTGTCTAAATTAGCGTCACTTGATCTCGTCACTGGTCTACGTAAACTCAAATTCTCCAGAGACACTCTCTGTCGAGAATGCCAACTGGGCAAACAGACCAAACATAGCTTTAAGAGCAAATCAGTTAATTCAATAACTGCTCCTCTACAACTTCTTCATATGGACCTATGTGGTCCTATATTTATTCCATCACTAGCTGGTGCGAGATATACCCTAGTGGTTATCGATGATTTCACCAAATACACATGGGTGATGTTCCTGAAAGCAAAGGATCAAACTTTTGAGCATCTAGTAGATCTCTTCAACTGGATAAGCAACTCACAAGGACTGAGTATAAAGTGCATCAGGAGTGATCATGGTACAGAATTTGACTTTTCAGAAATGAGATCATATTGTTCTGAACAGGGCATATAGCATGACTTCTCTGCTCCCAAAACTCCACAACAAAATGGAGTAGCTGAGCGCAAGAATCGTACTTTAGTTGAAGTTGGTAGATCCATGTTAGTAGGGGCAACGCTTCCTCTCAGTCTATGGGCTAAAGCTGTGTCCACTACCTGTTATGTTTAGAACAAAACTCTAATAAATAAATCTACCATGAAAACACCCTATGAGATGTGGAGAGGACAAAAACCTCAATTTCACATCTCAGAGCTTTTGGGTGTACTTGCTATATATTGATAAATGGCAAAGAGACCCGGAATAAATTTGAACCAAAATCTGATGATGGGATTTTTGTCAGGTACTCATTACATAGCAAGGCTTATCGGGTCTTCAATAGAAAACTTTTTAAAGTTAAAGAATCTATCCATGTGACTTTTGATGAAGCTAACCTTGTTTGGTCAAGAGTCGGTTCTTCAAGTTCTAATGTGCAGGTCATGGACAGCAATGTCGATTATTCGAAGTTTATGAATGTTCCTGTTACACATCTTGACCAACCACGTGGCATCAGCGAAGCACAAAGAAATTATATGGACGATGCTATGGATGACTCGGACTCCGGACTACCATTTAGCTCCGGACATACTCCTACGGATACCCAAAATTCCGGAGCACATTCAAGTTCGTCCGGACCAGTTAACACTGAAAGAAACAGTGTTGAAGAACCATCTAGGTCAATCGTACCTTTCAATACGGAAACATCTAGTCCGGACGAAGCTCAACCAGCGGATACAACTGCACCACCTAATCTGGAAGAGCTTCAAATTGTTCAAGATCATCCATCACATGCACAGAATTACAGATGGACCCGAAACCATCCTTCAGAACAAGTGATTGGTGATCCTACTGTTGGTGTAAGAACAAGAGCAGCCACCTCCAATATGAGTCTCTACTCATGTTTTCTATCTCAAATAGAACCAAAGGTGGTAGATGAAGCTCTTCAGGATTCAAATTGGATAGAAGCTATGCAAGAAGAGCTGAATCAATTTAAAAGAAATAATGTGTGGACCTTAGTACCAAGGCCAAAGTCTCAGCAAGTCATTGGCGTTAAATGGGTGTTCCGGAATAAGCTTGATACGGATAGAATTTTAATCCGGAACAAAGCCAGACTGGTAGCCAAAGGATATCGTCAAGAAGAAGGAATAGACTATGATGAGACCTTTGCTCCAGTAGCAAGACTTGAGGCAATTCGGACGTTTCTGGCGTATGCTTCATATGAAAACTTCATAGTTTATCAAATGCACGTCAAGAGCGCATTCCTGAATGGAGATCTTCAAGAGGAGGTTTATGTAGAACAACCTCCCGGTTTCATTGAGCCTAAAGCAGGACATCTAGTCTACAAACTTCGGAAAGCTTTATATGGTTTGAAGCAAGCTCCAAGAGCCTGGTACGACACATTGTCAGAATTCCTACTTGCCCACAACTTCCAAAAACGGAAGATTGACACCACCTTATTTCTACGAAAAGAGAAAGGACACACTCTAATCGTACAGATATACGTGGATGACATCATTTTCGGATCAACGAATTCGAAGCTTTGTGAGGAGTTCGCTAAGTTGATGACAGGCAAGTTTGAGATGAGCATGATGGGAGAGCTGTCCTACTTCCTCGGAATAGAAGTTAAACAATTGAAGGAAGGAATCTTCATTAATCAAGCTAAGTACACTCGCGATCTTATTAAGAAGTTTGGTATGGAAGATTCATCTCCCGTCAAGACTCCCATGCCTGTCAGTGCCAAGTTAGATCCTGATGTGGATGGCATATCAGTAAATGTGACTGATTACAGAGGGATGATAGGATCCTTGCTGTATCTCACAGCAAGTCGCCCAAACATTATGTTTGCAACTTGCATTTGTGCACGCTATCAGGCTATTCCCAAGGAGTCACATATGCTTCACGTTAAATGGATATTAAGGTATCTCAAGGGAACGATGAATTTGGGACTCTAGTACCCAAAGGAGTCAAACTTCACCTTATCCGGATACTCTGATGCCGACTTCGCTGGATGTCACATCGACAGGAAGAGCACAAGTGGTATGTGTCAGTTTCTTGGAAACAGATTGATCTCATGGTTCAGTAAGAAGCAGAATTCCGTATCAACCACTACTGCTGAGGTTGAATATATAGCTGCTGGGAGTTGCTGCGCACAGCTACTCTGGATGCAAAGTCAACTTACTGACTACGGTTTCAACATGTCATCTATTCCACTCTACTGCGACAACACTAGTGCAATTGCTATTAGCAACAATCCTATCATGCACCCTAAGACGAAGCATATCGAGGTCAGGTATCACTTCATACGCAACCATGTTCTCAAACATCACATTTCACTGGAACATGTTACTACTGAAGATCAACTGGTAGACATACTCACAAAGCCCCTACCTAATGTAAGATTCTCTGAATTACTCTTCCGATTAGGTATGCTTGACTTCTCTGCATAGTTTCACATTTAAATTGCCCAACAGTATGCTTACTATCAGAACATGCATTGTGCTTTTATTGAAAGTGGAAGATACATACTAATTTTAATGCTAATCATACTTACTGATTAACGGCTTCATGCTTCTGATATTAATATCAACTTCATTATGGGAGGATGCTTGCGTTTCCCGACTGAAGTCGTTTAAGCTAACATGATTAAAGTTTATATGATTTACCTCTTTCTGGCTTCATGATCTTAATTTCCACTAATCACCACATGACAACAGCATGTTCATTTAGATTACTTTATTAACATGTATAGCTGAAGAAATGAAATGGGTTAGCTCGGAATGCCTGGTGGATGAATACTCAATCGCAGTCTGGTCAGCTTTTGAAGTATAGTTTTCTAATAAGATAGACAGTGCTGAATTAAAAGCCGGAAATGTCAACCGAGAGGATTGCACAATCTACGGGGGAGAAAATGCTTTATATATTATTCAGTAATACCCTCCCGTATATGTCTCATGACCTCTTTCCTGGCTGTCTATTTGAGGGGGAGCTTTTCATTGAGATGATTAAATGATCTACGGGGGAGCAATGATAAACCCCTAATATGTCTCGGATACTCCCTCCTCTAAACTTTTACTTCCGGATCTGACTGGCTATGCTGTTTTGGATCAGAAAAGTGGCATGCTTGGATGTATTTTCTTTCTTCAACCATGCATTTTAATCGGCTAATCACCTACTTACTTTTGACATGTGTTCGCTTCCACCCTTTTCACTCATGAATCCCAAATTGGCCAAATCAAATGATCTTTAATTAATCTTAGCTACGTTGTTTAGCAAGACGGTTTCGCTATGTTGACCTATATGAACTTGTGTATGATTATCTGCCATATGCCCTGATTTAGTAATATTGATCATTCTCACGTATGTATATGCTTAGTAATGCATAAGTTCTGTTTCTCATTAGTTCGGATTATGTTGTTTTTCACTGATTATTTTCCCTAATCTGTACTAATCCTTGCCTGTTAAGCTTTTGTATTTTCAGTTCAATTTTTTTTAGCTACAGGTTCAGATTCTTTTTGCAACCATATCGATAAATCAAGTCCATAGTCTTGGATTTGAAGTGTTGTGGTACTTCTCTTCTCTTCGACTTATTGACTGCAAAGGAATCTACTTAGCTCTCTCACCGAACTCTGTCTACTACGGACATGGTCTACTTTTCATCCGGATACTCTTCCTCAACTATTATTTACTCCGGATGATTGTCGGTTCATTCCTCCGGACTCCTGACACAGTCTAATTGCGACAATCCAAGTCTTCCTATATGTCGCGTGCTTTTGAGGCATGATGATTCATTAAATGCAAATCTCGGGATGCACACACACTTCTCTGGATGGCAACCAGCTATAACACTTACTTAGTCATGCGGTCTCCACGACATCGTTTCATTTGGAGGCGCATCGATATCCAGACTAATGACATCAGCCTGTCAAGCGGGTCCCTGCTTCACTCGCCAATTCCTAGACCCTCTGACATTTGCGGACTCGGTCTTATATGTTCTGATCATTCTTGCAAAGCACGAGTATTGCTCATTTCAAATCCCTAAACCTCTCGTTGCTTCTTCCATCGCCAAGACCTCACCTTTCCTCTTGTCCTTCAAATTTCATCTGAAATGGCACCCAGAATCTCTCTTTCCGGCGTTAATCCTGGCCATCTTGTTGATTGGAGTGCTGTCTCTAATCCTCCGGATTGGTTTTTCCAGCTTCGCCCTCTCCTTAAAGCCTCGCATATACTCAACCTGATCTCCAATCCCGTCGATCTTCTTATCGAAGACATCATTGAGTATTACCAACGGATTCGCTGCACCACCGATTCTATACTCTCCTATGTCCGCGGTGAATCCATCATCATCACTCCAGCCGTTCTCCGTGCTGCTCTCCACCTACCTCTTGGTGAACCATAGCGCCCAGATGCCGATCCAATGGCGGCTTCTATGGGTTGCACACAAAAAGGCAAGAAATACAAGGTGAAATCCTTCCAAGGTCACTATCGATGTATGGCGACCATCTTGAGTCGATGCTTACTAGCTCGCACATCCGCCCTCGACTCTGTTCCGTACAACCTTCTCCTGGCCATGTACGGCGTTTTTGAAGGACTTCCGATGGATTGGGGGATGTTCTTGTTTCGGTTGCTGCAGAATGGTCCTAAGAACCGTTCCTTTGGGCGCAGCCTCAGCATTGTCTTCCGGCATCTTAATCCGGACCATTTCACCCGATATGATGTTGTTCCATTTCCTCCGGCTTATTACCTTCGTTATCTTACGCCGGATGGGAACATGACAGCCCGCCGACCATCTACAGCTCTCCGCATTCTCCCTGCCTCAGAACAACAAAGCAGTTCTGTTGGTGACCCCTCCGACAGCCAAGCCCCCGACGTCAGTTCTGCACCCCGATCCTCCCGGATTCGGTCCGTTGCAGCACCTTCTCATTCTCGGGCCTCCCAGCACAGCGTTCGTGCCGACCCATCCGAGGTTGCGGGGCCATCTCAGAGTAATGCCCCTAAAGCTGTTTCCTCAGCTCCATCTGCTGCGGATGTCCCCACTCCCTCCTCCTCCGCTGTTGCTGCCGCGGTTGATACCGCTGTTGCGGCCGCCACTGCTGATGTCCCGGCCTCTTCTCCTGGAAGCCCCGTTGCCTCCCCTACCTCAACCCCGAGATTATCTTGACCATCTCTCCGCCGACACCTTAACGGACCTATGGCTCCGTTTTAGCCTTGCCCACACCGCCTCCATTCCTGACAACGATCTCTGGGTGTTTTACACACAACATACCCAATCCCCGGAGACAATGGTCATCTGGAACTTGGATCACGGATTTCTTACGCCGGCCTCCATTCCAGATGTGGCATTCACTCTCCAGCCCTGTTCATTCCGCCCGGGGTCCTTCTCCCGCTACGGCTGGCCCCTCTTCTCCTGCTACTGCCATTCCCGTGGTTAACCTCTCTGGTCAAAGCGGGTCAGCTGCTCCGGATGCCTCTGATGCTCCGGATGCCCCTTCTGCTGCTGCTGCTGATACTCCTGTGGACTCCTCTGCCCAGCGCACCCCTGCTCCTGTTCATGCGGGGGAGTCCTCCAAAGCTCCGGAGTTGATCCTTGGGCGTGCCTCTTTTGGCACGGTCCACTCCGACGCTGTGCTCTCCGCCCAGCTGGACCGCCACGCCCAGGCTTAGAGCGCCCAAATTTCCGCCATCGCCGCCAAGGTTGATGCACTCGACGCCCAACTCCTCTCCGCTCTCACTGACTCCTCCACCTCTATGGAGCAGAAAATGGATCTAGTCGCCTCATCCGTTCATTCACTGTCTACCTCCTTCGCGGACCTGGCGCACACGATGGCTCGTCCTCCCGTCGCTTCCCGGCGATCTACCAAACCGGGGGAGAAAGTGTCATTTGATCCGTCTGCCCCCTCTGCTCCTTCTGCACCACAACCATCTACTCGGACTGAGAAGCGGCCTACCGCTTTAGTGCTTCAGGGAGTTCAAATTCCCAAACGAAGTCGCTTCTCTCAACCAAGCCCCTCTACTGTAGCTCCAGCTCCTCCTCCATCCTCCTCATCCGCAGCCGACACCTTCCTCCCATCGTATGCGGCGTTTGACCCTTCTAATGCGGATGGAAGTGTTCGCAAAACAATGAAGTCCTATGCAGCGTCTTCTCCTGAGAGAAGATGCCTTTCTGAGATGTACCCTTTCTCCCCGGACGACATTCAAACTCTTTGTTCGGAGAAAGGACTCTTTACTACAGAAGACATTGACAACTTCTCGAGGGCTGCTAAAATGGAGATGAGGCTGTTTCCATCTCTATACAAGGACGGGCACTTGTTTGCAGTTCTGCCGTGTTGGAATAAAGGCTATCTTCCCAGTGTGGATCTAATTCAGTCCTTCATCGACCAGGCGCTGAGGATAGCAAGCCATGGAAAACTCTCTCAACCATCCTCATTCCGTACCGGATCATGTCGCCACACTTCATGATGGCTGTCTACATGATTCAATCCAAGCAAATGATTCTCATTGATTCTCATCAGATAGTGGAGCATTTTGTAAGAAAGAATCAATGGGAGCCACTGTGTCTTAGGCTGACTGAAGCTGTGAAGAAAGCTGGTTTATATGAAGAGTTGGGCATCACTCCCTTGGGTCCAACTGAGAAGCTGAAGGCGACATTCCGGGGCAAGAAGCAAGTGCCACAACAGCCGGATGGAGATAGCTGTGGGGTTTTTGTCTGTTACTTCATCAAGTCATTTTTGACTGTGCACAAATTGTGGAGCCAACACACTACTTATACGATGAAGCAGACAATGGAGCTTAGACAGAAGGCAGCAACTATGATCATCAAGCATAGTAAGCCTTATGTACCTTAGTGAAAATCTTGTATTAAGGCTGAATTGTACTTAGTTGCTGATAAATAAATTTGGTTGTGATGCGTATTTTGTATGTTATCTTTTTGCACTACTTACCAGATCAGATTACAAAGGGTTTGGGCATATCCATAATTGGGGGAGATTGTTGGATCAAACCCAGAATTTGGATAATGCTGATAAAGCCTTATGTAATTTGATCTGAGATCTCTTGTGTTTATTTGATCGTTGCAGAATATATGATATTAATCCGCAGATACACTCGTGAGAGCAAAGCTAAGGACAGGATACATAATCCTGATCCGGACAAGAGTGAGTGTCGTCAAACACTTGGTAAATAACCAAGTCATCAATACATACGGAATAAGGAACATTCGTACGGACAAAGAACTTAAAGGTATTGATGCGGAATTGTCACGCCCCGGATTTCCAACCCGAGGAAACCGGTACGTGACTCCCCGTTCACCCACACGGAGGGCAACGGGGTTGGATTACTGGATGCCACAAACAAGTCTAACAATTACAATAAGTCAAACAAGCCACATCTTTATTTAATTCCACATATCAAAGGTTCACAAAACAACCATGTTCCTTACTACAATTCAATCCCTTAGTACATTTCCCTCCCTGGGGTTACATAAATCATAAAATTACATTACTGAAATAAACAATAAAATGGAGATGGTCTTCCACCTTGGGGTCCCACCTAATGCCTGTATGTTCCTGAAAGAAAACACAACATAGAGGGAGGGGTGAGCAACCACAGCTCAGTAGGGATCATGTCTCCCCAACCCATCCCATGCACCTAGCGTCTACATGAGGGTGTGTACAGGTGCAGTGTAGTGACAATAAGGTATAAACAGGTTGTATTCCACAATCACACGGAACACACCTATCCACAACCATACAGGCTTAGCCATATAGGCTAACATATCCACAGCACTCAGCCTTAGCCACATAGGCTAACATATCCACGGCCATATAGGCTTAGCCACACGGGCTAACATATCCATGGCCATATAGGCTTAGCCACACGGGCTAACATATCCACGGCCATATAGTCTTAGCCACACGGGCTAACATATCCACGGCCATATAGGCTTAGCCACACGGGCTAACATATCCACGGCCATATAGGCTTAGCCACACAGGCTAACAGTTCCAATCCCGGGCTTCCACAACCACCGGGTTCCACAAGCACAGCTTACAAGGTCACACAGGCATTAAACCAAACACGTAGCATGCACACTTTCACAGGCATAATACCAAACACTTAGTTCGCACAGCCAATCAGGTATAAAATCAAACACTTGACATGTAGAGTCTCACAGGTATTTTACCAAACGTTTAACATGCATACATTCACAAACCCACAAACCCAGCCACACAGGCATATTATCTAACACATACTAGGCATATTCACACAGACATATTCACACAGGCATTTTATCGAACACTTGATATGCACTCACCATCCAACACCAAAATACATCAAAAACCGCCATTGAAGGCCAACATCCATATAGGAGATCACACCTATATGGATTACATATATATATAAACAGGTATAACTCCAAAATCTGCCCTAGAACCCTAGGACAGAGGAGGATTTAGGAAGAACAGAACCCCTACCTCAAGTAAGACGTAACACACAGCAATAGTCTGATCCCACGCTGAACGCCGTCCACCCACGAGACTCTGACCACCCACGCAAGACGCCCGGCAGCAACTAGGAGCTCTCCTCCCCCCCCCCCCCTCTCTCTCTCTCTCTCTCTCTCTCTGCGACGGCTGGTGGAGCAACAAACCCTAAACCTAAAATAGAGGGGCTTCTCCTCCTTATATAGACAACACAACATCAAAACGACGTAGTTTTGATTAAGTGAATCCCAGCATCAAAACGACGTAGTTTTGATCACACAAGTTAGCACCTTTTCGCACCCATATAGGCCAAAATACTCAGAATTTCAACATGGTCCTTTGGAGAAAGTTCATTAGAATGTCAAAACCAAGGGAACCATGCAAAAATATGGCTGCACGCCAATTTGAACGTGAATTCCCCAATTCACGTGCAACTCCATATGCACTCCAAATGCTCTAAAACTTCACCCCTAGCCTCCTTGCATCATTTAGAATACAACCACACTTGCACGTGAATTGGACCCATTTCACGTGCACCTCACATACACGTCTGTTTGGCCTGAAACTTCTGTGGTAGATAGAGGACATCATTCTAAGCATCTTTCCTTTTGCACGTGAATTCATTTGAGCCCATTCACTAGGTCAAAATCTAGAAAAACTACTCAGAAGGCAAAACTGTGACTAACTCAAGGTACGGGTCCTTACATCCTATCCCCCTTAAGACTTTTCGTCCTCGAAAAGAAATGACATACGAGGAAAACAAACTCAAGCTACCCATTTGCCACACGACGAGCTACAACACCCAAGTGGGTCATACACCGCACATTGTACACAATAGCACATCACATAGTGCCACCACAGTCCATAACCACATGCATCACAATCTATGGAAACACATCCACATGTCACAAATACCCATCACAAGCACATTTCATTAACACATTCAATATAAATAAAAGTCAAAAGTCGAAAGGAAATACAAATACACCAGCCGACAGCCACCCCTCCACCCTTAAGATTGTTTGTCCTCGAACAACTCTGGGTGCTGCTCACGCATCACGGACTTACGTTCCCATGTCTTCTTCACAGGACGTGCCATCCTCGAAAAGATAATACACCTTCCATAACGCACAAGCTGATGCACCTTGCCCACAACCATCCACATACTTGCGACTGAAGATATCACACAAAAACACACATAACACATGTCGCAAGTAATTACATGGCACGACGGTCACAGATCAACTCACAGCACAAACACTACTGCACATTTAACGTTCCACTGCCCATTTGCCAACACCATCAGCCTACGCGCGTCACAATAGAACCAACACTCCCCAATTAAAGGTACCCCAACAGTAACCCGCCACCAAGATTGGATGCAACGGACACCAACAATTTTCCATGCAGCCACACCCCAGATGTAGACCTCACCCTTACAGCAAGCACCAGGAGGTCACAATGAAATACAAACAAACGGGATAAGAGCATGATGTAAACCACAATCGTAGTCCTACATAGGGATGTCACCACAGCAGCACTAGCTTCACAGCTGAGTCCCCTCATGCTAACGCAGAACAGGCTTAGGGATCCGAAGAATACATCCGCTAGCAAGCCACATTAAAACCCAACCAACACCAATGATGGCTCTCCACAGCTTACAATCCAGGACACGACTATACTAGGATGAAGTTTCCATTCGGTTACGTCAACAAGACGCCCAATGGAGTCCAGGGATGACAAATTCAAGTACCAAGACACAACCACGGCAAGACCAAAAACTACTATCGGGCTAACACCAGTCACCAACGTTGAGAATCTACTAAAGAATCCCATGAACCAGAATGCCACACAAATAACACCTCTCTGACTATGGTCAAATAGGGATCCACCAAGGTCCCACACAACCTTCCCTAACTGAGGCTTATGTTACAACCCCAGTGATAACGCCTTACTCAGTCAGCAGACATTCCATGTGATAGGAATCCTTTGACGATGGGGAGGTACCAACAACATAGCTCTCTCCACCATGGAAAACTCTCCTACCTGCAACATGACAACAACGGAATCCTCTGTGTCACCACTCACAGGTCATAAGGGAATCCCTTGCCTCCATGACATACTCCACCGCATGGCCTACCATCTCCGCCAGACCAACCATCACATTCTTTTCCAACACGCCAACAAAACAGTCAAATGGACCAAGAAATACTCAGGCTCTAACCTCAGTTTAATGTGGTCACTACAATTCCTCTGGGTAGGCACCGGAAACAAGACATGCGAACTCCTGATTCGGGACATTCACGTAGCTCCCAAACACACCAACACCTTGATGGCGTGGACCATCTCACTTACAAAAAAAAAACGCACACGAAAGACTTTCAAGAAGAACCTATGTAGCATAAAGACCCCATAATAGCCGCAGGATACAAATCCCCCCCCCCCCCAAAGGAGTAGCACTAATACCCCTTACAAGCAAAAACTCACATCTGACTCCATTCTGTGAATCACAACTCATCAATACTTTCACACTTTAACTTAGCATGCCATCACATGTGATAAGGAATAACATCAACATTACACATAACACCCCTCTTCATCCCACACCACACATAATATGCACATGCATCACCTCCTACCTCTCGCATATGAATGCCACGAGACCCACACATAAGAACTTTGCTATACCCCTTTAGCACATATGTAACACACACAACAAAACAAGGCAACCACAACACACGAAATAAACTACTACGTAAAACACATGTAAGAGAGGACATACTAGCCCCCACCTCCTCACCTCTTTTAAGCCTATTACCCACAGGACATGGACTAACGGAATGGTTCTACCACCAGGAGTACATCCTTAACCCCTCGGAAGATGTCTCCCAATTATGAGGAAAAACCCAAACAAGGCCTGCCCAATCTCACTCACTTGCCTGCTTGCACTGATTGGGTTCACTGGGCACGATCCTATAAACTTACTCATAACCTAGTTCCAGAACTCATCACATTTGTATACACATGCAAACCCATTTCACCACATATCCTATGAACATTACCCAAGGTCTTTCACACACCACCAGCATGACACGTGGTCAATATTTGGCCACCTAAGAATTTGCAGCCATCTCCACAGGACACCCATAAGAACCTTACAACCACATACCACTCTCGCCAATCAATTTAAATCTCAATGACTCAAGGAGTGGGTTATACTAGTGGCAATTTCTTCCCTCAACCATGACACTTGGAAGGGTTACCAAAAGAACATCCTTCTTAGGTAAGCACATCTACGTAAACCTCTACTCACATGAAAACACATTTCTATTACTCAAGGTTGCCACAACAGGTCACACACTACCTAGACGTAATCTCACCTACGCCCGAGTATTAGGGGTAACACAAGAACATCTATTACTTTCCTCACACACGGGCGCCCAAAATTGACTACCACACAAAGATACAATTAACACTTTAGACCACACTAAAACCACCAACTCTTTCCAACAACTGTTTATAACCATTAGTAATTTATTAGTCTTCTGGTGTCATATATATATATTTTTATTTATTTTACTTATTTATTCTCTAGTAGGTCCCCAACTACGTCCATCCAAAATGGTAACTCAAACGACCTTCTAAGCCTCACCTAACGTAAAACAATGGCTCAAGAGCCCACCCAGCGAAAATACCCTCTATCACAAGTGTCTTAATTAAATTGCTAGAAACTCAGCAATCAAAGGTTCACCCATCCTCACCTAATCCAGCACGAGACCCAACCGATCACTATCATTAAAGGAATATGATACCACCACTAAACAGAAATCTTAACACGCGAGAATCAAAATTATACCCTTGACTAAGGAAAGTTCTGCCATGCTCTCCTCCTAGCCTCACTTGGTAGTCTTCGGCCCCCAAACAAGGTTTGAATTTTTTTTTTTTTTTTTGCTTTATCCCTAGCTCGCTGAGCCAGTCCTCTAGCACCATGCCTTGCTTTACCAAAACAGACTGTCTGGAGATGTCCTACTTTTTCACAGATGCGACACTAGTACTTCTTCCTGCCATACTCTTTTCCAACGTCCCGGTTGTCCACTGCAAGAACAACCCCTTTGGGAAACTGGTCTCTACCTCTTGAGCCCCTTTCTGCTGATCAGGACAACTATGCTTCATTTAATCTTCACCCAAGCTCCTCCCGATGATGTGGGTTGATAGCTCTTGGTGTACCTCGCTTTTAATCAGTTGTCGAATTTCATCCTTCAACTTTTGAATTACCAGGCTTAAGATGCCAACCTTTGGATCACTACTTACATCCTGTAGCTCACCCATTTGCCCAGCCTGAGGGGCAGGCTTCTCTGGTACCTCAATAGTCGTATAGGTCACAATTTTCGGAGACATTGGCTCCACGAAAAGGCAGCGCTCCAGGTTATCACTCAACAATCTCAATACCATTACTGACTAAGCATGCTGAGCTATAACTAACCTCAAAACATGCATTATCACCACACAAATTCATGGATGCCCATCATAGACTATACAAGTTCACACCTTTATATTGCACATATAATTTATACTTAAGTGGATATCTCATTGTTTTGAACACAACATCGCTTCCTCCACACAATACCATACAAAGGCACATACTCAATCATTCACAGAACACCAACCTTATTATATTTTCTTTTATTTTATTTTATCTTCCGTTCGTTCACATTTCACAAGCTTCAAGTTCACAAGCACTCAGTTGCAATACCACAAATTCTTTTCCATGTTTCCATGCTCAAATCATCACAAAATTTCAGAGTTGCACAATTGAAACTTTATCATGTTCAAACCTTTTATCCATGCAATTACACACACTGCACACATTTCAGTTCTCATTAAACCACATTCCACAAGCAGCCATTCCACAAGCACACAGTTCAATTAAACAAGGACCTTTCCTTGTAGTCATGCTCAAGGTACTTCAAATAAAATCAGAGTTGCACAGTTCACACCTTATCACATTATTCATATTTTTCTTTTATCACAATTAAAATTTTCACAGGTATCCACACCTTCACATATAACAACCAATGCAACTAGTGCCCTAATGCCAATGCATGCAAATCCTACCACAAGACTGGACTACCCCAAGTACACCTTGGAGGCTCCAAGAGGACCGTGTTGATCAGGCACGTCCCTCCAGGCCCCTCCAAAGGACCCAAGATAACCAAGTCCGCCCACTACCCTAGGCCAACTAGACCATGCTCTGATACCATATTGTCACGCCCCGGATTTCCAACCCGAGGAAACCGGTACGTGACTCCCCTTTCACCCACACGGAGGGCAACGGGGTTGGATTACTGGATGCCATAAACAAGTCTAACAATTACAATAAGTCAAACAAGCCACATCTTTATTTAATTCCACATATCAAAGGTTCACAAAACAACCATGTTCCTTACTACAATTCAATCCCTTAGTACATTTCCCTCCCTGGGGTTACATAAATCATAAAATTACATTACTGAAATAAACAATAAAATGGAGATGGTCTTCCACCTTGGGGTCCCACCTAACGCCTGTATGTTCCTGAAAGAAAACACAACATAGAGGGAGGGGTGAGCAACCACAGCTCAGTAGGGATCATGTCTCCCCAACCCATCCCATGCACCTAGCGTCTACATGAGGGTGTGTACAGGTGCAATGTAGTGACAATAAGGTATAAACAGGTTGTATTCCACAATCACACGGAACACACCTATCCACAGCCATACAGGCTTAGCCATATAGGCTAACATATCCACAGCACTCAGGCTTAGCCACATAGGCTAACATATCCACGGCCATATAGGCTTAGCCACACGGGCTAACATATCCATGGCCATATAAGCTTAGCCACACGGGGCTAACATATCCACGGCCATATAGGCTTAACCACACAGGCTAACATATCCACGGCCATATAGGCTTAGCCACACGGGCTAACATATCCACGGCCATATAGGCTTAGCCACACAGGCTAACAGTTCCAGTCCCGGGCTTCCACAGCCACCGGGTTCCATAAGCACAGCTTACAAGGTCACACAGGCATTAAACCAAACACGTAGCATACACACTTTCACAGGCATAATACCAAACACTTAGTTCGCACAGCCAATCAGGCATAAAATCAAACACTTGACATGTAGAGTCTCACAGGTATTTTACCAAACATTTAACATGCATACATTCACAAACCCACAAACCCAGCCACACAGGCATATTATCTAACACATACTAGGCATATTCACACAGACATATTCACACAGGCATTTTATCGAACACTTGATATGCACTCACCATCCAACACCAAAATACATCAAAAACCGCCATTGAAGGCCAACATCCATATAGGAGATCACACCTATATGGATTACATATATATATATAAACAGGTATAACTCCAAAATCTGCCCTAGAACCCTAGGACAGAGGAGGATTTAGGAAGAACAGAACCCCTACCTCATGTAAGACGCAACACACAGCAATAGTCTGATCCCACGCTGAACGCCGTCCACCCACGAGACTCTGACCACCCACGCAAGACGCCCGGCAGCAACCAGGAGCTCTCCTTCCCCCCCCCCCCTCTCTCTCTCTCTCTGCGACGGCTGGTGGAGCAACAAACCCTAAACCTAAAACAGAGGGGCTTCTCCTCCTTATATAGACAACACGACATCAAAACGACATAGTTTTGATTAAGTGAATCCCAGCATCAAAACGACGTAGTTTTGATCACACAAGTTAGCACCTTTCCGCACCCATATAGGCCAAAATACTCAGAATTTCAACATGGTCCTTTGGAGAAAGTTCATTAGAATGTCAAAACCAAGGGAACCATGCAAAAATATGGCTGCACGCCAATTTGAACGTGAATTCCCCAATTCACGTGCAACTCTATATGCACTCCAAATGCTCTAAAACTTCACCCCTAGCCTCCTTGCATCATTTAGAATACAACCACACTTGCACGTGAATTGGACCCATTTCACGTGCACCTCACATACACGTCTGTTTGGCCTGAAACTTCTGTGGTAGATAGAGGACATCATTCTAAGCATCTTTCCTTTTGCACGTGAATTCATTTGAGCCCATTCACTAGGTCAAAATCTAGAAAAACTACTCAGAAGGCAAAACTGTGACTAACTCAAGGTACGGGTCCTTACAGGAATAAGGATCCGAGCCTTTATTCGCAAGGAGTAAACAAACTAGATGCGGAGTAAGGAATCCGGACAACTTACTCATACGGAGTAAGGAAGCGCTAGTACGGAGTAAGCACTCCGATCCCTTAGACTCGCCCGGAGTAAGGAACTTACATACGGAGTAAGGAATTTACATACGGAGTCAGGAACTTACATGCGGAGTAAGGAAGCACTGATACGGAATAAGTCATCTGACCTTTTAAGACTCGCCCAGAGTAAGGAACTTACATACGTCCCCCAGAAGGTGCCTGCCAGTCTGAATCCGGTCGCAGATGACCTCACAATCAACATCCCCCAGCTGATCCTCTATGATCCTATACTGCATCTCTGGGACTGCTACAACAACACTGAGGGTCCCCCGCCCCTCACTGGTCACCATCTACAACCTCATCGCTGCAAACTGTCCCATCATTTCCCATTCCTTAATGGTACAATGGGCAACCACGGCCCTGCTCTTCCTACTCAGCACATCTGCCACCACATTACCCTTCCCAGGGGTATACATCATATCAAACTGAAATTGTTGTAGGTACTCCACCCACCGCCTCTGCCTAAGGTTCAGGTCTCACTGAGAGAAGATATACTGCAAGCTCTTGTGGTCCGTATACACCACAAACTTCTCCCCAAGGAGATAATGCTGCCAGCTCTTAAGTGCAAAGATCACTGCAGCCAACTCCAAATCATGCGTGGGATAGTTCTACTCATGTGGTCTTAACTGCCTAGACCCATAAGCAATCACCTGCCGAGTCTGCATCAACACACAACCAAGTCCCACCTGGAAGCATCACAATACACCTCAAAAGGCACACCCTCCTGTGGGAGGATCAAGATAGGTGCTGAGGTCAATCGTGCCTTCAGCTCCATGAAAGCACTCTCACACGCATCAGACCAAACGAAAGGAACTCCCTTCCTAGTCAAGTGTGTCATAGGAGATGCCAACCGGGAAAAATCCTTCACAAACCTCCGATAGTAGCCTGCCAAACCAAGGAAGCTACGAATCTCAAACACATTCGTGGGCCTCTTCCACGACATAACCGCCTCGATCTTCTCAAGATCCACTATGATACCCTCCGAAGATACCACATGCCCCAAGAAGTGTACCTATTGCAACCAGAAGTCACATTTTTTGAACTTCGCATACAACCGGTGCTCTTGCAAGGTCTGCAACACAACCTGCAAATGCTCCTCATGCTTCCTCTTGGTCGCTGAGTAGACCAAAATATCGTCGATGAACACCACAACGAACATATCTAAATATGGAGCAAACACCTAGTTCATCAATCCCATAAACACTGTTGGTGCATTCGTGAGCCGAAACGGCATCACGAGCCACTCATAATTCTCATAACGACAACTGAACGTGGTCTTAGGGATATCTGCCTCCCTAACCCTCAACTGATGGTATCCAGACCTCAAGTCTATCTTGGAAAACCATCTCGCACCGCGAAACTGATCAAACAAATCGTCGATCCTCGGCAATGGATACCTGTTCTTCACAGTCACCTAGTTCAGCTTCCGGTAGTCTATACACAGCCGAAGTGAACCATCCGCCTTCTTGGCGAACAACACTGGAGCGCCCCACGGTGAGCTACTCCGCCAGATAAAGCCTCGTGCCAATAGGTCATCTATCTGTCTCTTGAGATCTCTAAGCTCTGTCGGTGCCATCCTATAGGCCGCTAACCTGGTTGGTGTTGTCCCTGGCAACAACTCGATTGAAAACTCTACCTCCCTCATGGGTGGCAAACTGACCAAGTCCTCGGGAAACACATCCGGGAACTGATCTACAATGGGTGGCAAAACAGCCTTCTCCTCTCTCCTCCTGTTAACCAACGTCAAGTTGGCTAACTGGTGGGTCACATCACCCCACCCATTCCTCAAAGGTCCCAACTTGCATGCATCCTCAGTCCACTCACCCACAAAGACACCCCGCGTGCCCTCTGGTGTGAGGAACATCACACGCCGTCGAAAACAATCAATCTTGGCCTCCACGGAGACCAACCAATCCATACCCAGGATAACATCAAAATCATCTAACTCCATGACATACACATCACACATCAGGTTAACACCCCCAAGTGTTACCTGACAAGCACGACAGATACTCTCAAGTATCACAATTCCACCCAAAGGTGAAGCAACCATCAGAGACTAACTAACTATCTCCTGGTCTAACTCCAATCCAACCACCGTAGCATACGAAATAAAAGAATGGGTAGCACCAGTATCAATCAAAACTGAACAAATAGTATGAGAAATGATGATGGTACCTCTCACCACTGAAGGCCCTGCTCCTGCCTCGTCCACTGGTGGAACCTCTGGCTCTCTACTGGTAAGGGCAAAAGTCCTCCCTCATGGTCCACTGCCACTAGCCTGGCCCATTGGGGCCTTGCCCCGCTGATCAACATGACCCTGTGCCTCCCGCTGAGGCGGCTGCACTGCAGTTCGCGTCTGCGTGCTCTATGCCAGCAGCACTGACCTCTGAGACGGAGCCCCACTCCTCTGTCCCTACTCTCTCGGACGAGGGCCTACACTGCTGGTTGAGCTAAGGGTAACACATTCCCTAGCTCCATGCCCCACTTTCTCGCATCGGAAACAGGTCATCTTTTTCCTTGGGCAGTCTCTCGAGACATGCCCGGTCAAACAACAACTCCAACAGGCCCCTAGCCTCCTACTGGCTGAACTCTCATGGGGTCCCACCGCCTGGCTGGAAACCCTCTGCACCTGCCTCCTCTCAAGCTGAGCAGCACTGCTCTCCCCACTCTGTCTCTTCTTGCCTGAACCTGCCGAACTGCCCGGCCTCTGGGCTCTCGCCTGATCCTGACCTCGCTCAATAATGAGTGCTTTATCGACCGCCTCCCGATAGCTGGTCAACTGCATCGGTTCTAGTTGTCTTTTCAGAGATAGCCTCAAGCCCTGAATAAAATACTGCGTCTTACGAGCTTCCTTTTCCCAAGCCTCCAGAGCAAACCGCCCTAAATCTGTGAAGGCTTGCACATACTCACCCACCGTCTGGCCACCCTGCTGAAGCTCATAATACTCTCTCCGTCGGGCATACTGTATCGAGCTGGGAAAATACTCTCTAAAGAAGCGTTCAACAAACTCTCTCCAACTCATCTGACTACCCTAAATCTGTGAAGGCTTGCACATACTCACCCACCGTCTGGCCACCCTGCTGAAGCTCATAATACTCTCTCCGTCGGGCATACTGTATCGAGCTGGGAAAATACTCTCTAAAGAAGCACTCAACAAACTCTCTCCAACTCATCTGACTTCCATGGACAGCTCTCGTGGATTCCCACCACCTGCGTGCGATACCCAACAGATAGTGCGTTGCCACGCGCACTCTCTCCTCATCTGGCACCCCGATCATATCAAAGATATCCTATGTCCACCTAATCTAGTCCTCGGCTACCTCTCGCCGTGAACCATCCTCAAAAGTCCTGGGTGAGTGTTTCAAAAACTGTGCAGCCCAGTCCACTCCTCGTCGTACTGGCTCTATCACGACCTCCTGCTGGTGCACATCCTGCACCACCCTCGCCTCCTGCCGGCCGCCGAGGCTCGTCGCTACCTCTTCAGCTCATCCACCTCTCGAGCCATATCCCTCATCGAGCCCTGCATACCCTGCATGGCCTCCTGTAACTGAATCAACACCTGAGCCAAATCAGGTCCCATAATGGGAGCTGACGATCTCTACTGCGAGCTCTGCTGCCCCTGGTGCCCCGACTCTATCGTGGGCTCCTCTGCCGGGCCTTGGCCTCGAACAACTCTCCTTGGTGGTGCCATCGCACTGGCCACGACAACAAATAGCAAACGATCAATACTAGCACTGCTAGCACAAATAGCCATTGTCATCACTGGTTTTCATCCGCGCCCGTTTGGGGTGAGCTCAAACTAAACCAATGTTGAGAAAATTTAGAGTCGCCGCCAACTGTTTTTGGGGTACAGTTGGATACCCTCTACTTTGAGTTGTTTCAAGTGTGTGGTTTACATTATCAGAGAAGGGTTCGAGAGTTGGTTACGTGTAGGGAAGGATTAGCACCCCTATAGTGCCCTTTCGGTATCTAATTTAGGAGGAGGAGGTTTTTGTACTACCATGACTGGGTTAAGTTTCCTAAAAAGTGTATGATTTTTATTTAGCTAAGTTATTTATTAAAGTCATAGTGAAAATGGATTTACCCTAAATTTCGAAAGGGAATCCTAAAGGTTTTGGGTTTTTGTTTGAATGAGATCCTACGGGTTGGTTTTGGTTTTTGGTTTTATTTTGGAAATTGAAGTCCTCAAATATGATTTTTTTTTTTTTTTTTTTTTTTTTTTTTTTTTCTGGTTTTTTGGGTTAGAAAACATACATTTTTTGTTTGTTTTTGTTTTGTTTTGGTTTTTTTGTTTGTCTTTGTTTTTTTTGTTTTTTTTGTTTATCTTTGTTTTTTTGTTTTTTGGTTTTGGACATTGAAGTACTAATTTTGGGTTTTTTTTTGGTTTGAAAACATGAAAACGTTTTTTGTTTGTTTTTTTTTAGGAAACATTTTTCGAAAACATTTTTATTGCAAACAATTTGGAGAACATTTTTGCGGAAACCGTTGTTATTTTTTATTATTTTTTATTATTTTTTTACTTATAGAAAGCCTTGAACCTAAATCTACACATCTCAACAATTGAAAATACATATGAACACATAAACCAAAATAGATGTGGAGTGTGTGATTGTGACATCCACAGATCATATGAAAACACAACCACTCTTTTTCATCTTTTTTTCTTTTTTTTCTTCATCATTCTCTTTTTTTTTCTTTTTCTTCATATCTCCATTTTTATCCCTCTTTTTTTTACAGCACTTTACACATTACAACATAGACAGTATATACAACATATATCAACAATCATAAACAGAACAAAATACTATGGCTTACATCAAGTAGGGATATAAATAAGCTAATAAGCAATAAACACACAAATACAAATGAATTAAAAATTAAAGTGACTTTAGTTTGGGTAAGGCTTCAACACTGGCCTTCCATTTGAGTTATCCTGTCTGCGCCGATATTCTCCAGGTCGAATATAAAAGCACCAAATCCAGTAATTACGAAAATCAGATGGGATATACCATGGAGACTGTAGTGCTATGTTGGAACTGAGAGCAGATGATGAGAGGATTTTTATTTGGGGTTTTAGGGCAGAAAAACGTGAGAGGGGATTTGAAAATGGTAGAGTTTTTTGCTTTGGGCAAGAAAATTCGTAAGAGAGAAAGAGAGAATCTGGGAGACCTCCTTTTTTTATGTTTGAAAAAGAAGCTTGAAAGGGAAGGAGAAAATCTGGGTAGCTTGTTTTTGATTTTGGAAAAGGGAGAGAATTTGATTCCCTGATTTTCGTCCGGGTCTTGTGCGTTGTCGGGTGGTCTAGCGACCTGCAGCTCGTGATTGCCTTTTTTAATTTGTATTTTAGTACATGTGACTAACAGGTCGTTGAAAAGCATCTTTGCCAGCAAATTAAACTCTTCCCTTGAGCAGCCAGCGAGAAAGCCAGCAAGAGGGGCCAAACAGCGAAGGTCAAGGGGTCAGAGGATCGAAGTGTTGGCAGGTCGGAGTGTCGGCAGGTTGAAGTGTCGGCAGGGTTGAAGTTTCGGTGGGTCGAAAGTCAACGGTCAATAGGTCAAAGGCTTAAAGGCGTCGCAGGTCAAGGGTCGAAGGTTTGCAGGTCAAGGCGTCGCATGTCAAGGCGTCGTAAGTCGCGTGTCGAAGGCGTTGCAGGTCAAGGTGTCGTAAGTTCCGAGGCTTCGCATCTTCACAGGGTTCGAAAGTCCGAAGGGGCGAGTCGTAGGTCGGAGTGTCAGCAGGTCGGAGGTTTACAGGCTTCGATGGTCAGGGGTCGAAGGGCCGAAGGGGCGAATCGTAGGTCGGAGTGTCGGCAGCGGGGCTTCGAGGCTTCGAATCTTCGAGGCTTCGAGGCTTTGAGTCTTCGATGCTTCGAGGCTTCGAGGCTTCAAGGCTTTAAGGCTTCGAGGCTTCGGGGCTTCGTGGCTTCGAGGCTTAGGGGCTTCGAAAGCCAATGGGTCGAAGTGTCGGCAGGTCAATGGTCAACGGTCAACGGTCAACGGTCAACGGTCAACCCCGAAGTTTTTTTTTTGATAGAAATTGTTTTGGCCATAACTTCTTCATTTTAAGTCCGATTTGAGCTCGGTCAAGTGCGTTAGTCTCCCATTTTCATCCTCTATCACCTGGTGTTGGTCTTGGGGCACTTCAAAGACTTGTAGAAGAAGTCATTAATTTTGGACTCCGCCATCTGTGTTAATTGTATCCATCTCGTGCAAATTGGGGTTAACATCAATTCCAAACCATTCCTTGGAAGTATGGGATCATTGTGAACCTGTTCAACAAGGTATATGGAATGGGCAGAAAGGAATATCAAATGGGGTTAGTATGTCCAACCCGGGCAAAATGGGGTCCAACAGCTGCCCCTCTTTGTGTAATGTTTGTATACAAACAGCGTACAAAGATAAAAGGGAGTCATTTTGGATGGGTTGGAGCACTTACCTGACTTACCTAGCACAGAGGAAGAGTAGAATGCGACAGTTGGGTCTGTCCCCAAGAGGCAAAAAGGGCTTCACAGGTTGGTGGACTTGGATGAGACTTTGATGAGTCATCTAAGGCTGCCTACGATGTAAAGCTATTGGAGATTGAAAGCCTACAACAATGACAAGCTTGAACTGAAAAAGAGAGCCTACGGCAACGATAGACTTTGGTTAAAAAATGAAAAGCCCGCAGCAATGATAGGCTTGAACTAAAAAGTGAAAAGCCCACTGCGATGATAGGCGTGAACGGAAAAATGGGAAGCCCACAGCAATGATAGGCTTGAATTGAAAATGAAAAGCCCACATCAACGATAGGCTTACATTGAAAGTAGAAAGCCCACAACAACGATAGGCTTAAATTCAAAAGGGAAAGCCCACAGCAACGTTAGGCTTAAACTGAAAAGTGGAAAGCCCACAGCAATGATAGGCTTGAATTCAGAAGGGAAAGCCCACAGCAACGTTAGGCTTAAACTGAAAAATGGAAAGCCCACAGCAAGGATAGGCTTGAACTGAAAATGGAAAGGCCCACAGCAATGATAGGCTCGGATTGAAGGTGGAAAGCCCACAGCAACGATAAGCTTAAATTAAAAATTGAAAGGCCCACAACAATGATAGGCTCAAATCGAAAATGGAAAGCCCACAGCAACGATAGGCTCGAATTGAAAATGGAAAGCCCATACAGCAACGATAGGCTTGAATTGAAAATGGAAAATGCCCACCGCAACGATAGGCTTAAACTGGAAAAACTTGTTGGAGACATCAATGGGTATTTGGGGAAATGCTTTAAGGAATTGGTGAGTTTGGGAAGTAACCCAATTTGGGCTCCCTCTACGAGTTCACTCAAGGAGATCGCTCTACGAGGTGACCCAAAAGGGGAAAAAATTTGTTCAAGTGCCAAAAGGATATGTTTAGAGCTTGGGGAAATTGCAAGGAAAGAGTTGTACAGTTGAGCAAAGAAAGCTAGGATAGCTTGATGAGAAGCTTGCTGAGTATGAGTTCCTAGGATCTTCAGAGGCGGCAACATTCCTGAAATTATAGAGTATGCTGAATGTATGCAAATGATGCATGGAATGCAATGTGATGTATGCGGGGATACATAAACCTCAACTTGTGGTGAAATATGATGCAATTTGATGCAATGCGATGTGTGCATCAAATGCAATGTGATGTATCACTGAGGGTTTGGCCAGGGCTAGAGATTTATCTCAATGCTGTTGGAGGGGTTGGCTGACATTCAACTTGTCGGGGAACAATGTTCTCTTTGGATGGGGAGTCCGTTCTATCTTTGCTGGGGAACTCCCTTTTGTACATGAAGGGTCTGTTAAATTGAGCTTCGCCATATTGAGGAGCTTGACTTGACGACTTCTCTGGGGATAGTGATATTCTGTGGAGAATGAGTACTCTGAGTTGGGGGCTTAATTTGTTTGGGGATTTTGAGCTTGACCCTACTCATAAGGTAATGCCAATGGTTCCCACTGGGAATTTAAGATATTCTATTTAAATGTGAAATGAAGAGGATAAAATATGATTAAGGATATAAAACGGGATTTTGCTGGTTTGATTCCACAAAACATATTTATATCATAAAAAGTGTCCTATTATTATAATCTGATAAACAGAATTACAAGTCTTTAAAAAGCATAATCTACAAATTTGATTCGAGCGTGCTGTAGGTTTGACCAAGTCTTCTACTGTTTGGCAGCTGCTGTTTTTGGATGATGTTGTCTCCACTGTTTGCAAAGGACCCTATTTGTTGTGGTCCTGATCCTTTCAGATTCTGACTGATTTCACCCTTCAAGATTTATTGTTAGCTTTGTATTTTACCCTTGGTGCCCTTTCGGGTTTTCACCAAGTCCGCTCATTACAGGAATTGTTGGGAGGTATGAGAATTAAGCATAAAACTTTTTGACGGCATCACTATTCACTGGATTAGGAAGCTCATCTACGTCCATTTTGGCAAGGATCAATGCGCCTCCCAAGAATGCTTTTTTCACAACATATGGGCTTTCATAATTGGGAGTCCACTTGCCTCTATGGTCATGCTAGATTGGCAAGATCTTCTTGAGGACAAGATCACCCTCTTGAAAGCTTCTAGGCTTCACCTTTTTATTGTAATTGTTGGTCATTCTTTGTTGATACAACTGTCCTCTGCAAACTGCCGCCAAGCGCTTGCCTTCAATTAGATTCAACTGCTCATAACGACTTTTGGCCCATTCTGCTTCTTCGAGCTGAGTATCCTTAAGTACTCGGAGGGAAGGTATCTCCACTTCGACAGGTAGAACTGCTTCCATGCCATAGACCAAAGAAAATGGAGTTGCCCCGGTCGATGTACGCACTGAGGTACGATAAGCATGCAAAGCGTATGGTAGCTTCTCGTGCCAATCTTTGTATGTTTCAGTCATCTTTCTGATAATGTTCTTGATGTTCTTGTTGGCGGCCTCGACTGCTCCATTCATCTTTGGGCGATAGGGGGTCGAGTTGCGGTGTTGAATTTTGTATGTTTCACACAACCTCCCTATCATCCGGCTATTCAAATTGGCAGCATTGTCCGTTATGATCTGCTCGGGAAGCCCATATCGGCATATGATGTTGTTCCGCATAAATCGAAGTACCACAGCCTGTGTGACATTAGCATATGATGTTGCTTCTACCCACTTGGTGAAGTAATTAATGGCTACCAAAATGAAACGATGACCATTAGAAGCTTTTCGAGATATTGGTCCGATAACGTCAATGCCCCAAAGTGAGAATGGCCACGGGGAAACCATCATGTGTAGTTTGGACGGCGGCACTTGGATCTTATCGCCATAAATTTGACACTTGAGGCATTTGCGCACTTATTCAATGCAATCTTTTTCCATGGTGACCCAATAATAGCCCATTCTCATGATTTATCTTGTTAATGCATGTCCGTTTGCATGTGAACCACATTCCCCTTCGTGCACTTCTTTCATTATTTGTGTCGATTCTTCTTTTGCCACACACCGCAATAATACCATGTCATGGTTTCTCTTATACAGGATCGAGCCATCAAGATAATAGTTGGATGCTGACCTTCGGATATTTCTTTTATTAGACTTAGAGGCCTCTGCTGGGTATTCTTGCTTAAGCAAATACTGTTTGACGTCCTCAAACCAAGGTTTTTCTTCAGTATTTCCTTCAATGGCCATGCAATGTGCAGGAGCATCTTGTATACGGATATCGAAAGACTGGACTTCCAACTTTGTGTCTAGTCGAAGGAGGGAGGCTAGAGTGGCCAATGCATCAGGAATCTGATTGTATTCCCTGGGCATATGCTCAAATGTGACGTCTTCGAATTGCTCGACTAACTCCGTAACGTGCTTTGGATATGGGATTAATTTGTGGTTTCGAGTCTCCTATTCACCCCTTACTTGAAAAATGATGAGTGTTGATAGGATCAACTGCCATTTGGCGATTCTTCCAGAAATGGATGGTTTTTCCAAGAGATATTTGAGTGGATCATGCCTCGAAATCAGCCATGTGGTATGATAAAGAGTGTATTGCCCCAATCGTCTTGTTATCCAAACAAGGGCACAACACGTCCTCTCCAAGGGTGTGTAGTTTTCTTCATTGATGGTGAACTTCTTGCTGAGGTAATAAATGGCTTACTCCTTGCCTGTAGAATCGTGTTGCCCCAAGATGCAACCCATCGCCGACTCAACGGTCAAGTATAAGATCGAGGTCTATCCAAGATTGGTGGGACCAAAATAGGTGGATTAGATGGGGATATTGTTTGACCTTGTCAAAAGCTTCTTAACACTTGTCATTCCAAATTTCTGGCTGTTCTTTCAGAAGTCTTGAAGATGGGTTCACGGGTGGTCAGCGACTGGGAAATAAATCGTGCAATGTAATTCAAACAGCTTCTAGGAATCCTCTAACCACCTTGATGAATCCAGGTAGAAGCATCTCTTGGATAGCTCCAACTTTATCTCTGGATCACTTTTAACCTTTGGCTCACAACAAACCCAACAATTTTCCCCACATGGCTTCGAAAGTGCACTTTTCAGGGTTCAATTTCACTACATTTCCCGCAGTCTGGTCAAGAGCTTGCGTGAGTACTTCGATATGATCTTCAAGGCTTCTGATTTGGCTATCATGTCGTCCACATATACTTCGATTTCCTTATGCATCATATCGTGGAATAGAGTCACCATGGCTCACCGATAAGTGGCTCTCGCTCTTTATACTAAACGGCATCACATTATAGCGTAAAGTACCCCAAAGAGTCAGAATGTATCCCTTAGTGTTCGAGGGCCATATAATTTGATTGTAGCCTGGAGAAACAATCCATGAACGAGAATGAGTATGCTTGCCGTATTATCCACTAGCGTATCAATGTTAGAAGTGGAAGTTATCTTTTGACCACCCAATTCAAATCTCTATAATCAACGACACGCGACCTTGCCTTTCTTCTGATCAAGTACAACATTGGCCACCCATTCTCGATAATGAGAGACATTTAAGAAACCCACGTCCCATTGCTTTCTTTGATCTTTTCTTTAATCTTCGCAAGATCTCCGGCTCTTGCATTTCGCCTCACTACGTGATGCTGCACCATATCCGTGTCTAACTCGGCATATCTTGGTATGACCATGCAAAAACGTTGATGTAGCTTCTTAAAAGCTCAATTAATTGCTTTGATGTCGTGAGCTGGTGCTAAGGATCCTACCCCTCAATTCTTTTAGTCCGCTTATCGTCCCCAAATTCACTATTTTCTACTCGGTCTTCACTTGGAATGGATAAGCGATCATCCCTTTCCAATAGGCGTATGATCTCTCCCGGTAGCTCAGTGAGTCTTCTCACGCTCATTCTCGCCGCCTTCAAACACGGCCGCTCCGGCTTGACTTTGTCAAACCTTGGCATCTCGTTTCGCTTTCGCATACCATGCTTTTCATCGATATCATGAGACATCGCTTATAAGAGAATTACAAGTTGGTAACCAAATATGATATGCATATGTTATGAATGGAATGCACCATGAAAGATTTGAAAAACACATTTTATTGGAAGGTTTAAGGAAAAACAAATGTTCACTTCAAAAACATTAAAATAGAATACATTAAATCCCACGACCCGTAAGCATTACATTATGGGGAGGTCCAGGTTGGTCCAATTGTTCAATGGCTGGTCAGATCCTCTCGCACCGACCGAACCATCTTACCCGGTGCATGCTCATTTGTGTCAAATATGGCTACACCCCCATCTCAGGCTCAAAGTTGGCTCTTATGGATGAACCCTCCACTCGGAATGTAACATTCATGGGGAAGCTTCTAAAGCTTCTCCTTTCTTCTTGTGCTGGCCTTTTTGCGCCTTGCTATTCCCGACGTCCTCCCTTCTTGATAGCTTCCTCCGTCTGTCGGCCTTTTATAGGACGTAGCTTCCAGCTGCAATTTTTCGCATTTTCTCCACGGTCGTGGCTCTTCGGATCCCTTGAGCCGCCAGGCCTAATCCTTGCCCCGGTTTGTACCCCCGTTCGATCATAGTGGCCGTAACCATTTTGCCGCCTTCGAGAGACGATGGTCTGGGCAGAAGTGACATTCACCATCTCAAAAGCCCGATAGAGCGTTTCTGCATATCTTCGTTGTTTTCAATATAAGGTAATCGACGGGCTTTGTGAGGAGGAAACTTGTCTCTCCTGAGATGCAAATGAGCTGGTCCCCCATCACAAATTTCATCTTTGGTGGAGGCTTGACCGGACCGCCCTCGCCATGTGGATCCAGGTCTTCCCAACAAACAACAATATGGCGTGATGTCCATCACTTGAAATTCTATCGTAAAAGTAGTTGGCCCAATCATGAGTGAATATCCGTAATCCCCACCACGTCACGCTTCCTCCATCGAATGCACGTACCTTCATCGCACAGTGACGCACATAGGATGCGCCGACTGGAAGTTGCCGCGTATATGCAAGGGCATAATGTCGGGGCGTAGCCGTTGTCAATGAGTACACGGGCTATGGTGTGCTCCTTGCATTTGACCATGATGTGCAAAGCTTTATATGCCCCTTTCCTTCTTGGGGTAGCTCATCATCTCCAAAGCTAATGACATTATTCATGATGAGGTTACAGTGAGTCCATCTACATTCATGATCGAGATGGCTTGAGGAACGTAAGCTTAGCTCGCAGACTTTCAAAGTAGCTTCCCAAAGGAGGTTGGGAATCCATCATTAATGAGAGCAACGAGACGCGAGCCGTTGTCGACTTACCGATCCACACAATATTATGCTCACTCTACTTCATGAGCTTCAGGAATTCCAATGTCTCTTTTTCGATCGGTGCTCCTTTCCTTGTTGCCTCCAGCCGTTGGCTCAATTTCTAATTCCACAAAGATTCTCCTTCCTTGCTTTGTCTCGCCATCGTGGGGCATAAGCCTTATCGCTCCTAGTTATCTTCTCATCGCGGTGGTTCCCCCGAACTATTTCACAACCGTAGTTCCATGGGACTCGCCTTATCGCCTTATAGGAGAAAGGAGCAGGAACACCTATGGAGAGAGGTGCAATTCCATGCGGTAGTCAGGATTTGTTCTTCCCCTTGTCCTGCACGAGACTCGAGGCACGGATAAGTGAGAGGCTTTGATTCCATGTGGTAAGAAATGTAGATTTCTGAGCTCCTAACGTTTAAGACAAGGGGGTGAGTTGGCACCCATGGCGATTTGTGTGAATCATCTCCTCGGATCATGTGGCTTTGGTTGTCCGTTCCTCCTCTTGAGAATTCGATCATCCTTTGGTCCATGAGCTTTTGTACCATGTTAAAGAAACTCGCTATAGTGTTCGATGTCATGCCCTCGTGACATTTTGTGATAAAGGCATTGTTTCTCCAACTCGTCCCCTTCTCTCGCCTTCAATGCGTCAGAGCAAGTATATATCCATATTCCCGTAGTAGGTTAAACAAATAGCTTTTTCCATTCATTTGTGAAACCTTTCTAGCCATCCTTCTGCTAGATACCGGTCACGTCGTGGGAATGTTTCGGGAAGCGGACTACTGTTCACATTTGGCGTCCGGGCCAAGGTGGAAAATCCACCACTTTGCATCCTTCAATGCCCGAACCTTCCTTCTCCGAATGTTATACAATTCTCGATATCATGTCCACTCCACCCGCATGATATTCACACGGCATTCGGCTTGTACCAAGCCGGGGAGGAGTCTTTATTTCTCCCAAGGGTATAGGGGTTACCATCCTTGCCTCTAAGAGTTTGGGGTATAACTCCGCATAAGTCATTGAAATTGGATCAAACTCTTGTCGTGGTCGATGAGAAGCCCGATTCGCTCCTCGCTTGCCGGGTCCGAGCCCTCGATCGCCCCCGTCCTTGGAACGAGGCTCTTGGTCCTTCCCGAGAGGTTGGCCTTGGTCGCTTCCGCATAAGGTGCCTTGGTTGAAACGGATTTGGTGTCATTGGATATGGAAATGGAACCCCTCCCCGTGGCAAGTATGGCATGAATTGGGGTGGTGGTGCAAGTGCAAAGATAAGCAGCCTACCCAGGACCTCCTCAGAAGACTCGGCGCTTGGTAATGTTGGTCAGATTGATCGGTGTGCTTGGTATACCAGGTGTCGCTCTCATTTTCCTTCTTCTTGCTGGTGGTTGGAAACCGTTTTGATGCCTCACCGCATCACCCTTTAGCTTTCCTCCTTTAATTCCACTTTCTACACGTTCACTCGTATGCAACCAAGTCCGCAAAGTCGTTGGAGACGTTACCTATCAACTCTCGTAGATACGCCTTTTAGTGTGTCGATAAAAGAGTGGTGAGTTCTCTTTCTGTAAGAGGAGGTCGACCTCCACAACGGCCTCTCTCCATCTTTGTGCATAATCTTTGAAATTCTCCTCGGATCCCTTTTCCATGGACCGTAGTGGTTAGTCGATCCACCGCGCCGGTGACATGTTTGTATTGGGCCAAGAAAGAGGTAGCCAATTCCTTCCATGTCTTGACGCGGTTTCCATTTAGTCAAAGTACCAGTCAAGGGATGCCCCGGGTTAGGCTCTCCCGGAAATAATGCATGAGGAGCTTGTCTTCACCAAAGATAAGTAGCCATCTTTTGACAAAGACATGGCCAAATGTGTCTTCGGACACCGGTCCCGTTGAACTTTTCAAACTCCGGCATTTTGAATTTTAGTGGCAGCACCACTCTAGAGGACCAAGCATAAGTCTTGTGGGCTGGTCATGCCATAACCTGCCAATGCCTTCTACGGCTTTTAATCTTTCCTCGAGTCGGCGTGAGCGGGAGACTCAATATTTTCCCGAGGAGTCGGGGAACCCATTACCTCCATCGTATGTCCCAATGTGGGCATAGTGAAATGAGTTTGATTTGGAGTCGGGAGGTGTGCCACAGCAGGATGATAGGTGGGTGCCCGGCTTGAGCCGATGGCGCTGAACCGCGTCTTGCCCCCGCTCTTGGTGGTGATTGATAATTCCCCCCCGTTGGGGTTCCTCTTTCCGGGATTCTTTTCTCTTTCTTTTAGTCGCCTTGGTGAGCATATCCATCATCAAAGCCATTTGCCCTGGCAGGCTTGTTGTGATTGTTCTAAGCCCATGAGTCCGTTTCCCTTCGTCCCCGCCATCGGTTCAGCTGGTGATACTTGATCGCGGCGAGATTCGAGATTATAAGAGCGCGCAACTCGGAGAGAGGTCGTTACCCACCCGGGGTACAAGGGAACTTTTATTTGACTTTTTTTTTATTTGATATGCATGTATGCATGGAATGTATATGCGGGAGGGTTGTAAAACAAATAACTTTATCGCAAAACAAAACACATAATACAAACACTCAATACAAACATACAATGCCGAAATGCCATGAAAAATGAAAGCTATCACCGCCCCGATCTTAAGGCATTCTCTCAATCATCTCCTAAGTAAGACAAAGACCTCTTCCTCCGGGGTGGTCACTCACCGCTTCCTCCCTCTCGTTTTAATATGGTCTCGATCCGTTTTTCCCTCACCGCACCCCTCAAGAGCTCCTTCTTCTTGAGATGCTTCTAGCTCTCCGGATCCGCCGCCTAAAGTCGATTCTCCCCGGAGGATAGCCTTCATGTCCCAGCTAGCCGTGGTTTGTTGTGCCCTCCAAGATATGTATGCGGGTGTACACACCAGGTTTTGAACCGGTTGGGCTGGATCTTGTGTGGTGGACCATGCCTCGATACATCTTGTTGCCTTCGTGAGCATGGTTCTCGCTATAACCGAAGTCACACTTTTCCATGCCAAATAACACGGGGATAATCCGATGACGCCCCACCTCGTAGTGGTGCATATGCAGCCTCCTCCCCTGGGACCTAAAAGTGGAACCCAATTGTAGTCCCCGCAGCCTATATGCCGTGGGAGACCACCGGCATCCAAGGAGCAACCTGGTAATGTCAGCTTCTTTGAGGTTCTCCAACTCTTTTCCGCCTCAAAGCCTTTAGGTAAGTTCCAATTGCTAAGCGTAATATCCAAGAGTGTCGTGGCCGGCACCCGATAAACAACAGGAAAACGATGAACACTACAAGGGAAATGACCTTACAAGCAGTGTACATGGGAGACGTAAGCACCCCATGAATCGTCCCGAGCCTTTACTCCTCGATAAGTAAGAGATCGAATGGTTTCTGACAAGATAGCAGAGTAGTGGTCACATCCTTTGAGCACCGCCGGACCAAATCTACAATCGCTCCATCGATGTGCGCCGGTATCCCTGAAAATGACTAGCCCATATATAGCTAAGTGTAGCTTAGTGTACCGTTCACTGGTAAAGATGTATTATTTCTTTGATTGTTGCCCATGGAAGATATTCTCGCCCACCATAGGTTGTGATCAGTGTGAGTCCCATACCTGCTTCCCATTATCTCAACAAAGGCCCTTCGACATGATCTTCTCGGGGTCCTGTAGATAGATCTTCATTTTGTTTTCCTTGGGGGTATCCAATAATCTTCCGTATTCTTCTATTGTGGGAACAAGATCTATGCCATTGAAGTCAAAGCACCGCGTCGAGGCTCCTTAAATATATGGCTGCCCCAAGCATATCCTTATTGGCCGCAGCTCGGTCACATGGAGCAAATTCCCAAACCGTTGTATGTATATGCTTTTCCTTTCATCCGACCACCGCTCCATATTGTCTCGTACCTCCTTAGTGTAGTCCACTGATCTTCTATCATAACATGTTCTCGCCCTTGTGGGCTTCTCCTGGCGGAAAATCTCCAAAGCGAAGTGAATGTCTCCGAGCGTGGGCCACCATCGCGACAAACCTCCTTGTCCCCGAGTGCCTTTTAGAGATGACCGAAAGTTGCCATGCCTATATGAATGTCGTGTTATGTATGATGACAAAGTTAGGATGACAAGTTAATATGTATCAAGGCAGCTAGACAGATAAAGAATAAACCAATAGTAAAAAAAATAGCTATATGTGCAGGGGACGACTTAAGGACTACCCTACAAAACAAAGGTTAGCATGGCATGGAATGAGCAAACAAAATGTGGGTCAATGCCCCCGATGGGCTTCTATTGCTACACCTATCTTATTCGTTGGTTCCCAAACTTCCTCAATAGAGGTCTCCGTACACCATGGGATTTACCGGAGGGGGATCTTAAAAGGACGTGCCTTAAAAGAACCTCAAGCTTGAGTGAGGAGTCCGAGGCCCCATTACGGATAATGATCAACGCACTGGGACCGTATCAACCTCGCTAACCTAAATTGTGCTAAACCCAGGTATAGGGTTATGCATGAATGCAACAAGTATGGAAAGCAAGAATCACAACTATCATGGTAGTTAAAGCGTATAAATAAATCACAGCTTAAAGATAAACAACAATTGTTAAAAAATTAAGTAAATCACAACTTTATCTAGAAAAAAACAACTTAGCACGACAGCTTAAATATATACAACAATACAAAAAACAACCTCCTAGTCCTCGGTTCTAGACCTAACTCTCTAAAGTAACCTCCCAGCGAGTCGCCATCGCCATCACCGGTTTTCGTCCGGGCCCGTTTGGGGTGAGCTCAAACTAAACCAATGTTGAGAAAATTTAGAGTCGCCACCAACCGTTTTTGGGGTACAGCTGGATACTTTCTACTTTGAGTTGTTTCAAGTGTGTGGTCCGCGTTATCGTAGAAGGGTTCCGGGAGTTGGTTACGTGTAGGAAGGATTAGCACCCCTATAAAGACCCTTTCGGGTATCTAATTTAGGAGGAGGAGGTTTTTATACTGCCATGACTGGGTTAAGTTTCCTAAAAAGTGTATGATTTTTATTTAGCTAAGTTATTTATTAAAGTCATAGTGAAAATGGATTTACCCTAAATTTCGAAAGGGAATCCTAAAGGTTTTGGGTTTTTGTTTGAATGAGATCCTACGGGTTGGTTTTGGTTTTTGGTTTTATTTTGGAAATTGAAGTCCTCAAATATGATTTTTTTCTTTTTTCTTTTTCCTTTTTTTTCTGGTTTTTTGGGTTAGAAAACATAAAATTTTTGTTTGTTTTTTACCGCACTTTATCGCACTTTACACATTACAACATGGACAATATATAGAACATATATCAACAATCATAAACAGAACAAAATACTATGGCTTACATCAAGTAGGGATATAAATAAGCTAATAAGCAATAAACACACAAATACAAATGAATTAGAAATTGAAGCAACTTTAGTTTGGGTAAGGCTTCAACACCGGCCTTCCGTTTGAGTTATCCCCAGATGCGCCCGATATTGTCCTGGTCGAATATAAAAGCACCAAATCCAATAATTACGAAAATCAGATGGGATATACCATGGAGACTGCAGTACTATGTTGGAACTTAGAGCAGATGATGAGAGGATTTTTACTTGGGGTTTTGGGGCGTAAAAACGTGAGAGGGGATTTGAAAATGGTAGAAGTTTTTTGCTTTGGGCAAGAAAATTCGTAAGAGAGAAAGAGAGAACTGGGAGACCTCCTTTTTTTATGTTTGAAAAAGAAGCTTGAAAGGGAAGGAGAAAATCTAGGTAGCTTGTTTTTGATTTTGGAAAAAGGAGAGAATTTGGGGCGAAAATCCGGGTGTTTTTCCTTTGGGTGTAATCTGGGCGTTTTTGTGGGAGCCGAACTCTTCTTCTGTTTTTGGATCGGGGAGCTGGGTATGAAAAAAAAATGGTAGCAGGTTTTCATCAAAGATGAGGGGTCTCTCCTTTGCGCAGGGGACAAAAGACCGTATTTTAAAGGGCTGGCGTAAATTTGGCCGGACTATCATTAATTGCAGCAGATTAAATGCCGTATTTTTGATTTGCTTATTTTCGTCGGGTCTTGTGCGTTGTCGGGTGGTCTCGCGACCCGTAGCTCATGATTGCCTTTTTTAATTTGTATTTTAGCACATGTGACCGAGGTCGTTGAAAAGCATCTTTGCCAAAGAAATAAAACTCATCCCGTGAGCACCAGCCGAAAGAAAGCCGAGGGGCCAAACAACGAAGGTCAAGGGGTCGAGGATCGAAGTGTCGGCAAGTCGGAGTGTCGACAGTGGTCGAAGTTTTGGTGGGTCGAAATTTTGGTGGGTCGAAAGCTAACGGTCAACGGGTCGAAGTGTCGGTAGGTCGAAGGTCAACGGTCAACGGGTCGAAGGCTTAAAGGCGTCGCAGTCAAGGGTCGAGGTGCGCAGGTCAAGGCGTCGTAAGTCACGTGTCGAAGGCGTCGCGGGTCAAGGCATCGTAAGTTCCGAGGCTTCGCATCTTCACAGGGTTCGAAAGTCCGAAGGGGCGAGTCGTAGGTCGGAGTATCGGCAGGTCGGAGGTTTACAAGCTTCGATGGTCAGGGGTCGAAGAGCCGAACGGGCGTGTCGTAGGTCGGGGTGTCGGCAGCGGGGCTTCGATGTGTCGAGGCTTTGAGGCTTCGATGTTTCGATGCTTCGAGGCTTCGAGGTTTCGGGGCTTCGAGGCTTCGATACGTCGGGGCTTCGAGGCTTGGTGGCTTCGAAGGTCAATGGGTCGAAGTGTTGGCAGGTCAATGGTCAACGGTCAATGGTCAACGGTTAACCCCGAAGTTTTTTTTTTTGACAAAAATTGTTTTGGCCATAATGTCTTTATTTTAAGTCCGATTTGAGTTCGGTCAAGTGCGTTAGTCTCCCATTTTCATCCTCTATCACCTGGTGTTGTTCTTGGGGGGCTTCAAAGACTTGTAGCAGAAGTCATTAATTTTGGACTCCCCTGTCCGTGTCAATTGTATCCATCTCGTGCAAATTGGGGTTAACATCAATTCCAAACCATTCCTTGGAAGTATGGGATCATTGTGGACCTGTTCAACAAGGTATATGGCATCGGCAGAAAGGTATATCAAATGGGGTTAGTATGTCCAACCCAGACAAAATGGGGTCCAATAGCCATCAAAGGCACAATCGACTCGTAGGTTCTCACCACACGACCCGTAGGTCCACAACCATGCATATAGCATCGTGTCACCCCTTAGAGTACACCACATGACCCGTAGGTCCACAACCATGCATATAGCATCATGTCACCCCATAGGGTACACAATAATCTAGTCCTGGCTTTCACGGCCACGTGCCATTCAGGCACCAAATGCAATCACATCACAAACAAAGACAATCTAGTGCCCTATATACACACAATCATACCACTAGAAATGCACCCCATTCCCTATGTATGCTCTTAGGATGATCTAACTAACACCAAAATAACCTAGAACACATGTAAGGACCTGGTTGATCAGGCGCCCTCCCTACGCTTTCCAAGTCACATGGAATCAATTAACCACCCCTTACTAACCTAGGTCCGCTAGACCATGCTCTGATACCAACTTGTCACGCCCCCAAATTCCAGGGAACCCGGAACTAGGAACATGACTTCCCCTTGCCCGCACCCGAAAGGTCAAGGGATTGGTGACTAGCACCAATGGAGACTACACTGCGGGTGCTGTCTCAAATATGCGACCCTGTACAGTCATACATCAAGGGTAATCATGTACTTTCCCATATATCATCATACATATGATAAGTCAAACAACATCATGCAGACATTACATCACAAACAATATGCAAATACAACTGTCCACGGACCCATGTCCGGGATACAACATATAAAACAATACAGAATATAATACTGTATCATACATCAGAGTAGTGGGCGTCCTCCTGGAAGAAAGTCCTCCACTAGTCTCCGGTCACACCTGAAAAACGTAAACAGCAAGTAGGGGTGAGCGACAAGCTCAGTAGATGACCCCAAAACTCCACATCATGCAACATATATAAGTCTATGCTATATGCTCAGTGTACTCGTGCACCGTGCAGTGTGCACAATCATCAGGACTCAGCCTGCAAACAAACATCAGGACTCAGCCTGCCCACACAGGACAACTTGTCCACGATCCTCCATGGGACCCCAGCTCAGGGCACTCAGCCCTAGATCCACGAGCTCAACGGCTCAACTCAGGCCTGAGCCTGTCCACAGTGCAATATGCCCGGCCACAGTCGCCACACAGGCCTGCCATTGGTGCATATGCCTGCCACGTCAACTACATAGCACCATCGGTGCATCACGGTGAGAACCCAAACAAGTCACGGAGTCCATGCCCCACTACCTCACACCAACATACTAACATTAGTATGGCATGTCATTCTCAACATTTCCTTTGGAACTGTAGCCAGTCTTCACAAGTAAATCCTCAATCCTTGATTTATGAAGAAAGTACCCATAGCAGCTAATTTCTTGAAATCAAAAGTCCTGGCATTGTGTTCCCATATCATAAATAAGATAATCTGATTTTTGGGGATTTTTCTGAGATGTCTAACCTCACTTTCCAAAAATTCACCACTACGAACTTTTGGTTTTTCCGAGATTTTACGCTAAATCCCAATTTTCACATTCTGAAAGAGTGGGAATTAATTTTTCTAGTATTTTTCTTTGAATCCAAATGGGGGGTATTTCGTTATTTACATAGTAACTTAAGTATACTTAAAATGTGTAGATGGGTATAGGTTACGATGTAAATAGGTCCATCCAAGGCTGTCCGGTGTCCAATTACACCGAGGAGGCTGCGACTCGTAGCTCAGAACCTACGACTCGTAGTCACCTTAACGACGACACCGTAGTCGAGGAGCACGCCTCGAAGACTCGAAGCGGATCTTCGATCTTCGACCTTCGGACTACGACCCTACGAACAACAAACCTTCGAACCTTCGAACTACGAACTACGAACCTTCGAACTACGGACTACGAACCTTCGAACCTTCGAACTGCGAACCTACGAACTACGGGTCTACGAACTACGACCCTACGACCCTAACTTCGGATTTTCGTTAGTTCGACCCCAGAATGCACCTAGGGTACTGTTCATCATCATTTTTGCCTCGTTCTTCGCCGGAGCGCGCCGTAAACTTCCGTACGCTCACTAAAACCCCTCTTTTGCAACAAACTACGATATCTACCTCAAAACGCGTCCAGAACGCCTCTAAATCGCGTAGAAACAACAGAAACATGTATAAAATTTCAGATTTCCAGAAATCTAGATCTAAAGCCAGATTTCCATGGTTGACTTATCAACCCTCATGAAAAACACAGTTAATCAACCCCAAAATCACAGAAACATATATCCACAATGATATAAAACAGTTCTTATGCTAAACCATTAGATCTAACCCAAAATTGGTTTTCCCCAAATTCTAGGGTTCATGCTCAATTTCATAAATCATGATAAATTCGTGCAGATGCAAAACAAGAGAGAGATAAGAAGTTCAAGGACACCTACTTGAAGTGAATCTTTGAGCTCCACGAACCCAAATCTCCCCAAATCGCCAAGGCCTCCAAGCTCTCTCAAGCTCTCTCTCTCTCAAACGCACAAACGTGAAACGTAAAGTGAAAGCTTCTTTGTTTTTTTTTTTGCTATTTATATTTCTGCCAGTCAACTGACCTAGTCAACTATTGATCCAGTCAATAATTGACCTCCCAACACAAAAATTGACCTCCATGGCCCCGAACTCCAAATTGAGTCAAACTACAAATAAACGCTCGAAATAATGAGCACAACACTAAATGAGATACTATTACACCCAAATGACCGCCCAAACGCAAAGTTAACCAATAAACCCCAAAAAGTCAACAGTCGGGTCAAACGGGGCCTCAACTCGAAATCGGTCCTAAGTACAGTCAAAAAGCTCACATCGACGGCTACACTACTGTCCAGATAGTTACATTCTCATAGAATGACTATCTCTCAAGACTACCCAAATACGAGTCTTTACAAGACTAGTGGAGGACTTTCTTCCAGGAGGACGTGCCCACTACTCTGATGTATGATATAGTATTGTATTCTGTATTGTGTATTATATTATGTTTGTATCCCGGACATGGGCCATGGACAGTTGTATTTGCATACTGTTTGTGATGTGATGTCTATATGATTGTTTGACTTGTTGTATGCATGATGATGTATGGGAAAGTACAGGATTACCGTTGATGTATGACTGTACAGGGTTGCATATTTGAGACAGCACCCGCGATGTAGTCTCTATTGGTGCTAGTCACCAACCCCTTGACCTTTCGGGTGCGGGCAAGGGCAAGTCATGTTCCTGGTTCCGGGTTTTCTTGAAATTCGAGGGCGTGACATTTTTACTCTTTGGTCTAGGAACCAGCTCCCATGTCTTGTTCTTTTCAATTTGGTCCATCTCATCATTCATTACTGTGACCCAAGCTTCATCCTCTACTGCTTCTCCAACTATTTTGGGCTCTATCTAAGAGAGCAGGGCAGAAAGCCCTTGTAAACTTTCTTATGGTAGTTACACCCGCCTGGGGATCACCAAGGATCCGATCTTTGTCATGTACACTCGGACCATGTCCTCCTAGTCTTTTTGGTTGAATCTTCTCCAGGGTTGGACTCTCCCTTCTCTTCTTCATCGACTTCTCCGAGTCTGTGTCCTCATCTTTCTTTTCCTTTTCATGCTCGACTTTTTCTTCCATCTGAGATACTGCTTCTTCAAAATCTGGATTCTCATCCTCGGTTACATCCTTCTTCCAATTTTCATCCACTTTAACTTTACTTGAAGTTATAACTTTTCCAAATCTTGGAAGAAAGACTATATCCCTTTGTCTGATATGAGTATTTAACGAATGTTCCTTCCTCAGATCTGGCATGAAACTTTCCTTTTCCTTGCTCCTTTATCTTCACGAAGCAAGGACTTCCAAATATTCTAAAGTATTTGGTTGTTGACTTCTTCCCACACCATAATTCATAAGGTGTGCTGTCTGCTCTTGGTCTTAATGTTACTCGTGCTCGTAAGATGTACTGCTGTTCTTGTTGCCTCTGTCCAAAACCTTGCATGTAGATTAGCTTCCAGCAATAAGGTTCTGCCCATTTCAATGACAGCCCTATTTTTCCTTTCAACAACTCCATTTTGCTGTGGAGTCCTTGCTACTGATAATTGATGTTGAATCCCATGTTTATTTAGATGTCTTTCAAAGGCTTCATTTGTAAACTCAGTACTTTATCGGATCTCAATATCTTAATCTTTCGACCCTTGATCCATTTTCACCATTCTTCTATACTTCTTGAAACACTCCAAAGCTTCTATTTTGTGCTTTAGATACATAATAAAAGTTCTTCCTGGTGAAGTCATCCACAAACAAGGTGAAATATCTTTCACCATTGAGTCCCTTGTTTCTCATTAGTCCAAATAGTCCGTGATGCACAATGTTCAGAGTCGCTTGAATCGTACTCTTTTTACTGTATAATGAAATCTGGCTTGTTTTCCATGTAAGCATGCTGAGCAGACATGCTCTCTTTCTCTTTTGATGTCTGGGATATCCCTAATAGCCTTGAAGTTCACAAGTTTTCTCATGTTCTTCTGATTCAGATGTCCCAGTCTTTTATGCCAGAGTTCATTTTCTTCTACTTTCGTCATATGACAGCTATGGGTCTTGCTCTCATCAATTACATACAACTCCCCATCTGTCCTTCTTCCAGCTGCTACTGTGTTGCCATTTTCTCTTTTTACTTGACAACCAGTTTTAGTAAAGGTCACTTCATGACCTGCATCACACAGCTGACTAACGGATGTGAGATTATACTTTAATCCTTCAACATGTAACACATTCTTCGATTTGTCCTTACCCCACTTGGCGAGCCTAGCCCCTTGATCTTCAAGAGAGCTATCATTGCCAAATCTCACTTTGCCAGCATTTGTCTTTGTTTACATCTTACGCTTTCTTCCAGTCACCAGTCATGTGACCCGAGCACCGCTATCAAGGATCCACCGCATGTCCTTGATGTCTTTCAATGCAATCTCAAGAATGTGAGCCACTTTTTTTCCCTTTAGCCATATAGACTTGTTTTACTTTAGACTTGAAGCACTCTCCCTGTTTTACTTTAGATTTGAAGCACTCCCCTGAGATGTAGGCTTCATAGTCTTCTCGAGATGCTATCACTTTCCTTTTCTCTTGAACTTTCACAGTATCCTTTTTCTTATTCTCTCGCCAGGAATAAGTACTCTTCTTGCACTGTGTCGTTTATTCCCGCAATTATCACAAACATCCAAGTCTGAAAGTACAGCAAACTTGTTGCCTGTAGTAATCGGCCTTGGATTCCACTAGCATGAAGTTTCTTCATGACCTTGTTTCTGACAATAAGTGCAGAAACTACTAACTGGTTTCTTTCTTTCCTTCTAATGCAAGTTCCTTGTGGATGTCTTCATCACGGTTCTAGGACTTTGCACCGGGTACCTCCACCAATGCCTGGCCATGTGTCCCCACACCGTACGCAGTAACAAAGGACCCCGAAAGCTGGTGTTGTTCACCCTCTTGAACAACCGGGATCTTCTTCAAAATAGGCCTGGCCTTGACGGTTGGTTTCACAGTTTACCTTCTTTCTTGAGGGGCACCCGAACACTCAAGAAATGACATTTGCATTAGATTTCTTCACATTCTTGGAATGTTCAGATTTCTGAATGCATTTGTTCACTCCAATGAGCTTGGACTCCTTCGGATGTCTCTTCATCTTCTCATTATTTATGCCACCCTTCCCTTTCATGTTGCTCGGGATTACGTCACTCACTCTCTCCATTTCATCTAGTGGATTGTCATGGGAAAAAGGATTGACTACCTTCGTACAATTATCTGAATTGACAGCCATTCCCGTAACATCCAGTGTCGCCCGTTCTTCCGAGCGTCCTGGTGCTTTGATGAGTGATCCGATCCGGGAGCCGCCAGAGGTCGAGGCTTGACTGGATCCATCTTTTGAGATCTTCTTTTAAAGGCCTACCAGCTTCTTCTTCAAGCAATTGGATTGTGGTGTCTCTGGTGGTAAGTTCCGTGGTGATGTCATCACAAATCTTGATCTACCCTCTAACTTGAGCTTTAGAATGATAATTTCCTCGCAGAATGCCTTGGAGTCCACCAACACCCTATCCTTCTCACCTCTCGATTTCACCAAGCTCTCCCTTCGTTAGTTTGAGCTCTCCCTTGAGCTACTTTATCCCGCAACATCTCTTGCGGATCTCCTCGCAACAAGCTCTAGCTCCTCCTCCGGATCTACTTCTTCTTCTACCGCCTCATCCTCCTCGGGAGGCAGTGCTGCCATTGTCTACCTCTATCTTGGCGACAAAGGCACAATCTGATGAACATTCCACTTCATCATCAGATTCAGGTGATCCGGCTCATGTAGTTCTTGTGTGAGCCCTTCTTCTTCCGTGAAGTCGCCTGGTCTTCTTGTGGAATATCTTCGGTGTGATGACTTCTTCCACTTTGTATCCTCTTCATCCGAGGCTTCATCATCCAAGTTATTAGCTTTCACTTTGCAATGAGATGCAAAATGCCCCCGCTTTCCACATTTAAAACATCCGAGGGAAAGCCCTCCTTTCCCCTTTTCCTCCAACTTGCTTTCCTCGCTCCATTCTTTCTAAATTTTCCGGTGAAGTAGGCTACCACCTCATCTTCACCATCTTCCCACATCACCGTCCTCTTATTCGTCCGAGGACTCAACCTTCTTTCTTTAATTTTAATTTTCTCATAACCTTGAGGGCTACTTCTTTTGATTCCTTGACCGTGGGCCGGGATGTAGATGTAGATGACTCTTCATAAGAGTGCGCTTCATCTTGAATGCAATCGACCGCACCGAAGCTCCCGCAATGACATTGTCTCCCAGGTCTCTCCCGTTCTCCAACACTTCCACCCTTGGAATGAATCTTTTGGGTAAAACTCTTAACACCTTCTTTACTATTGAAAAGTTCTTTTTATTTTTGCCATGACTTCTCATGTCATTGACAATTTCAGCTAACCGCACAAAGAACTCCCCGTATATTTTCTTGCTCCTCCATTTTAAGAGCTTCGAACCGCCGTGTATACAATTGCAGCCTTCAGTTTCTTTTAACTGTCATCTCCTTGATAGACACTTTCCGCCTATCCCATAAATCCTTTGCAACCCGTAGCCCATCACCTTTGCATATTCGTAGTCCGTGAGTACCGATATAATGACACCCGTAGCTCGCCGTTTAGCTCATAGGTTCTTCTTTCACCTTCCGTGGGTTCTCTCGTCATTGGCTGGTTCTATATATCCGTCTCTCGATTACCCGCTCAATGTCCATACCCATGGATATAAACACGCCTCCATCCTCGCTCTCCACATCTTATAATTCGTGCCATCAAAGATAGGCACTCTCTTAGCGTAGTTGGAGCCGGTACTCAATCCGCCGATTGGAATGTCCATTTAAAGACTCTTGCTTGGTCACTAAGTCGTTAAGCCACAGATCTCAAACAACACTAACTTATCAAGCCGTGTGATCACTTCTCCACAGAGTGATAGATCCGCCTCAAAGGAGAACGTAGCTCGATACCAATTGATATTCCCAAGTTCCAAGAACAGCTTATCTTTAAATAAGGGTTTGTATACAGAGAGGGGGTGGAACCGTATACTATAAAACTTTCCTTAAGTTTTATCAGTAGGATACTTAGGAGATGTTTTTTTTTCACGTATGCGTCTTCGTTTGGGTGATGTATTAGTGTCTCATTCAAAATCAGTCACAAGAACCATGTATGGGAAAGAAAGATAGAGACACACAATATACGTGGTTCGATCAATGTGATCTACTCCACGGTGGTGAGGGTGTACCTACACCAAGTCCAGTCCACTATATATCTTGTAGTACAAAGAGGTCTAGCCCTTTTTACAAATAGAATCAACTCTCTCTTCTTTTTAATGCAAATACAAAAAATAGTATTGCTCTAGACTTTACTCACTCGTAAAAACTGGCTCGTGCACCGCTCCTTCGTTGATGACCGTTTGCTATGCTCGACCTTCAATCACTCCTTTGCCGAACTCACGATCTGTTCACCAAATGTATGAGGAAGAGAGATGGATGAACTCACTGTTATCTTTCTTTCAATCTCCCTCTCTCTCTCTGTTTTTATGAACTACTCTACATTGCCTCTTGTATCTCTGTAGATATGTTTCTTCACTACACAAAGAATAATATTCGGCGCTGCTTCACGTCAGGCACATTCCTTCCTTTTTATAGGCCGGCCGAAGTCCGAAACCCTCCAGCTAGGGTTAAGCATGTTTCAGCCTGTGATCTTCACCGTAGAAACAAGTTAAACCCCTCTCGGATGATGTCCACATGTTTTCCAGTACTCAGTGTACTTAAAACCACTGCTCGGGTAACGACTTACTGAAATGATGAGTGTCTGCGCGTTTCACTCCTCTGTAGCGTGCTCCGTTCTTTTCACAAGCCACAGCCTCGGAGATATTGCCTCGTAGCCTTTCTATGAGTCTACAAGACTTCCTCTTCAATTCTCTATGAGTCTGAGTCTTCGAACCAAGGGCATTCATCTTCTAATACTTTTGCTCTTTGACTTCGAAGCTAGGTCAGAATTAGTGCTACGAGCTTTTAAGCTCTACAAGTCTTCGAGTCGGACAACTGCATTCTGCCTTGGCTAGTAGCTACTTCCTGGTCTGTGCAATAGGTCCTACAACCCTGTGAGCTTTAGTCCACGACCCTACGAGCTACGACTCTACGAGTCTTAGCTTCGAATTTACGAAACGTGGCTTTGCATCTGTCTGCACCTTGAGTCTATGACCCTACGACCCTGTGTGCCTTCGAGGCTTCAACCCTGTACCTCTACGAGGCTTCGACCCTGTGGTCCTTTGAGGGTGCTACAAGCCTCATGGCCTCGTCGATCCACGACCTTCAAGTCTTTTGATCTACGACCTTCGAGTTTACAAATCTATGACCCGCGGGTCTACGACCTTCGAGTTAAGATGTACATAGGTAAACTCCCTCTACGAGCTCACTCTAAGAGATCACTCTACGAAGTTGCCCAACCAAGTACGGCGGATGTTCGACCCAGACCTTCGAGCCTACGCATTCCGTTTCCCCGCAACATGTTGACAACAATGACAATGTAACCTTACGGGAATAACATGTGCCTGTTAAGGTTTTTATATGTTAAATTATACTTGCCCGTGTCCTAGTTCATAGCTACCATGCTTCATGTATTGTAGGCTCTCCATGAGTACGTCTGTAGTTCGTACCCTATAGGCTAAAATGTAGGGTTCCGGTGAGATATATGCATCTCAAAATCAATTATAGGCTGTGTAAGCACTATTATTGTTATCTCTTCTCTTCTCTTCTTCAACACTGTAACATCATCTAACACCCCCTTAAGCTATTCGTCATGGAGTGTCACCTGCCTATTGATGAGTTCAAGTTCCTGCCTCATCATAGTATTCACAATGGTTTGGATCACCACGTAGGTCTGCTGTGTGATGATCTGCACTTATATGTGTGTTAGAAAATATTGGTTCATTTGCTGCATTTGGCTCTACCTGTGTGTAGTCTCTCATCCTATTACTATCTGTTTATCAATTATATGCCCCCCGTAGGTTCTCTATTACAATAAATACTTAAAAAGCAAGGTCCAAAGTCTAAACGAATTAACTCATTACTCATGATAATAGTAATGATAGCTTAAACAATAATAGCACCAGCAACCAGTCCCGCATGATCAAAAGAACAATAGGAGCAGTGCAGCACCAACTATTAGCCCAAAGATATCCAAATAGGACAATAAGAAGATCGCCTAGCACGTAAAACAAAAAAGTAGGAATAATGTTGCTGCGACACACTAGCTCGTCCAAAAAAAAAACAATTGTAGCATACCCAAAGAAAAAACCACCAATAATGTGGTTGCGACACAATAGCATGTACAAAAAACAATAATCCAACACATACAAGAAAAAAAACAATGGCAACAGTCCAACACATCAACAAAGAAACAACGTACATACAAATTGTTGTAATGATGTAATTTTTAGAATTGCGTCTGAATTATTAATATAAACGTAACACTGTTAGTCCTATATTATTCATCTGCAGTGTAATAAAGGTTGAAGTTCAACATTGCCAGTCATGAAGTTTTGTAAACTTACTCTCTTTCAGATCAGAAAATGACGATCCAACCATCCAGATTGTTGAGAAATAAGGTAGGAACACGTACCCAAAATTTCAAGCTGATCCAACGGTTAACGAATCCACAGATTATGAGAGTAAGACACTATTACAGGCTGGAACCTCTTCCTAGTCGACTTTATTCAACAAGTACAATAGGTTCATTCAAGTCAAAACTAATGACATCAACCAAATTTGCGTCGCTCTGCATTTGAGAAACACAACATGTCTAATGACATTAGTACATGATTAATGTTAAATTATGTTTAGGCATAAAAAAATAAATAAAATTTGGGGATAAATATGACTCAATTATTCACCTATAAATAAATATGTGTTCGTGAATGAGAATTTGTTTGGGGAGTGTATACATCACATGAAATAGCATTTTCAGTTGCCACTTTCTTATTTTTCTTTAAAAAAAACAAGCTAATAATGAAATGATTAATTAATATACAACCTTAAAAACAAATATATAAACTTACTTTTTTTGAGACTTTCTTTGCCCTCTCCATTGCACTCTCCATCGTACTTTTTTGCCTTCTCTTTCTTCGAAAAGAATCAGTTCTAGGCTTTAATCCATTTGTTATTCTGTTATAATTAATTGAATTTAATGTGCTTTCGCCCCCAACTAAATTTCTTGTCTCAGTTACACCAACTGAATATGCTGTCTCAGTAATGCCAGACTCCAGCAGTTGATCCATTTCTTTAACAAATATATCTTCCACCCATAATGTATTTTTCCCCTTTTTCCATAACATGCACATATGTTTTATGAGATTGTGCGGCTCTAACATCTGATTTCCTATATAAAGCACAAATATTTTTGTATCGTTCTGTTGCTTTGAATTTAGGATCCTTAACAATTGTTCGACCTTGCCTATCTTCAATTAAAGTGGACCTTGCATCTCGAGTCCATCTCTTAAGTATATATCAATGAGGGAATTCATTAGGGTTAATATGCTCTCTTAAAACTTTTAAAGCATGCCTACATATTATCCCTCTAGTCTCAAAATGCTTACAACTGCAAGTTAACCCATCATCCACCATATGTTAAGTCACGTAATATGATTTTTGGACATTAAAAACACATATGTTGTTGTAATGACCCGTGTTTTGGGATGTGAGGAGTTAGTCAGTTGTGCATTCGGGCAAGGACTCTTGTCTAGATGGTTAGCGGGAGTCTGAGGGTGTAACACCTTGGTGGGGATCTCGCAGCCCAATCAGGGAGCAGGGGTCAAGGGGTTAGTGCCCCTTACAGGAATTTTGGGGCAGCGCTCTAGAAGCCAAATTATTTTGAAGGAAGACGAGTTAGAATTTCGTGTGTAGGATAGTCGATGTAGCCTTAGTCGGTGTGGCAAGGGTCGACGTGGTCGACCTGGATGAATGAGTGTAACAACCCAACCCACCCATAGCACGATATTGTCCGCTTTTGGTCACTCGTTGGTCTACTAGCTAGGCCCCCTCACGGTTTTGTTCTTGGCAGTCCCCACTGGCACCCCAAAAGGCCTCATGCTAAGAGAGGTATCCATAGCCACCTAAGTAGCCTACTTCGTTCTCCTCCCTAGCCGATGTGGGACATTACATCACCCCCCCCTTGGAGAGCCCAGCGTCCTCGCTGGCACACCAACCCAGGCCCTGGCTCTGATACCATTTGTAACAACCCAACCCACCCGTAGCACGATATTGTCCGCTTTGGCACCCCGAAAGGCCTCATGCCAGGAGGGGTATCCACAACCACCTAAGTAGCCTGCTTTGTTCTCCTCCCCAAACGATGTGGGACATTACAATGAGCGATCGACGTGGTCAACGTGGGTCGTTTGAGCTTTGGTCGATTCGAGATCAAGTCAACGTGGGGACGATGTCTGGCCGAGGTCGACCAAGTGCAATTTCCTGAGAGCTTTTCTGCTTGTGTTGGTCGATGCAAAAAAGTGGTTGATGTGAGGTTGACGTGGTCGACCCAGCTATAAGTCGATATTGTGTGAGATGAGGATTGGTTGATGTGGGGTCTGGTCGATGCAAGAAAAGGTGGTCAATGTGGTCGATCTCGGCTGATTTTGGTTGACGTTGTCTTGTGGTAGTGAGTTTTTTCATATTACTTTCTATTCTGCAATTTTAGGGTTTTGTTGTTTTGAAGCCATCGTTGTAGAGAGAGAGAGAGAGAGAGAGAGAGAGAGAGAGAGAGAGAGAGAGAGAGAGAGAGCGTTTGTTGCCACTGCGTTCTTGGAGAAAGAGAGATGCCTTTGGGGAGGAGCAAGGATTTAGGGGGATCTTCCGATTTCAAACCCTAACACAACCAAATTCAAGGTAGGGATTCTATACCTCTCTTGAACTTATTTAGGGTTAGACCTTGAGGTAATTGGTATGTTATGAATATATATGTAAATTCATATAGGTGTGATCTCCTATATGAATGTTAGCCTTCATTGGCATGTTATGCTTGAAGGTGTTGATGGTTTCGAGGTTAGTAAGGATTAAGTGTTCGTTTCGTGGCATAGTTACATTTGTCCGTGTTGCGTTCCTCGCGGGAAACCTTGAGAATTATAGGAGGGTCATGAGTGAAAATGCATTATGTGAACTTAACTCAATTGTGGCTTATATGATGGTTGTTGAATACACGTGATATTAATTTGTTGTGGATATGCAATGTTGTGTTGTGCTTGAAAGTATGTTATGAGGAACTATGATAGCCTGTGTGGCTGTGGTAGTGGTAGCCTTTGTGGCTGTGGCTATGGTTGTGTTTGCTTATGTGTTTATATTTTATTGTCAAGACACTTCACTTGTGTACGTCATCATGTAGATGCTAGGAGCATGAGATGGGTTGGGGACACGTGATCCCTACTGAGCTGTGGTTGCTCACCCCTCCTGTTGTGATTTGTTTTTCTTTTCAGGAACCTACAGGCGTTAGGTGGGACACCAGGGTGGAAGACTATGTTTATTGTTTTATTGTTTCGTCTTATATTAATTTGAGAAACTATTATAACCCTAATGGGGGAATGATATAAAAGATATTTGAATTTAATTTAGATATGTGGTTTGTCTTGTGAACATTTATTGTGGATGATTATGATGTTGTGTGGTATTATTTATCCCAACACCTTATCCAATGCATGGGTAAAGGGGAGTCATGAATTGGTTTCCTCAGGTTGGAAATCTGGGGCGTAACAATATGCTATCATAGCATGTCTAGTTTGCCTAGGGTAGTGTGTGGATTTGGTTATCTTGAGTCCTTTGGAGGAGCCTGGAGGGACATGCCTGATCAAAATGGTCCTCTTTGAACCTCTAAGGTGTACTTGGGGTAGTCCAGTCCTGTGGTAGGATTTGCATGCATTGACATTAGGGCACTAGTTGCATTTGTTGTTTATGTGTGATTGTTTGGATAATAGTGATAAAGCTTTAAATGTGAATAACCTGATAAGGCTTTAAATGTGCAACTCTGATATTTTGTGATAACTTGAACATGACTAAGAAGAAAAGAACTGTGGTCTGGAATTGTGTATTTGTGGAATTGACACTTGTGCAATGTGAATTAATGCGAACTGAAATGCATGTAATGTGTGTAATGCAATGTGATAATTAAATTGAGAAATGGGGTTGAGGTAGTGAGACTAGATGGATTTCGAATGCGCTTTGACGATTGTGTTCCTTACTTCGTGTAGTAAGAATGCCACCGAGGAGAGTGAATCGTGCGTCTGGGGCAGTGGCTGATGAGTCATCCTCCCATGAGGGGCTAGGTATAGGGCAACCTGCTGGAGGAAATATGCTGTTGCTGGCACAGCTGCGAGAGGGCATCTGACAGGAAGTCCAAGAGCTGAGGGAGGGTATCCGGCAAGAGGCTCGGGAGGAAGTGCGCCATGAGATGGCGGCATAGCAGGTTGTGCCGCCACTACCACCAGTGGGTGAGTTACCTCATGAGCGTGAGAGTCCGCTAGGTGGCGTGCCAATTTATCGAGTAGAGGATGATATGGTGACGAGGTTCCGAAAGGAACAACCACCAAGATTCAAGGGAGAGGGGCATCCAGTGGGGGCTGAGCACTGGTTGAGGCAAATTGAGCATGTATTTTCCTTTCTCCGACCCAGGGAAGAGGACAACGTGAGGTTGGCTATTCGGCAGCTAGAGGGTAATGCCATGGAGTGGTGACAGAGTGTCGCGGGAAGCCGTGAAGTACAGTTCATGATGTGGGAGAAATTCTTGCAACTCTTCCATGATGAGTTCTTCCCTGAGTCATTGAGGTGGCAAAAGAGGGAGGAATTTGGTAGCTTGAGACAGGGATCGAGGACAGTGCCCGAGCATGAGCGGGAGTTTTGGAGCTTAAGTAGATTTGCTCCGGAGACTGTGGCGAGGGAGGACCTGAAGGCCCACAAGTTCACCTTGGGTCTTAGGTAGAGAGTGGCGATTTTGCGATTGAGGACTTATGCTAAAGTTATTGAGACAGGCCGTATAGCTGAGTGAGAGCTAGATGATGGGAGGCAGGCCCAACAGGGACGTCAGTTGAAGGGTGGATTCGATCGTGATTTAGGGTCCAAGTGGCCCAAGACCGAGGAGGGAGGTTGTAATGACCCGTATTTAGGAATGTGAGGAGTTAGTCATAGTTATGCCTTTTGAGTGGCAATTGTTAGGTTTTTGGGAGATTTCTTCTCATACACATTAGCTAAAACACTTTGTATATTGATGAGGAAGCATGAGGCAAGAGATGAGCTCAAGAGAGAGCATTTAGAGGTTGCACGTGACAATGGCCTTTGTCACATGCTGTGATGTTTCTACATGGGAGCCTTACAGAACAAGTTCTAAAGCTAGTGGCAAAATCCTAGGCCATTTGGAGGTTGCACGTGACAATGGCCTTTGTCACATGTAGCCATGTTTTTACACTGTCTCCTTCGTTTTGTTATGTTGATAGTCTTTTCCCGAAGGACTATGTTCGAATTTTGGCTATTTTTTCCTGTGTGGAGATGGGAAGGTTAAAACATATTTCACTTATCAAAACTACCTCGTTTTGATAAGTGCTGCACCTGGTGATTAGGTCAAGTGTTGTGTGTTTAAAAGGAAATTTCTTTTTTAGGGTTCATTCTCGCCCGCCACGAATGAGAGAGAGAGAGAGAACCCTCTCCCGATCGTTCTTTGTTGTGTTCGTGTGGGTGGACGGAGTCAAGCGTGGGAGCAAGAGCAAGGAGGATCTTTTCGAGGTAGGGATTCTATTCTTTCTTGAACCTCTTCTAGGGTTAGGTCTTGTGGTAGATGAATTGTAGATGATTTATGTTTATATAAATATGAAAATTCATATAGGTGTGATCTCCTATATGAATGTTGGCCTTCAATGGAAAGTCATGTTTGGATATATCGAGGAGTCTCGGGGTCTGGGGATTTCGGGTTCATTCACGTGGCCGTTGAACTTGGAGGCCGTTTGGGTGTCTGTGCTATTTGTTCATGGTTGGGTTCGTTAGGGTTGGTTCCACAAGAGGGCCTCGTGGGGAAACCTTAGGGTTTCCAGGAGTTATGTTTGAGAACATAATATGTGGATATGATAATTATGGTTTGAGTGATGGTTGTTGAATACATGTGTTATTTGATGTAATGTGAAAGTATATTATTGTCTTGTGCTTGAAAGTGTCTTGTGTGGAATTATGGTAGCCTTGTGTGGTGTGGATGTGGGAGCCTGTGTGGCCGTGGTTGTGATTGTGCCCGTTTATGTGGTGTGTCTTGTTTATTATAAACATTGATTGTCACCTGTTAATATATTATTGCCACGACACTACACTTGTACACGTCCTGGTTGGATCAAGCCCGGAATTTAGATAATGCTAATACAGCCCTATGTAATTTGATTTGAGAACTTTGTTGTTTTTTCTTAAGTCATTGCAGAAGATATGATCTTCATCCGGGTCTACACTCGTGAGAGCAAAGCTAAGGATATGATATATAATCCTGATCCAGGTGAGAATGAGTGTCGTCAAACACTTGGTATATAACCAAGTTTTTACTTCATACGGAATAAGGATCATTCGTGCGTACTAAGAACCTAAAAGCTACGGACTAAGAAATCTGCACCTAATACTTCAAATGGACTAAGTCAAATAGATGCGGAGTAAGAATCTTAGTCTACAAAGTCGCAAGGAGTAAGAGAGTTGTCACGGAGTTGAAAAATTAAGTCTTTCACTCAACCGGACTAAAGTAAAAAAAGACACGGAGTAAGGAATCCGAGTCTTCCATACATGTGGAGTAAGGAAGTAGTTATACGGAATAAAGACTTGAGTCTTTATTCACACGGAGTAAGAAAACTAGATGCGTTGTAAGGAATCCGAACCACTCACTCATGCGGAGTAAGGATGTGCTGATACGGAGTAAGCCATCCGTTCCTTTGACTCATGCGGAGTAAGGAAGCGCTGATGCGGAGTAAGCACTCCAACCTTCTCTTTCATATGGAGTAAGGAAGCACTTACACGGAATAAGGATTCCAGGACGAAATTGATACGGAGTAAGCAATCAGTATTATGGAGTAAGGATCCGAGCTTAGTTTAAACATGGAGTAAGTAACCTTACACCGGATTCAAGAAGACGCTACTTCAACTTATCTCTTCATATTCAAAGTCACTAGCTCGCTGCTTCCCGATGTAAGACAAACTTGTTGAGAACCTAAAGCATCTTACACGTGGATCATCCGGATATGTGGACATAACTTTAACTACACTTAGGAACTTACAAAGACTCTAATAAGTTGCAAACCCAAGATCTTGAAGACCACATCCATAGCAATTGAGGCAGAGAGATTTCCGAGAGACATGAATGTGCACAATGTCCAGAACAACAAGTTCGAGGTTGTCTCTTGTGGATGTCGCTATAAATAGAAACACTTGTACACTTTATTAATGTGCATAAGTGAACGTGTAACAGGTTTTGTGTACGTACTAAAAGCTCATTGAGATCATAGAGGCTAGTGTGTAAGTACTTGTAAACAGAGTGTTAAAGAGTTGTTAAGTAGGTCTAAAAGCTTTCAAGCTTTTAGTCGCTTCCATTTTGTTGTACTTATCTTACTGATAATAAAACAAAATACTTCCACTATCTGGTTATCTTCCGCATTAATTCTATCTCTTAACTAGATAAGTGTTGTGCCAAAGAGTTAGAAAAGAGTTTCGATAAGAGCCTATTCACCATCCTCCAGGCTCCAAGGGACCAACAAGTGGCAACAGAGCAAGTTCTATCTGTTCAAAGTAGAGATCCCACTCCTTCTCTCTCAATGGCCAAAGAAAGCAGTATACTATTCAACACTCGCCTTAACTCCGGAGGTGCATAAGAGCCCTTCCCCAATCGTAGCAGCAATGAAAATGTCGATCCACCTCAACCTATTGCTGCCACTACTTCACAACTACGGAGTTCTGGTTTCACTCTGACAAAGCCGCCAAAGTTCACACTTGAGCTTTTCTCCCAGTGGAAAGCTCGCATGAGGATGTTCATGGTTTGCCATGATCATCTCATGTGGCCGTGTCTTCATTAGGAGATACCCACTTCGATGACAATCGGAGAACATGGAGTTAGAAGACCAAAGACTAATGCTGAACTCACCAATGATGAAAGAGCCTGGCAGTGTGCAAACAAAAAGGCTCTGGCATATGTTACATCGTCTTTGGACTCCAAAGCTTTCAAGGACGTCCAGGGCTGCACGACAGCGAAAGCTGTCTGGGATAAACTGACAATCCTCTATGAGGGAAGTTAGTCCCAAATGCAGAATGTTATCTGCACTCTCAGACAGAACTTTGAGAGTTTTAATCACAAACCTGGCGAATCTCTCAAGAGCATTTATCGGAGATTCGGGGAATGATGATACTTTTAGCATACTGAGGAATGATGATACTGAAGAGTCTGAGAATTCTGACTCTGACGATGAAGAGGAAATAGCTCTTCTCGTCAAATCCTTTGAGCGATTCCTGCGGAAAAGCGGAAAAGGATTCAGAAAAGGCTCCTCATCGTCATTCCAAAGGAAGGAGCGATCAGAGTCTAGTTCCCAGGAATGCTATAACTGCAGGAAACCTGGTCACTGAGCGAAGGACTGTAAATCCAAATCTAAAGTGGCCGAGAAAAGTGACAAGGTTACTCCTCGATGCTCCATCTCAGACAATAACAAGAATAAGAGGAAGGCGTTCGTCACAAAGTATATCAGTGGCTTGGAAGAAGAGGAGGAATCCTCGGATGATGAGCCAACTCCTAAGCCGAACGTCTGCCTCATGGCAAATACTGAGGTACCTTCGATCTCTGAGCTTATGAGTAAATTAGAACCTCTTACTACTGAACGTGATCATGAAAAGAATGAGAGACTAATAATTACTCAAATGTACAAATATATGGAAAGTGAGAACAAACATCTTGAGATTACCGTTGCTAGACTAGAAAAGGACATAACTGACTTCAGGGGTAAAAAGGCTTGGTATCATGATCTAAGAGTTGAAAATCACTTGCTAAATACCAACCTAAGTGGCCTAAAAGTGATTGTGAAACGACTCAAAAATGAACTGGGATAAGAAAAGGAAATAAATCGTAAGTGCCTAAAATCTTGAGGAAATAGCCTCTACTTTTAGAACTGATCAAGACAACATCCGAGTCAAACCTGGCCTAGGCTCCGAACCATCGACCTCCACACAAACTATTGAGTGTCCTCTGGATTTCATTCCGAAACTAACCAACATTTACCCTGTTAGTACGTCTAAACCGTTGGATGGTTTCATTTCAGGTGGCACCATAGTCTATGATTGTGGAACTGAGGCTGTTACTACAGTTCCCGAAGTAGTAGCACCCGTATCTAATGATGAAGGGAAGGTTGCTGCAGTTAAAGCCGAAACTATAGCACCGAGAAAGAAAGGAAAGGCTAAGTTTGGCGCATCTAGGGCCAAGAGCGCGTCACCCAATCACAAAGGATTAGGGAACAGAGTAGAAAATCTGTTAATCCTGAGAAACCTGTAACCCCTGTTACCACTCCGCATCATAGTGTTTGTTCCATCTGTAGAGAAATAGGTCATTATCACTATGAATGCTGGAGCTTATCTGATAGCTAGCTTTGTAATCAAATTCATATTAATAAAGATCAGTTTATCAAAAAGGGTTCTTCGAGCAAATCAAAATCCAAATCTCAAAGGAGTGTCTCTCCCAAGAAAACCCAAGTAAAAGAAGCAGCTGAACCTAACAAAATAAAGTCAACCTGGAAAGCTAAAATTCCTAACAAAGTTAAATCCGGAACTGTTGACACGACTGCTATTTCTCCTAACCGCCCGAAACAAGTTTGGGCACCAAAAGTGTAAACTGTTGTCTTACAAGAGCATCTCTAGATTGCATTGCCGGATCACTTGAAGTTAAAGATCAATCAAAGCAAGTGGATCCTTGATAGGTCATTATCACTATGAATGCTGGAGCTTATCTGATAGCTAGCTTTGTAATCAAATTTATATTAATAAAGATCAGTTTATCAAAAAGGGTTTTTCGAGCAAATCAAAATCCAAATCTCAAAGGAGTGTCTCTCCCAAGAAAACCCAAGTAAAAGAAGCAGCTGAACCTAACAAAATAAAGTCAACCTGGAAAGCTAAAATTCCTAACAAAGTTAAATCCGAATCGTTGACACGATCGCTATTTCTCCTAACCGCCCAAAACAAGTTTGGGCACCAAAAATGTAATCTGTTGTCTTGTAGGAGCATCTATGGAATTCACTGCCATCTCACTTGAAGTCAAAGATCAATCAAAGCAAATGGATACTCGATAGCGGATGCTCCGGACATATGACGGGTGATAAGTCTCTGCTCGTGGATGTTACTGACAAATGAGGACCATCCGTAACATATGGTGACAACAATAAAGGTAAGACTGTGGGGTATGACACTTTAACCAACGGCTGTGTATCATTTACTAAGGTTGCATTAGCCGAAGGTTTGAAGCATAATCTGCTGAGTGTCAGTAATTTATGTGACAAAGGATTCACAGTTTCCTTTTTGTCAAACACCTGCACAGTGAGGGAAAACCTATCCGGAGATGTTAAGTTATCCGGATTAAGAGACGGGGACATATATTCAGTGGTCTTAAGAAATAATTCTTCTGACCCTATAAGCTTCCTCACTAAAGCGTCAGATGAAGAAAGTTGGTTATGGCACAAGCGTTGCGCACATTTAAATTTTAAAACCTTGTCTAAATTAGCGTTGCTTGATTTAGTAAATGGTTTGCCCAAACACAAAATCTCCAGAGACTCCCTCTGTAGAGAAATGCGAACTCGGCAAGCAGACCAAACACAGCTTTAAGAGCAAATCAGTTAATTCAATAACTGCTCCGCTGCAACTTCTTCACATGGACCTCTGTGATCCCATTTCTATTGCTTCTCTTCCCGGTGCGAGATATACCATAATGGTTATCGATGACTTCACCAGGTATACATGGGTGATGTTCCTGAAGTCAAAGTATCAAACCTTTGAACATCTTGTAGATCTCTTCAACTGGATAAGCAATTCACAAGGACTGAGCATTAAGTGCATCAGGAGTGATCATGGTATGGAGTTTGATTTTTCCGATATGAGATCATATTGTTCTGAACAGGGCATTCAGCACGACTTCTCTGCGCTCAGGACTCCACAACAAAATGGAGTTGCTAAGCATAAGTATCGCACCCTAGTCGAAGCCGGTAGATCCATGTTAGCAGGGGCAAAGCTTCCTCTCAGTCTATGGGCTGAAGCTATGTCAACTGCATGCTATGTTCAGAATAGAACTCTTATCAATAAGGTTACCATGAAAACACCCTACGAGATGTGGAGAGGAAGAAAGCCATCGATCTCTCATTTCAAAGCTTTTGGGTGTGTTTGCTACATGTTAAATAACGGCAAAGAGGGCTGGAGTAAATTTGAGCCAAAATCCGATGATGGGATCTTTGTCGGATACTCTTTACACAGCAAGGCTTATTGTATTTTCAATAGAAAGCGTCTAACTATTGAAGAATCTATCCATGTTAATTTTGATGAATCTAATCTTGACTGGTCAAGTGTAGGATCTTCAAATTCTTTTATGCAGGATCATACAAATATAATCGACTACTCTCAGTTCAGACATGTTCCCGCTACTATTATTGACCAATCAACAAGCACCGGTGAAGCAAGAAGAAATGCTACTGATGATGCTTCATAAGACTCGGACTCAGGACTTCCACCTATCTCCAAACAAATTATTACGGACATTCATAACTCCGGAGAACCTTCAAGTCCGTCCAGACCAATTAATACTGAAAGCAACAGTGCTGAAGAACTTCCAAGTACTTCAAGAACTTTTCATCTAACGGATACAAATGATCTGGAAGAAACTCAATCAACTGATATCCAAGATCCACCCAATCTGGCAGAGCTTCAAATCATCAACTACTCACCACCTCTTGTGCAGAACTACAGGTGGACTCGGAACCACCCATCAGATCAAGTGATTGGTGATCCTACTGTTGGAGTACGAACTAGGGCAGCCACTTCCAATCTATGCCTCTACTCGTGTTTTCTATCACAACTAGTGGTGAGTAACTCTTTACTCCCCATTTAATCGACACTTGTCAATAATGAACACATGAAATCAAAGACACTATTAAAATGATTAAATACTATTTTCATTTGAATTAAAAACAAAAAGGCTAGTATGTTTAGATTTGCATTGGTTATTTAGTTCATTTATTATGCATTGAGTGGATCACTCAAATAACAAACACTAATATCTATAAATGATTTGAAGTATACGAGATGTACGTGGTTCACTTGACAGGACATACTCCACGGCGGTGAGGTACTTCTTACTCCTCGTCTAACCAACGCTTGTTGATAACGATCGCACAAATCAAAGACTCTATTAAAATGGATAAACATAATTTTTGTTTGTATTACAAACCAAAAAGCTTATTTGTAAGCTTATTTGTTTGTGTCACTCTAAGAGATCGCTCTACGAGATTACCACTCAAGAGTCATGCTTGGGCTTACGATCTAGGTCTGCTGGGTTTAGTTCTTTGATTTTGAAAGGGAATTCTGTTTGTCGAGGGTGAGTCCTCATCTGTCTTTGAAGCTTAACTGTTGGTAGATCATGAGATGAATCCTCATGCCATTCTGATATACGGATAATCCTGTGAGTAAGAAGAACAAACATGCTAGGATGTATGCTAATGATGCATGAAGATGCATGAATGTATGTGACTTTATGATTAAGTTTGTAAATCCTTCTCCTCCGCCGGGAAAGAGGCCAGTGGATGACTTGTGCTTTTTGTTCTCTCTTTGCTCCAAGAGACCGGGGCTCCATGCTAATATCCCCATGCATGGAATGTTCAAGAAAACTCTACTTGGGGAATTTTTTTATTTTATTATTATTATTATTTTTTAAAAAAAATTTGAAAAATGACAAAGAATTTTGAGAAAACTACATCATCATGACAACATGACTCATGCATTATCATAAGAGTTTAACAAGTCTTCCTTTTATAAAACAGAATGACAGGTTTTCAAGATATTGGTCTTCAAAGTTGATCAAGGTATGCTCAAGACTTAACCAATCCTTCTGTTCGCAGACTGGCCTTTGATGTGGAGTAACTGATCTGTCCCTCTGAGGTGCTTGAGATTTTATCAGACTGCTTTAGGTGACTTTGGATCCTAGTCCCTTTGTTTGGCTTTGTATTTTACCCTTAGTGCCCTTTCGGGTTTTCACTAAGTCCACCTTTAATTCTTCTCTCTTTTCATAGAGCTTTGTATTTTACCCCTAGTACCTTTTCGGGTTTTCACCAAGTCCACTCTTTAGTTTTAACTTTCTTTTCTTTGTGCCAAACTGAGATTTTGTAGCCATTTATATGAAGGAGGGGAAAAGGGTGAGATTTAGACTCACTCGGGTAAGCTGGTTTTGATTTAGCGAAAATGGTGAACGACCGTTTGGAATTCTTTTGCAAGATGAGAAGGCCTTTGTTTTTGGCCCTTTGGTGCTTTCCTTTTTTGCTTTTACTCAGGGAAAGGCTCCCTCAATGGTAAATAAGGATAAAAGGTTCAAGAACATGGAGAATTCTTTCAATAAATGGCAATTTCAAATCCACTTTGGTACAAGAATAGAAATTAAACATAAAATTTCTTTATAGCATCACTGCTTATAGGGTTCGGGAGTTCATCTCCATCCATTTTGGTGAGGACGAGTGCACCACCCAAGAAAGCTCTTTTTACAACACATGGCCCCTCATAGTTTGGAGTCCATTTGCCTCTGTGATCATGCTATATTGGTAGTATCTTTTTCAGGACCAGGTCTCCTACTCGAAATGCCCTCGGTCGCACCTTTTTGTTGAAGCTAGCCATCATTCTCTTTTGATAAAGCTGACCTCGGCAGACTGCTGTGAATCGCTTTCCTTCAATCAGGTTTAGTTGTTCGAAACGGTTTCTGACCCATTCGGCTTCGTCCAACTTGGTATCCATGAGTACCCTCAGTGATGGAATCTCTACTTCAACTAGTAAAATAGCCTCCATGCCATAAACTAAGGAAAATGGTGTTGCCCCAGTTGAAGTCCGGATTGTGGTTCTGTAGGCATGTAGTGCATATGGGAGTTTCTCGCTCCAATCTTTGTACGTCTCAGTCATTTTTCGGATAATGTTCTTGATATTCTTGTTTGCCACTTCTACCGCTCCGTTCATTTGAGGACGGTAAGGTGTAGAGTTGCGATGTCGGATCTTGAACTGTTCACACAAATTGTCCATCATCCGACTATTCAGATTGGCAGCATTATCTGTTATGATGTGCTCCAGAAGCCCATAGCGGCACACGATGTTGTTGCGGATAAACTTAGTGATTATTGACTGCGTGACTTGGACGTAGGAGGCTACTTCGACCCACTTAGTGAAATAGTCGATGGCTACAAGAATGAATTTGTGTCCATTAGAGGCTTTTGGGAATATGGGCCCAATGACATCCATGCCCCATAATGCGAATGGCCACGAAGATGTAAGCACGTGTAGCTTAGATGGGGGTGCTTGAATACGATCCCCATAAATCTGGCATTTAAGACATTTACGTACATACTCAATGCAGTCCTTTTCCATAGTAACCCAATAGTAGCCCATCCTCATGATCTGCCTAGTTAGTGTATGCCCATTTGCATGAGATCTGCAGTCGCCATTGTGAACCTCATTGGTGACCCAAGCTGCTTCATCTTTGTCTAAGCACCGCAGTAAAACTTGGTTATGGTTGCGTTTGTATAGAATTGAACCGTCGAGGAAGTAATTGATGTTTGCTCGTCGGATGTTTCTTTTTTCTGCTTCTGAGGCCCCTACCGGATATGAGTCTTCGGGACAGGTACTATTTGATATCTTGATACCAAGGCTTGTTGTCGGTGTCAACATTGGTTACCATGTTGTAAATGGGTTCCTTGTTCACATTGATGTCAAAGCATGGTATTTCGAAGCATGTGTCCAATCGAAGGAGGGAGGGTAGAGTCACTAAAGCATCAAGAATTCGATTATGCTTTGTTGACATGTGTTCAAATGTAATTTCATCAAATAGGTTAGCCATTTAACAAATCATTTGTTGGTAAGGAATCAACTTGTGATTTCGAGTTTCCCATTCCTTTCTAACTTGATAAATGACTAGAGCTGAATCCCCGAACACTTGTAATTTTCTGATTCCTTTACTCAATGCCTCTTGGAGGCCCATTACACAAGCTTCATATTCTGCTATATTGTTTGTGCAAGGGAATGTCAACTTGGCAGCCATCAGAAAATGTATGCCGGATGGGGAAATTAAGACTGCCCCGATGCCATGACCAGATAAGCTTGATGCTCCATCAAACCATAGGGTCCATGTGTCTGACTCTTCATTTTCTTGGATGGTATTGATGAATTCATCTGGAAAATCAGAGATCGCTGGCTCATACTCTTCCAAGGCTCAATCCGCTAGATAATCAGCTATGATGCTTCCTTTGATGGCATTTTGAGGCACATAGACAATGTCATATTCCGCTAAGAGTAGCTGCCACTTAGCAATTCTTCCCGTCATGGATGGCTTTTCCAATAGGTATTTGAGTGGGTCATGTCTACAGATGAGCCATGTGGTATGGTAGAGTGTATCTGCCTTAATCTTCGTGCTTATCCAAGCGAGGGCAAAACAAGTTTTTTTCTAGAGTGTACTTTTCCTCACAAAGTGTAAACTTCTTGCTCGAGATAGTAAATGATTTGCTCTTTCTTCCCTGAGGCATCATGTTGTCCAGTACACAACCCATCGAGGTGTCTCGGACTGTTAAGTATAGAATCAGAGGTTGACCGGATCCGGGGGAACCAAAATTGGAGGGTTCATCGAATCGCTTAATTGTGTCAAAGGCCTCCTGACATTCATTGTTCCATACCTCAGGACTATTCTTGCGCAAGACCTTGAAGACGGGTTCATAGGTCATAGTGAGTTGTGAAATGAATCAAGCGATGTAGTTGAGTCTTCCGAGGAATCCTCTAACTTCCTTGATAGTTTTTGGCACGGGCATATCCTGGATGGCCCGGACTTTATCGGGATCAATCTCAATTCCCCGTTGACTGACGATAAATCCCAATAGCTTGCCTGATGTAGCCCCAAAAGTACATTTGGCTGGATTTAACTTCAAATGGTATTTTCGTAGTCTGTCGAAGAGCTTACACAACACTTCCACACGGTCCTTGTCTCCTTTCGACTTGCCGATCATATCATCGACATAGACCTTTACTTGTTTGTGCATCATGTCATGGAATAGTGTTACCATGGCTCTTTGATAAGTTACCCCAGCATTTTTGAGTCCGAAAGGCATGACATTGTAGCAAAACGTGCCCCATATAGTGATGAATGTAGTCTATTCCTTGTGTTTAGGATCCATCCGAATTTGGTTATAGCCAGGAGAACCCATCCATGAAGGAAAACATAGTATGTCTTTGGTGTTGTCTACCAAAGTGTCAATGTGAGGTAGTGGGAAGTTATCTTTAGGACTAGCCCTATTGAGGTCGTGATAGTCTACACACATACGGACAATCCCCCCTTTCTTTGGAACTGGTACGATATTGGCCACCCATTCTGGATAGTGGGCCACACTAAGGAACCCTGCATCCCATTGCTTTTTGACTTCTTCCTTGATCTTTAGTATCATCTCCGGTCTTATCCTCCTTAGCTTTTGCTAGACAGGCTTACACTCGGGCTTCAAAGGTAGCTGGTGTTGCACTATATCTGTATCCAAGCCAGGCATATCCTTGTAGGACCAGGCGAACACGTCGATGTAGGTCCTCAAAAGATCAAGCAGCTGATCTTTGATACTGTTGGGAATGAAGGCCCCCAATCTCAGTTCTCTTGGCTCAGTGGCAGTTCCGAAGTTCATAATTGTGACTGGGTCTTCACTAGGGATAGTGAGCTGGTCTTCCTTTTCTAGAAGGCGCTTAATATCTTCTGGTAGCTCAGGATCTTCTACTGTACCAGCTTCCTCTTCCTCAGACACTGACTGCTCCCAGTTTGGATCATGGCCAAGCCTTAAGCAACTCATTTCTTCTTTTCTTACCATATCTTTAAATTTATCATACCTGTTTGAAAAAGTCTGACTTACTCAACCATATATGATAATGCACATGCTATGAAATGCAAGAGGATATTTTTGAAAAAGTTTTATTTTATTCAAACTTTCAAAAATAAGTTTACAACAAATTCAGAATTTGAAATTGAAAAACAACGAAGAGAAAACATTAAAAATGTCCCAGCAGGTTCCTTTAACTGTTTACATGATAGGGAGGTCCAAGCTTTTCCAGTTGTCCAATTGTTGTCCCGGGTCTCCTTGGCAAACCCGAACCAGTTCCACATGTTCATTGTCATCCCCTGTAGTGGCCACTGTCTCTTCCCTCTAATTTATGAATCCCGCGCTCCTAAATGTAGCTTCGAGCGGTGGGAAAATCATCTTCTGTTCTTGGAAAGCTCTTTTCTCCATCTTAGCCAATCGGCTATCCCTTCTTCTTGAAGTCTCTAATTGCCTTTCAGCTTTAGTAGGCTTGTAGCCTAGCCCAAATCTTTCGATTGTGCTTTGGACCCAACATTACTCCCCTCCCAAGAAGACACCTTGTCCACAAGGTGGATGGAATGAAGGGAACTGCTCATCAATCATCTCAAGCGGTTCCCATGTGGCTTCATAGCTGGGTAAATATTTTCACCGAATCAACACCTCTGTTTTGCCCGTTGGGCCTGTCAGACTTTGGCGCACGGCTTCCGGAGAAGCAGGCTCCAACACAATTTCCATACCTTCAGTTAATGTAGGTGGCAACAATGGGGAGGGTGGGTGGTCGCCAATAACCCAACGCAACTGAGATATATGAAACACAGGGTGAATCATTGAGGTAGGTGACAACTGCAAGCAATACGCTACTTCACCAATCCGCTCAATAATTTCATATAGTCCAAAATAGCGAGGGGATAGCTTCTCATTTCGTCGACGCGCCACAGTCTGTTGACGATACGATCATAGCTTCAAATACACCCGGTCCCCGACTGCAAATTGGATATCCCTCTGATGCCCATTAGTTTGCTTCTTCATAATTTGTTAAGCGCGTGATAAGTGTCACTTTAATTCAGCTAGGGTACGGTCTCTGTCCACCAAGCACTCATCTACCAGCGTTACTGGAGTCTTTGGATGCCCATAATGTATGAGATGCGGGGGGGGGGGGGGGGTGGTCTTGCCCATATAAGATTTTGAAAGGAGTAGTTCGTGAAGCAGTATGGTACGAAGTATTGTACCAATATTCTGCCCATGCCAACCACTAGGCCCATTGCTTAGGAGCATCGGACACGAAACAACGCAGGTAGGTCTCCACACTACGATTGACGACCTCAGTTTGTCCGTCGGTCTGTGGATGATACGCCGTGCTTCGTTTTAGCACTGTGCCCTATTGTTTGAAGAATTCTTTCCAGAAATGGCTGAGAAAGACTTTATCCTGGTCTATCACGATGGACTCTGAAATCCCATGTAACCGCACCTCCTCGCGCACAAAGGCTGTAGCAACGTTCACAACCGTATATGGGTGACACAAGGGTATGAAGTGTGCATACTTCCTCAGTCGGTCCACCACCACGAGAATAACTATAAACCCATCTGAGCACGGCAGACCCTCAATGAAATCCATCGCCACCTTATTCAAGGCATGAGAATTGATACAAAAACGCCAACCGCCATATTTTTTCTTTACTAATAAAATTGGACTTGAAAATGGACTCACGCTTGGTTGTATAATTCCAGCCTCCAACATGTTCATGACTGATTGGTCAATCTTATCCTTTTGTATCTGGAGGTAACGATACAGGCAGATATTCACAGGAGAGGCTCTATCTTTAAGCACGATTGCATACTCGAGATCTTGCGGTGGACATAGACCTGTAGCCATTTGAAAAGCCCCCTCAAAAGGGTGTAACAATTGTTGAACCGGTCCTGGGATCACCCCATGTGACTTGGTGGGTGTCCCTTCGAGAATGCTCAATTCCACCAAGAATCTTGTCCCTATATCCTGAATCGCCTTTGCCATATTCTTGAGCGATACCAAAATATTGCTTAAACTTGAATCTACTTGTAGAATTATAGCCCGTTCGTTCCATTGGAACCAGGCTAGCACCTTACCTTCCAAACAAACACCCGTTGCAGTCAATCTTTCATTTTCTGAGAAGTCATTAAGGGTAAAATAGCATTTGACCAGATACAGCCATTCATGTACATCCGCCCCTTCGAATATGGGCATTTTTAATTTTTGAACCCTTGAATTTGGCCCCCATTGAGGATGCCTATACCGATTGCATGTCGTAGAGGCCTTGCCCTTATTCCAACCCTCCCTCCTTTCTCAATTCCCAAAATTGCCAGCCCAAGAGCCATTTCCCACATCAAGCCCTTGCTCCCAAGGCCCGCCGCCGAAGTGGGCCATACGCTCATGCCCCATGCCTCCTTCCTCCCAGCGAGTTCGCTCTCTTCTCCTCTGCCCAAGGCTAAGCTCCCTCATAGGTAGTGTTGCAGCCCCATGCCAACCCTCCCCTGGCCTCAGTGCCCCTCCAAATGGTGTTATCCGTCCACCACAGTTCTGCCCTCGTCGTTGTCCTGGCTGCCCAGGGTTTGGTCCTCCAATGAATGAGGTTACTCACTATGCTTCCTTAGGCCGTCGTGCACCCCACGACGGGTCAACCTCCTCAGGTCCATAGCTATAACCACCTTCGCCAGCCATGAACTCACCTTCACTAGCCCTGAACTTCTCTGCCCCATGATGGCCAACTTTGCTCCCTCCACGCCAGGGCTCTCCCATGGTTCGTGTGCCCCATGCCGGTGCTAGGTAGCCGCCAACGAGACAGGTCATCCGTTCAATGGTCCATAACCATTAACACCACTGTGTTCAGCCCCAATACAATTGCCTCTACCGCTATTGCCTTGCTTGACACCTAAGAAGACAACCCCATGATGAGGTATGTTGGTGTCTTCTTCGCGGGTTCTCGATCCGCTTATATTAACCACATTAGGCCACGCGTGTGTTCCCTTCCCGGCCTTCTCACCCTCGGTTGTGTCGCCAAGGAGCTCATTCACCATTGTAATCTCCAGGGGAGCTCCCACTGTGATTGCCAAGGAGCTCATTTAACACCTCTCCCTTGGTTGATAGAACGGCCTGAGGGTTTTGTTTGAGCTCTATCGGCTTTGTGCAACATGGCCTCCAAGGTGGAGAAATGTTTGTTGGTGGCCTCCAAGGTGGCTTCAAATCGCTCGTCGATGATGGCTTTGAGGGAGCCGATCTTTGCCTCCAATATTTCGACTCTCTTCACAGCCATCCATACAAAGATCATGCTCTGATACCAATTTGATAGGAACCCGAGCAAAAGAGTATATTTATTGGTAGATGAAATATGAAATAAAACAAAATATTTGGTCTGCAATTCGAGACGCAGTCGGCTCTCCCAATACAATATCCTTCTAATCGGATTTTTCCCAAAATCAAGCATATCCTTACTCACCCCTTGATATCCCTTTTATAGCCAAATCTCTAGGGAGCTCCCACTGTGATTGCCAAGGAGCTCATTTAACACCCCTCCCTTGGTCGATGGAACGGCCCGAGGGTTTTGTTTGAGCTCTATCAGTTTGTGTAACATGGCCTCCAAGGTGGAGAAATGTTTGTTGGTGGCCTCCAAGATGGCTTCAAATCGCTCGTTGATGATGGCTTTGAGGGAGCCAATCTTTGCCTCGAATATTTCGGCTCGTTTCACAGCCATCAATCCAAAGATCGTGCTCTGATACCAATTTGATAGGAACCCGAGCAAAAGAGTATATTTATTGGTAGATGAAATATGAAATAAAACAAAATAGTTGGTCTGCAATTCGAGAGGCAGTCGGCTCTCCCAATACAATATCCTTCTAATTGGATTTTTCCCAAAATCAAGCATATCCTTACTCACCCCTTGATATCCCTTTTATAGCCAAATCTTTCCTTTTTTCAAATTCACACACAATAAATAACCCTCAATTCAAATATATTAAATGCCCCCAAATAAATAACCCCCATTTCAAATATAATAAATGCCCCCAAATAAAACTCTCCAATTAAACACAAATTCAAACATAATAAATGTCCACAAATAACTCTCCAATTCAAACACAAAAACTCCCAAATCAAATGCAATAAATAACCCAATTAAAACTCTCAACATTAAAAGGACAATCCTACCCTTTTGCCTTACCTCTAACATAGGTTTGCATGGGATTGGACCCAGCACAACGTTTATCAATAATGAACGCATAAAATCAAAACTATTAAAATGGATAAACCTTACTTTTGTTTCAATCACAAAACAGAAGGCTAGTATGTTTAGGTTTGTATTCGTTATTTAGTTCAGTTCTGATGCGTTGAGTGGATCAATCAAATAGCAAATATTAATATCGATAAATGATTAAAAGGACGCCTGATGTACGTGGTTCACAAAATGGGACATACTCCACGGCGGTGAGGTACTTTTTAGTCCTCGTCTCATCAACGCTTGTCAATAACGAACACACGGAATCAAAGACACTACTAAAATGCATAAATCCTATTCTTATTTAAATTACAAACCAAAGGGCTAGTGTGTTTATGATGGTAATGGTTATTTCATTCATTTCTTGATGCATTGAGTTGATGAATCAAATGACAAGGATTCATATCAATAAATGATTAAAAGGACACATGATGTACACAGTTCGCTTGATGGGACATACTCCCCATGGGTGAGGTACTTCATACTTAGCGTCTAATCAACGCTTGTCAATAACGAACGCACGAAATCAAAGATTCTATTAAAATGGATAAACACAATTTTTGTTTCAATTACAAACCAAAAGGCTAATGTATTTCAGCTTGCATCGGTTATTTAGTTCATTTATGACACATTAAGTGGATCAATCAAAAAAACAAAGATTATTATCAATAGGTGATTGAAGGAACACATGACGAATGTGGTTCACAAGACATGACATACTCCACGACGGTGAGTTACTTTTTACTCTCCGTCTAATCAAAACTTGTCAATAACAAACGCATGGAATCGAAGACTCTAGAAAAATGGATAAACACTATTTTTGTTCCATTTACGAACCAAAGGGCTAGTATGTTTACCTTTGCATTGGTTATTTAGTTCATTTCTTACGCATTGAGTGGATCACTCAAATAACAAGGACTAATATCTATAAATGATTAGAAGGACATGTGATGTACGTGGTTCACTCGATCAACATAATTTTCGTTTCAACTACAAACCAAATGGTTAGTATGTCTAGTTTGCATTGGTTGTTTAGGTCATTTCTGATGCATTGAATGGTTCAATCAAACAACAAAGATTAATAACGATACACGATTAAAAGGACACGTGATGGACGTGGTTGACAAGATGCGACGTACTCCATGGTGGTGAGTAACTTTTTACTCCTCATCTAATCGACACTTGTCAATAACGAACGCATGAAATCAAAGACTCTATCAAAATGGATAAACACCATTTTGGATAAAAATGGGTCATACTCCACGGCGATGTGGTTCTTCTTACTCCGCGTCTAGTGAATGCTTGTCAATAACGAACGTACGAAGCCAAAGACTCTATTAAAATGGATAAACCCCATTTTGGATTCAATTACAAACTAAATATCTGGTATGTTAGGTTTGCATTGGTTACTTAGTTCATTTCTGACGCATTGAGTGGATCAATCAAATAACTAAGATGAATATCGATAAACGATTAGAATGATACATGATGTACGTGGTTCACTTGGTGGGACATACCCCACGGCAGTGAGGTACCACTTACTCCACATCTGATTGACGCATGAAAATAATGAACGCACGGAGTCAAAGCCTCTATTTAAAAAGAATAAACATATTTTTGATTGAACTACAGACCAGAAGACTAGTTTGTTTAGTTTTTGTTGGTCCCTTGGAGCCTAGAGGGGGGTGACTAAGCTCTTATCGAAACTCTTTTCTAACTCTTTGGCACAACACTTATCTGGTTAAGAGTTAGAATCAATGCGGAAGATAACCATATAGTGAAAGTATTTTGTTTTATTATCAGTATGATAAGTACAACAAAATGGATGCAGACTAAAGCTTGAAAGCTTTTAGACCTACTTAACAACTCTTTAACACTCTGTTTACAAGTACTCATACACTAGCCTCTATGATCTTAATGAGCTTTGGTACATACACAAAACTATTACACGTTCACTTACACCCCAATAAAGTGTACAAATGTTGTTATTTATAGCGACATCCACAAGCGACAACCTTGGAACTTGTTGTTCCGGACATTGTGCACATTTACTGTCTCTCAGAAATCTCTCTGCCTCAATTGCTGCGGATGTGGTCTTCAAGATCTTGGGTTTGCAACACATCAGAGTCTTTGTAAGTTCCCAAGTGTAGTTAAAGTTGTGTCCACATATCCGGATGATCCATGTGTAAGATGCTTTAGGTTCTCAACAAGTTTGTCTTACATCGGGAAGCAGCGAGCTGATGACTTTGAATATGAAGAGATAAGTTGAAGTAGTGTCTTCTCGAATCCGGTGTAAGGTTCCTTACTCCGTGTTTAAACTAAGCTCGGATCCTTACTCCGTAATACTGATTGCTTACTCCATATCAATTTGATACTAGAATCCTTATTCCGTGTAAGCGCTTCCTTACTCCATATGAAAGAGAAGGTCGGAGTGCTTACTCCGCATCAGCGCTTCCTTACTCCGCATCTAGTTACCTTACTCCGCATGAGTTAAAGGAACGGATGGCTTACTCCGTATTAGCACATCCTTACTCCGCATGAGTGAGTGGTTCGGATTCCTTACTCCGCATCTAGTTTTCTTACTCCGTGCGAATAAAGACTCAAGTCCTTATTCCGTAGAAGTACTTCCTTACTCTGCATGAGTGGAAGACTCAGATTCCTTACTCCGTGTTTTCTTTACTTTAGTCCGGTTGAGTGGAAGACTTACTTTTCAACTCCGTGACGACTCTCTTACTCCGTGCGATTTTGTAGACTAAGATTCTTACTCCGCATCTATTTGACTTTAGTCCATTTGAAGTATTAGGTGTGGATTTCTTAGTCCATAGCTTTTAGGTTCTTAGTCCGCACGAATGATCCTTATTCCGTATAAAGTAAAGACTTGGTTATATACCAAGTGTTAGACGACACCTGGATGAAGATCCGGATTATGTATCAGGATTATGTATCCTGTCCTTAGCTTTGCTCTCACGAGTGTAGATCCGGATGAAGATCATATTATCTCCAATGACTTAAGACAAAACAGCAAAGGTCTCAAATCAAATTACATAGGGCTTTACCAGCATTATCCAAATTTTGGGCTTGATCCAACAATCTCCTCCAATTATGCATATGCCCAAACCCTTTGTAATCTGATCTGGTAAGCAACGCAAAAAGATAACATACAGAATAGAAATCACCTCCATTTACATTAACCAGCAACGAAGTACAATTCAGCCTCTATACAGAATTTTCATTAAGGTACATAAGGCTTACTATACTTGAAGATCATCGTTGCAACCTTCTCACTAAGCTCCATTGTCTGCTCTATTGTGTAGGCTTGGATGCTGTTCCAGTTTTTATCCACCTTGACAATAGATTTGATGAAGAAACAGACAAAGGCTCCGCAGCTATCTCCATCGGGCTATTGTGGCACTAGCTTCTTGCCCCGGATCGTCGCCTTCAGCTTTTCAGTTGAACCCAACAGAGTCAGGCCCCTTTCTTCATAAAGCCCCGATTGCTTTACGGCTTTTGTCAGATGAATACGCAGTGGCTCAAATTGATTCCTTCTAACATTATACTCCACAATTTGATGAGAATCAATTAGGATCAGCTGCTTGGACGGAATCATAAAGACAACCAACATGAAGTGCGGCATCATGACCCGGTATGGAATGAGGACAGATTGAAGAGTCTTCCAGGGAGTGCTATCCTCAGTAGTTCCATTAATGAAGGTCTGAATGTCGGCTATATCTCGAAGATACCCTTCATTCCAACAAGACAAGATATCAAACATGTGCCTGTCCTTGTATAGGGATGAAAATAGCATTATCTCCATCTTAACTGCCAGAGAGAAGTTGTCTATGTCTTCTGTGGTGAGCAGACCCGTCTCAGAACGAATAGTCCTTATGTCTTGTGGAGAGAAGGGGTACAACTCGGATAGACATCTTCGCTCTGCATTTGACGCGGCATACTTGGCCATAACATCAAAAACACTTCCATCCTCATGAAGAGGATCAAGATCCGCGTATGATGGGAGGAAGGTGTTAGCCGCTACAGATGGAGAGATCAAAGGAGGAGCTGCACTGGAAGAGCTGGGCTGAGAGAAGCGGCTGCATTTGGGGATGGTAACTCTCAGAAGTAGTGAGGATGCAGACCGCTTTTCAGCACGAGTTGGGGAAGGTGCAGGAGGATCAGATGACACTTTCTCCCCCGGTTGGGCAGATCGGCGAGGTACGGGAGGAGGATGAGCCATCGTGTGGGCCAAGTCGGTAAAAGAGGTAGACAGGGAATGGACGGACGAGGGGACAAGGTCCATCTTTTGCTCGATGGAGGTGGAAGAGTCGGTTAAGGCGGAGAGGAGTTGGGCACCGAGGGCATCAACCTTAGCGGCAATTGCGGAAATTTGGGCGGTTTGGGCTTGGGCGTGACGGTCCAGCTGAGCAGACAGCACAGCATCAGAGTGAACCGTGCCAAATGAGGCACGTCCAAGCGCCAGCTCCGGAGCTTTGGAGGACTCCCCGGCAGGAATAGGTGTAGGTATGCGTTGGGCAGAGGAGTTAGCAGGAGTGGGGGGGACGTCAGTAGAAGCAGCAGAGGGGGTATCCGGAGCAGTAGAGCCACTTTGACCAGAGAGGTCAACAACAGGGATGGTAGCTGCAGGAGAGGCGGACCGAGCCTCAGCAGGGGAGGGAACCCGTGCATCATGGGATTTTCCGGAGGAGACAGTAAAGGGAACGTCCGAAATGTGAGCAGGCGTAAGAAAACCATGGTCCAGATTCCAGACAATCATATTGTTGGACCCCATTTTGACCGGGCCAGATCACAACCAAAGAAATCCAAAAAGAAGAGTCATTTCTGAGGGATCTCAAAATGTCCCAAGGTCAACACCAAATGATAGAGGACGAAATTTGGAAACCAACGCACTTGACCATGCCCGAATGCGATTTAAAACAAAGAAGTTATGACTAAAATAGCTTTCGGCATGGAAAGTCAAACTTGCGAAAGGACAGTCAAACGCCCTCGGTCAAATTGACCGAAAATATGATTGCAGAAATCTCCCAGAAGCTGTTCAGGCGAATTCATGGTCGCAGCCTCGAAGCTCGCAGCACTCACAAACTCAAAGTTCGCAGAGCCGCAACACCCCCAGCCTCGGAGACTCGTAGCAGTCAACCTCGAAGCTCGGCAGCCAGCCTCGAAGCCCCGTAGCTCAGCCTGCCCCGTAGTCCAGCTCAGCCTCGTAGTGCAGCCTTGCCTCGAAGCTCAGCAGACTTGAAGCCTCGTAGTCAAAGCCTCGTAGCCAGACCTGCTCCCACAGCGCTCAGCCTCGAAGCCTCGCAGCGCTCAGCCCCGAAGACTCATAGCAGGCAGCCTCACAGACTTGCCGCACTCGTAGTCGAAGCCTCGCAGCACTCACAGTCGAAGCCTCATAGCCTAGCCTGCCCCGTAGTCCAGCTCAGCCTCGTAGTGCAGCCTTGCCTCAAAGCTCAGCAGACTTGAAGCCTCGTAGCCAGACCTGCTCCCACAGCGCTCAGCCTCGAAGGTTCGCAGCGCTCAGCCCCAAAGACTCGTAGCAGGCAGCCTCGCAGACTCGCAGTCGAAGCCTCGCAGCACTCACAGTCGAAGGCTCGTAGCTCAGCCTGCCTCGTAGTCCAGCTCAGCCTCATAGTGCAGCCTTGCCTCGAACCTCAGTAGACTCATAGCCTCGTAGCGCAGTCAGCCTCGCGGTCAGCCTTGCCTTGGAGTAGCCTGCCTCGTAGTCCAGCTCGGCCTCGTAGCGCGGCCTCGCCTCGAAGCCTCACCTAGCCTCGAAGACCCGTAGTTTAGCTCGGCCGAAGGTCACAGCCTACACCCGCATCACCCAGCCTTGCCTCGTAGTCCAGCTCAGCCTCGAAGCTAGGCAAACTCGCAGCCTCGTAGCGACAGCCGCGCAGCGTAGCTTCATCACAGCAGCCTCGTACTCGCAGCTCTCAGCCTTCGACCCTTTGAAGCAACTTCAGCGACGACCTTCGACCCTTCGAGGCAGCTTCCGCTACGACCCTGTGACCTTCGAGGCATCCTCCAAGCCTTCAACCCTGCAAGGCGACCTTCGACCCTTCGAGGCAAGCTACAGTCCTCGACCCTGCAAGACAGCCTATGACCTTTGACCTTTCGAGGCAGGCTACAGTGTCCAAACCCTTCAGGACAACCTTCAGCGACCTTCAAGTCTTCGAAGTGACCCTCACCTGCAACCTCCGATCCTTCAAAGCAACCTCCGGCCTTCGACCCTTCGAGGCAATTTCCGTCTTCGACTGCGAGGCACCTCGGCCTTCGGCCCCGCACCGGCCTACGACCTTCAACCCCGCGAGGCCACCAGGGGACCTTCGACTCTGCAGGCTTCGGTTGGAGACTCCAAAATGGCGCCGTTTCACCCCTCCTTTAAGTGCACAGTGAAATAAGAGTGGTTTTTGTCGGAAATGCAGTTAAATGACTATAATCCCACATTTAAATGCTGGGACTCTCGGAAATGCATCAATTAATACCTGGGAACTCGTTCTAAATCTCGTAAATGCATTTTTCATCTTGAAACTTGCTGTTGACGCCTGGGAACTCCAAAAGTCACGATATTTAATTCACCAAATTCCAAGGTGGGCGGCTGTTCCCTCTGCAAAATCTATAAAAAGGAGGCATTACCCATTTCTGAGGGGGGGATTGGATTTCTGAAAGAAAAAGCGCTTGGCAATATAGAGAGTTAAAAAAGGAATTGAGGAGAAATTCAAGAAATTCGGTGGACTCACTGGCCGGGACTGAAGAAGACGTCCTCCATCACCTTGCTGGATTTTGACTCCACGTCCATCAAGCAGTGAAAGAGGAGTGTAGCTAGCGGGAACATCAAGCTTGATTTCCAGGTTTTACTCCCCACTTATCTTGTATTCATCATCATAACATATACCAATCTCACTTTCATTTATCCAAAAATACAAAACGTTTTCAAAGGCCCGGTGGCTGTGGGATTGAGCTCTCATGCTCATATCCTCACCACTTGGTCAACATTGGGTTTGATGAGTGAATCTGAGCTTCACAGTATGCTCTTCACGACACAGACCCTACTTTTTTCGTTTTTTTAAGAAGAACCCAATTTTTTTTAAACAAACTCAGGCCCTTGTAACTGCGAGACCAAGTCTTATTGCTTATGTCTCTGTCATCCGGCCAACATCAACTGTAGTAATGAATCTGAGCTTCACGCTGTGCTCTTCATATTATGAGTTTTCTTTTTGTTTTCCTCGATAAAACAAAAGAATAACATTCTCTTTTAAATAAACCAACCATAGTTTTTACAATGAGATAAAAAAAGGGAAATTAAAATAAGCAAACACCCATAGACAAAGACTAGGTACCAATTTTGGGCGCTGTGGGGGTGCAAGAGCCTATTCTTCCTTCCCCACATGTAACCGACTCCCGAACCTTTTCTCCGGAACCATAGACCCTCCTAGGTGGCCAAACACACCTTCATCTTTGTTTGGTGGTGACTCTACTTCTTCTATCTCTCTTTTGGATTTGTGTGAGCTATGGCAATGATGGCTCAATGACCAAATCTCCATCCAAAGGAGTAATCTCAAGCCAGTCACGAGCTCGGACGACACCGGGTGATGACAGCTGGCGACTCCGCTGGGGACTTTGAGAGAGTCTAGCCATGGCCTTTTATTTTTGGAGTGCTTGCTTGTTTATTTCCCTTTTTGTCTTCTTTATTTTTCGTATAAACTGCATTGCTTGTGCATACATGCATTTCTCTCTCCCTCTAACCCTATACCCGGGTTTTCTACTTTTACCTAGGGTTAGCTAGGTTCAATAAGGATGCCCCGTGGGTTCTATCTCACGTAAGGTGCCTGAACTCCTCACCCAAGCGGGGTCCTTTTGGAGGGCCCCCTCCGTCAATGCCTCCAGGGGTACGTAGCTTCTCTCAGGAGATAGTTTGGGAACCAACGAATAAGATAAGTGTATATGTAGATGCCCATCCGGGGTCTTGACCCTTCATGTGTATGCTTTAACGTTGTTATGACCGTGGTTGCACCTTGTTTGCTAACTCATGCACTTCTATCACATTTCGCTTTGATTTGCCCTAACCCTCACCCATTTTGCTTGATGCATATCATGACATCCCATGCATACATATAGGAACATGGCAAGTTTTGGGAACCTTTTGAGGGGCGCCAGGGACCCTAAGGACGTAGAAGAAGTGGAGCGCGCCTCAATTCAGATCCAGCAAGTTTTAGGAGACTTCTCACCAAAGACATACTCTATGGCCGATCAGATCATCATGGACACTCGGATCGAACTCCCCAAAGACCTCCGAGCTACATGGAGTGAATGGCCTAACGTGAGACGCATAGCTTACACCCAACAGTTTGGTGATCTCCTGCTCCTGTCACAACTTCCAGTTGATGAGAATATGATCAAAGCAGCGATCCACTTCCGGGACCCGAGATGGAGGTGCTTCACCTTTAATGACATCGACCTGGTGCCAACTATGGAGGAATATCGAAGAATCCTCCGCATCCCCTTTGAAGAAGACGACATTGTTTTCTAACCCAACCCACAGAAGTCTTGCAAACGGGGGTTAGCACATTTCATGGGTTTCAAATGCTTGGGCAAGGATAAAAAGATCAAAAACCCTGTGATCAAAGTAGATGGCAAAGAAATCATTCCGTGGGAGTTTGTCAGAGGCCAACTGAAAGGTGCAAGCGAGGATAAGGCCCATTTGTTCATCACCCTTGCTATTTATGGGCTGATGGTCTTTCCATGGGTGACCGGTTACATTGAAGGGACCGTTTTCGAGCTAGTGGCACAAATAACCGGTGGTGCTGACCCTATTCCGGCCATACTCGCTGAAACCATCAGATTTCTATCATTTATCCGGACTACAGGAGGTAGTCACTTCATGGGGTGCCTCCCTCTCTTGTGCACATGGCTCAAAAGCCATCTCCATTGTGTTACCCCGTGATTCAGGGTTGTTTACTCATGGCCCCCTACCGTCATACTAGACATTCTAAGAAGTTCGTGGCTTTTACCCAATAATCTCAATCAATTGAGAAGGCTGCTGAATCGCCTGAGTGAAGCAAAAGTTGTCTGGATGGCACCCTGGATGCCAAGAGAACATATGACCTATAGCTGCGGAAGGTACAACTGGGTCCCACTCCTTGGACCATGGGGCGGGACTGACTATGCCCCTCTTCAAGTGGCAAGACAGTTGGGAAATAACCAAATTGTCCCAGTTCTCTACGGAATGGAAAGATGTGATATTAGCCATGGCACGGGAAGGGCTGAGTCAGTCGTCAATCGGATGTTCAATGCCGCGTTACAACCTAGGAAGATCGGTTTCCTTTCTTATTACCCCGACATTGTTCCATCCTATGTGTTTTGGCGGGAGAAACTAGAGGCGGAGCACCTCCTGCAGCAACAAGAACTTGTTGGTACTCTTCCGACCACGGAGATAATAATAGTGTATGGATCCGAGAAAGCAGAGTCTAGTAAAGCATCAAGCTCATCAAAGAAATGAGGACATTAAGTAGGGCACCCCTCTGAAGGAACCCAAAGCTTGTCTTGCATCACATAGTTGCATTTATATTTGAATAATTCATTCATGTACGGTTTTGTCCTATTTACATCAATAAAATCTGTTCTTGTCTGTTTCCCATCTCATATGCATAAGCCTTAACATTCATTATTGGAAGCATGGCAAGCTTTAATCATTTCCTAGCTAACTCCGAAGACAAGGAAGACATGATAGAGGTCGCACATGCAGCTTCAACAATTCAACAACACTTTGGAGACTTTTCAGGAGAAAGTGCCGAGCAAACCATACTGGCCCCTGAAGTCCAGATGCGTGTCCAAACGGCCCACCGGGAGGAACTTGACGATATATGGACACGATGGCCTTTCCACATACAGGCTGCCTACATTAAAGAATACGGGGACTTGTTACATCTAACGCGAGTACCTGTCGACGAGCCTATGATTAAGGTGGCAGCATATTTCTGGGATCCAAGGCGGAGGTGCTTCACTTTCAACGAACAGGATTTGACTCCTACTGTGGAGGAGTATCAAGCCCTTTTGAGACGACCAATCAACGGAGGCTCGAAAGTCTTTCTACCAACCATACAAGTTTCTTTCCTACAGACGCTATCACAGTTCTTGGGAATGACAGAAGATGAGGTAGCCCAGATCGTGCACCGCAGGGGTGGACTTGAGGTCATCCCATGGCCCGTGATCCGAGACAAAATATCTCGAGCATCGGGCATGGAACTCTACTCTTTATTCACACTAGCCATGTATGGATTAATTGTATTTCCTAAATTCTTGGGTTACATTGACAGAGTTGTATGCGAACTTGTGATACAAACATTAGGAGGGGCCGATCCCGTTCCTGCAATCCTTGCTGAGACAGTTAGATCACTATCACACGTACGGATCTTGGGACAAGGTCGTTTCAAAGGATATCTTCCACTCCTCTGCGCGTGGTTGAAAAGTCACTTCCCATGCAAGGACGCCCAACTCGAAGAGGTGGCGGTATTTCCACATAGCACATTACCTGAATTCATTCTAAAAGAATGGGAATTACCTGAAACAGAAGAGGATTGGATCAATGAGCTGCAAACCTTAACTGATGATCTTGGGCAACATAGTTTATAGTTGTGGACGATATAATTGGGTCCCATTACTCGGTCCATGGGGAGCTACCGCGTACGCCCCTCTCCAGGCAGGAAGACAATTCAGGGGTCATCAGATCATTCCTGTGCTACATGAAATGGAAACCTTTGACTTCACATACATTGGTCTAGAGGCTCAAAGCAAGGCTTTCCGGGGGTACCTAGCCTGGCAAACACCTCGGAAAGTCAGCAATAGTTCTTACTACCCTGAAGTTCATCCATCATTCCCTCCATGGCGGCAACAGTACATTGCTTATGCAGAAGCCCACCCAGAGCCAAGACTGTTGCTCCTTCAAAGGGAAAATGAACTCAAGAACTTGCGATAGAAAATTCAAGAGCAGGAAGTGATCATCGGAAAGCTAGGCGAAAGGATCCACCAATTGGAAGAGTGGTCCGAAATCGGAAATTAGTTTGAGATGATCAAGGCTTGTTCCAATTCATCTAGTAGCATATTCATTAAGGCTATCCTTGTTGTACTCCAGTCTTCTTTCTACTGATAATGTACTCAGTTCCAAATCAATAAAGTGTTTTTTCCGTTTCCATCATTGGCCATTCATTACATGCACTCATTACATACACTCTTGCATTCATGACAAAAGCAAATTCAAAAAAGGGGAAAAGCTTAACGGATCAACATTTCCAGATCAAACAAGATTGGACATTCCTATAATTTGAGATCAACCCGTAATCAAGCACCTGAAGTTATGTCAGACCAAGGCTTGGGAGACCACACGGAGGACCGACTTTCAAGGCTCGAACAAGCTCAGGAAGAGATGGGGAGCAGTCTCCACGAGGTTCAGTTTCAGTTAAAAACCATGATGGACCTACTGACCAAAGTGACAACTGCAAGGGAATCAGCCCCAGCAGGAGGGGTGGCTAATCAGGGACAAACGCAGAACCCACCACAAGAGTTTGTACAAGTTCAAGTAGATTCCCAGACCTATGCGCCACCGAGCGTGGTTCCGGGAAGTTCTCGCCAAGTTTCGACCACGCCGCCAAATGTAGTAACACCAATCTCAGAAAACCCCATGGGAGCAAGGGACTTACCTGCTCCCAAGGAAACCAACCAACAACCAAGCTGGAAGCAAATAGAAGTAAGGTTAAAGGCTGTTGAAGGGGCAGAAAGTTATGGGACAACTAATGCCTATGATTTATGCTTGGTACCTGGAGTAGTGCTACCTCCAAAATTCAAAATGCCGGATTTCGAAAAATTCAATGGTACCCAATGCCCAAAGACCCATTTGACGATGTATTGTCGCAAGTTGGCTGCACATACACTAATACACTGCTTCCAAGAAAGCTTAACTGGCGGGCCATTACGATGGTACATTCAGTTAGAAGGCAGTCGTATGCGTACTTGGAATGACTTGGCCACAGCCTTCTTAGCGCAATACAAACATGTGACAGAACTAGCACTAGACAGATTGGCGTTGCAGTCATTCGAGAAAGCTGACAAAGAAAGTTTCAAGACTTACGCTCGAAGATGGAGAGAAGCAACTATGGATGTTCAACCCCCACTAACTGAACGAGAGCTCACCACCCTTTTCATCAGTACACTAAGGGGTGTTTACTATGAAAAACTGGTTGGGAATGTATCAAATAGCTTCGCCGACTTAGTTGCCTCAGGAGAGAGAATTGAGGGCGGCATCAGGGAAGGCAGGCTTGGTGGGAATAAACCGAGACTCCTAGAAGGCCCACGCCACCCAATCACAAGAAAGAAGAAGAAGCACATGCGATCCGGGCAACCTAAGCTCTACTTCACCTCCTCTGGGGCACAATCGGGACAGTGTATCATGCCAGGATATTATGGCGGGCAGCCCATGGCGTCCTATGTGACATCAGCCCCGCCACCACAATTCCAACAATATCATCCACAAGGAGGAAGCCTGTACACGCCTCGGCCGAGCCAACCTCAGCTAGCCCAGCCTCAACCAGAGCAATCAAAGCAGCCCCGACAGAATTAGACTTTTGGAAAAACTGGGCGACAAAAGTTTGATCCAATTCCTGTCACATACACAGAAGCCTATACACGATTGTTAGCACCAGGACTCGCTAGTCCAATACCCCTAAAGGAACGAACTCCTCCATATCCCGACCTGGTACAAAGCCGATGCCCATTGTGCATACCATGGAGGCGCAAGTGGGCATGACACCGAGAATTGTTTTGCTCTGAAAAAGAAGGTCCAACACCTAAGAGATGTTGGATGGCTGGACTTCTCCAAGATGACCAATGCTCCTAATGTGGGCACCAACCCCCTGCCTGAACACTCGGGCAATGTCGCCAATATAAATACTGGGCTTGGAAATCTTCCTAGAAAGGTTTCTAAGATTAAGATGAGTGAGGACCAGCTATTCTGTATCGTACATAAGAACGGGTTCTTTGTAACCAAAAGGGCGACTGAAGCCACGAGAGGCACAGGACTCGGAGAAATGTTGTGTTTACCATGAATCAACTTATGGACATGATATTGAGGAATGCAATGAATTCCATGAAGCTATGCAAGCCCTCGTTAACTCCCGAAGGCTAGAAATCACATGTAAGTCAGAAGAACTGGCGACCTGTATGGCTTCGACAGAGCATACAAAGGCATCAGGGGTGCCCAAGCCTTTAATTATCGAATATGAGGAAAAACCAAAGATCGCCACATTGGCGCAAGGGGTCCGATCTCTTGTCATCCAAACTCCCGCTCCATTCCCTTACAAAAATGATAAAGCAGTGCCCTGGAAATACCCCTGCGAATCAGTCATTAGAGGAAACCCCACAGGTGAGAAGAAAACAAAAAGCGGTCGTGTCTATGGATCGGAAGAAGGTGTTGAGGTCAACACAAGCAAAGGAGGAGAGCATGACCTACGCCCCGTGCCTGCACCAGGTAGTAAGAACACCCCTGTTATTGATGGGGATCCCACCGAATTCCTTAAGCTAATCAAGCAGAGTGAATACAACATTGTGGACCAACTTAGTCGGTAGCTGGCTCGTATCTCTTTGTTGTCTTTACTCATGGATTCAACTCTGCATAGAGAAGCCCTCATGAAGGTTTTGAGCAAGGCCTACGTTCCTCCGACTATATCCTTGTAAAATCTGAATAATCTCGTTAACAATATCGTGGTAGATAACTTCCTTAGTTTTGGCGAAGATGAGTTACCATCCAAAGGCATTGGACACGTCAAAGCCTTACACATATCTGTCAAATGTAAGGATCACATTATCTCCCGTGTACTGATCGACAATGGGTCATCCTTAAACATCATGCCAACTCAAATCCTGAAGCAACTGCCAATAGACTCCTGTCACGTGCGTCCCACTAATATGGTTGTAAGAGCCTTTGATGGTGAAAAGCGAGAAGTAGTGGGTACGCTAGATATCCCTTTGCAAATTGGTCCAAGTGAGTTTATGGTGGAGTTTCAGGTGATGGACATCGCTCCATACTACAGTTGTTTGCTTGGAAGACCATGGATCCACTCGGCAGGGGCAGTGCCATCGACACTACATCAAAAGGTCAAGTTTGTGGTAAACGGCCAACTCATCTGTGTGTACAGAGAGGCAAAGATTCTGGTTACCAAGCCTATGTCTGTTCCTTACATTGAAAGCAATGAGGACATACCAGAATGCTCTTACCGCTCGTTCGAAGTGGTTAATGTGGCCTATGCCCCCAACACTAGAGAGTTACTAGATATGGGGGGCTTGTTCCCAAAGACTGCAAAGATGGTTGCCATAGTCATGCTTAAATTGGGGCATAAAGGAGGTCATGGTCTGGGTGTACAAGCACAAGGGATTAAAGAACCCTTAGTCGTACAAAGTACTAGAGAAAGGTACGGGTTGGGCTACAAGCCTACCAAGGCTGACAAATCAAGAGAAGTCCCGAGGAAAAGGGAGTCCCGCTTAGCCAAAATAGAGAAGAGGACCCTCCAAGAGCAAAGGATGACGTTCCCACCCCTTGGGGCCATATTCCAAAGCGCCGGTTTTATCCATCAGAGGAAAGAATGCACCATAGCCATGTTACGGGCCACCCGTGGAGAGCAAGAACAAATGGGGTGGGTATGCCAAGGACCCCTAGGGCACCAGCTGAACAATTGGACCATTGAGGAATGTTCTATTTTATGATGTTTTCAAAATTGCAAACGGTGGTTGTAACCCTTTCGGAATATTTATGAAATAAGACTTTTGCCAAGACGTATCTTCTTGCATTGCATGACATGTGCATCATCATATTTTGTTAAACTAGTCAAACTTTTACTAACAAGTACAATCAGGCTAAAAAAGATCTGTTAAGTAAAGAAGAAACGAGTTGCTTAAGGTTTGACCGTAATCCAGCTTGGGAACAACCAGTATTTGGGGCGGAGGAAGCCGACAACGAGGGAAACTTCGAGCCTCCGGAGGACATCATGCGCCTGTTGGAAAGGGAGGATCGACTCATTGTTCCTAGCGAAGTTCCGATCGAGACTATCAACTTCGGTACGCCTACTGAGCGAAAAGAACTGCGACTAGGATCTCGAATCACTAAAGACGTCAAGAACCGATTAATCGACCTCTTAAAAGCCTATATCGATGTTTTTGCGTGGTCTTACGAGGATATGCCGGGACTGAATACCAACATAGTGCAACACCAGTTGCCATTGAATCTAGGATGTACACCCGTACAACAGAAGTTACGACGAATGAGACCAGCAATGATACTGAAAATCAGAGAAGAGGTGCGGAAACAATGGGATGCTGGATTCCTTAGCATAGCTCGATACCCGGAGTGGGTCGCTAACATCGTGCCCGTCCCAAAGAAAGGCGGGAGAGTCCATATGTGCGTGGACTACCATAACCTCAACAAGGCGAGCCCTAAAGACAACTTCCCATTGCCTCATATCGACACCTTGATAGATAATACTGCGAAGCATGCCATGTTTTCTTTCATGGATGGTTTCTCCGGCTACAACCAAATTCGGATGGACCCCGATTACAAAGAAAGGACCACCTTCACAACTATCTGGGGCACCTTCTGCTACAATGTCATGCCTTTTGGACTCAAGAATGCCGGGGCAACATATCAGAGGGCCATGGTGGCACTCTTCCATGACATGATGCATAAAGAAGTGGAGGTTTACGTCGATGATATGATCGCCAAGTTAGGAAAGGAGGAAGACCACGTGGAGGTGTTGCGTAAACTATTCAACAGATTGCACAAATACCAGCTAAAGCTAAATCCGGCCAAGTGTACCTTCGGAGCTACATCCGGTAAATTACTGGATTTGTTGTCAGTCAAGATGGAATAGAAATCGACCCCGACAAGGTCCAGGCCATCCAAGAAATGTCCATACCAAAGACTATCAAAGAAGTTAGAGGTTTCCTCGGGCGACTCAACTATATTTTACCATTAAGAAATACCTTATGAATCCACCAATTTTGGCTCCTCCGACACTTAACGAACCTTTGATCTTGTATTTGACAGTCCGGGATACATCCATGGGTTGTGTATTGGGGCTTGGATGAAGCGAAGAAAAAGGAGCAAGTCATTTATTACTTGAGCAAGAAATTTACATCGTGCGAAGAGAAGTATACTCCCTTAGAGAAAACTTGTTGCGCCCCTCGTCTGGACCAAACGAAGATTAAGACAAGACACCCTATACCATACTACATGGCTCATCTCAAGACATGACCCACTCAAATATCGTTGGAAAAACCGGCAATGACAGGAAGGATTGCAAAGTGGCAACTGTTCTTATCCGAATATGACATCATCTATGTCCCACAAAAGGCCATCAAGGGAAGTGCCATAGCAGTTACTTGGCCGACAGGGCCTTGGAGGATTATGAGCCCATGAGCTCCGATTTTCCAGGATGAATACATCAATCTTTGTTCGGGAGGATCGGGAATCAAGGACGTGGATTCCGTGGTTTGATGGAGCCTCAAATTTATCCGGTCATGGCATTAGGGCAGTATTAATCTCCCCCGACCGGTCAACATTATCCCATGGCCGCCAAGTTGGCCTTTCCCCGCACAAACAACATAGCGAATATGAGGCTTGTATTATGGGTCTCCAAGAAGCCTTGATCAAGGGAATCATGAAACTTCAAGTCTTCGGGGATTCAGCCTTAGTAATCTATCAAGTCTGTAAGGAGTGGGAAACCCGGAATCCCAAACTCATTCCCTACCAAAAAATGATATGTGATATGGCTAAACTATTTGATGAAATCTCATTTGAGCATGCATCCCGGGAACATAATCAGATTTCTGATGCTTTGGCCACTTTGGCAGCCCTCCTTCGGTTGGATACAAGTTTAGAAGTGCCCTCTTTCGACATCTGTGTATAAGAGGTGCTAATATACTTGTATGATGACAAGTATAGATACTAACACAAAGTCATGGTATCATGATATCAAGCGATATCTACTCATAAGAGAGTATCCAGGTAGAAGTCTCGGAATCAAAAAAAAATATCCGACGAACAAGTGCTAACTACTTCTTAGATGGACCAGTCCTTTATAAGCGCAGCTACAACATGGTGTTACTACGGTGCGTGGAGTAGGGCGAGGCAGCTCAGATCCTCAACGAAGTCCACAATGGTAACTGTGGAGCACATGTGAATGGACACGCTTTATCCCGACAGATCATGAGGATGGGCTACTACTGGGTCACCATGGAAAAGGATAGCATCAATCATGTGCGCACATGTCTTAAATGCCAAGTTTACGGGGATCGAATCCAAGCACCTCCGTCCTACTTACACAGAATGACATCTCCTTGGCCTTTCGCCATGTGGGGAATGGACGTCATTGGAGCCATTTCACCTAAGGCTTCGAACTGTCATAGATTCATCCTAGTGGCAATCGATTACTTCACCAAATGGGTAGAAGCAGCCTCTTATGTCCAAGTCACTCAATCAGTGGTGGTCAGGTTTCTTCGAAGCAACATTATCTGTCGTTATTGGCTCCCCGAGCAGATTATAACTGACAATGCTGTCAATTTGAACAACCGAATGATGCACAATTTATGCGAAGGATTTAAGATCCGACACCGCAATTCTACACCATATTGTCCCAAGATGAATGGAGCGGTGGAGGCAGCAAATAAAAATATCAAGAACATCATTTGAAAAATGACTGAGACATACAAAGATTGGCATGAGAAACTTCCATATGCACTACATGCTTACCGGACTTCTGTGCGAACATCAACTGGGGCAACTCCTTTCTCCCTAGTGTATGGTATAGAAGCAGTCCTACCCATCGAAGTGGAAATCCAGTCTCTTAGAGTTCTCAAGGATACTCAACTAGACGAGGCAGAATGGGTGAGAGACCGTTTTGAGCAGCTAAATCTGATCGAAGGAAAACGTCTTGCCGCAGTCGGTCGAGGCTGGCGATACCAACAAAGGATGATAGCCAGCTTCAACAAAAAAGTAAAGCCCCAAACTTTCAAAGAAGGGGATTTGGTCTTGAAGAAAATACTGCCAAACAGCATGATCACAGGGGCAAATGGACTCCAAACTATGAAGAGCATTCTCGGGAGGTGCCCTAATCCTCACCGAAATGGACGGAGTTGAGCTACGAAATCCTGTAAACAGCGATGTCAGAAAGAAGTTTTATGTTTAACTTCGCCACTTCAAAAACCGTTATACCCAACTGAATCAAAATCTCATGATTCAGCCCCTCACATAATTGGGCTAAATTCGTCCTCATTATATGACAATCAAGTTTGCATGACTTGACAAACAAGGTTCGTGGCCCAAGAGCGGACTTGGTGAAAACCTGAAAAGGCACCAAGGGTAAAACACAAAGCTCAATCAAAAGCAAAAGAAAGGCGGACTTGGCGAAAACCTGAAAGGGTGCCAAGGGTAAAATACAAAGCCAACAAAAAGTGCAGCGATATCAGAATCCATGATCCTCTAAGAAAACCAAAGTGGGAGACAACTCTCGAGCTCCCCAAGCAAACAGTCGCAGAAAGGTCGTCACGCCACTTCAAATCAGGGACTAGGCTGTTAACCAAAGGATTGGTCAAATCTTAAGCATACTCTGATCAACTTTACAAGACATGTCTTTTTAAAGCTATTGTCCTTGTACTACAAAAGGGAGTTTAGTTTAACTTTATATGATGAAAAACAAGTTATTCTATATGCAATGATGCAATTGTAAGTGCAAAATGTCTTAACAAATAAATATCGTTTTGGCCTTTTAAAAATCATTTTAAAATCGTTCATTCCCCGCTTGAGTTTCCTAAACTTTGCTTCGCCGTGAGGTTTGCATAAGGCAATAACAAAGCTCTAGACTTTTGCCTTAAGAGAAATCAGGGCTCAGGCAACTTAGCAGTTTGCTCATCAGGAGAAGAAGAGGATGCCAAGTCATCTGGCAGCGTGCTTTTCAGAAGAAGCGGCACCAAAATCTCCTTAGATTGTCTCTGCCCCGCATTTTGTGTACCTCATGCACATTCTCAAAGATTCAGACCTCCCCCGTGCCACATGCATCAATTACATTTCATGCATCAATCGCATTTCATGCATCATTCCTACATCTGGCATGTTTGCTCCCGTCCAAACTGTAGGACTGTTGTCATGGCATAACGCCTCCTACCCCAGTGGATAAGCCTTAGAGCTCCAGAAGTGGGGAAATTTTTCATCCCCAAACAGAGAAACCGTTCATTTCGATCAAAATATCCAAAGCCATGCTCACCCGCATGCAAAACATCCAAAGCCATGCTCCCCACATGCCAAACAACAAAAGCCATGCTCACCCGCATGCAAAACATCCAAAGCCATGCTCACTCGCATGCAAAACATCCAAAGCCATGCTCCCCGCATGCCAAACAACCAAAGCCATGCTCACCCGCATGCAAAACATCCAAAGGCATGCTCACCTGCATGCAAAACATCCAAAGCCATGCTCCCCGCATGCAAAACAACCAAAGCCATGCTCACCCGCATGCAAAACATCCAAAGGCATGCTCACCCACATGCAAAACATCCAAAACCATGCTCACCCGCATGCAAAACATCCAAAGCCATGCTCACCTGCATGCAAAGCATCCAAAGCCATGCTCACCCGCATGCAAAACATCCAAAGCCATGCTCCCCGCATGCCAAACAACCAAACCCATGCTCACCCGCATGCAAAACATCCAAAGCCATGCTCACCCGCATGCAAAACATCCAAAGCCATGCCACCCGCATGCAAAACATCCAAAGCCATGCTCCCCGCATGCCAAACAACCAAAGCCATGCTCACCCGCATGCAAAACATCCAAAGCCATGCTCACCCGCATGCAAAACATCCAAAGCCATGCTCACCCGCATGCAAAACATCCAGAGCCATGCTCACCCGCATGCAAAACATCCAAATCCATGCTCCCCGCATGCCAAACAACCAAACCCATGCTCACCCGCATGCAAAACATCCAAAGCCATGCTCACCTGCATGCAAAACATCCAAAGCCATGCCAGCCGCATGCAAAACATCCAAAGCCATGCTCCCCGCATGCCAAACAACCAAAGCCATGCTCACCCGCATGCAAAACATCCAAAGCCATGCTCACCCGCATGCAAAACATCCAAAGCCATGCTCACCCGCATGCAAAACATCCAGAGCCATGCTCACCCGCATGCAAAACATCCAAAGCCATGCTCCCCTGCATGCCAAACATCCAAAGCCATGCTCACCCACGTGCCAATTATCCAGAGCCATGCTCACCCACGTGCCAATTATCCAGAGCCATGCTCACCCGCATGCTAAACCACACCAAAACCTCAAAATATCAATCGATGAGAGGAGAATCAACTGGTCAAAATGGGTACGGTCTTATCTTTGCACATCATTCGTACACAAACAATGCGCAAAGAGGGGTAGTTGTTGGACACCATTTTGACCGGGCCAGATCACAACCAAAGAAATCCGAAAATAAGAGTCATTTCTGAGGGATCTCAAAATGTCCCAAGGTCAACACGAAATGATTGAGGCCGAAATTTGGAAACCAACGCACTTGACCGTGCACGAATCCGATTTAAAACGAAGAAGTTATGACTAAAATAGCTTTCGGCATGGAAAGTCAAACTTGCGAAAGGACAGTCAAATGCCCTCGGTCAAATTGTCTGAAAATATGATTGTAGAAATCTCCCAGAAGCTGTTCAGGCGAATTCATGGTCGCAGCCTCGAAGCTCGCAGCACTCACAAACTCAAAGTTCGTAGACCCGCAGCACCCTCAGCCTCGGAGACTCGTAGCAGTCAACCTCGAAGCTCGGCAGCCAGCCTCGAAGCCCCGTAGTCCAGCTCAGCCTCGTAGTGCAGCCTTGCCTCGAAGCTTAGCAGACTTGAAGCCTCGTAGTCAAAGCCTCGTAGCCAAACCTGCTCCCACAACGCTCAGCCTCGAAGCCTTGCAGCGATCAGCCCCGAAGACTCGTAGCAGGCAGCCTCGCAGACTCGCAGCACTCACAGTCGAAACCTCGTAGCTCAGCCTGCCCCGTAGTCCAGCTCAGCCTCGTAGTGCAGCCTTGCCTCGAAGCTCAGCAGACTTGAAGCCTCATAGTCAATGCCTCGTAGCCAGACCTGCTCCCACAGCGCTCAGCCTCGAAGCCTCGCAACGCTCAGCCCCGAAGACTCGTAGCAGGCAACCTCGCAAACTCGTAGCACTCGCAGTCGAAGCCTCGCAGCACTCACAGTCGAAGCCTCGTAGCTCAGCCTACCTCGTAGCCCAGCTCAGACTCGTAGCGCAGCCTTGGCTCGAAGCTCAGCAGACTCGTAGCCTCGTAGCGCAGTCAGCCTCGCGGTCAGCCTTGCCTTGAAGCAGCCTGCCTCGTAGTCCAGCTCAGCCTTGTAGCGCAGCCCTGCCTCGAAGCCTCACCTAGCCTCGAAGCCCCGTAGTTCAGCTCAGCTTCGAAGGTCACAGCCTGCACCCGCATCACCTAGCCTTGCCTCGTAGTCCAGCTCAGCCTCGAAGCTAGGCAGACTCGTAGCCTCGTAGCGATAGCCGCGTAGCGTAGCTTCGTCACAGCAGCCTCGTACCTGTCAGCCTTCGACCCTTCGAAGCACCTTCAGTTACGACCTTCGACCCTTCGAGGCGGCTTCCGCTATGACCCTGTGACCTTCGAGGCATCCTCCAAGCCTTCAACCCTGCAAGGCGACCTTCGACCCTTCGAGCCAAGCTACAGTCCTCGACCCTGCAAGACAGCCTATGACCTTTGACCCTTCAAGGCAGGCTACAGTGTCCAAACCCTTCAGCGACCTTCAAGTCTTCGAAGCGACCCTCACCTGCAACCTCTAATCCTTCAAAGCAACCTCCAACCTTCGACCCTTCAAGGCAATTTCCAGTCTTCGACTCTGCGAGGCACCTCAGCCTTCGGCCCTGCACCAGCTACGACCTTCGACCCCGCGAGGCCACCAGGGGACCTTCGACTCTGCAGGCTTCGGTTGGAGACTCCAAAATGGCGCCGTTTCACCCCTCCTTTAAGTGCACAGTGAAATAAGAGTGGTTTTTGTCGGAAATGCAGTCAAACGACTGTAATCCCACATTTAAATGCTGGGACTCTCGTAAATGCATCAATTGATACCTGGGAACTCGTTCTAAATCTCGTAAATGCATTTGTCATCTTGAAACTTGCTGTTGACGCCTGGGAACTCCAAAAGTCACGATATTTAATTCACCAAATTCCAAGGTGGGCGGCTGTTCCCTCTGCAAAATCTATAAAAAGGAGGCATTACCCGTTTTTGAGGGGGGGGATTGGATTTCTGAAGAAAAAAAACGCTTGGCAATACAGAGAGTTAAAAAAGGAATTGAGGAGAAATTCAAGAAATTCGGTGGACTCACTGGCTGGGATGAAGAAGACGTCCTCCATCACCTTGCTGGATTTTGACTCCACATCCATCATGCAGTGAAAGAGGAGTGAAGCTAGCGGGAACATCAAGCTTGATTTCTAGGTTTTACTCCCCTCTTATCTTGCATTTATCATCATAAAATATACCAATCTCACTTTCATTTATCCAAAAATACAAAACGTTTTCAAAGGCCCGGTGGCCATGGGATTGAGCTCTCATGCTCATATCCTCGCCACTTGGTCAACATTGGGTCTGATGAGTGAATCTGAGCTTCACAGTATGCTCTTCACGACACAGACCCTACTTTTTTCGTTTTTTTTAAGAAAGACCCAAATTCTTTTTAAACAAACTCAGGCCCTTGTAACTGCGAGACCAAGTCTTATTGCTTATGTCTCCGTCATCCGGCCAACATCAATTGTAGTAATGAATTTGAGCTCCACGCTGTGCTCTTCATATTATGGGTTTTCTTTTTGTTTTCCTCGATAAAACAAAAGAATAACATTCTCTTTTAAATAAACCAAACATAGTTTTTACAATGACATAAAAAAAAGGGAAATTAAAATAAGCAAACACCCATAGACAAACACTAGGTACCAATTTTGGGCGTTGTAGGGGTGCAAGAGCCTATTCTTCCTTCCCCACACGTAACCGACTCCCGAACCTTTTCTTTGGAACCATAGACCCTCCTAGGTGGCCAAACACACCTTCATCTTTGTTTGGTGGCGACTCTACTTCTTCTATCTCTCTTTTAGATTTGTGTGAGCTATAGCAATGATGGCTCAATGACCAAATCTCCATCCAAAGGAGTAATCTCAAGCCAGTCACGAGCCCGGACAACACCGGGTGATGACACATATCCTCTAGGGTGTGGGTGTGTTTGGCATAAAACACCTTGATATAGTTGTCGGGGAGGGAGGCAGTACAGGCGAGGCTAAAATGGAACCATAGGTCCGTTAAGGTGTCGGTGGAGAGATGGTCAAGGTAGTCTTGGGGTTGAGGTAGGGGAGGCAAAGGAGCTTCTGGAAGAGATTCCGGGACATCAGCGACGGTAGTGGCAACTGCAGTATCAACCGCGGCAGCAATAGCGGAAGTGGAGGGAGTGGGGACATCCGCAGCAGAAGGTGCTGGGGAAACAGCCTTAGGTAAACTGGGCTGAGAAGGTCCCGCAACCTCAAATGGGTCGGCATAGACGCTATGCTGGGAGGCTCGAGAGATAGAAGGGGCAGCAACGGATCAAATCCGGGAGGACTGGTGAGCAGAGCTGACTTCGGGGGCACGGCTGTCGGAGGGGTCACCAACCGAGTTGCCTTGTTGTTCCGAGGCAGGAAGAAGGCAGAGAGCAGCAGAGAGACAGTGGGCCGTCATGTTCCCATCAGGCGTAAGGTGGTGAAGATAATATGCCTGAGGGAAAGGGATAGCATCATATTGAGAAAAATGGTCCGAATGTAGACGCCGAAAGACAACGCTGAGTATCCGCCCGAAAGAATGGTTCTTTGGACCGTTCTTCAGCAGTCAGAACAAGAATCTCCCCCAGTCCATCGGGAGACCCTCAAAGACTCCATACATAGCTAGTAGAAGGTTGTACGGGACGCAGTCTAGAGCAGTTGTACAAGCCTAGAGGCATCGGCTCAGTATGGTCGCTAGCAACCATGGAAGAACTTCATTTTGTACTCCTTCCCTTTATAGGAGCAGCCCATGGAAGTGGCCATTGTCTCAGCATCCGGGCGTTGAGGATCACCGGGAGGTAGATTGAGAGCGGCGCGGAGGACGGTGAGGGTGATCAATATGGATTCACCGTGGATGTAGGAGATAATGGAGTCGGTGGTGCAGCGGATCCGTTGGTAGAACTCAAGAATGTCTTCAACAAGAAGATTGACAGGATTGCAGATCAGGTTCAGGATGTGAGAGGCTTCCAAGAGTGGGTGGAGTTCTAGAAACCAAGCCGGAGGATCGGAGACAGCACGCCAATCAACTAGATGGCCGGGGTTAACGCCGGAAAGAAAAGTTTTGGGTGCCATTTGAGAGAAAGATTGAGAGGAGAAAGGAGGCGGGGTCTTGGGGATTGAAGGAGCAACGAGGGTTTTAGGGATTTGGAAAATGTAAACTCGCGCTGCGCAGGAATGTCTAGGATATATAAGACCAAGTCCATGATTGTCAGCGGGTCTAGGGATTAAGCGAGTGAAACAGTCAACTGCTTGATAGGCTGATGTCATTAGTCTTGATAGCGGTGCGCCTCCGGATATAGAGATGACGTGGAGACGGCATGACCAGGGAATGATAACAGCTGTTTGCCTTCTTTGGGAAGTGTGTGCATCCCGAGACATGTATTTAATGGACCATCATTATTCCTCCTCAAAAGCACGTGATATAGAATAATACATGAATTATCGCTATTTGAGAGTTCCAAGAGTCAGGAGGAATGAACCGACGGTCATCCGGAGTATATAATATCCGAGATAAGATCATCCGGATGAAAAGTAGACCATGTCCGGAGAAACAGAGTGCGGTAGGAAAGAAGTAGATTCCTTTGCTGTTGTGAAGTTGAAGAGAAGAGAAGTACCACAACACTTCAAATTCGAGACTATAGACAAGATATATCGGTGAAGTTGCAAAGAGAATCTGAACCTGTAGCTTCACGAAAATAAACTAAAAGAACAGAAAGCTGTACAAGAAGGAATTAGTACGGATATGAACAAATAGTCTATTGAAGAGCAACGTAATCCGAACTAATGAGTAACAGAACTTAATGCATTGAAAATGAAAGTAATAGACACATACATACAAGAGAATGATCATTGTTACTGAATCAAGGCATATGTCAGATAATAAACACACAAGTTCATATTGGTCAACATAACGAAACCTTCCTGCTGAACGTTGTAGCTAAGATTAATTAAAAATCATATGATTTTCCCAAATTAGGATTCATGAGTGAAACTGGAGAAATGAACACATGTCAAAAGCAGGCAGATGATTATCCGATTAAAATGCACGGTTGAAGAAAGAAAAAAAAAACATCCAAGCATGCCACAATTCTAATTCAACAATGCATGTCCAGTTAGATCTGGAAGTGAGAGTTTAGAGGAAAGAGCATCCGAGACATATTGGGGATTGTTACAAAGGTAATAGATAGCTATTGCTCCCCTTTAGATCATGCGATCCTCTCAGTGATAGACTCCCCCTCAGATAGACAGCCAGGAAAGAGGGCACGAGACATATACGGGGGGGTATTACTAGGATAATAAATAAAGCATTTTCTCTCCCGTAGATCATGCGATCATCTTGATGGTCATTTCCTGTTTAAAGAATTTAGATCATGAGACAGCGCTGTCTACCCATTAGGAAACTACACTTCAGAAGCTAATCAGAATGCGATTGTGAGTACATCCACCAGGCATTCCGAGCTAACCCATTTCATTTTTTCAACCATACAAGTTAATAGAGCAATCAATATGAAACAACATTTGTCAAGTGGTGATGAGTGGAGATTAAAATCATGAAGTCCTAAAGAGGTTATTCATATCCGTTTTAATTATGTTGGCTTAAACAACCAGGTTGGGAAACGCAAGCATCCTCCCAATATGAACATATGAGAAAATTATCAAAAACAAAATGCATGACACAAGTAAAAATAATCAGCAAGAGAAACAGTTGGTGTCAAATGTGCATTATAAATGCGATGCAAGTTCTGAAAGAAGTACTGTTGGAATTATAAAGTAGAAACTATGCAGATAGATCAAGCATACCTAATTTAAGGAGAAGTTCAGAAAATCATGCATCAGGTAGGGGCTTGGTGAGTATGTCTGCGAGTTGATCATCCGGAGCAACATGCTTGAGAGATATGTGCTTTTTAAGAACATGATCTCGGATGAAGTGATACCTGACTTCAATGTGCTTGGTCTTTGTGTGCATCACAGGATTGTTGCTGATGGCAATGGCACTAATGTTATCGTAGTACAGAGGAACAAATGTCATGTTGAAACCGTAGTCAATAAGTTGACTTTGCATCTAGAGTAGCTAAGCGCAGCAACTCCCAGCAGCTATATATTTCGCCTTAGCAGTAGAGGTTGATACGGAATTCTGCTTCTTACTGAACCATGAAATCAATCTATTTCCGAGAAACTGACAAGTACCGCTAGTGCTCTTCCTGTCGATGTGACACCCGGAAAAATCAGCATCTGAATAACCGGATAAGGAGAAGTTGGACTCCTTTGGGTACCAAAGTCCCAAATTCATTGTTCCTTTTAAATATCGCAATATCCGTTTCACATGAAGCATGTGTGACTCTTTGGGATTCGTCTGATATCTTGCGCAAATGCAAGTTACAAACATTATATCTGGGCGACTTGTGATAAGGTACAGCAATAATCCAATCATCCCTCTATATTCAGTCACATTTACAGATTCGCCGTCAAGATCAGGATCTAACTTGGAACTAATGGACATGGGAGTTTTATGGGAGATGAGTTTTGCATTCCGAACTTCTTGATTAAGTCTCGTGTGTACTTTGCTTGGTTGATGAAGATTCCATCCTTCATTTGTTTAACTTCTATCCCAAGGAAATACGTTAGTTCTCCCATCATGCTCATTTTAAATTTGCCAATCATCAACTCTGCAAATTCTTCACAAACCTTCGGATTGGACGATCCGAAAATGATGTCATCCACATAGATTTGTACGATGAGTGAATCATCTTTCTCCTTTCGTAGAAATAGAATGGTGTCTATCTTCCCTTTTCTAAAATTATGTTTGAGCAAGAATTCTGACTGTGTTGTACCACGCCCTTGGAGCTTGCTTTAATCCGTACAAAGCTTTCCGTAGTTTATATACCATATGCTCAGCCTTGTGTTCAACGAACCCCGGAGGTTGTTCAACATAAACCTCCTCTTGAAGGTCTCTATTTAGAAATGCACTTTTGACGTCCATTTGATAAACCTTGAAGTTTTCATATAATGCATACGCCAAGAACATTCGGATTGCCTCAAGTCTAGCTACTGGAGCGGAGGTTTCGTCATAATCAATGCCTTCTTCTTGACGATATCCTTTGGCTACCAGTCTGGCTTTGTTCCGGATTACTATTCCCTCGGTATCCAATTTATTCTGGAACACCCATTTAACTCCTATGACTTGTTGACATCTCGGCCTTGGTACGAACGTCTACACTTCATTCCTCTTGAACTGATTAAGCTTTTCTTACATAGCTTCTACCCAATTTGAGTCTAGAAGGGCTTCTTCCACGACCTTCGACTCTATTTGTGATAGAAAACACGAGTAGAGGCATAGATTGGAAGTGGCAGCCCTAGTTCGTACTCCAACAGTAGGATCACCAATCACTTGATCTAATGGGTGGTTCCGAGTCCACCTATAGTTCTGCGCAAGAGGTGGTGAATAGTTGATGATTTGAAGCTCTGCCAGATCGGGTGGATCTTGTATATCAATTGGTTGAGCCTCGTCCGGCCCATTCGTATCCGTAAGATGAACAGTTCCTGAAGTACTTGGAAGTTCTTCAGCACTGTTGCTTTCAGTATTAACTGGTCCGGACGGACTTGACGGTTCTCCGGAGTTATGGATGTCCGTAATAGTTTGTCCGGAGATAGGTGGTAGTCCTGAGTTCGAGTTTTCTGAAGCATCATCAGTAGCATTTCTTCTTGCTTCACCGGTGCTTGTTGATTGGTCAATAATAGTAGCAAGAACATGTCTGAACTGAGAGTAGTCGATTATATTTGTATGATCTTGCATAATTGAATTTGAAGATCCTATACTTGACCAGTCAAGGTTAGATTCATCAAAATTGACATGGATAGATTCTTCAACAGTTAGACGCTTTCTATTGAAAATACGATAAGCCTTGCTGTGTAAAGAATATCTGACAAAGATCCCATCATCGGATTTTGGCTCAAATTTACTCTGGGCCTCTTTGCCGTTATTTAACACATAGCAAGCACACCCAAAAGCTTTGAAATGGGAGATTGATGGCTTCCTTCCTCTCCACATCTCATAAGGTGCTTTCATGGTAACCTTATTGATAAGAGTTCTGTTCTGAACATAGCATGCAGTTGACATAGCTTCATCCCATAGACCGAGAGGAAGCTTTGCCCCTACTAACATGGATCTACCGGCTTCGACTAGGGTGCGATTCTTACGCTCAGCAACTCCATTTTATTGTGGAGTCCTGGGCGCAGAGAAGTCATGCTGAATGCCCTGTTCAGAACAATATGATCTCATATCGGAAAAATTAAACTCTGTACCATGATCACTCCTGATGCACTTAATGCTCAGTCCTTGTGAATTGCTTATCCTCAAAGGTTTGATCCTTTGATTTCAGGAACATGACCCATGTATACCTGGTGAAGTCATCGATTACCACTAGGGTATATCTCGTACCGGCAAGAGAAGCAATAGAAATTGGACCACAGAGGTCCATGTGAAAAAGTTGCAGCGGAGCAGTTATTGAATTAACTTATTTGCTCTTAAAGCTGTGTTTGGTCTGCTTGCCAAGTTGGCATTCTCTACAGATGGAGTCTCTGGAGAATTTGTGTTTGGGCAACCCATTTACTAAGTCAAGCGACACTGATTTAGACAAGGTTTTAAAATTTAAATGTGCGCAACGCTTGTGCCAAAGCCAACTTTCTTCATCTGATGCTTTAGTGAGGAAGCATATAAGGTCAGAAGAATTATTTCTTAAGACCACTAAATATATGTCCCCATCTCTTAATCCAGATAACTTAACATCTCCGGATAGGTTTTCCATAACTGTGTAGGTGTTGGACAAAAAAGAGACAGTAAATCCTTTATCACATAAATTACTGACACTCAGTAGATTATGCTTCAAACCTTCGACTAGTGCAACTCTAATGATTGATACACAGCCGTTGGTTAAAGTGCCATACCCCACCGTCTTACCTTTGCTGTTGTCCCCATATGATATGGATGGGCCTCATTTGTCGAAGAACATCAATGAGCAGAGACTGATCACTCGTCATATGTCAGGAGCATCCACTATCGAGGATCCACTTGCTCTGATCGATCTTTAACTTCAAGTGATCCAGCAATGCAATCCAGAGATGCTCCTGTAAGACAACAATTTACACTTTTGGTGCCCAAACTTGTTTTGGGCGATTAGGAGAAACAGTAGTGGTGTCAATAGTTCCGGATTTAACTTTGTTAGGAATTTTAGCTTTCCAGGTTGACTTTATTTTGTTGAATTCAGCTGCTTCTTTTACTTGGATTTTCTTGGGAGAGACACTCCTTTGAGATTTAGATTTAGATTTGCACGAAGAACCCTTTTTGATAAACTGATCTTTATTAGTATGAATTTGATTACAAAGCCAGCTATCAGATAAGCTCCAGCATTCATAGTGATAATGACCTATTTCTCTACAGATGGAACAGACACTATGATGACGAGTGGTAACAAGGGAAACAGGTTTCTCAGGTTTAATAGATTTTCTACTTTATTCCCTATGGCCTAATCCTTTGCGATTGGGTGACACGCTCTTGGCCCTAGATGCGCCAGCCTTGGCCTTTCCTCTCTTTCTAGGTGCTACAGTTTTAGCTTTAACTGTAACAACCTTCTCTTCATCGTTAGATACGGGTGCTACTACTTTGGGAACTACAATAACAACCTCAGTTCCACAATCATAGACTATGGTGCCACTTGAAATGAAACCATCCAACGGTTTAGACGTACTAACAGGGTAAAGGTTGGTTAGTTTCGAAATGAAATCCGGAGCACACTCAATAGTTTGTGTGGAGGTCGATGGTTCGGAGCCTAGGCCAGGTTTGACTCGGATGTTGTCTGGATCAGTCCTAAAAGTAGAGGCTATTTCCTCGGATTTTAGCCACTTACGATTTATTTCCTTTTCCTGTTCCAGTTCATTTTTGAGTCGTTTCATAATAACTATTAGGCCAGTTAGGTTGGTATTTAGCAAGTGATTTCAGCTCTTAGATCATGATACCAAGCCTCTTTACCCCTGAAGTCAGTTATGTCCTTTTCTAGTCTAGCAATAGTAATCTCAAGACGTTTGTTCTGACTTTCCATATCTTTGTACATTTAAGTAATTATTAGTCTCTCATTCTTTTCATGATCACGTTCAGTAATAAGAGATTCTAATTTACTCATAAGCTCAGAGATCGAAGGAACCTCAGTATTTGCCATGAGGCAGACGTTCGGCTTAGGAGTTGGCTCATCATCCGAGGATTCCTCCTCTTCTTCCGAGCCACTGACGTACTTTGTGATGAATGCCTTCCTCTTGTTCTTGCTGTTGTCAGAGGTGGAGCAGCGAGGAGTAACCTTGTCACTTTTCTCAGCCACTTTAGATTCGGATTTACAGTCCTTGGCCCAGTGACCAGGTTTCCCACAGTTATAGTATTCCTGGGAACTAGACTCCGATCGCTCCTTCGTTCGGAATGTTGATGAGGAGCCTCTTCCGAATCCTTTTCTACTTTTCTGCAGAATCGTTCAAAGGATTTGACAAGAAGAGCTATTTCCACTTCAGCGTCAGAGTCAGAATTCTCAAACTCTTCAGTATCATCATTCCTCAGTATGCTAAGACATTTCGTAGCTTTAAAAGCTACCCCCTTTTCTTTTCGAGCTATTTTCTCATCTCGGTCAGAGTATTTAAACCTGACCTCGTGAGTCCGTAGCTCTCCGTATAGTTCTTCAAGGGGAACATACTACCAGTTCTTGTCAGATTGCATCTAGAGTTGCTTGGAGTAGTAGCGATCCGGCAAGGAGTGAAAAAACTTGTCATTGATTTGAGATTGAGAATAATGCTCATTGACAGTTTTTAGCTCAAGGATGAGCTTGCCGAATCTCCGATAGATGCTCCCGAGAGTTTCGCAAGGTTTGTGATTGAAACTCTCAAAGTTTTGTTTGAGAGTACAGATAACATTCTGCATTTGGGACTGACTTCCTTCATAGAGGATTGTCAGTTTATACCAGACAGCTTTTGCTGTCGTGCAGCCCTAGACGTCCGTGAAAGCTTCGGAGTCCAAAGACGATGTAACATATGCCAGAGCCTTTTCGTTAGCACACTGCCAGGCTCTTTCATCATTGGTGAGTTCAGCATCAGTCTTTGGTCTTCTAACTCCATGTTCTTCGATTGTCATCAGAGTGGGTATCTCCTGATAAAGACACGGCCATATCAGATGATCATGGCAAACCATGAACATCCTCATGCGAGCTTTCCACTGGGAGAAAAGCTCAGGTGTGAATTTTGGCGGCTTTGTCAGAGTGAAACCAGAACTCCGTGGTTGTGAAGCAGCGGCAGCAGCAGGTTGAGGTGGATCGACATTTTTACTGCTGCTACGATTGGGGAGGGGCTCTTGTGCACCTCCAGAGTTATGGCAAGTGTTGAATAGCATACAGCTTTCTTCGGCCATTGATGAGAGAGAAGGAGTGGGATCTCTACTTTGAACAGATAGAACTTGCTTTGATACCACTTGTTGGTCCCTTGGAGCCTAGAGGGGGGTGAATAGGCTCTTATCGAAACTCTTTTCTAACTCTTTGGCACACCACTTATCTGGTTAAGAGATAGAATCAATGCGGAAGATAACCAGTAGTGGAAGTATTTTGTTTTATTATCAGTATGATAAGTACAACAAAATGGAAGCAGACTAAAGCTTGAAAGCTTTTAGACCTACTTAACAACTCTTTAACACTCTGTTTACAAGTACTCACACGCTAGCCTCTATGATCTCAATGAGCTTTGGTACATACACAAAACTATTACACGTTCACTTATGCACCCCAATAAAGTGTACAAGTGTTGCTATTTATAGTGACATCCACAAGAGACAACCTTGGAACTTGTTGTTCCGGACATTGTGCACATTTACTGTCTCTCGGAAATCTCTCTGCCTCAATTGCTGCGGATGTGGTCTTCAAAATCTTGGGTTTGCAATGCATAAGAGTCTTTGTAAGTTCCCAAGTGTATTTAAAGTTGTGTCCATATATCCGGATGATCCACGTGTAAGATGCTTTAAGTTCTCAACAAGTTTGTTTTACATCGGGAAGCAGCGAGCTGGTGACTTTGAATACGAAGAGATAAGTTGAAGTAACGTCTTCTTGAATCCGGTGTAAGGTTCCTTACTCCGTGTTTAAACTAAGCTCAGATCCTTACTCCGTAATACTGATTGCTTACTCCATATCATTTTGGTACTGGAATCCTTATTCCGTGTAAGCGCTTCCTTACTCCGTATGAAAGAGAAGGTCGGAGTGCTTACTCCGCATCAGCACTTCCTTACTCCGCATCTAGTTTCCTTACTCCGCATGAGTTAAAGGAACAGATGGCTTACTCCGTATCAGCACATCCTTACTCCGCATGAGTGAGTGGTTCGGATTCCTTACTCTGCATCTAGTTTTCTTACTCCGTGCGAATAAAGACTCAAGTCCTTATTCCGTAGAAGTACTTCCTTACTCCGCATGTATGGAAGACTCGGATTCCTTACTCCGTGTTTTCTTTACTTTAGTCTGGTTGAGTGGAAGACTTAACTTTTTAACTCCCTGACGACTCTCTTACTCTGTGCGACTTTATAGACTAAGATTCTTACTCCGCATCTATTTAATTTTAGTCCATTTGAAGTATTAGGTGCGGATTTCTTAGTCCGTAGCTTTTAGGTTCTTAGTCCGCACGAATGATCCTTATTCCGTATGAAGTAAATACTTAGTTATATACCAAGTGTTTGACGACACTCATCCTCACCTGTATCTAGATTATGTATCCTGTCCTTAGCTTTGCTCTCATGAGTGTAGATCCGGATGAAGATCATATCTTCTGCAATGATCCTTATTGTCACGCCCCGGATTTCCAACCCGAGGAAACCGGCACGTGACTCCCCTTTTACCCACACGGAGGGCAAAGGGGTAGGATACAAACCAAGAATATTACATTTTGAACATCCACAACACATTCAAGAAAGTAATGTTCATAAAAATAATCCAAACTAGTTTATTACAACGAAATCCTTTCCAATCCCATCCCCACTGGGGTTACATCAATTCCAATAAAAATAACATAAATGGTAGACAGTATAGTAAATAAGGTCTTCCACCTTGGTGTTCCCACCTAACGCCTGTAGATTCCTGTAAAGAAAACAACATGGTACGAGGGGTGAGCAACACACGGCTCGAGGGATCATGTCTCCCCAACCCATCCCATGCGCCTAATATCTACATGCCTTGTGTACAAGTGCTGTGTCGTGATACAATTATTCCACCAGATATAATTACAGGCTACAACAGCAAACACAATCATACACGGGCTGGTACATAAACACTCCCGGGCTTCCACAGCCACCGGGTTTCCAAGGACAGTCCCGGGCTTCCACAGCCACCGGGTTTCAAGAACAGTCCCGGGCTTCCACGGCCACTTGGGTTTCAAGAACAGTCCCGGGCTTCCACAACCACCGGGTTTCAAGAACAGTCCCGGGCTTCCACGACCACCGGGTTCCAAGAACACAAGCACACATAGCCACACTTAGTCACGGACATAACATCAAACACTTAGCATGCAAAGCCTCACGGTATAAAACCAAACAGTTGGTGTACATAAATTCACAGGCTCATAAACCCAGTCACACAAGCATTTTCTCAAACATGTAGCAGGCATGTCATACAGGCATTTTATCGAACACTTTTCATGCATCACACAAACACCAGAAACACCAAAATCGCCATTGAAGGCCAACATCCATATAGGAGATCACACCTATATGGATTACATATATATATATAACAGATATAACCCATAATCTGCCCTAGAACCCTAGGACAGAGGAGGGTTTAGGAAGAACAGAACCCCTACCTCAGGTAAGACGCAACAACGCAGCAACAGTCTGATCCCAAGCCGAACGCCATCCACCCACGAGGCTCTGACCACCCACGCAAGGCGCCAGGCAGCAACTAGGAGCTCTCTTTCCCTCTCTCTCTCTCTCTCTCTCTCTCTCTCTGCGACGGCTAGTGGAGCAACAAACCCTAAACCTAAAACAGAGGGGCTTCTCCTCCTTATATAGACAACACAACATCAAAACGACGTAGTTTTGATTAAGTGAATCCCAGCATCAAAACGACGTAGTTTTGATCACACAAGTTAGCACCTTTCCGCACCCATATAGGCCAAAATACTCAGAATTTCAACATGGTCCTTTGGAGAAAGTTCATTAGAATGTCAAAACCAAGGGAATCATGTAAAAATATGCCTGCACGCCAATTTGCACGTGAATTCCCCAATTCACGTGCAACTCCAAATGCACTCCAAATGCGCTCAAACTTCACCCCTAGCCTCCTTGCATCATGTAGAAGACAACCACACTTGCACGTGAAATGGGCCCAATTCACGTGCACCTCACATACACATCCATTTGGCCTGAAACTTCTATGGTAGATAGAGGACATCATTCTAAGCATCTTTCCTTTTGCACGTGAATTCATTGGAGTCCATTTACTGGGTCAAAATCTAGAAAAACTCCACTCAGAAGGCAAAACTGACTAACTCAAGGTACGGGTCCTTACATCCTCTCCCCCTTAAGACTTTTCGTCCTCGAAAAGAAATGACATACGAGGAAAACTGTCACGCCCCAAATTTCCTTCTCCCTGGAAATGGTTAATGACTGCCCATGCCCGCACCCGAAAGGTCAAGGGTTCGGTGTAAACACCAAAGTGAGGACACCTACCGCGGGTGCTGTCCTATCCCCGTAACACAAGTCAACGTGCCAAGGGGCACGTACCTGTTTCCATGCCAACCACACCACCACAATATACATACATATGGTATTCACAACCCAAAACATCAATTACATCGCTCAGAGGTTTCAAACTCTTTTACAACCCACCAGGGAACAAGCTCCCAATAATAAAACCAGGGTACACAGTTTAAGCAAACAGAATCTCAAATACAACGAAATAACCAAATGCATGTATAAGGCCATACGACCTCGGCGGCCTACCAACTCGGCTCTTCCGCCTATCGCCCGCTAGGTCCTGCAAAGAACAGTTCATAGGAGGGGTGAGCACACCACGACTCAGCAGGGATCAAGTCTCCCCAATCCCGTCCCACTCTAAAAACTATGCATGTCAAGTGGATGCATGTGCTCGTGTAGTGACTTAAGCTAAAACAAAAAAAAAAAATCATCACCCAAGAAACACGCCTCATACCTCCGCTGCACAGAGGGCAGAGGACACCCCGCCACCACGGCGACGTGACATGCCACACCAGGCAAATGTGAATCTCATCTCAAGGGGTACAAGATAATGACTGTCCCAAACTCATTCAATTCCCCGCGTTTCGGGGTTCTTATCTCAACTCCCCGCGTTTCGGGGTGCTCAACATACACATTTCAACATATGCAACTCAACAATCTCAACTCAATAAACATAATTCAACAAACACAAGACAAATATGCAACTCATTCAAGATACAAAAACTCAACTCGGAATGTAAAACAACAGATAGTCTCAGAACAATCAAGTCATCACATATAACATCACCTGACTCCTCATGGTCCCTAAAGTCCACTCATATCTCACTCTCATTGTCTGGATCATCAACCACCTTTCAAAGGAGGCTTATCCACCTCAAGGGAAGCTCAAAACAAGCTGCACGTGACAACCTATTCTCACGTGCAGAGGCAAATTAACTCCAAACATCATTCTAACCGTCCCCGAAGGTTCAGGGGACGATTTTTAGCCAAAAACAAGGTTGCACGTGAAAAGGTCATTTTCACGTGCAGAGGTATTTCAACTCATATGCCTCTAAGGAAGCTCCACCTAAAATTTGGGGCTATTTGGAGCAAGAATGAATCTGCAAGTGAAAAAGGCTTTTTCACGTGCAGGCTCCAAAACCTTCCTTTTGTCATTTTAATCATTTTTCCCTAAAGAACCAACCTCAAATTCGTCTTAGTTTAAAAGTTATTGAGGTTCTAAGCCCATAAACCGGGTCTAAAACCAACTCTGGCCTCACTCTCATGATTTCCCAAGCACCGGAGGCCTTAGCCAAGCCAAATACAGGGTTTTCCCAAAACTTTTCATCTAAATAATCCCAAGACAATGGGTATACAAATGACCCCTAACCCAAAAGTATAAATAATCTCACACGTAAACGGAAATTTAGAAAACCCGGACAAAACCCCCAGATCAATCCATAGGCTCAAGGTAGAATTTAGAAACTCAATATATATATAAAAGGTCCCTTCTCAACATCCCGGATCGTCACATAAATATTATTCTAGAAATCTAAGAGAGAGACGGCAAATAGAAAAACTTGAAATCCCTACCTCAAGTTTTGCGAAAAGATTAGGTGAAAAGAATGGAGCGATCCGTATCCCCGTTGCCTCAACGCCCTGGCCTCCCGTCGTCTCGTAGGAGATCCTTGATCGTCGAAACCCCTCCACTCGGGTCGTCTCCCTCGGGATCGTCTCCCCTCTCTCTCTCTCTCTCTCTCTTTCTCTCTCTCTCTCTCTCTCTCTCTCTGGGCGTGTATGTGTGTGACGGCCGCAGGGAAGGTAGGGTTTGGTCCCCTTTTCTTTTCTCCTATTTTATTTTATTTTTTATTTTTTTTATTTTTTTTTTTGAAGCCCAAGACCAAATGCAGCCCAATGGTTAAGTAAACCCAAGAAGAAAGGCAAAACAGCCCACTATCTCTCATATTGGGTTTTTCCCTTGAAGGGAGGCCCAAAGCTCAAAATACAAACCCAGGTAATTTAAAAGTAAATATAAAATTATTTGTGAAATCCCGAAAATACCCCTCAGGGCCTAAAATCCCAAATTTAGTCCAAGTACAGTCAAAATTCACCATTTGATGAGCACATCATTGTCTTGATATTCATTTGTTAAAATAAGGTCTCTAACTCAAGGCTATCTCTAAGGCCCCTCAAATACGGGTCCTTACATCCTCTCCCCCTTAAAGACTTTTCGTCCTCGAAAAGAAAATTCGGAATCAAAAGAAACAACAACCACAACCAAAGAATAGACCACTAACACAAATGAATACACGCATCAAACAACCAGTTGGACAAGTACCGACTATGTTGATGTTTGCCTTCCTCCCCCCTTCAGGGTTGTTCGTCCTCGAACAGGGTGGTAGTGAGCACGCATCTCGGCCTCACGTTCCCAAGTCTCTTCCTCCATACCGCGGTGTTTCCACAACACCCGAACCAACGGAATAGTCTTACCACAGAGCGCTTCACGCACCTATCCAAAATACGGATTGGTGCTTCAACAATCGTCACGTCCTCCCCAATATCCAGGGTACTCCAATCCAAGACATGTGTGGGATCTGGATGGTATTTCCGCAATTGGGATACATGGAAGACATCATGAACTCTGCTCAAACCGGGAGGTAATGCCAACCTATAAGCGACGGGTCCAACTTTACTCAAAATCTCAAATGGTCCAATGTATCGTGGAGATAACTTGGATCCCTTTCCAAATCTCTTATGCCCTCTCGGTGGAGAAACACGAAGAAACACATGGTCTCCAACCAAAAACTCCAGTGGTCTGCGTCGGCGATCCGCATAAGACTTTTGTCTACCCTGGGCCGTAAGAAGGCGCGCCTAATCGGTTGGACTTTTGCCGTGGCCTCTTGGACCAATTGAGGTCCCAACATAGCGACCTCTCCAGCTTTCTGCCCAACATAATGGAGATCGGCAAGGTCTGCCATACAATGCCTCAAACGGGGCCATCCCAATAGAAGCCTGGTAACTATTATTATAGGCAAACTCTACCAAAGGAAGGTGAGAAGCCCATGATCCCCCAAAATCAAGCACACAAGCTCTCAACAGGTCTTCCAACGTTTGAATGGTCCTCTCGATTGTCCATCGGTCTCAGGATGGAAAGCAATACTCAAATTAAGCCGCGTCCCCAATGCCTCTTGCAAACCATTCCAAAACCGAGAAGTGAATCGTGCATCTCTGTCTGAAACGATAGACAAAGGCACTCCATGCAATCGCACAATCTCATCAACATACAGCTGGCTCAAAGTCCCAATGGAGTCGCGCTCCCGAATAGCCAAGAAATGGGCCGATTTAGTCAGTCGGTCTACAATGACCCAAATCATATCCTTCCTCCCAGAAGTGGTAGGAAGTCCTGTCACAAAATCCATGGTAATATGCTCCCACTTCCACTCAGCCACAGGCAATGGCTGTAACTGACCAGCAGGTCGTTGGTGCTCTGCCTTTACTTGTTGACAAGTAAGGCACCTGGAAACAAACTCTACTATACACCTCTTCAGCCCTGGCCACCAGAACTGTGCTCGCACGGCATGATACATCTTAGTCCCTCCTGGATGCACAGCCAAACGGGAATGATGAAACTCCCTCATCACATCCTCGCGTAAGGAGGGCGGTACTATCAAACGTCCCCGAAATCTCACCATGCTCGGTTCCTTCGTCCATTCCTCGACAGTTCACCGGCCTCTAACCGGGCTCGGATCACTTCACGGTCCATGTCCCCCAACCTGTCCCTCACGGACACGATGGTATAACTCGCATTACAAAGAATAGAACATAGGATCGCTTCCCCATCGCTAAAATCAGGGTCGTACTTGCAAGATCGTTTAACTGTTCCATCATTTTCCATTCTCTCATGGAAATCTCGGCTTTTCCCTTCCTACTCGGTGCATCCGCAACCACATTCCCCTTTCCAGGTGTGTAGGAGAGCGTAAAGTCAAACATCTGCAAGTACTCCACCCATCTCCTCTCGTCTCAAATTCAGATCCCTCTTGGGTGAAAATATACTCGTAGGCTTTTGTGGTCGGTGTATACCACAAATTTCTCCCCCACAGGTAATGTTGCCACGACTTCAAGGCAAAGATAATCGCTGCTAATTCCAGATCATGCATTGGGTAATTTTGCTCATGGGGCTTAAGCCGTCGTGAGCCATAAGCTATGACTTTGTGTTCCTACATCGTAACACACCCCAATCCAACGTGGGATGCATCACAATACACCTCGTAAGGCACTCCATCCCGTGGTAGACTCAAAACCGGTGCGTAGTCAATCGAGTCTTCAATTCCTCAAAAGCTTGCCGACACTTGTCCGTCCATTCGAATTTAACTCCTTTTCGTGTTAGGGTCGTCATCGGTGCCGCTAACCGAGAAAACCCTTCCACGAAACGCCTGTAATATCCAAAAGGACCCAAGAAACTACGGATCTCAAAAACATTCGTGGGCCTTTTCCAAGATGATACAGATTCAATCTTGGTTGGGTCCACTCTAACTCCCTCAGATACCACATGCCCAAGGAAATGTACCTCTTGCATCCAGAAGTTGCACTTGCTAAATTTAGCATACAACCTGGTGGTCCTGGAGTGTCCGCAACACCATAGTCAAATGCTCCTCATGCTCCTCCCGAGTCCTTGAGTATACAAGGATGTCATCAATAAATACCACCACAAAGGAATCTAGGTATGGGGCAAATACCGATTCATCAGGTGCATGAACACCGCCGGTGCGTTCGTAAGCCCGAAAGGCATCACTAACCATTCATAGTGCCCATATCTACACCTGAAAGCGGTCTTAGGAATATCCTCGCTCCCGACCCTCACCCGATGATACCCGTAACGCAAATCAATCTTTGAAAACCACTGTGCCCCACTCACTGATCAAACGGATCATCAATTCTCGGCAAAGGGTATTTGTTCTTTACCGTCACTTGGTTCAGCTTTCGATAATCAATGCAGTCGTAGTGAACCGTCCGCTTTTTAGCAAACAAGACCGGTGCACCCCAAGGTGATGTACTTGGGCGAATGAAACTTTTATCTCCTAGCTCCTTTATTTGCTTTTGAAGCTCCCTCAACTCGGCAGGTCCCATCCGGTATGCCACTTGTGAGATAGGTCCCACTCCTGGCAATAACTCGATTGTGAACTCGACACTCCTGTGTGGAGGCAACTCCCAAGAACTCCCCAGGAAACACATCTTGGAAATTTTCAACAATAACCGGCCACGCTCGTTTTTCAATATTACCTTCCTCCTCAAAAGTAAGTGTAGCAAGTCTATGGGTAACATTACCCCATAGCTCTCTCATCGATCCAGCCCTCCCGCATTCTCATCCCATTCCCCCACTAGGGTACAGGGTAATCCTGTGGGTGAAGTAAATGACACCCGCCGCCTATAACAATCAATCTTAGCCTGGAAGGTCATTAACCAGTCCATCCCTAAAATCAAATCAAAGGTCCTCATGGGCATCACATACAAATCAAATGTGACCTCAACATCTCCTATCGTAAGCATACACTCACGACACACTTGGTTTATTGTCGATGCACCTCCCACAGGTGACTCAACACTCAAGGGCCTATCTGCCCTCACACAATCAAGTCCAAGGCTCTCAACCAAGGACTTAGCAATCAAGGAGCACGAAGCTCCGGTATCAAACAAGAGCAAGCAACTATAGTGCGAGATATCAAAATAGTACCTCGAACCACCGAAGGTCCGGCCGCCTTCCTCGGAGGATAATGGCAACTCCTCCCACTCGGATGGTGCTGAAGTAAGTGCAAATACTCTGCCATGGTTTGCCTTGCTACTAGCCTCTCCCCGTTTGTCCTTTGATCCCTGTCCGATGTCCACTTGGACGATTCTCCGAACCGCCTTGTGGTTGCTTTTCTCCTTGTGGCCTTGCATGTGTGGAACCAGCCCGACTCGCCTGCCATGAACGTGCCGGTCTCGGAGTTGGGGCCCGAAAGTGGGTCTCACTCCCTCCCCTCCCCGATGCGAATCCACCAGCTCCCCGGTTGTTCCCCTCATCGAAACACACCGTACTAAGGTGTCCTGTCTTCCCCACGGCTATGGCACCGCAGTGCTGTTTGGGACACTCACGTTTCATGTGTCCAGTTGGCCACAACAAGTACACTCACGTGGGAAACCTCCAACCGAGTTCCCCGGTCCTCCGGAGTAACGGGACTTTGGTGGAGCCATTGGCGATTGGCCCTTGTCCCCGGGAAAACTACTACCTCCAAGCTCAACTCTCGGTTTCTTGGAGTCTCCCTCGTTATCGCGCGCACCCCGTGCTAGCCGCTCCCGATGAGCCTGTTTACCCTCCTCCAGTCCTCTTTCCACAATCTTAGTTGTCTCCACGACCTCAAGATATGTCCTCGGCCGCAAGATCTCCACCCTCTCGTCAGGGCAGGCCCGAGTCCCATGGTAAACTTATGGGCCTTCAGGTCCTCTCTAGAGATTGCCTCGGGGGCAAACCGGCTCGGTCCTCGGAACTCACGCTCATACTCGGACACGGTGCGTGATCCTTGTTTCAACCCACCGAACTCTTCCCGTTTTCGCCACCGCAAGGACTCCGGGAAGTACTCCTCATGGAACAATTGAAGGAATTCCTCCCATGACAAGGTCCGCATGTCCTGGCTACCCGAAATGCTAAGCCACCACTCTAAGGCTTCCCTCTTCCAACCGTCCGATCGCTAACCTCACTTTATCCTCCTCTCGGGGTCGGAGAAAGGAGAACACGTGCTCAACTGCCGCAGCCCAATGCTCGCCGCCAGAGGATCAGCTCCTCCCTTGAACCTCGGTGGTTGTTCCTTTCGGAACCGGGTCACCACATCTTCCTCCTCTCGTCTCATCGGTATCTCTTGTCTACGTGGAGGCTCGTCTCACGGGGTGGAGAAGGTAAGCACTCGCCGTGCCATCATCTCCCGCCTAATCTCATCTCGGATCTCTCCCCCGAGATCCTCTCGCATGCCTTGTACATTTTCACTCAAGGCCCTAACTTGGGCCATGATCCGCTCCATGGGATCATCGCCCTCCGTTTGCTGCCTTCCCTCTTGTCCAAGACGTGCGGAAGACTCTTCCTCTACACTGGGGTAGCCCGGGTAACTCTCCTAGGAGGCATTGTCTACACATTTCAAAAACAAGTGGAGCGGGAATCAATATCTCTCAAGCTCGTATACCCTCACCTCTAGGACCATGAGGTACTCAAATAACATCTCATAAGTATACACATCATGTTCACAGGATCTCAACATACATATTACAACCTCATAATCTAAAATTTTCAACACATCATAGTTTCCCAAATCAGCATGTCTCAACACATTCCACAGTATTCACATTTCAGTCCATTGTATGCTCATTTCAAATTAATTACTCATTTCAAATCATGACACTCATATTATGATTAAGCTAGTGCCCTAATGCCAATGCATGTATGCACCCCATCCCAAATGCAAATGTCCTACTCCTTGGTCTAACTACCCCTGAGTGCACCCTAGAAAACCAGATAGAACCACGGTGATCAGGCGTGTCCTATATCGCCTCCTAAGGGTCTCGAAGCAGTTATCCCTCCCCACTATCCTAAGTCCACTAGACCATGAACTTGGGCTCTGATACCATAATGTCACGCCCCAAATTTCCTTCTCCCTGGAAATGGTTAATGACTGCCCATGCCCGCACCCGAAAGGTCAAGGGTTCGGTGTAAACACCAAAGTGAGGACACCTACCGCGGGTGCTGTCCTATCCCTGTAACACAAGTCAACGTGCCAAGGGGCACGTACCTGTTTCCATGCCAACCACACCACCACAATATACATACATATGGTATTCACAACCCAAAACATCAATTACATCGCTCAGAGGTTTCAAACTCTTTTACAACCCACCAGGGAACAAGCTCCCAATAATAAAACCAGGGTACACAGTTTAAGCAAACAGAATCTCAAATACAACGAAATAACCAAATGCATGTATAAGGCCATACGGCCTGCCGGCCTACCAACTCGGCTCTTCCGCCTATCGCCTGCTAGGTCCTTGCAAAGAACAGTTCATAGGAGGGGTGAGCACACCACGCCTCGGTAGGGATCAAGTCTCCCCAATCCCGTCCCACTCTAAAAACTATGCATGTCAAGTGGATGCATGTGCTCGTGTAGTGACTTAAGCTAAAACAAAAAAAAAAAAAATCATCACCCAGTAAACACGCCTCATACCTCTGCGCGCACAGAGGGCAGAGGACACCCCGCCACCACGGCGACGTGACATGCCACACCAGGCAAATGTGAATCTCATCTCAAGGGGTACAAGATAATGACTGTCCCAAACTCACCAATTCCCCCGTTTCGGGGTTCTTATCTCAACTCCCCGCGTTTCGGGGTGCTCAACATACACATTTCAACATATGCAACTCAACAATCTCAACTCAATAAACATAATTCAACAAACACAAGACAAATATGAAACTCATTCAAGCATACAAAAACTCAACTCGGAATGTAAAACAACAGATAGTCTCGGAACAATCAAGTCATCACATATAACATCACCTGACTCCTCATGGTCCCTAAAGTCCACTCATATCTCACTCTCATTGTCCTGGATCATCAACCACCTTTCAAAGGAGGCTTATCCACCTCAAGGGAAGCTCAAAACAAGCCGCACGTGACAACCTATTCTCACGTGCAGAGGCAAATTAACTCCAAACATCATTCTAACCGTCCCCGAAGGTTCAGGGACGATTTTTAGCCAAAAACAAGGTTGCACGTGAAAAGGTCATTTTCACGTGCAGAGTATTTCAACTCATATGCCTCTAAGGAAGCTCCACCTAAAATTTGGGGCTATTTGGAGCAAGAATGAATCCGCAAGTGAAAAAGGCTTTTTCACGTGCAGGCTCCAAAACCTTCCTTTTGTCATTTTAATCATTTTTCCCTAAAGAACCAACCTCAAATTCGTCTTAGTTTAAAAGTTATTGAGGTTCTAAGCCCATAAACCGGGTCTAAAACCAACTCCTGGCCTCACTCTCATGATTTCCCAGTACCGCAGGCCTTAGCCAAGCCAAATACAGGGTTTTCCCAAAACTTTTCATCTAAATAATCCCAAGACAATGGGTATACAAATGACCCCTAACCCAAAAGTATAAATAATCTCACACGAAACGGAAATTTAGAAAACCCGGACAAAACCCCAGGATCAATCCATAGGCTCAAGGTAGAATTTAGAAACTCAATATATATATAAAAGGTCCCTTCTCAACATCCCGGATCGTCACATAAATATTATTCTAGAAATCTAAGAGAGAGACGGCAAATAGAAAAACTTGAAATCCCTACCTCAAGTTTTGCGAAAAGATTAGGTGAAAAGAATGGAGCGATCTCGTATCCCCGCTGCCTCAACGCCTCGGCCTCCCGTCGTCTCGTAGGAGATCCTTGATCGTCGAAACCCCTCCACTCGGGTCGTCTCCCTCAGGATCGTCTCCCTCTCTCTCTCTCTCTCTCTCTCTCTTTCTCTCTCTCTCTCTCTCTCTCTCTCTCTCTGGGCGTGTATGTGTGTGACGGCTGCAGGGAAGGTAGGGTTTGGTCCCCTTTTCTTTTCTCCTATTTTATTTTATTTTTTATTTTTTTATTTTTTTTTTGAAGCCCAAGACCAAATGCAGCCCAATGGTTAAGTAAACCCAAGAAGAAAGGCAAAACAGCCCACTATCTCTCATATTGGGTTTTTCCCTTGAAGGGAGGCCCAAAGCTCAAAATACAAACCCAGGTAATTTAAAAGTAAATATAAAATTATTTGTGAAATCCCGAAAATACCCCTCAGGGCCTAAAATCCCAAATTTAGTCCAAGTACAGTCAAAATTCACCATTTGATGAGCACATCATTGTGCTGATATTCATTTGTTAAAATAAGGTCTCTAACTCAAGGCTATCTCTAAGGCCCCTCAAATACAGGTCCTTACAAAAACAAACACCAGCTACCCATTTGCCACACGGCGAGCCACAACACCCAAATGGGTCATACACCACACACAGCACAACAGCACATAACAGTACCACCATAATCCATAACCACAATAATGCATATAACACATGTCCGCATGGCACGAATACACATCTCAAAGCACATCACAAATAAGAACACATGTCTTTAAAAGACAATACAAATACACCAACTAATACAAGAAAACACATCACAAAAAAACACATCACTATCCCTTGGCCAACAGCCACCTCCCACGCTTAAGATTGTTCGTCCTCGAACAAGTCTGGGTGCTGCTCACGCATCACGGACTCACGTTCCCATGTCTCCTCCTCAATGCCACGGTGCTGCCACAGCACGCGAACCAAAGGAATAGCACGACCACGCAAAAGCTTCTCTTGCCGATCTAGGATACGGATAGGGGCCTCAACGACGGACATGTCATCCTCAATGTCCAATGTCCCCCAATCGAGCACATGAGTGGGGTCAGGGTGATACTTCCGCAACTGGGATACGTGAAACACGTTGTGCACGCGACTCAGCTGCGGTGGTAACGCTAACCGGTAGGCCACAGGCCCTACACGATCCAGAATCTCAAAAGGACCAATAAACCGCGGAGATAGCTTGGAACCCCGCCCAAACCGTCGATGTCCACAACGTGGGGAAACACGAAGAAACACATGATCACCAACAGAAAACTCCAAAGGTCGCCGCCACTGATCCGCATAAGATTTCTGGCGACTCTGAGCTGATAACAAACGTTGACGAATCAACTTAACCTTCTCGGTAGCCTCTTGAACCAACTGCGGTCCCAAGAGAGCTGTCTCCCCCACCTCGGTCCAACACAAAGGTGATCGATACGGCCGTCCATACAACGCCTCAAAAGGAGCCATCCCAATGGATGCCTGATAACTGTTATTGTAGGCAACTCCACCAAAGGAAGGTGAGTTGCCCACGAACCCCCAAAATCTAACACACAGGCCCGTAACATGTCCTCCAACGTCTGATTCGTCCTCTCTGTCTGGCCGTCAGTCTCAGGGTGAAAGGCTGTACTCAAGTGAAGCTTGGTCCCCATAGCCTCCTGCAAACCTGCCCAAAAACGGGAAGTGAACCTCGAATCCCAGTCTGAGACAACCGATGAGGGTACTCCATGCAGTCTCACAATCTCGTTCATGTACAGCTGACTCAAGGTCCCAATAGAGTCTCGCTCGCGAACAGCCAGGAAATGGGCCGACTTTGTGAGTCGATCCACAATCACCCAAATCATATCCTTCCTCCCCGTGGTGGGTGGAAGACCAGTCACAAAATCCATCGCTATGTGGTCCCACTTCCACTCCACTATGGGCAATGGCTGTAACATACCCGCCGGCCGCTGATGCTCAGCCTTCACCTGCTGACACGTGAGGCACCGCGAAACAAAGGCAGCTACATCGCGTTTCATCCCAGGCCACCAAAAATGTGCCCGAAGCGCATGGTACATCTTCGTACCCCCTGGATGCACAGCAACTCTAGATTGGTGAAACTCCCTCATCACCTCATCCCTGAGGGAAGAAGCCATTACCAACCGCCCCTGAAATGACAACTCATGCTCAGGACCCTCTGTCCAGTCCTCTAATAGCTCCCCAGCCTCAATACGGGCACGGAGAACGTCACACTCAATGTCACCCAACTGTTCCTCCCGGACGCGCTGGTACAACTCAGGTACAATCACCAAAGGACTCAGGACTGTCCCACTATCATGAACAACAGTGCCGAACCGCAACATCGCCAACTGCTCCATCAGCTTCCACTCTCTCACGGCCACCTCAGCTTTCCCTTTTCTGCTCAACGCGTCAGCTACAACATTACCCTTGCCTAGGGTATAGGCAAGAGTAAAGTCAAAGGTCTGCAAATACTCCACCCATCTCCTTTGCCTCAAATTCAAGTCCTTCTGAGTAAAGATGTACTGAAGGCTCTTGTGATCTGAGAACACCACAAACTTTTCCCCCAAGAGGTAGTGCTGCCAACTCTTCAGGGCGAAGATAATAGCCGCTAACTCCAGATCATGGGTAGGATAATTCTCGCTCATGAGGCTTCACTGCCTTGACCCATAAGCTACCACACCGTGCTCCTGCATAAGCACACACCCCAAACCAACCCTGGACGCATCACAGTACACTTCATATGGAATATCCTCCCGAGGTAACCTCAACACCGGTGCAGTGGTCAAACGGGTTTTGAGAGTCTCAAACGGCTGTTGGCACTTGTCCGTCCACTCAAATTTCACTCCTTTCCTAGTCAACGCCGTCATAGGAGCTGCCAAACGGGAGAACCCCTCGACAAAACGATCATAGTACCCCGCCAAGCCAAGAAAACTACGGATCTCAAAAACGTTGGTTGGCCTCGCCCACGATGCCACGGCCTCAATCTTGGCTGGGTCCACCCTAACTCCCTCAGCTGACACCACATGGCCAAGAAAGTGGACCTCCTGCAGCCAAAACTCACACTTACTAAACTTAGCAAACAGCTGCTGGTCCCTCAAGGTTTGCAACACTGTTGCCAAGTGCTCCACATGCTCCTTCTCGGTCTTGGAATACACCAAGATATCGTCGATAAACACCACCACGAACGAGTCCAAGTATGGGGCAAAGACTTGGTTCATCAAATGCATGAACACCGCTGGTGCATTAGTGAGCCCGAAAGGCATCACGACCCACTCATAATGCCCATACCTGCACCGAAAAGCCGTCTTAGGGATGTCCTCCTCCCTAACCCTGAGCTGGTGATACCCCGACCGTAAATCTATTTTGGAAAACCACCTGGGCCCCACTCAATTGGTCAAACAGGTCATCTATCCGAGGCAACGGGTACTTATTCTTCACGACCACCGAATTCAGCTTCCTGTAGTCGATGCAGAGACGAAGTGTGCCATCAGCCTTCTTAGCAAAGAGCACCGGAGCACCCCAAGGTGAGGTACTCGGTCTGATATACCCTTGGCCCACCAACTCCTCGATTTGCCTCTACAGCTCCCTCATTTCGGCTGGCCCCATACGATATGCTACTTGGGAAATCGGACCCGTTCCCGGCACCAACTCAATGGTGAACTCCACACTCCTCTTAGGTGGCAAACTCCTCAACTCCTCAGGAAAAACATCCTGAAATTGGTCCACAACAGCAGGCCACACCCTCTTTTCCACCTTACCCTCCTCAGCAAAGGTCAGGGCTGCCAACCTGTGGGTAATGGCACCCCACTGGTCCATCACCGGCCCGGCCCGACTCGCCTCACAGTCCCACTCCCCCTGCAGGGTGCAAGAGGTCCCTGCAGGTGTCACGAAGGATACACTCCGCCGGTAACAGTCTATCTTGGCTTGGAAAGCCATAAGCCAATCCATACCCAAGATCAGGTCAAAAGTACGCAAGGGCATCACATGCAAGTCAAAACTCAGCTCCACCTCACCTATGGTTAACACACAGTCACGACACACTCGTCGTACCTCAATCATACCCCCCACTGGTGACTCAACAACTAGGGGCTTCGCTGCCTCCACACAAGCTAACCCCAAGCTATCTATCACAAGCTCAGCAACAAACGAACACGATGCACCCGTATCGAAAAGGACAGAAGCTAATGTACGGGAGAGCAAAAGGGTACCTCTAACCACCGATGGTCCTGCTCCCTCCTCAGCTGGTGGGGGTGGTAGCTCAACCTCCTCCGGGTACGTCGCCTCCAACGCAAACACCCTCCCTTGGCCCGTGCCACTGGTCGGCTCACTCATTGGGCGCTTCCCGCCAAGGCTGCCTCCAGCTTCAGCCTGCTGCCGCTCCGGCCTCCCCTGAGGTCGGGTCTGATTCGATCCTGCCTGACTAGCCGGCCACTGACGAGCTGGTCTCTCTGCTGGTGCACGGAAACTGGCATCACTCCTTGTGCTGGATGTCATGCCTCTAGCTCCCCTGTTGCCACTCTAGCAAACCCGGCTCAGATGGCCCTCTCGTCCACAACTATGGCATTTCCAATCCCTCTTTGGACACTCCTTCCTCAAGTGGCCTTGCTCGCCACAGCAGTAACAACCGCTGGGGAGACCCCCTGCTGGACCGCCCTGTCTGCCACCGCCAAAGCTAGACCTCCCTGGGTTCACCAATGTCTGTCCCCTGGCTGCGGAAAGAATCGCTATCCCTCTCCTCCGTCTTGAGCCTCTTGGACCCTGCATCTCGATCGGACCCACTCTGCAACCGGCGACCCTGATGGGCCTGCCTCCCATCATCCGGCTCTCTCTCGGCTATACGGGCTGTCTCCACGGCCTCAAGATAGGTCCTCAAGCGTAGAATTGCCACCCTCTCGCCAAGGGCGGCTCCGAGACCCAAGGTGAACTTGTGGGCCTTCAGGTCCTCCCTTACCACGGCCTCAGGAGCAAACCTACTCAATCTCCGGAACTCCCGCTCATACTCAGGTACCGTCCTGGATCCCCGCTAGCCGCGAATTCTTCCCTCTTCTCGCCATCTCACCGATTCCTGGGAAGAACTCATCATGGAAGAGTTGCAAGAACTCCTCCCAAAACATGAGTTGCACCGCACGGCTCCCCGCAACACTCGTCCACCACTCCAAAGCATCCCCCTCCGAATTGCCGGGCCGCACCTTGTCCTCCTCCCGGGGCAGGAGAAAGGAGAACACATGCTCAATCTGCCTCAACCACCGCTTCGCCTACCACAGGATCTTCTCCCCCCTTAAATCGCGGAGGTTGTTCCTTTCGGAACCGTGTCACCACCTCATCCTCTCGCACGGGTCGGTACACCACCCAGCGAACTCTCATGCTCACGAGGCGGCTCTCCTACCGGTGGTGGTGGTGGTGGCACCACCCTGCTGTGCCGCCATTTCACGGCGCACCTCCTCCCCGAACGTCCCGCCGGAGTCCCTCTCGTAGCTCTCGTACCTCTAGCCGGATGCCTTCTTGTAGCCGTGCCAGGCAACAACACATGCCCTCCAACGGACGGTCCCGCACCCGGACCCTCATGGGCAGATGACTCATCGCCCATTGCCCGGACGCACGTGTCACTCTCCTCGGCGGCATTCTTACTACACGAAGTAAGAAGCATAACGTCAAAATAATTTTATAATCTATCGCGTCACTACCTCTACCCCACTGATCAATTCCACTATCACATGACATTACACACATACATTGCATCAATCACATTGCACAGTTCAGTACACATTGCCAAACAAATCAGAGTTGTACATTTCACTTAATCATATGATTTTATCCACAGTTTAGCATACATTCACAGCAAATGCAACTAGTGCCCTAATGCCAATGCATGCAAATCCTACCACAAGACCGGACTACCCTAAGTACACCTTGGAGGCTCAAAGAGGACCATGTTGATCAGGCATGTCCCTCCAGGCTCCTCCAAAGGACTTAGGATAACCAGGTCCGCCCACTACCCTAAGGCCAACTAGACCATGCTCGATACCATATTGTCACGCCCGGATTTCCAACCCGAGGAAACCGGCACGTGACTCCCCTTTTACCCACACGGAGGGCAAAGGGGTAGGATACAAACCAAGAATATTACATTTTAAACATCCACAACACATTCAAGAAAGTAATGTTCATAAAAATAATCCAAACCAGTTTATTACAACGAAATCCTTTCCAATCCCATCCCCACTGGGGTTACATCAATTCCAATAAAAATAACATAAATGGTAGACAGTATAGTAAATAAGGTCTTCCACCTTGGTGTTCCCACCTAACGTTTGTAGATTCCTGTAAAGAAAACAACATGGTAGGAGGGGTGAGCAACCACAGCTCAGTAGGGATCATGTCTCCCCAACCCATCCCATGCACCTAATATCTACATGCCTTGTGTACAAGTGCTGTGTCGTGATACAATTATTCCACCAGATATAATTATAGGCTATAACAGCAAACACAATCATACACGGGCTGGTACATAAACACTCCCGGGCTTCCACAGCCACCGGGTTTCCAAGGACAGTCCCGGGCTTCCACAGCCACCGGGTTCCAAGAACAGTCCCGGGCTTCCACAGCCACCGGGTTCCAAGAACATAGCACACATAGCCACACTTAGTCACAGACATAACATCAAACACTTAGCATGCAAAGCCTCACAGGTATAAAACCAAACAGTTGGTGTACATAAATTCACAGGCTCATAAACCCAGTCACACAGGCATTTTCTCAAACATGTAGCAGGCATGTCATACAGGCATTTTATCGAACACTTTTCATGCATCACACAAACACCAGAAACACCAAAATCGCCATTGAAGGCCAACATCCATATAGGAGATCACACCTATATGGATTACATATATATATATAACAGATATAACCCATAATCTGCCCTAGAACCCTAGGACAGAGGAGGGTTTAGGAAGAACAGAACCCCTACCTCAGGTAAGACGCAACAATGCGGCAACAGTCGATCCCAAGCCGAACGCCGTCCACCCACGAGGCTCTGACCACCCACGCAAGGCGCCAGGCAGCAACCAGGAGCTCTCCTTCCCTCTCTCTCTCTCTCTCTCTGCGACGGCTGGTGGAGCAACAAACCCTAAACCTAAAACAGAGGGGCTTCTCCTCCTTATATAGACAACACAACATCAAAACGACGTAGTTTTGATTAAATGAATCCCAGCATCAAAACGACGTAGTTTTGATCACACAAGTTAGCACCTTTCCGCACCCATATAGGCCAAAATACTCAGAATTTCAACATGGTCCTTTGGAGAAAGTTCATTAGAATGTCAAAACCAAGGGAACCATGTAAAAATATGCCTGCACGCCAATTTGCACGTGAATTCCCCAATTCACGTGCAACTCCAAATGCACTCCAAATGCGCTCAAACTTCACCCCTAGCCTCCTTGCATCATGTAGAAGACAACCACACTTGCACGTGAAATGGGCCCAATTCACGTGCACCTCACATACACATCCATTTGGCCTGAAACTTCTGTGGTAGATAGAGGACATCATTCTAAGCATCTTTCCTTTTGCACGTGAATTCATTGGAGTCCATTTACTGGGTCAAAATCTAGAAAAACTCCACTCAGAAGGCAAAACTGACTAACTCAAGGTACGGGTCCTTACACTAGATTATGTATCCTGTCCTTAGCTTTGCTCTCATGAGTGTAGATCCGGATGAAGATCATATCTTCTGCAATGACTTAAGACAAAACAACAAAGGTCTCAAATCAAATTACACAGGGCTTTATCAGCATTATCCAAATTCTGGGCTTGATCAACAATCTCCCCCAATTATGGATATGCCCAAACCCTTTGTAATCTGATCTGGTAAACAACGCGAAAAGATAACATACAAAATAGAAATCACCTCCATTTTCATTAACTAGCAACAAAGTACAATTCAACCTTTATACAAAATTTTGATTAAGATACATAAGGCTTACTATACTTGAAGATCATCGTTGCAGCCTTCTCTCTAAGCTCCATTGTGTAGGCTTGGATGCTGTTCCAGTTTTTATCCACCTTGACAATAGATTTGATGAAGAACCAGACAATGGCTCCGCAGCTATCTCCATTGGGCAGTTGTGGCACTAGCTTCTTGCCCCGGATCGTCGCTTTCAGGTTTTCAGTTAGACCTAATGGAGTCAGGCCCCTTTCCAGTTAAAAGGACACACGATGTACGTTGTTTAAAACATGGGTCATACTCCACGGCGATGAGATTCTTCTTACTTCGCGTCTAGTGAATGCTCATCAATAAGGAACGTACGAAGCCAAAGACTAATAAAATGGATAAACCCCATTTTTGACTCAATTACATAACAAATGGCTTGTATATTTAGGTTTGCATTGGTCACTTAGTTTATTTCTGACGCATTGAGTGGATCAATCAAATAACAAAGATGAATATCGATAAACAACTAGAAGGACACATGATGTACATGGTTCACTTGATGGGACATACTCAACGGTAGTGAGGTACCTCTTACTCTGCATTTGTTTGACGCATGTGACGAACGCACGGAATCAAAGACTCTATTTAAAATGAATAAACCTATTTTTGATTCAATTACAAACCAAAATGCTAGTATGTTTAGGTTTGCATTAGTTATTTATTTCATTTCTGACGCATTGAGTGGATCAATCAACTAACAAAGATTAATATCGATAAATGAATACAAGGACACATTTTGTACGTTGTTCACATCATGGGTCATACTCTACACCGATGAGGTTCTTCTTACTTCGCATCTAGTCTATGCTCGTCAATAACGAACATTCATAGCCAAAAACAACTAAAATGGATAAACCTTTTGATTCAACTACAAACCAAGAGGCTACTATGTTTAGGTTTGCAATGGTTACTTGGATCATTTCTAACGCATTGAGTAGATCAATCAAATAACAAAGATGAATATCGATAAACGATTAGAAGGACACATGATGTACGTGGTTCACTTGATGGGATATACTCCATGGTAGTGAGGTATATGTTACTCCGCATCTGTTCGACACATGTGAATAACGAACGCACAGAGTCAAAGACTCCATTTAAAATGAATAAACCTATTTTTGATTCAATTACAAACCAAGAGGCTACTATGTTTAGATTTGCATTGGTTATTTATTTCATTTCTGACGTATTGAGTGGATCAATATAATGACAAAGATGAAATTCAATAAACGATTAGAAGGACAAATTGTAACAACCCATGAGTGGGTGTTAGTCCCACATTGCTTGGTGAGGAGAACAAAGTCCGCCTTATAGGAGGGGACGGATACCTCACCTCACAGGGACGCGTTTTGGGCGAGGCCCAAAGACAAAACCGTGCGGAGCAGGCCATGAGGGTGAGGCCCAAGACTGGTTGGCCAAAGCGGACAAAATTCTTGTGACGGGTATGGGCTGGGCTATCTCGTATGGTATCAGAGCGATAGTTCATGGTCTGGTGGACCTAGGATAGTGGGGAGGCCTGGCTGCTTCTGAGACTCTTAGGAGGCAGTATAGGACACGCCTGATCAACGTGGTCCTATCTGGTTTTCTGGGGTGTACTCAGGGGTATTTAGACCAAGGAGTAGGGTATTTGCATTTGGGTTGAGGTTGCATACATGCATTGGCATTAGGGCACTAGTTTAATTTCAGTATGAGTATTGTGATTGGACATGCTGTGTTGCTGAAACTTGTTGCTAAAAATGCAATTTTGTTGCTATGAAATTCGGTGATTTTCTGTGAGACTTGTTGCTATGAATTGCTGCTGTGTGCTTCGGTGATTTACCTGTGTGTTTAAATGTAAAACGTTGCTTGGGTACCTCATGGCCCATGGGGATGAGGGTGTGTAGAGCTTGAGAGAAGCTGATCCTAGTTTGGTTTAAATTATGTAGACTATGCCTCCTAGGAGAGTAACCCGAGCTACTCCAGCTGTAGAAGATGAATCTTCGCCCGTTGCCTGGAGAGGGAAGAGGACAGCGTGTAGAGGGCGATGATCCCCTGGAGCGGATCATGGCCCAAGTCCAGGCCCTAAGTGAGAACGTGCAAGGCATGCGTGAGGACCTCAGGGGAGAGATCCTAAACGAGGTGCGTCAGGAGATGATGGCACGACAGGCAGTGCCACCCGCTCCACCCCGTGAGGCGGAACCTCCGTGTAGGCAGGAAGTGCCGGTGAGGCGGGAAGAGGGAGACGTGTTGACGCAGTTTCGAAAGGAACATCCACCAAGGTTCAAGGGAGGAGCCGAACCTCTAGGAGCAGAGCACCTGGGCTGCGGCGGATTGAGCATGTGTTCTCCTTTCTTCGACCCCCTGGGAGGAAGACAAAGTGAGACCGGCAGTCCGGCGGTTGGAGGAGGAAGCCTTGGAATGGTGGCTTAGCATCTCAGGAAGCCGAGACATGGAGACCATGGCCTGGAATGAGTTCCTCCAGCTGTTCCATGAGGAGTTCTTTCCGAGTCATTGCGGTGGCGAAGCGGGAGGAGTTCGGCGGCTGAAGCAGGGATCGCGCTCGGTAGCAGAGTATGAACGAGATTTCCGGGGGCTGAGTCGGTTTGCTCCAAAGCAATATCAAGGGAGGACCTGAAGGCCCATAAGTTTACCATGGGTCTCAAACCTGCCCTGAAGCAAAGGGTGGAGATGCTTTGCGGACCGAAGACCTATCTTGAAGTCGTGGACACCGCCAAGATTGTTGAGAGAGGATTAGAGGAGGGAAGGCAGGCTCACCAGGAGCAGATGGGGCGAGCGCGCGCGACAAGCACGGTGAAACCAAGAGGCAGAAGGTTGAGCCCGGGAGTGGAACTTTTCCCAAGGATGGGGGCCAAGCTTCAATGGCTCCACCCGGATCCCGTTACTTTGGAGGACAGGGGAGTGGTGCTGGGAACTTCCCAAGCGGGTGTACCTGTTGTGGCCTGTCGGGGCACGTCAAACGTGAGTGCCCCAAGCAAGACTTGACGTGTCATAGCCGTGGGAAGGTGGGACACATCAGCAAGGTGTGTTTCGAAGAAGGGGAACGCCAAGGAGCTGGAAGCTTAGCACAAGGGAGCAGGGGTGGGACCCAATTCCAGGCCCAGCCCCTAAGCCAAGACATTCGTGGCAGGCCGGTCAGGGCCGGTTCCGGTCACACTAGGCCACAGGGGGAGAGGCCACCACAAGGAGGATCGGAGGGGCGTCCCGGTGGACTGCGGCAGGAGCAAAAGGGAAGGCAAGTGAGGCTAGTGGTGGGGCAAGCCAAGGCAGAGTGTTCGCGCTTACCTCAGACCAGGTGAAATGGAGGATTTACCATCACCCTCCGAGGAAGGTGGAGCTGGACCTTCGGTGGTTCGAGGTACTATTCTAATATCTCGCACCGTTGTTGCTTCGCATTGTTTGATACCGGAGCTTCGTGTTCCCTAATTGCTAAGTCCTTGGTGGAGAGCCTTGGACTTGATTGTGTGGAGGCCGACAGGACCTCCGAGGGTCGAGTCCCCAATGGGAGGAGTGGAGTTGATCCACCAAATGTGTCGAGAGTGTGCGCTTACGATAGGAGAGGTTGACCTCTCATTTGATTTGTACGTAATGCCCATGAGGACCTTTAGTTTGATTCGGGGATGGATGGTTGATGGCCTTTCAAGGCTAAGATTGATCGCTATAGGCGACGAGTATCGTTTACTACACCCACAGGATCTTCCTGTACTCTAGTGGGTGAATGGGATAGGGATGCTTCGGGAGAGCGGGACCGACGAGGGAGCTATGGGGCCATATTACCCATAGGCTTGCCACCCTAACCTTTGAGGAGGAAGGTAACTTAGAGAAAAGGGTGTGGCTAGATGTAGTCGAGAATTTCCAAGATGTCTTTCCTGGGGAGTTGTTGGAGTTGCCTCCACACGAAGTATCGAGTTCACGATTGAACTGTTGCCAGGGGTGGGACCCATTTCACAAGTAGCATACCGGATGGGACCCGTTGAGTTGCGGGAGCTTCGAAGCAAATAAAGGAACTGGGAGATAAAGGTTTTATCCGTCCTAGTACCTCACCTTGGGGTGCACCGGTCTTGTTTGCTAAGAAGGCAGATGGTTCGTTGCGACTTTGCATTGATTATCGGAAGCTGAATCAAGTAACGGTAAAGAACAAGTACCCCTTGCCGTGAATTGATGACTTATTCGACCAGCTGAGTGGAGCACGGTGGTTCTCAAAAATCGATCTGCGTTCGGGATATCATCAATTGCGGGTCAGGAGCGAAGACATCCCTAAGACGGCGTTCAGGTGCAGATACGGACACTATGAATGGTTAGTGATGCCTTCTGGGCTCACGAATGCACCTCTTGTGTTCATGCATCTAATGAATCGGTATTTGCCCCATACCTGGATTCCTTCGTGGTGGTATTTATTGACGACATCCTTGTGTACTCCAAAACCCAAGCCGAGCATGAGGAGCACTTGGCCGTGGTGCCGCAGCACTACGAGATCATCACTTGTATGCTAAATTTAGCAAGTGTGACTTCGGATGCAAGAGGTGCATTTTCTTGGGCATGTAGTATCTGCCGAAGGAGTTAGAGTGGACCCAACCAAGATTGAGTCCGTAGCATCTTGGAAGAGGCCCACAAATGTTTTTGAGATCCGGAGTTTCTTGGGTCCGCCGGGTATTACCGGCGTTTTGTGGAAGGGTTTTCTCGGTTGGCGGCGCCCATGACAGCTCTTACACGGAAGGGAGCCAAATTCGAGTGGACGGACAAGTGCCAGGCAGGCATTCGAGGAGTTGAAGACTCGCCGACTACCGCACCGGTGTTGAGTCTACCGCAGGAGGAAGTGCCATTCGAGGTGTATTGTGATGCGTCTCGCGTTGGACTAGGGTGTGTTCCGATGCAAGAGCGCCAAGTCATAGCGTATGGCTCGCGACAACTGAAGTCCCATGAGCAAAACTACCCAACACACGACCCTGGAGTTAGCAGCGGTTATTTTTGCCCTGAAGTCTTGGCGACATTACCTGTTGGGAGAGAAATTTGTGGTATATACTGACCACAAAAGCCTACAGTATATCTTCACCCAGAGAGACCTAAATTTGCGACAACGGAGGTGGGTAGAGTACCTACAAATGTTTGACTTCACGCTCTCCTACACGCCTGGGAAGGGAAATTTAGTAGCCGACGCGCTAAGTAGAAAGGGAAAAGCTGAGGTTTCCATGAGAGAATGGAAAATGATGGAGCAGTTGGCAGTGCTTCAGGTGCAACTCTTTCACGAAGTGATGGAGCTATCCTGTGTCCTCTCACCGTGATACCAGAGTTGTATCAGCGTGTCCGTGAGGGACGATTAGGCGACGTGGATCGTGAGGTGATCCGGGCCCGGATAGAGGCCGGAGAGCCGTCGAGGACTGGACAGAAGGAGTTAAGCATGAGCTGAAATTTCGGGGGCGTCTGATAGTACCACCTCCCTTGCGTGAGGATGTGCTGAGGGAGTTTCATCATTCCCGTTTGGCTGTACATCCAGGAGGAACTAAGATGTATCATGCCGTTCGCGCACAGTTCTGGTGGCCGGGGCTGAAACGGAGTGTAGCAGAGTTTGTTTCCAGGTGCCTTACCTGTCAGCAAGTGAAGGCAGAACACCAACGACCCGCTGGTCAATTGCAGCCTTTACCCGTAGCCGAGTGGAAGTGGGAGCATATTACCATGGACTTCGTGACGGGACTTCCTACCACTTCGGGAGAAAGGACATGATTTGGGTCATAGTGGACCGCTTAACTAAGTCAGCCCATTTCTTGGCAATTCGAGAGCGCGACTCTATCGGCACGTTAAGCCGGTTGTATGTTGATGAGATTGTCCGCTTGCACGGAGTGCCCATGTCTATTGTTTCAGACGGGGATGCGCGGTTTACATCCCGGTTTTGGGGAGGTCTGCAGGAAGCATTGGGAACCCGACTTAATTTGAGTACCGCATTCCATCCCGAGACCGATGGTCAGTCCGAGAGGACCATTCAAACATTGGAAGACTTGTTGAGGGCTTGTGTACTTGATTTTGGAGGATCATGGGCTTCCCACCTTCCTCTGGTGGAGTTTGCCTATAATAACGTTACCGAGTCTTCGATTGGGATGGCCCCGTTTGAGGCATTGTATGGCTGACCGTGTCGGTCTCCATTATGTTGGGCGAGAGGCCGGAGAGGCAGCTATGTTAGGACCTCAATTGGTCCAGGAGGCTACGGCAAAAGTTCAGTGATTCGGCAACGCCTTCTCATGACTCGGAGCGGACGAAGTCTTATGCGGATCGCCGACGCCGACCGTTGGAGTTTTTGGTGGGAGACCACGTATTCCTTCGTGTTTCTCCACGGAGAGGGCATAAGAGATTTGGGGACGGGTCCAAGTTGTCCCCTCGGTACATTGGACCGTTCGAGATTTTGAGCAGAGTTGGCCCTGTTGCTTATAGGTTGGCGTTACCACCTAGTTTGAGCAGAGTTCATAATGTTTTCCATGTATCCCGATTGCGGAAATATCATCCGGATCCCACACACGTGCTAGATTGGGGTACCCTGGATCTCGGAGAGGATGTGTCTGTTGTCGAGGCCCCCATCCGTATTGTAGATAGGCGCGAGAAGCAGGCTGCGAGGTAAGACTATTCCGTTGGTTCGGGTGTTGTGGCAACACCGAGGGCCGGAGGAAGAGACCTGGGAACGTGAGACCGAGATGCGCGCTCATTATCCCGATCTGTTTGAGGACGAACAACTCGAAGGAGGGGAGGAGGGCAAGCATCAAACTTCAACATAATCAGGTACTTGCCCAACTAGTTATGACCATGTAGAGTGTATAAATGTGTGAAATAATTTGTGATTTGTTGTGTATTAATTTGTGCTAGTGGGTGTTAGAGGCCTATGCTTTGGTTGTGATTGTTTTCTTTCATTCCACCTTTTCTTTTCGAGGACGAAAAGTCTTAAGGGGGAGAGGATGTAAGGACCCGTACCTTGAGTTAGTCACGTTTTGCCTTTGGAGTAGAGTTTTTCTAGATTTTGACCTAGTGAATGGGCTCAAATGAATTCACGTGCAAAAGGAAAGATGCTTAGAATGATGTCCTCTATCTACCACGAAGTTTCAGGCCAAACAGACGTGTATGTGAGGTGCACGTGATATGGGTCCAATTCACGTGCAAGTGTGATTGTCTTCTAAATGATGCAAGGAGGCTAGGGGTGAAGTTTGAGAGCATTTGGAGTCCATTTGGAGTTGCACGTGAATTGGGAATTCACGTGCAAATTGGCGTGCAGCCATATTTTTGCATGGTTCCCTTGGTTTTGACATTCTAATAATCTTTCTCCAAAGGACCATGTTGAAATTCTGAGTATTTTGGCCTATATGGGTGCGGAAAGGTGCTAACTTGTGTGATCAAAACTACGTCGTTTTGATCCTGGGTTTACTTAATCAAAACTACGTCGTTTTGATGTGGGTAGTGTCTATATAATGAGGGCTTGAGTTTGAGTTTAGGGTTCTTGTGTTCTTCCTTGCTGCAGCTGCTGCAGAGAGAGAGAGAGAGAGAGAGAGAGAGAGGATCTCCGGGCAGTTGCCGTGGTGGTTCGCGTCGTTGGGAGCTGTCTAGCGTGGAGGTTAGGACAAAAGCCTGAGGTAGGGATGCATGTTCTTCCTAACTCTCCTCTGTTCTAGGATATTCACCTATATATATATATGTAAATCCATATAGGTGTGATCTCCTATATGGATGTTGCCCTTCAGTGGCATGTTCTGTTGATTCTGATGTTAAATTTGGCCTGAGGATTTTCTGGGTTTGTTTATGCCCACCATGTGTTTGATAAAATGTCTGTGAGGCCTGCATGCCATGTATTCAATATAATGCCTGTGAGACCTTGTATATGGGTGTCTGATGATATACCTACGTGATCGGTGTGTGTCTTGTGTTTGATTTGTATTTGATTTTAAGCCTATGAGGCTGATGTGTGTGGCTTGTATCGACCATGTTGGTCCTTCCGAGATAAAGTGTAAATCTTGGCCGAGTTTACATGTTGAGATGTAATGCTATCTTGTCCGTTGATCTGTTTGAGACCGAGCCGAGATATGGGCCAGGCACAATAGTTGGACCCCTTTGAGATTTGACCAGGACGTGGTCCCGAGTCTCGGTGTAGCACTCACGACGGTGGGCTAAGTCTACACCCATTCCTGAGGGTAGGTATGGCGCCCGAGGAGGTGGTTGACCATATCTCGACTCGGGTGGAAAATGTTGCATTGGTGTCCATGCAACATTCGCCTGGATGTGGTATGTCATGTCGCCGTGGTGGCGGGGTGTCCTCTCGCCCTCCGGTGCGGGTTCGGGTAAAGAGTGTTTCCTGGGTGATGTTTGCCGCTTTAGCCTTAGGCACGACACGAGCACAAGCATACACATATCATGCATGTTGTAGAGCGGGACGGGTCTGGGGAGACTGGATCCCTACTGAGCTGTGGTTTGCTCACCCCTCCTATAAACTGTTCTTTTGCAGGGTTTAGCAGGCGGTAGGTGAAGGCTGAGGAGCTAGGCCCCTGAGGCTGGGAGTTTTATGCTATTTCCTTTGTTGTACTCTGGTTTTATGTGTTTGGAATTTGGTTTGGTTTTATTTGTGGCTTCATAGGGGTTTTTTTTCCCGACTGGGTTGTAATAAACATTTAGTCTTTGAAATGAAATAAAATGAGATGTTGTTATTCAATTTGTGTTTGTGTGCATGGTTTGGGAGCAGGAGCATGCCCCTTGGCATGTTAGCCTGGTTGTGCAGGTTTGGGACAGCACCCGTGCCAGAAGTCCTTTTAAGGTGCTTGCACCAACCCCTTGTCCCTTCGGGTGCGGGCATGGGCAGTCACTACTCATTTCCAAGTGGAAGGAAATTGGGGCGTGACACAAATGATGTACATGGTTCACTTGATGGGATATACTCCACGGCGGTGAGGTACCTCTGACCCCGCATCTCTTCGACGCATGTGAATAACGAACGCACAGAGTCAAAGACTCCATTTAAAATGAATAAACTTATTTTTGATTCAATTACAAACCAAGACGCTACTTTGTTTAGAGATTTGCATTAGTTATTTATTTCATTTCTGACGCATTGAGTAGATCAATCAAATAACAAAGATGAATATCAATAAACGATTAGAAGGATGCATGATGTACGTGGTTCACTTGATGGGATATACTCCACGGCGGTGAGGTACCTCTTACTCTACATCTGTTCGACGCATGTGAATAACGAACGCACGGAGTCAAAGACTCTATTTAAAACGAAAAAACCTATTTTTGATTCAATTACAAACCAAGAGGCTAGTATGTTTACATTTGCATTGGTTATTTATTTTATTTCTGACACATTGAGTTCATCAGTCAAATAACGAAGATGAATATGATAAACGATTAGAAGGACATGATGTACGTGGTTCACTTGATGGGACATACTCCACGGCTGTGAGGTACCTCTTACTCCGCATCTGATTGACATATGTGAATAACGAATGCACGGAGTCAAAGGCTCAATTTAAAAGGAATAAGCATATTTTGGATTTAATTACAAACAAGAAGGCTAGTATGTTTAGGTTTGCACTGGTAATTTTCTTCATTTCTGATGCATTGAGTGGCTCAATCAAATAACAAAGATTAATATCGATAAATGAATAAAAGGACACATGATGTACGTTGTTCACAACATGGGCATACTCCATGGCGATGAGGTTCTTCTTACTTCGCGTCCAATGAACGCTTGTCAGTAACGAACGTACGAAGCCAAAGACAAATAAAATGGATAAATCCCGTTTTTGACTCAATTACAAACCAAATGGCTTGTACGTTTAGGCTTGCATTGGTTACTTAGTTCATTTGTAACGCATTGAGTGGATCAATCAAATAACAAAGATGAATATGGATAAACGATTAGAAGGACACATGATGTACGTGGTTCACTTGATGGGACATACTCCACTGCAGTGAGGTACCTCTTACTCCACATCTGATCGACGAGTGTGAATAACGAACACACGTAGTCAAAGACCCTATTTAAAAGGAATAAACATATTTTTGATTCAATTACAAAGTAGAAGGCTAGTATGTTTAGGTTTGCATTGGTTATTTAGTTCATTTCCGACGCATTGAGTGGATCAATCAAATAACAAAGATTAATATCGATAAGTGAATAAAAGGACACATGATGTACGTTGTTCACAACATGGGTCAAACTCCCTGGCGATGAGGTTCTTCTTAGTTTGCGTCTAGTGAATGCTTGTCAGTAAGGAACGTACGAAGACAAAGACTAATAAAATGGATAAACCCCATTTTTGATTCAATTACAAAACAAATGGCTTGTATATTTAGGTTTGCATTAGTCACTTAGTTTATTTCTGACGCATTGAGTTGATCAATCAAATAACAAAGATGAATTTTGATAAACGACTAGAAGGACACATGATGTACGTGGTTCACTTGATGGGACATACTCCACGGTGGTGAGGTACCTCTTACTCCGCATCTGTTCGACGCATGTGAATAACGAACGCACAGAATCAAAGACTATTTCAAACGAATAAACCTATTTTTGATTCAATTAAAAACCAAGAGGCTAGTATGTTTAGGTTCGCATTAGTTATTTAGTTCATTTTTACGCGTTTAGTAGTTCAATCAAATAACAAAAATTAAAATCGATAAATGAATAAAAGGACACATGATGTACGTTGTTCACAACATGGGTCATACTCCACGGCGATGAGGTTCTTCTTACACCGCGTCTAGTGAATGCTTGTCAATAAGGAACGTACGAAGCCCAAGACTCTCCTAAAATTGATAAGCCCCATTTTTGATTTAATTACAAACCAAATATCTGGTATGTTTAGGTTTGCATTGGTTACTTAATTCATTTCTGACGCCTTGAGTGGATCAATCAAACAACTAAGACAAATATCGATAAACGATTAGAATGACACATGATGTACGTGGTTCACTTGATGGGACATACCCCACAGCAGTGAGGTACCGCTTACTTCGCATCTGATCGATGCACGAGAATAATGAACGCACGGAGTCAAAGCCTCTATTTGAAAGGAATAAACATATTTTTAATTGAATTACAGACTAGAAGACTAGTATGTTTAGTTTTGCATTGGTTATTTAGTTTATTTCTGACGCATTGAGTGGATCACTCAAATAACAAAGATTAATATCGATAAATGAATAAAAGGACACACGATGTACGTTGTTTATGACATGGGTCATACTCCACGGCGATGAGGTTGTTCTTACTTTGCGTCAAGTGAACGCTTGTCAATAAGGAACGTACGAAGCCAAAGACTAATAAAATGGATAAACCTCATTTTTTATTCAATTACAAAACAAATGGCTTGTATATTTAGGTTTGCATTGGTCACTTAGTTTATTTTTGACGCATTGAGTGGATCAATCAAATAACGAAGATGAATATCGATCAATAACTAGAACGACACATGATCTACATGGTTCACTTGATGTGTCACGCCCTGAATTTCCAACCCGAGGAAACCGGTTCGTGACTCCCCCTTTACCCACATGGTGGAGAAGGGGGTAGGATACAATACTCCCACACTGGGTATCATACACTACACAACTGATATTTAGAAAGACAAAATATAAATTTATTAAATTCAAAACAGGATAAACGTTTTACAAATCCACATGCCTTTATAACAATAAAATCTACTTTACAATATCGCCTCATTGGGTACAAAGCCTCTCAAAAATAATAATACAAATGACATTAATCAAAACCAGAAGTAGAACTGTTGTCCACCTTGGTGTTTCTACCTAACGCTTGTAGGTCCCTGAGAAAATCCCATGCACCTAACCACTACATGAGAACGTGTACTAGTGCAGTGTCGTGGCAGTAATAAATACAAGTAAAGCACACCACTCAAATGGGTGCCACCACAGCCCCAGCCCCGCTAGCTCCACAGCCTCACAGGCTACCAATATCACAGCCTTCCAGGCTAACAATTTAACCGCCTCTTGGGCAAATATTTAACCGCCTCTCAGGCAAACGTTTAACAGCCTCTTAGGCAAATAATTTAACCGCCTCTCAGGCAAATAGTTTCCACGGCCTCTCAGGCTAACAACCATGCAATCAAACACATAACATACATTTCTGCCACACAGGCATAAAATCAAACACATGGCATGCGCACATTCGCGGGTTCTCAAACTCAGCCACACGGGCATAAAATCAATCATATAGCATGCATAGCCACACAGGCATAATCTCAAACACATAACATGCATAGACACACAGGCATATTATCAAACACATAATGTGTGTAGCCTCACAGGCATAATATCAAATATATAACATACGTATATACATACATCCAAGCAAAACACGCCATTGAAGGCCAACATCCATATAGGAGATCACACCTATATGGATTTACATATAATATATCCAGATTACAAATCGCCTACCATAAAGCCATGACCCTAGGATAGGTTCAAGGAGGAACAGAACCCCTGCCTCAAGGATCCTTCACGTTCTAGCCTCCACGCCAAACGCCGTTCACCACAGCAACCACCCTAGCAACAACGATCAGAAGCTCTCCTTGCCTCTCTCTCTCTCTGCGACGGTTGCGGCGGCTAAGGAAAAGAAGAACCCTAAACCTAAGAGACATCCACCTCTTTATATAGACACCTCGCCATCAAAACGACGTAGTTTCGATTAAGTGAACCCCAACATCAAAACGACGTAGTTTTGATGGAACAGGCTACAACCTTCCCGCATCCATGCATGCTAAAATATCCATAATTCCAACATGGTCCTTTGGGAAAAGATTACTAGAATAACAAAACCAAGGTGACGGTGCAAAAACATGGTTGCACGCCATAATGCACGTCATATCCCCATATCACGTGCAGCTCCAAATGATGTGAAATTCTACCCCAAGCTTCCTTGAATCATGTAGAAGGTAGGCATACAAAAATCTCCTTGCACGTGACATCCCCATATCACGTGCATTGTCACGTGCACCTCGAAAAGGTTGCCTCTTGGGCTTATCTCTTACCCCAAACTTGACAATCAACATCCAAGGTGTTTTACCTAAAGTGTGTGGGAAGAAAACTCCCAAAAACCTACTTAAAAGGCAAAACTGTGACTAACTCCTCACACCCCAAAACACGGGTCATTACATCCTCTACCCCTTAAGACTTTTCGTCCTCAAAAAGAAACAACATGTAAGGAAGACAAATACAACAAACCACAACACCCAAATGGGTCATATACTGCACACAACACACAATAGCACATAACAAAGTGCCATCACAATTCATATCCACATGCATCACAATGCATATAACACATATCCGCATCTCAAAAACACATCTCAAATACAAGTACGTGTCTCAAAAGGATAATACACAATGTAAAGCCACATCACTATCACTTGGCCAAAAGTCACCTCCCAACCTCAAGATTGTTCGTCCTCGAACAACTCCGGGTGCTGCTCACACATCATGGACTCACGTTCCCATGTCTCCTCCATAGGACGTGTCGTCCTCGAAAAGACAACACACCTTCCATAATGCACATGCTGATGCACATCGCCCACAACCATTCATATACCCGCAATTGAAGATATCACACAATAACACACATGAAGGCACGTACCCACAAACTCAATACAACACAGCATGATAGGGAAACACATATTCTAATCTCACAAACAGCCCTTGCTCTCCTCACCTAACACATGTCACAAGTATTCACATGGCACAATGGTGTAAGACATATACACCCATTCCCAACACGTTTAACAAATCATAGAGGTAGGTCACAGACCAACTCATAGCACAAACATTACGACAAGGAAGGACACCACAAACAAAATGAAACTTAAACGTTCCACTGCCTATTCGTCAATACCCTACAAACTCATCCGTAGGGAGTTTCCTCACAACCTTCCCACCTTTGGACTTTTCGTCCTCAAAAAGAGAAACCAAATAACAAACAGCACGAGAAGATCAAAGCAACACATAATGCATTGATTATCACAAACATTGTTAGTAATGTCCAAATGAGTACCTCCATTTACCCAATACTAATGTAACACTCATGAGCAAATCATGAACTAAAGCTTGGCCACTTAGCGTACTAACAACAACTCATGTGAGCAAGTATGACAACAGTGAGGTCAAGAAACCTCCCACGGATTTGCTAAGACCCCGACAACCAAACAAGGCCAACACCATCAGCCTACGCGTGAAGCATGCGGTCACTAGAATTCATGTGATTGAACAAGGAGGCACTGCATCGACATAGCGGGGTACTCTGCTGTAACCGCCTACGCGCGTCACAATAGAACCAACACTCCACAATTAAAGATACCCAACAGTAACCCACCACTAAGACTTGATGCAACTGACGCCAACAATTTACAACGCAGCCACACCCCAGATGTAGACCTCACCCTTACGGCAAGCACAATAAGGTCACAATGAAACACAAATATTCATGACAATAGCATGATGCAAACCACAATCACATTCTCGCACAGGGATATTACTACAGCAGCACAAGCATCACCGCTGAAATCCCCTCACTCTAACGCAAAACATGCTTGGAGATCCGGGGAACACATCCTCTATCGAGGCACATTAAAACCCAACCAACACCAATGGTGACTCACAACAACTCACAATCCAGGACACAGCTATACTAGGATGGAGTTTGCCCCTAATCATGCAGTCACAGTCAACATAACGCCCCACGAAGTCCACGGAGTAACTCAAGATAACAAATTCAATACCATACACAACCACAGCAATACCAAAATCCACCATCGGGCTATCACCTGTCGCCGACCTTGAGAATCGACTAAAAAAAGTCCATGAACCAGAACACCACACAAATAACACCTCTCGGACACTTCGTACTAACATCCTTAATCACGGTCAAATAGGTATCCACTAAGGTCCCACAGCCTACATACTAACTGAGGCTTACATTATAGCCCAAGAGATAACGCCTTACCGAGTCGGCAAACACCATACGCAATAAAATGTGACTTATCCGCTGACGTCGGTTATGTATAAATAACACAGCTCTCTTCGACTGGGAAAATCCTCCTGCCTGTAACAGGACAGTTGATACCTCTGTGTCGCCACTCACAGGTCACAAGTGAATCCCCTGCCTCCAGGACATACTCCACCTCATAGCCCACCGATTCCGCCATATCAACCATCACGTTTTATCTCAACACACCAACAAAACAGTCAAATGGACCAAGAAATACTCAGGCTCCAGTCTCAGCTTAATGTGGTCACTGCAATTCCTCCGGATAGGCATAGGCAACAAGATATGCAAACTCCTGATTCCGAACTTTCATGTAGCTCCCAAATACCAACACCTCGATGGCGTGAACTATCTCACTTACCGCGTGATACTGCACATGAAAGGTTTTCAAGGAGAACATATGTAGGTCATTCGCCTACCACCACCGCTCTAAAGCATACACCTTTTTGATATCTGCCCAACATAAGTCTCTCCCCAAGGAGTAGCACTAATACCCCTTCCAAGATCAAACTGTCACAACTGCCTCAACTCGGGGAATCAAACAACCCTTTTCTCAGTGCATCAACACTGTTCTTCATTCCCACACCACATATATTATGCTAATGCATCACCTCCTACTCCTCTGCATATGGATGCCACGATACCCACACATAAGAACTCTGCACATTTCACACATGCGCAACTGGTTTCATAACATATCCTTTTTTTTCTTTTTTTTACATTACTCAATGTTTTCCACACACCACAAACACGACACATGGCTACTACTTGGCCATCTGAGTACCTAGAACACCTTTATAGTCACTAACTAGAACTTGCAACGACCACTCTAGCCAACAAGTCAACACCTCAAGGACTCAAGGGGTGAGCTATACTAGCTGCGATGTCCTCCTTCGACCCCAACGCTTGCAAAGGTAACCATAGGAATATCCATTTCAAGTAGTACTCCAACACATACCTCTATCCACATAAAAACACATTTCTATTACTCAAGGTTGCCAAGGAGGGGTCACACAATAACCCACAAGCCATCACTTCACGCCTCAAGCTCTATTAGTTGGCCAATCTAAATTCCCTCCCACTAGCAAAAGGTAGCCAACAAGATTTGATTACTTTAATTATCCACGGGTGTCAAAATTGAATACCACTCTCATATAAAATCAACACTCACATATTTATTAGTTACTTATTATCCTTCTAGTGTCATAAATATAAATGTTCATTTTACTTATTATATATATATACATATATATATATATATATATATTTTAACAAGTCACCAACAACGTCTATTAGCAATGCTAACTCAAACGATCTCCTAAGCTTCACCAAACGGCAAACTGTGGCTCAAGAGCCCTCCCAATGAGAATACCCCTCTTTCACAAGTGTCTTAATTAAATTGCTAGAAACTCAACAATCAAAGGTTCACCCATCCTCACCAGTACGAGACTCAACCAATCACTATCTTCTGGAGATGTCCTACTTTTCCACAGATGTGACACTAGTACTGCTTCCTGCTACACCCTCTTTTCCAATGTCCCGGTTGTCCACAGCAAGAACAACCCTTTAGGTAACTGGTCTCAAATTGATTTGTTGGGGTCGGACCCCTGTCTCGAAACTTGTGGCCATCCTCTGATTGCCCCGTCTGCCTCTTGGGTCCTTTCTGCTGATCAGGACAACAATGCTTCAGTTGATCTTCATCCAAGTTCCCCCAAATGATGCAGGTTGACAGCTCTCGGCGTGCCTCGAGCCTGCAGCTCTCCCACTTGCTCAGCCTGGGTGGCGGGCTCTTTTGTCGTACGGGTCGTAGTTTTTCAGAGGCTGGGTACACGAGGAGGTAGCATTCCAGGTTAACACTCATCGCTCTCAATACCATTACCGACTAGGCGTTTTGAGCTATAACTAATCTCAAAACACACATTATCACCACACATATTCACAGATTCACATTTCATAGACTATACAAGTTCACACCTTCACATTACACATATCATTTATACTCAAGTGAATATCTCATCATTTTGAACACCACATTGCTTATTCCACACAATACCATACAAAGGCACACACTTAGGCATTCACATGTCTCACCTAGTCATTCTCAGAATATCAATAGTATTATCATTATTTAGTTCGTTCACATTGCACAAGTCCACTAGTACACAAATTCCATACCACACGTTTCTTTCTTTGTAGTCATGCTTAAGTTATCACAATATATCAGAGTTGCACAATTAATTTTTTTTTTCACATTTAAAACATTCCCACAGCTATCCATAGATTCATACATAAACAACAAATGCAACTAGTGTCCTAATGCCAAATGTATGCAAATCCTACCACAAGACTAGACTACCCCAAGTACACCTTAGAGGCTCCAAGAGGACCATGTTGATCAGGCACGTCCCTCCAGGCTCCTCCAAAGGACTCCAGATAACCAAGTCCGCCCACTACCCTAGGCCAACTAGACCATGCTCTGATACTATACTATCACGCCCCAAATTTCCAACCCGAGGAAATCGGTTCGTGACTCCCCCTTTACCCACACAGTGGAGAAGGGGGTAGGATACAATACTCCCACACAGGGCATCATACACTACATAGCTGATATTTAGAAAGACAAAATCATAAATTTATTAAATTCAAAACAAGATAAACCTTTTACAAATCCACATGCCTTTATAACAATAAAATCCACTTTAGAATATCTCCCCACTGGGGTACAAAGCCTTTCAAAAATAATAATACAAATGACATTAATCAAAACCACAAACAGAACTGTTGCCCACCTTGGTGTTCCCACCTAACGCCTGTAGGTCCCTAAGAAAAATAGAACGCAGTAGGAGGGGTGAGCAACCACAGCTCCGTAGGGATCAAGTCTCCCCAACCCATCCCATGCACTTAACCACTACATGAGAACGTGTACTAGTGTAGTGTCGTGGCAGTAGTAAATACAAGTAAAGCACACCACTCAAATGGGCACAACCACAGCCCCAGCCCCGCTGGCTCCACAGCCTCACAGGCTACCAATATCACAGCCTTCCAGGCTAACAATTTAACCGCCTCTTGGGCAAATATTTAACCGCCTCTCAGGCAAATGTTTAACAGCCTCTTAGGAAAATAGTTTAACCGCCTCTCAGGTAAATAGTTTTCACGGCCTCTTAGGCTAACAACCATGCAATCAAACACATAACATACATTTCTGCCACACAGGCATAAAATCAAACACATGGCATGCGCACATTCACGGGTTCTCAAACTCAGCCACACGGGCATAAAATCAAACACATAGCATGCATAGCCACACATGCATAATCTCAAACACATAACATGCATAGACACACAGGCATATTATCAAACACATAATGTGTGTAGCCTCACAGGCATAATATCAAACACATAACATACGTATATATATACATCCAAGCAAAACACGCCATTGAAGGCCAACATCCATATAGGAGATCACAAATCGCCTACCACAACGCCATAACCCTGGGATAGGTTCAAGGAGGAACAGAACCCCAACTTCAAGGATCCTTCATGTTCTAGCCTCTACGCCAAACGCCGTTCACCACAACAACCACCCCAGCAACAACGATCAGAAGCTCTCCTTGCCTCTCTCTCCCTCTCTCTCTCTCTCTCTCTCTCTCTCTCTCTCTCTCTCTCTCTCTCTCTCTCTCTCTCTCTCTCTCTCTGTGGAGGCTGCGGCAGATAAGGAAAAGAAGAACCCTAAACCTAAGAGACATCCACCTCTTTATATAGACACCTCGACATCAAAACGACGTAGTTTTGATTAAGTGAACCCCAACATCAAAACGACGTAGTTTTGATGGAACAGGCTACAACCTTCCCGCATCCATACATGCTAAAATATCCATAATTCCAACATGGTCCTTTGGGAAAAGATTACTAGAATAACAAAACCAAGGTGACGGTGCAAAAACATGGCTGCACGCCATAATGCACGTCATATCCCCATATCACGTGCAGCTCCAAATGATGTGAAATTCTACCCCAAGCTTCCTTGAATCATGTAGAAGGCAGGCATACAAAAATCTCCTTGCACGTGACATCCCCATATCACGTGCATTTTCACGTGCACCTCCAAAAGGTTGCCTCTTGGGCTTATCTCTTACCCCAAACTTGCCCATTAACATCCAAGGTGTTTTACCTAAAGTGTATGGGAAGAGAACTCCCAAAAACCTACTCAAAAGGCAAAACTGTGACTAACTCCTCACACCCCAAAACACGGGTCATTACATGATGGGACATACTCCATGGCGGTGAGGTACCTCTTACTCCGCATTTGTTCGACGCATGTGAATAACGAACGCAAGGAATCAAAAACTCTATTTAAAATGAATAAACCTATTTTTGATTCAATTACAAACCAAAAGGCTAGTATGTTTATGTTTGCATGATTTATTTATTTCATTTCTGACGCATTGAGTGGATCAATCAAATAACGAAGATTAATATCGATAAATGATACAAAGACACATTATGTACGTTGTTCATATCAAGGGTCATACTCTACAGCGATGAGGTTCTTCTTACTTAGCATCTAGTCAACGCTTGTCAATAACGAACGTTCGAAGCAAAAGACTATTAAAATGGATAAACGCTATTTTTGACTCAATTACAAACCAAATGGCTTGTACGTTTAGGTTTGCATTGGTTACTTGGTTCATTTCTAACGCATTGAGTGGATCAATCAAATAACAAAGATCAATATTGATAAACGATTAGAAGGACACATGATGTACGTGGTTTACTTGATGGGGCATACTCCACAACAGTGAGGTGCCTCTTACTCCGCATCTGATCGACGCATGTGAATAACGAACGCACGGAGTCAAAGACTCTATTTAAATAGAATAATCACAATTTTGATTCAATTACAAACTAGAAGGCTAGTATGTTTTGGTTTGTATTGGTTATTTAGATCATTTCTGACGCATTGTGTCGATCAATCAAATAACAAAGATTAATATCGATAAAAGAATAAAATGACACATGATGTACGTTGTTCATGTTGGACCTCGGCCAGGGCACTCACTATCACAATATTGTCCGCTTTGGCACTCACGCACCCACCCATGGGCCGCAGCCCGCACGGATTTGTTTCTAACGGGCCGCGACCCGTTAAAACGCGTTGTGACAAGGTGCACATGAGCCTCCTCATTAGGACGACCTCAATGTTCGCCCTAACCAATGTGGGATTGATCTATGGGACGTTAGAGACTCAACAGTCTCCCCCCCAATCCCACCATCGGTCTAGAGGACCCGGCTCTGATACCACTTGTTGGACCTTGGCCAGGGCACTCACTATCACAATATTGTCCGCTTTGGCACTCGCGCACCCACCCATGGGCCGCAGCCCGCACGGATTTGTTTCTAACGGGTCGTGACCCGTTAAAACGCGTTGTGACAAGGTGCACATGAGCCTCCTCATTAGGACGACCTCAATGTTCGCCCTAACCGATGTGGGATTGATCTATGGGACGTTAGAGACTCAACAGTTCACAACATGGGTCAAACTCCCCGGCGATGAGGTTCTTCTTACTTCACGTCTAGTGAATGATTGTTAATAAGGAACATACGAAGCCAAAGACTAATAAAATGGATAAACCCCATTTTTGATTCAATTACAAAACAAATGGCTTGTATATTTAGGTTTGCATTGGTAACTTTGTATATTTAGTTTTGCATTGGTAACTTTATATTTTTACAACATGCTCCAAATTAGTTATATATCTTTCATTAAAATTTCAGACTCATTGGATCCGCCCATTAGGAGAAACAATTTAAACAGTGCACCAAGGCCTAGTAGCACGCCAGAATTTCTAGTCTCACTTCAAAACCCAATGACTTTTGATATACAAGTCCAATAGACTTGAAATTGGTCTCAAAATGTAGATAATTAAGTTAGGAATCCATCCCAATTGGCCTTATTTAATTTAATGAAGAATCTAGAAAGTTATAGTCAAAAAAGTAGGCTATACACCCATGTGATTTTTGTGACCAAAAGAACCTTTAAAGTCAAAGAAATGCAAAAAATTCAAAAATGGGGGAAACAAAGGGGCCACGTCGTAGATAATAATGGGATAAGAATCAAATGATTTGAAAATGAAAAAATTAGGGAATAAAATAAGGTATTAAGGACAAAAGTTTCACCTACCACACCTACCACCTACCACCACCCTTGCCCTATATAAGGAGTGTTTTGCCTCCCCTCTTAATGCACAAGTTCCCTCAAGCCATATCACGAAATTCCCTCTACAAACACTCCCTTAATCCCTCTTAACACCCCAAATACTCTACTCAAATCCTCTTTTGCTTTTGGTACTTACCAAGTGTCGAAGTTCTACGAAAGGTAATACTTAAGATTTTGAAATTTTGAAGTTACTTCTTATTTATTATGTAGATCTATATGGTTGGTTTTACCACCTCATATATACTATATTCATGGTTGGTTTTACCACCTCATATATACTATATTCATGGTTGGTTTTACCACCTCATATATATTACTTACATAGTTGGTTTTACCACCTCACATATGTTATTTATATGGTTGATTATATCACCTCGTATATACATGCATGGTTGGCATTGCCACCTTATTTTAAAATATGTTATTCCATCATAGCATTTTTATTATATAGTTAAAGTAAAAATATGAGAATATTGACTTAATGTTTCTTTTACGGTTCTAAATAGCGGAGGATTGTAAGGAACAACTTCGATAATGAATTTCCCCGACAATCGCCCTTCTTCTTCCGTAACCCCAATTGTTAATGCTTCAACCTCACAGCTATCCCCATCCTTATCTCCTCTAGATCTTCCTTTTAGACCCATGTCTAATATCCCCTCATGGTTAAGGTGGAAGACATGTAGGAAAAATAAGCTTACCGAACATCATTTCCATTCACCCAAGACAAAAAGTAAATCTTATTCAAAACCTCTCAAGGCATATAACATAGTTATTGCACAACTCAAGGCTTACGATGCATGGGATCGAAATAGGAGATGGAACAGCAATAGAAGTGGGAACCCAAATTAATATTTAACCCCACAAGCACGGTATGCCTATTAAAAGATATAAGTTAAAGTATGATATATATATATATATGTATATATAAAAGGAGATATGTGTGATATTGAACTTTTCAAGCATTAATGCTAATTTAGTGTTTTGATATTTTTTTAAGGTTTAGAAAGCGGAGAACGACAAGCGGATTGTAAGGGTTTTTCTCATCCCCTTTTTCTTTATAGTTTGTATTTTATTATTATTGTAAGGGGTTTTCTCTTCTTTAATATCACTTTTCACTTCCTCTTTATCTTGTTTTATTTTATGTTTCTTATTCTTCTATTTTCATTTTATTGTTGAGAACATTAGTCTCTTTTTAATCTCTCTCTTGATAATCTATGCTATTGATTAGGGTAGATAACCATTTTGATATTCGTGGTTATCCTAGTTAATCTTGATTGTTTTATTGGAATTCTATGATATGCCTCATGTTATGTTTGTTAAAGTTGTTAACCTCTTATGTTTGGACAAAGTAAGTTTATGATGGGTGGTTCCAGAAAGACCTCCTATGCATTGGGTAAAGAACATCACTAGAGAGTATCAATCCAGCTGATAATATGTTATGTTATGATATGATATTTGGGTAGTTTACCTGGGTCATGATGTTATGATACGATATCCAAACATAATCTTCCATGTTATGATTCCCTTGTGAAATGTTGATCATGTATGATGTGCAAATGTTATATGGTATTTCTTATCTTCGATATCTTCATGATTTTCCTTACCCACTTATGTTTACCCTTACTGGGCTATTTGAGCTCACCCTTTTTATGATTTCTTTTCCAACCCCAAGTAATTAAAGGAATGGAGAAACTAAGATAAGGAGTCGAGAAGTGCTTGGAAATAAAGTTGTGTGAAATTTTAAAGATTTATTAAATTTGTTTGCTCGTGTGCTTTGTTATGTAATAATGAGTTAAGAACACTTAGTCTCTAAACCCCTAAACCTTAAAGATCTTGGATTGAAATTTGTAATAACGAATGGTTTGTTCGATAAAATAAGTTAAAAGTTTAAAATTTATATAAAACTTATATATTTAATTTTCGCTAACGCACTCGGTTTGGAGGTCCCAAATTTGGGGGTGTTATAGTTGGTATCAGAGCGATGGTTCAGTATAGGTTAGAGACTGAGTCTTAGAAATATGAAGTGTGATACATAAGTTGAAGGTCTTACATAGAATAATAATTTCGTATAAAGCATAGCACGCTACAAGAAATCAAAATCAATAAAACTTTAAACGCATGAGATTATTGTTAGGAAATTATATTTCATTTATTGATGGACTAACGGGTATTTCATGTATATATCTTGAAAGAAGCAAATACAGTGAAATCTAGTAAATGATACAGTGAAAGATATGTTATCAAGTCTTCTACGTGATTTTAGGAAAACACACTTGTGAAAGGTACGTCACTCGGCACGCTACAAAATAAAATAATAGTGGTGTATATTACACACACAAACACATAAATTATTTTATTTCATAAGAAATATTACATGAATAAAATTACACCAACATTGCGATAATATAAAACAGATAGATTGTCATAAGAAATGGTATGAAAATTGGACTAAACACTTCGTCCCTGAAAAATAAGAACGTTACAAAAATAACAAGAATGGTAAACAAGATCTTGACAAGTGGAAACATTTTGTAGAGAAGGGAAGGAGTGGTTGTTCGCCGGATTCGAAGCTCAACGTAGGAGAAGCAAGCTCGTCAGAGAAGCGATAACAATCAGCAAACCAATTCGCTAAAGTGTTAGAGGGCGAGAAGATCAGGTCGTCAAGGTTGGGAAGCACTTCACCAGTAGGGTCTTCGATGCCAATGAGAAGGATTCGAAGGACACATGATGTACGTGGTTCACTTGATGGGACATACTCCACGGCAGTGAGGTACCTCTTACTCCGCATCTGATTGACGCATGTAAATAATGAACGCACGGAGTCAAAGGCTCTATTTAAAAGGAATAAACACATTTTTGATTGAATTACAAAGCAGAAGGGTAGTATGTTTAGGTTTAAATTGGTTATTTAGTTCATTTTTGTCTTATTGAGTGGATCAATCAAATAACAAAGATTAATATGGATAAATGAATAATAGAACACGTGATGTATGATGTTCACAATATGGGTCATACTCCATGGCGATGAGGTTCTTCTTTCTTCGCGTGTAGTGAAGATTTGTCAATAACGAACGTACGAAGCCAAACACTATTAAAATTGATAAAGCCCAGTTTCGATTAAATTACAAACGAATTGGTTTGTAGGTTTAGGTTTGCATTGGTTACTTAGTTCATTCCTAACGCATTGAGTGGATCAATCAAATAATAAAAATAAATATCGATAAAAGATTAGAAGGACACATAATGTACGTGGTTCACTTGACGGGACATACTCCATGGCCGTGAGTGTAATGACCCGTGTGTAAGAAGTTAACCACAAACACCTTGGATGTTGGTACACAAGTTTGAGGTAAGAGATGAGCCCAAGAGGGGACTTTTGAGAGGTTCATGTGACAAGTGATAACGTACATTTATGCCCTACGAAGATGCTATGCATATACAGGCGCTTTTACGCAGTTTTGGCAGATTTTGGAGCTCACTTTCGACCTAGTAGATGGCCTCAAACAATTGGCGTGCAAGAACAAAAGTTTCTTAGAATGAGGTCCTCTACCTACCACAGAAATTTCAGAGCATTTGGAGCTGAACGTGAATTCACCCATTTCACGTGCAAGCATATTTTTGCTTCTCAGGCCTCTACAAGATGCAAGGAGGCTTGGGGTGAAGTTTGAGTGCATTTGGAGCTGCACGCCAATTGGGGAATTGGCGTTCAAATTGGCGTGCAGGCATGTTTTTGCTTGGTTACCTTGGTTTTGTCATTCTAATCATCTTTTCCCAAAGGACCATGTTGGAATTGTGAATATTTTGGTGTGTATGGATGTGGGAAGGTCATAGCTTGTTCCATCAAAACTACGTCGTTTTGATGCTGGGATTCACTTAATCAAAACTACGTCGTTTTGATGTTGTGTTGTCTATATAAGGAGGAGAAGCCCCTCTGTTTTAGGGTTAGGGGTTTGTTGCTCCACCAGCCGTCGCAGAGAGAGAGAGAGAGAGAGAGAGAGAGAGAGAGAGAGAGAGGGGGGGAAGGAGAGCTTCTGGTGGCTGCTGGAGCGTCTTGCGTGGGTGGTCGGAGCCTTGCGTGGAAGCGAGAGCAGGGGAACATACAAGGTAGGGGTTCTGTTCTTCCTAAATCCTCCTCTGTCCTAGGGTTCTAGGGCAGATTATAGAGTTATACCTGTTTATATATATATGTAATCCATATAGGTGTGATCTCCTATATGGATGTTGGCCTTCAGTGGCATTTTGATGTGATCCTGTTGTTACATGCTATATGTTCGATGAAATGCCTGTGTGAATATAGCTGTGTGTATATGCCCATTTCGTGTTTGGTAATATGTCTGTGTGACTGGACTTGTGATTTAGTGTATGTATGTATGCTGGGTGTTTGTTCTATTGCCTGAATGGCTGGGTTTGTGCACTTGTGAACGGGTGCACACCAAGTGTTTGGTTTTATGCTTAAATGACCGTAGTGTGTGTTGTGTGTGTGACTGTGGTATCTGGCCTGAAGAGGCGGTTAAACTACTTTGCCTGAGAGGCGGTTAAATCAGTGGCCTGAAGAGGTGGTTAAACTACTTTGCCTGAGAGGCGGTTAAATCAGTGGCCTGAAGAGGCGGTTAAATTACTTGCTTGAGATGTGGTTTGTTAGCCAGTGTGGCTGGGGCTGGGGTTACGCCCTCTTGTGTGGGATGTTTTATTTTCTTTTTCCTAATACTGTCACGTCACTACACCTGTGCACATGCATGTAGCCGCTAGGAGCATGGGAAGGGTTGGGGAGACTTGATCCCTACTGAGCTGTGGTTGCTCACCCCTCCTACTGTGTTTGTTTGTTTTCCAGGGACTTACAGGCGTTAGGTGGATACACCAAGGTGGAAGACCATCTCCATTTTATTGTTTATTTCAGTAATGAAATTTTATGATTTATGTAACCCCAAGGAGGGAAATGTACTAAGGGATTGAATTGTAGTAAGGAACATGGTTGTTTTGTGAACCTTTGATGTTTGGAATTAAATAAAGATGTGGCTTGTTTGATTTATTGAAATTGTTAGACTTGCTTGTGTGGCATCCAGTAATCCAACCCCGTTGCCCTCCATGTGGATGAATGGGGAGTCACGTACCGGTTTCCCCGGGTCGGAAATCCGAGGCGTGACAGTGAGGTCCCTCTTACTCCGCATTTGTTCGACGCACGTCAATAACGAATGCACAGGGTCAAAGACTATTTAAAACGAATAAACTAATTTTTGATTCAATTACTAACCAAGAGGCTAGTATGTTTAGGTTTGTATTAGTTATTTATTTCATTTCTGACGCATTGATTAGATCAATCAAATAACAAAGATTAATGTCAATAAATGAATACAAGGACAAATGATGTATGTTGTTCACATCATGGGTCATACTCCCTAGCGATGAGGTTCTTCTTACTTTGCGTCTTGTTAAAGCTTGTCAATAACGAACGTTCGAAGCCAAAGACTGTTAAAATGGATAAACCCTATTTTTGATTCAATTACAAACGAAATGTCCTGTATGTTTAGCTTTGCATTTCTTACTTAGTTCATTTTTGACGCATTGAGTGGATCAATCAAATAACAAACATTAATATTGGTGAATGAATAAAAGGACACATGATGTACGTTTTTCACAACATGGGTCATACTCCACGTCGATGACATTCTTCTTACTCCGCGTCTAGTGAACGTTTGTCAATAACGAACGTACGAAGCCAAAGACTCTGTTAAAATGGATAAACCACAATTTTTATTCTATTATAAACCAAATATTTGGTACATTTAGGTTTGCTTTGGTTACTTAGTTCATTTCTGACGCGTTGAGTTGATCGATCAAATAACTAAGATGAATATCGATAAACGATTAGAATGACACATGATCTACGTGGTTCACTTGATGGGACATACCACACGGCAGTGAGGTACCTTTTACTCCGCATCTGAGCGACGCATGTGAATAATGAACGCACGGAGTCAAAGGCATTATTTAAAAGGAATAAACATATTTTGATTCAATTACAAAGCAGAACGCTAGTATGTTTAGGTTTGCATTGGTTATTTAGTTCATTTTTGACACATTGAGTGGATCACTCAAATAATGAAGATTAATATCGATAAATGAATAAAAGGACACACGGTGTACGTTGTTTACAACATGGGTCATACTCCACGGCGATGAGGTTGTTCTTTCTTTGCGTCTAGTGAATGCTTGTCGTCAATGAATGTACGAAGCCAAAGACTATTAAAATGGATAAACCCCATTTTCGATTCAATTACAAACAAAATGGCTTGTACGTTTAGGTTCACATTGGTTTCTTAGATCATTTCTGACACATTGAGTGGATCAATCAAATAACGAAGATGAATATCGATAAACGATTAGAAGGACACATGATGTACGTGGTTCACTTGATGGGACATACTCCACGGCAGTGAGGTACCTCTTACTCCACATCAGATCGACGCATGTGAATAAAGAACGCACGGAGTCAAAGGCTCTATTTAGAAGGAATAAACATATTTTTGATTCAAATACAATCCAGAAGGCTAGTATGTTTAGGTTTGCATTGGTTATTTATTTCAATTCTGATGCATTGAGTGGATTAGTCAAATAACAAAAATTAATGTCGATAAATGAATAAAAGGGCACATAATGTACATCGTTCACAACATGGGTCATACTCCACGGCGATGAGGTTCTTCTTCCTCTGCGTCTAGTGAACGCTCGTCAATAACGAACGTTCGAAGCCGAAGACTATTAAAATAGATAAATCCCATTTTTGATTCAATTACAAACCAAATGTCTTGTACGTTTAGGTTTGCATTGGATACTTAGTTCATTTCTGACGCATTCCGTGGATCAACCAAATAACGAAGACGAATATCGATAAACGATTAGAAGGACACATGATGTACGTGGTTCACTTCATGGGTCATACTCCACGGCAGTGAGGTATCTCTTACTCCGCATCTGATCGACACATGTCAATAACAAACGCACGGAGTCAAAGGCTCTATTTAGAAGGAATAAACATATTTTTGATTCAATTACGAACCTGAAGGCTAGTATGTTTAGGTTTTGATTGGTTATTTAGTTCATTTCTGACGCATTGAGTGGATCAATCAAATAACAAAGATTAATGTTTGTAAGTGAATAAAAGTTCACATGATGTACGTTGTTGACAACATGGGTCGTACTCCACGGCAATGAGGTTCCTCTTACTCCGCATCTAGTGAACACTTGTCAATAACAAACGTACGAAGCCAAAGACTCTATTAAAATGGATAAAACCCATTTTTCATTGCATTACAAACCAAATATCTGTTACATTTAGGTTTGCATTGGTTACTTAGTTCATTTCTGACGCATTGAGTGGATCAATCAAATAACTAAGATGAATATCGATAATCGATTAGAATGACACATGATGTACATGGTTCACTTGATGGGACATACCCCACAGTAGTAAGGTACCTCTTACTCCGCTTCTGATCGACGCATGTGAATAATGAACGCACGGAGTCAAATGCTCTATTTAAAAGGAATAAACATATTTTTTATTGAATTACAACCCAAAGCCTAGTATGTTTTGTTATGCAATGGTTATTTAGTTCATTTCTGATGCATTGAGTGGACCACTGAAAAAATGAAGATTAATATCGATAAATGAATAAAAGGACCCACGGTGTATGTCATTTAGAACATGGGTCGTACTCCGCGGCGATGAAGTTGTTCTTTCTTCGCGTCTAGTGAACGCTTGTCAATAACGAACTTATGAAGCCAAGGAATACTAAAATGGATAAACCCTAATTTCGATTCAATTACAAACCAAATGGCTCGTACGTTTTGGTTTGCATTGGTTACTTATATCATTTCTGACGCATTGAGTGGATCAATCAAATAACAAAGATGAATATCAATAAACGATTAGAAGGACACATGATGTACGTGGTTCACTTTGTAATAACCCGTATTTTGGGATGTGAGGAGTTAGTCTCAGTTTTGCCCTTTTAGGTGGAAATTGTTGGGTTTTAGGGAGTTTTCTTTCCACACACTTTGGCTTAATCATCTTGTATGTTGATGAGCAAGCAAGAGGCAAAGTTTGAGCCCAATAGGGAGTGCACGTGAGAATGCACGTGAGAATGGCTTTTCACATGCAGTGAGATTTTTGCATGGGAGCCTTCCTGATGTTGTTCCAAGGCTTGTGGTGAAATTCTAGAGCATTTGGAGGTGCCCGTGAGAAAGGCTTTTCTCACGTGCAGCCTCTATTACCCTTGTTTTGTTATTCTGATCCTCTTTTGCTAAAGGACCTTGGTGAAATTATGAGTGCTTTGTCCTGTGTGGTTGCAAAAAGGTTGTAGTCTGTCATCAAAACTATGTCGTTTTGATGCTAGGATTCATTTAATCAAAACTACGTCGTTTTGGGGTTTGAGTTGTCTATATAAAGAGGTGAAGGCTCCTTGTTTTATGTTTAGGGTTCTCTTCAGCTGTTGCAGCCGTCGCAGAGAGAGAGAGAGAGAGAGAGAGAGAGAGAGAGAGAGAGAGAGAGAGAGAGAGAGAGAGAGAGAGAGAGAGAGAGAAGGAAGGAAAGCTTCTGGTCGTGGTTGCTGCGGTGGTGTTTCCGTGGGCGAACAGCGTTTGGCGTGGAGGCTAAGGCGTGGAGGAATCTGTTGAGGTAGGGGTTCTGTCTTTCCTGGTCTGTTCCGGGGTTAGGCCCTGTGGATATTTTGTAAAGTTTCTATTGTTAATGCTATAATACTTATATATAAATTCATATAGGTGTGATCTCCTATATGAATGTTGGCCTTCAATGGCATTTTGGTGTGATTCTGATGTAGGGTGGGCAGTGCATGTTAAATGTTCGATAAAATGTCTGTGTGAATATGTTTGTGTGAATATGCCCAGTGTGTGTTTGATAATATGCCAGTACGGCTAGAATTGTGAGTTGGTAAAGGTGTGCATGCCAAGTGTTTGTTTTTATGCCTGAGTGGCTGGGTTTGTACATTTGTGAATGTGTGCCTACTAAGTGTTTAGTTTTATGCCTGAGTGGTTATGTGTGCTGTGTTTTGTGAAACCCGGTGGCTGTGGAAGCCCGGGACTGTTTTGTGAAACCCGGTGGCTGTGGAAGCCCGGGACTGTTCTTGGAACCCGGTGGCTGTGGAAGCCCGGGACTGTTCTTGAAACCCGGTGGTTGTGGAAGCCCGGGACTGCTCTTGGAAACCCGGTGCCTGTGGAAGCCCGGGACTGTTCATGTGCTAGCCTGTGTGGCTGTTTGAAATATTAGTTCTTGCTGATGGCTTACTATTTTATTTGTATCACGACACTGCACTTGTACACACGGCATGTAGATGCTAGGAGCATGGGATGGGTTGGGGAGACATGATCCCTACTGAGCTGTGGTTGCTCACTCCTCCTACTGTGATGTGTTTTCTTTTAGGAACCTACAGGCGTTAGGTGTAATCCCGAGATGGAAGCCTGTATTTGCTTTATCGTTTCTTTTCGATTATGTTACTTTATGGAAATTGATGTAACCCCAGAGGGGAGGTATTGTAAAAGGATTTGGAATGTAATAAAGACATGTGTGGTTGTGAACATTTACTATGGGTTAGAGATTAATAAAGATATTTAATTTACATCTTTGTGATTATCAGTGGTGAATGTATACGTTGACCTGCCTGAATATTTGTTTTGTACATCCACCCCCTGCCCACCGGGATAGGTAGAGGGGAGTCACGAACCGGTTTCCTCGGGTTGGAAATTCGGGGCGTGACAACTTGATGGGACATACTCCACGGCAGTGAGGTACCTCTTACTCCACATCTGATCGACGCATGTGAATAATGAACGCACGGAGTCAAAGGCTCTATTTAAAATGAATAAACATATTTTTGATTGAATTACAACCCGATGACTAGTACGTTTAGTTTTGCAATGGTTATTTAGTTCATTTCTGACGCATTGAGTTGATAACTCAAATAACATATATTAATATCGATAAATGAATAAAAGGACACATGGTGTACATTGTTTACAGCACGGGTCATACTCCATGGCGATGAAGTTGTTCTTACAAACAAGAAGGCTAGTATGTTTAGGTTTGCATTGGTTATTTATTTCAATTTTGACGCATTGAGTGGATCAGTCAAATAACAAAGATTAATTTCGTTAAATGAATAAAAGGGCACATAATGTACATTGTTCACAACATTGGTCATACTCCACGGCGACGAGGTTTTTCTTACTCTGCATCTAGTGAACACTCATCAATAACGAACGTTCGAAGCCAATGACTATTAAAATGGATAAATCCCATTTTTGATTCAATTACAAACCAAATGTCTTGTACGTTTACGTTTGCGTTGGTTACTTAGTTCATTTCTAACGCATTTAGTGGATCAAACAAACAACGAAGACGAATATCGATAAACGATTAGGAGGACACATGATGTACGTGTTTCACTTGATGGGACATACTCCACGGCAGTGAGGTATCTCTTACTCCGCATCTGATCGACACATGTCAATAACAAACGCACGGAGTCAAAGGCTCTATTTAAAAGGAATAAACATATTTTTGATTCAACTACGAACCTGAAGGCTAGTATGTTTAGGTTTGGATTGGTGATTTAGTTCATTTCTAACGCATTGAGTGGATCAATCAAATAACAAAGATTAATATCTGTAAGTGAATAACAGGACATATGATGTACGTTGTTGAGAAGATGGGTCATACTCCACGGCGATGAGGTTATTCTTACTCTGCGTCTAGTGAACACTTGTCAATAACAAACGTACGAAGCCAAAGACTCTATTAAAATGGACAAACCCCATTTTTCATTCCATTACAAACCAAATATCTATTTACGTTTAAGTTTGCATTGGTTACTTAGTTTATTTTTGACGCATTGAGTGGATCAATCAAATAACTAAATGAATAACGATAATTGATTAGAATGACACTTGATGTACGTGGTTCACTTGCTGGGACATACCCCATGACAGTAAGGTAACTCTTACTCCGCATCTGATCGACGCATGTGAATAATGAACACACGGAGTCAAAGGCTCTATTTAAAAGGAATAAACATTTTTTTATTGAATTACAACCCGAAGACTAGTATGTTTAGTTTTGCAATGGTTATTTAGTTCATTTCTGACGCATTAAGTTGATCACTCAAATAACAAAGATTAATATCGATAAATGAAGAAAAGGACACACGGTGTACATTGTTTAGAACATGTGTCAGACTCCACGGCGATGAAGTTGTTCTTTCTTCGCGTCTAGTGAACGCTTGTCAATAATGAACTTACGAAGTCGAAGACTACTAAAATGGATAAACCCCAATTTCGATTCAATTACAAACCAAATGGCTCGTACGTTTTGGTTTGCATTGGTTACTTATATCATTTTTGACGCATTGAGTAGATCAATCAAATAACAAAGATGAATATCAATAAAAGATACCTCTTACTCCGCATCAGATCGACACATGTGAATAATGAATGCACAGAGTCAAAGGCTCTATTTAAAAGGAATAAACATATTTTTGATTGAATTACAACCCGGAGACTAGTATGTTTAGTTTTGTAATGGTTGTTTAGTTCGTTTCTGATGCATTGAGTTGATCACTCAAATAACAAAGATTAATATCGATAAATGAACAAAAGGACACACGGTGTACGTTGTCTACAACATGGGTCATACTCCACGGCGATAAAGTTGTTTTTTCCTCGCGTCTAGTGAACGTTTGTCAATAACGAACTTACGAAGCCAAAGACTACTAAAATGGATAAACCCCAATTTCGATTCAATTACAAACCAAATGAATATCAATAAACAATTAGAAGGACACATAATGTACGTGGTTCACATGGCGGGATATACTCCACGGCCATGAGGTCCCTCTTACTCCACATTTGTTCGACGCACGTGAATAAAAATTGCATGGGGTCAAAGACTATTTAAAACGAATAAACCTATTTTTGATTCAATTACAAACCAAGAGGCTAGTATGTTTAGGTTTGCATTGGTTATTTATTTCATTTCTGACGCATTGATTAGATCAATCAAATAACGAAGATTAATATCGATAATTGAATACAAGGACAAATGATGTACGTTGTTCACATCATGGGTCATGCTCCTCGGCGATGAGGTTCTTCTTACTTTATGTCTACTCAACATATGTCAATAAAGAACGTTCGAAGCCAAAGACTATTAAAATGGATAAACCCTATTTTTGATTCAATTACAAACGAAATGGCTTGTATGTTTTGGTTTGCATTGGTTACTTAGTTCATTTCTGACGCATTGACTAGATCAATCAAATAAGAAAGATGAATATCGACAAACAATTAGAAGGACACATGATATAGGTGGTTCACTTGATGGAACATACTCCACTGCTTTGAGGTACCTCTTACTCCGCATCTATTCGACACATGTCAATGACAAACGCATAGAGTCAAAGACTCTATTTATAACGAATATACCTAATTTTGATTCAAATATAAACCAAGAGGCTTGTATGTTTAGGTTGGCATTGGTTATTTATTTCATTTCTGACGCGTTGAGTAGACCAATCAAACGACAAAGACTAATATTGATAAATGAATAAAAGGGCATATGATGTACATTGTTCACAACATGGGTCATACTCCACGGCGATGAGTTTCTTCTTACTCCGCGTCTAGTGAACGCCTGTCAATAACGAACATCCGAAGCCAAAGACTCTATTAAAACGGATAAACCCTATTTTTCATTCAATTACCAACCAAATGTCTTGTACGTTTAGGTTTGCGTTGGTTACTTAGTTCATTTTTGACGCATTGAGTGGATCAATCAAATAACAAAGATTAATATCGATAAATGAATAAAAGGACACATGATGTATGTTGTTCAAATCATGGGTCATACTCCCCGGCGATGAGGTTCTTCTTACTTTGTGTCCAGTCAACACTAGTCGATAACGAACGTTTGAAGCCAAAGACTGTCAAAATGGATAAACCCTATTTTTGATTCAATTACAAACGAAATGGCTTGTATGTTTAGGTTTGCATTGATTACTTAGTTCATTTCTGACGCACTGACTGGATCAATCAAATAACAAAGACGAAAATCGACGAACAATTAGAAGGACACATGATGTAGGTGGTTCACTTGGTGGAACACACTTCACTGCTTCGAGGTACCACTTACTCCGCATCTATTTGACACATGTGAATAACAAACACATAGAGTCAAAGACTTTATTTAAAACGAATAAACCTAATTTTGATTCAATTATAAACCAAGAGGCTTGTATGTTTAGGTTTGCATTGGTTACTTAGTTCATTTCTGACGCATTGAGTGGATCAATCAAATAACAAAGATTTATATCGATAAATGAATAAAAGGTCACATGACGTACATTGTCCACAACATGGGTCATACTCCACGGCGATGAGGTTCTTCGTACTCCGCGTCTAGTGAACGCTTGTCAATAACGAACATCCGAAGCGAAAGACTCTATTAAAATGGATAAACCCTATTTTTGATTCAATTACAAACGAAATGGCTTGTATGTTTAGGTTTGCATTGCTTACTTAGTTCATTTCTGACACATTGACTGGATCAATCAAATAACAAAGACGAATATCGACAAACAATTAGAAGGACACATGATGTAGGTGGTTCACTTGATGGAACATACTCCACTGCTTTGAGGTATGTCTTACTCCGCATCTGTTCGACACATGTGAATAACAAACGCATGGAGTCAAAGACTGTATTTAAAACGAATAAACCTAATTTTCATTCAATTACAAACCAAGAGGCTTGTATGTTTAGGTTTGCATTGGTTATTTATTTCGTTTCTGACGCATTGAGTAGACCAATCAAATAACAAAGACTAATATCGATAAATGAATAAAAGGGCACATGATGTACATTGTTCACAACATGAGTCATACTCCACGGCGATGAGTTTCTTCTTACTCCGTGTCTAGTGAACGCGTGTCAATAACGAACATTCGAAGCCAAAGACTCTATTAAAACGGATAAACCCTATTTTTGATTCAATTACCAACAAAATGTCTTGTATGTTTAGGTTTGCATTGGTTACTTAGTTCATTTCTGATGCATTGAGTGGATCAATCAAATAACAAAGATTAATATCAATAAATGAATAAAAGGACACATGATGTATGTTGTTCACATCATGGATCATACTCCACGGCGATGAGGTACTTCTTACTTCGTGTCTAGTCAACGCTTGTCAATAACGAACATTTGAAGCCAAAGACAGTTAAAATGGATAAACCCTATTTTTGATTCAATTAGAAACGAAATGGCTTGTATGTTTAGGTTTGCATTGGTTACTTCGTTCATTTTTGATGCGTTGACTTGATCAATCAAATAACAAAGATGAAAATCGACAAACAATTAGATGGACACATGATGTAGGTGGTTCACTTGATGGAATATACTCCACTGCTTTGAGGTAGCTCTTACTCCGCATCTGTTCGACACATGTGAATAACAAATGCATAGAGTCAAAGACTCTATTTAAAACGAATAAACCTAATTTTGATTCAAATATAAACCAAGAGGCTTGTATGTTTAGGTTTGCATTGGTTACTTAGTTCATTTCTGACGCATTGAGTGGATCCATCAAATAACAAAGATTAATATCGATAAATGAATAAAAGGACACATGATGTACGTTGTTCACATCATGGATCATACTCCACGGCGATAAGGTTCTTCTTACTTCGCGTCTAGTCAACGCTTGTCAATAACAAACGTCGAAGCCAAAGACTATTAAAATGGATAATCCCTAGTTTTGATTCAATTACATACCAAATGGTTTGTAGGTTTAGGTTTGCACTGGTTACTTAGTTCATTTCTGACGCATTGAGTGGATCAATCAAATAACAAAGATGAAAATCGATAAACGATTAGAAGCACACATGATGTACGTGGTTCACTTGATGGGACATACTCTACGGTGGTGAGGTCCCTTTTACTCCGCATTTGTTCAACGCACGTGAATAACGAATGCACGGAGCCAAAGACTCTATTTAAAACGAATAAACCTATTTTTGATTCAATTACAGACCAAGAGGCTACTATGTTTAGGTTTGCATTGGTTATTTATTTCATTTTTGACGCATTGATGGGATCAATCAAATAACAAAGATTAATATCGATAAATGAATACAAGGAGCCATGATGTACGTTGTTCACATAATGGGTCATACTCCATGACGATGAGGTTTTTCTTACTTCACGTCTAGTCAACGCTTTTCAATAACAAACATTCGAAGCCAAAGACTCTATTAAAATTGATAAAGCCTATTTTTGATTCAATTACAAACCAAAGGGCTTGTACGTTTAGGTTTGCATTGGTTACTTAGTTCGTTTCTAAGGCATTGAGTGGATCAATTAAATAACAAAGAAGAATATCGTTAAACCATTAAAAGGACACATGATGTACGTGGTTCACTTGATGGGGCATACTCCACGGCAGTGAGGTATCTCTTACTCCGCTTCTGATTGCCACTTGTCAACAACGAACGCATGGTGTCAAAGGCTCTATATAAAAGAAATAAACATATTTTTGATTCGATTACAAACCAGTAGGCTAGTATTGTAAGGACCCGTATTTGAGGGGTTCTTGGAGTTAGCCTTTGACAGACAAGATTTTTAGCCTCTCTAAAAGAGCTAGCTAATGTCGTTAAATCTCTCTTCAAGATAATAAATTCCCTAAGTTTGCACTAAAAGAATAGCAGCAAGCAAGGGGTCGAACCCACAGGGATTAGCCTAGTTTTCTAGTTCTTAAATCAAAACACCCAATTACTCTTGTTCTATAAAATGTATTGGCAAAAAGTTTTCTTTTTTAAACTAAAGATCTAATTTTTATTTGGTTTTCTTAATAAACAAAGAAAACAAACTGATTTTAGGATTAAGATTCAAGGATTAAAAGCATCTAGGGTCACAATTTCACCTCCCTATGTTATCTCTACTGGTTCATGGTATTAGGGTTGTCTGATTGAAAACATGCTAAACATAAGCCAAGGACAACAAATGGTCATTGAGGTCCTTTTAAGAGTTGTATGCCAGAATGGTCATCTAAACACACAAACATGCAAAGCCAATAAATCATACTTTGAAAAGGATAATGATCACACCAATTACAAATAAGTTATGAATCTCAATCCACCCTAGACTAGGGCTAAGAATACCAAGGTGTACATCCAAAGATAGAACTTAAGAATAGATTCATAAAACATGCAAAACTTCAATCATCCAAACCCAATAATCATAAACACAGCAAAGCAACAAGGGGGTTACATTGCTCCCCTAGATTATAAGAACTACTCACGCATGATTACAAGCAAAACCATAGCAGTAAAGCTAAACATCTTCTTCTAATCCACGCGCGCAACAAAGCTTCAAATCCAGGCTCCAAAATCCGCGACGGCTGCGACGGCTGCTCTCCTGGGTCAAGGAGCAACCTCCAAGTCATGGAGCCTCTCTCTCTCTAAAAACGTGTAGGGGGGGTCAAGCATGCATAGCAAAGGGCGTGGAGCTCTTATTTATAGAGTTTGGATGGGCTTTGAGGTGTGTACCCTAGCCCATCTATCAAAACGATGTGGTTTTGATAAGTGACACTTCAAACTTTAAAATCTCTATCTTCCATCCACAATTTGGACATGGGCCTTCAGAAACAAATGATCAGCATGGAAAAACGATATGATTGGTCCAAAAATATCTCTACACATCAATTTGCACGTGATATGGTGAATTCACGTGCAGCTTCAAATCAGCTCAAACTTCTCCCCAAGTTTCCTTGCATCCTGTAGAGGCCTGAGAAGCAAAAATAGGCTTGCACGTGAAATGGGTGAATTCATGTGCAGCTCCAAATCAGCTCCAAATGCTCTGAAATTTCTGTGGTAGGTAGAGGACATCATTCTAAGAAACTTTTGTTCTTACACGCCATTTGTTTGAGGCCATCTACTATGTCAAAAGTGAGCTCCAAAATCTACCAAAATAGCTTAAAAACGCATGTATTTGCAAATAGCATCTTCCTAGGGGTTAGAGCAAATATATATGATATATGAAGCAATAAGTCTCTAATCATGCTCTTAAACATCCTAAATAAACACGAGAATAACGGCATAAAATGCACGTTATCAAATACACCACACTTGAACCATTGCTTGTCCTCAAGCAAAAACATACAAGCATGCAAAAATAAAATAAACATGCAGTCAAACGGAAGAAAAATAAAATAACAATCAAGGAGAATCATGGTTTCCTAAGCATGCAACTCTATCATGATGAAATGGGAATTTAAGCATCAAAATGAGTCATAGCTTAGTTCATTCATGTCCATATCCCTAGTCCAACAACCATGCAATATCACCACTTAAATTTCAGATATGAGCAAGCAATCCATGATAAAATAGCACCTAGTTTCCCTTTAAGTTCTTACCAAGGATAAGCAGCCTCACTCAAATATAATAATTTCAAGCCCAATACCTATCAATGAACAATGGATGGAAAACTCTATCTCTACACTCGCCATCAGCTATTGATTAAGTACTTGCCAAGCAATCATGAGAGTTCCCTATTGTGCTCATCAAAGAAAACACACTCTCTATTCTACTTTACTTGAACTCACACTCTAATCTAAACTCAATAAACTCACACTCTATTCTAATAACTGAATAAACAAAACATGAGCCAAAGAATTGAGCTCAACACTCTCAAATAAACAAAAACTCAGCCAATGTGGCTACAAATCTAAACAATCACACATAAACATCAAGCCATTGTGGCTTTTATTCTGAATCCCTCTTTCTCTTCTTTTTTTTTTTTTTGTAATAACCTTACAAGGTTGCATTTTATGCTCTCCCTTGATGGATTATTCACTCTTTTTTTTTACTCACATAACACATAAATAAGACTGATTTTTCTAATGCATACCCCTTTCAAAATGTGATGGGCTTTTTCCAAAATGTGCATCACAGCCTTTTATATTTACAACACAACAAACAAAAATTAGGATACATAGGAAGTCAAAGTGACTTAAAGGTCTTGCATCCTAACTCCACACACCAAACACTGAGCACTAATAAGTAATCACATGCTTACTTGACTCCTACCATTAAATAACCAATGTTGAATGCAAGAAGAGTAGCAAATCAAACTATTACCCAAAAACCATAAATGTCACTCAAGGGCTAAAAAGAAGCTGTTCTCATTTTGCATTTCTTTTTCACTCAACTTTAAGGGTTACTTAGGTCTATCATAGCATTTCATGCTCAGCTAATATTCAAAACTCAGCTCCAAAAACATGGTGATATCATTCAAAAGATAAAGACATGATTAAACCAATTTAGAGCACATTTTAAGTACTTTAACACCCTTATCACAACATGATACTAATGTGGCATAAAAATTAAATTTTAAACCAAAATTGCATACTTAATATCCATGCCTCCATAAGCAAATCATTCAAGCAAACAACTCAAACAATCATGCAACTAAAAACAGTTTTTTTTTGTTTTTTTAGAAAATTATAAATAAAACATGCAATCACAACATAAAAGACAAGCAAGTGGCTCAAGTCACTCCCCATACACCACACTTAAAATATGCTATGTCCTCATGGCATAAAATAGGGAGTAGGAAAAACACTTACCTCTCGGTTGGCAAACCGTAGTAGTAGATAACATTGGCCACCATTCGTCGCACCTGAGCCACAAAGTCAACCGACGTCTCGCCGCGCACTTCCCAAGTTTCCTTCCCTTGCAGAATAGCCATCATGTAGTAGCAAGCAAAGATCCCACAACTGAATTGGTCAGGCTGCTGAGGGATTTCCATTTCGTTGCAGTGAATAAGAGGTAGCTTGTTAGCCAATAAGCCTTCTTTGATTATCGCCGCTTTGATTCGTTTGATGAACCCATGCACTAACTGTCTTTTCCGTCTGGCAAACCCTTCGCCTTGGCTTGGGTCATATAGCATGGCATGTCCTACATCCAGATTCAAATGGACCAATACATAGTGGCGGTCAATGTGAACCGGAATCAGCACCTCATGCATACCATGCCAAGGGCGATGCCCTTCATTCTCACCATTGATGCGTTGGCGCCACACCTCTTCGGACAAGGGTTGATTGAATATCTCGCACAGCATAATGGAAGTGAACTGAACTAAGGGGTAGTTATAAGGCTCAGCCTCCACTACATAGCACATGGTCCTGCAGAAGAGGTCTATCTCGTCGCAGTAGAGATATTCATTCTCTGAGATCCTCTTTAGGCTAAAAGGGGTGAAGATATCATTATCCCGTATAAAGCGAGCGCTCTGAACCGTGGAATTGATGAACTCTTCAAATGTTGCTTGGCTCTCGTCAGATGATAAAGCTGGATTAATGATTAAAGGGATAGGAGGGCCAAGAAGATCTTCAGGTTCAGCAGGCATGTATGCACCCCAAGAGACAGGAAGTATAGCAGGCACAAGAGCCTGAGAATATGTAGGATCAGTAAAAGGCTGGAAGGGTGAATACCCTTCTACTGGCTTTGTCTCCTCTTGAGGCTGGAAGGGTGAATACCCTGTTGCTGGCTCTGCCTCCTCTGGGTGATAGTAGGATAGCCGAGCTGAAGGTTCTGGTTGAGGTGGATCGGCCAGGGCTGGATAAGAATCTTCAGGGGATGGAGAGGGTTCTTCATCAGATATCTCCACTATAGGAGAACGTTTTGATGCTTTCCTCTTGCTCAAGGCCTTCCAGATTTTGCCTAGGAGGCCTTTGACTTCTTTATTGTCCTTCCTCAGGGCTTCCACCTCGCGCTGGGTTCTGGTATTTGCCTCCCTGGGCTGCTGTGTTTCTTGCCTCCAAGCTTCGGTAGATGCAGCAGGAGGAGCTTCTGGGGCTTCCCATGCTCTAGGAGATGCATGAGGAGCTACGTCTGGGGCCTCCCATGCTCTAGTTCTAGGTTGTGAAGTAGCTTGTTGGTCTCCAGAGATGAGGGCCATTAATTCCTCAAATTGGGCACTAGTGATGTGCCCATTAGTGACTGCCCAATTGATGACCTCCACTTCGCTCCCACACCCGCCCACGAATGCCTTGAAAGAAATTGAAAATATCTTCTTTGTGTACATTGAACTGCATGTACATGGCAGTGAGTCTGTATAGAGTCTGCTTCCTTTGATCCAAATGAGGAGAGGTCTCCCTTGCAAAGTCAGTGGATCGCTCCATATGAACACTGTGCCTAGCGGGCTGTGATGGAGGAGGAACATTGGTTGCCCAATGACATCTGGTACTGATTCCCAAACCTCCTTCAGCATGCAATACTCTTAACACCCAGTGAGAAGGAAAAGTGATGTTATCCATGGAGGAAAAATGCAAAGCAGGCATGCTTTGAAATATCAAACACAAAAATCTGCCATTTATCTGCTTTGATGAGTTTTTCTTCCACCATTTAAAAATGGTAGTGGCCCAATCCACATTTAGCATATGATCAATGCTATACATCAACTCCAAGTGTGGCTTAGGCACACTATCTATCCCGCTGGTCTGAATCAATAAGCATTTCCCTACCAGGTAAGCTAGGCATCTAAATCTTCCAACAAAACCATTCTTGGTATACTGCCTTCTACTTTGAAATTTTCTAGCATAGTTGCATGCAGTACCAAATTCTCCGAGGCTTAGCTGAGGAAGGCTACCACTGGGTGCAGGGAGGTTAAAGCAATGTCTAATAATTTCAGGGGTAATTCTGACATAAACCCCTTGCACAACCCCTATCAGTTCATCCTCACTCACAGAGACAGATGCATAAAATTCTTGTAGGGCAGAATAGGAAATAGCTGGCTGGGCAGATACTAACCTTTGTAATCCCAGATTTTGAATTTTAAGAGCCACCTCTCTAGCCCAGCCCAGCTCTGAAGCCTCCAAAGTCTGCATATCAAGAGTATCTCCTCCTCAGGTTGGCTATCAGCACTAGGTGAGTGCACCTCCTCCTGGCCAGTCCTCCTTGTGCGCACCATCTTTGGAATGAGAATAAAGAGCAAAGAGCGAAACGCGAAGAGCAAGAGAGCAAAAGAGCAGAGTTTCTCTAATACTCAGATCTGGAGTGATTTTGGTGTGGAAGCCTTTGAAGATGGCCTCTCTTTATATAGCGTGCAGAAGGAAATATGCTCCAATTGGCGTGATACACTTGCCCCTAACTTTTCAGAGTGTTCTGACCAAAATAGCCGTTGCATGTGAATTGGTTGAATTGGCGTGCAGGTCAGAATCGTCCCAAACTTTGGTGGTGGGTCCTCCTTGAGCTGGCAAGCAATAGTCCCTTCTGCATGTGAATTGTTTGAAGCTTCTAGGAGGGCTAAAATCGGTATTTTGCATTTTCGAGCCTCCATATGACAGCTAGCAATTCGCGTGCAAGAGTAAACGTGTTTCACATGGTCTTCATCTACCATTCCAGAAAGTTACAGCTCAAAAGGAGGTGCACGTGAATTGGGCAATTCACGTGCAAAATCACGTTCAGGCCCAAACTGGCCCAAATTTCTCCACCTTGTTGCTTGTGCATTATGGACCATCTTTAAGTCTTGCACGTGAATTGGTTGAGCCCATCTTCAAGCACTTTTGGGCTTCACTTGCTCCTTGCTCCTTGACTTTGACTTTAAAAATAATTCCACAAGTTCAGGACCCAATAATTTGCTCATCCTGCAAATGGTAAGTTAAGAAAGAAGCAAAGTCTCCTGCACAATGGTTAGCTTGCAAACAAATTTATTGAATAAAATAAATAAAAGAAAATAACATAAAATAAAACATAGCAATAAACATTGGGTTGCCTCCCAACTAGCGCTTTATTTAAAGTCTATAGCTAGACTTTCAGTTATGATCATGCAATGGTGAAAAAGAGGGAATCAACTATCTCCCTCTGAGTTGAATGAAAGTATGATTTCAGTCTGTTGAATCAAAATTTCTTGCCATCTACAGCTTGGAGCTCAAAGCTCCCATATGGCTTCTTATCAACTATCACAAAAGGTCCCATCCACTTGGACCTTAATTTTCCAGGAAATAACCTCAACCTTGTGTTAAATAGAAGAACTTTCTGCCCTAAGGTTAAAGGTTCATTGTTGAGTTGCCTATCATGCCATTTCTTAGTTCTTTCTTTGTAAAATTTAGTACTATCATAGGCATCCAGCCTAAGCTCATCTAACTCAATTAATTGAGTCATCCTAAGCTCCTTGATCTCTTGTGGGTTAAAATTTAACTTCTTCAAGGCCCAATGAGCCTTGTGTTCTAGTTCCACAGGCAAGTGACATGCCTTACCATATAGAATACGGTAAGGTGACATCCCAATGGGAGTTTTGTAAGCTGTCCTATATGCCCATAAGGCTTCATCAAGCCTTTGAGACCAATCTTTCCTATTGGCTCCAACAGTTTTCTCTAAAATGGCCTTAATCTCTCTGTTGGATACTTCTGCTTGTCCATTAGCTTGTGGGTGGTAAGCTAAAGACTTCCTATGAGTGACACCATACTTGTTCAATAACTTGTCAAACAATTTGTTGCAAAAATGACTACCCTCATCACTGATTATAGCCCTTGGTGTCCCAACCCTAGCATCATTCACTCTAGTAGGAATAGCTTCTACCCACTTAGACACATAATCCACAGCAAGCAAAATGTATGAATACCCATCAGAATTGGGGAATGGCCCCATGAAGTCAATGCCCCAAATGTCAAAAATTTCAACTGGAAGGATTCCAGTTAAGGGCATCTCATTTTTCCTAGATAGACCACCTACCTTTTGACATCTATCACACTTTTTAATGTAGACATAGGTGTCTTTCACCATGTGAGGCTAATAAAAGCCACACTGCATGATTTTAGCCACAGTTCTTTGCACCCCAAAGTGGCCCCCATAATGTGATGCATGACAATGATGTATTATGTCACCTACCTCCTCCTCAAGGACACACTTTCTAATGATTTGGTCAGAACACCTCCTATAGAGAACAGGATCTTCCCAAATGAATTTCTTAGCATCCACTAACAATTTCTTTCTCTGGTGGTAGTCTAACTGCTTGGGTATGAACCCAGTGGCTAAATAATTTGCTATGTCAGCAAACCAAGGAAGATGATGCACCTAAAACAACTTCTCATCAGGAAAGTCATCTACAATGGGTAGAGACTTAGGTGCATTCTCCACACGGGAGAGGTGATCAGCCACAGAATTTAGGGCTCCCTTTGTGTCTCTAATTTCAAGGTCAAATTCCTGTAAGAGGAGAACCCACCTAATCAAGCGTGGCTTAGCTTCTTTTTTAGCAAACAAATATTTCAATGCAAGCATGATCAAGTATAAATAATAACTTTAGACCCCAAAAGGTAGGGTCTAAACTTGTTGCGACCATAAACCACGGCTAGCAACTCTTTCTCGGTGGTGGTATAGTTACGTTGAGCATCATCTAAGGTCTTACTAGCATAGTAAATGACCCTAAACACATTTTCTCGCCTTTGCCCTAAGACTACCCCCCACAAGCATAATCACTCGCATCACACATTAGCTCAAAAGGTGAGCCCGGTCAGGTGTGACTATAACAGTGCGGTGACTAACTTACCCTTGAGGATGTTGAAAGCTTCTAAACAATCTGCATTAAACTCAAAGCTTGTGTCTTTTTCTAACAACCTACTCATGGGTTTTGCAATTTTTGAGAAGTCCTTAATGAATCTCCTATAAAAGCCAGCATGGCCAAGGAAACTTCTCACTCCTTTTTCATTTGTTGGAGGTGGCAGAGTCTCAATAGTGGAGATTTTTGCCTTGTCTACCTCCAAACCACGTGCAGACACCTTGTGCCCTAGAACTATCCCCTCAGTTACCATGAAATGGCATTTCTCCCAATTTAGGACTAGTTCCTTCTCCTCACATCTCTCTAAGACCACATCTAGATTTTTCAAGCACTGTTGGTAGGAGGAACCAAACACCGAGAAGTTATCCATGAAGACCTCCACGATCTCCTCAACCAAACCCTGAAAAATGGCCATCATACACCTTTGAAAGGTGGCAGGGGCATTACAAAGCCCAAATGGCATTCTCCTAAATGCAAAAGTGCCAAAAGGGCATGTGAAAGTGGTCTTTTCTTGGTCCTCGGGCTTAACCATGATCTGATTATACCTGGAATAGCCATCTAAAAAGCAGTAGTGACTATAGCCAGCTAACCTATCCAACATTTGATCAATGAAAAAAAGAGGAAAATGATCCTTCCTAGTAGCCTTGTTCAGCTTTCTATAATCAACTCACACTCTCCACCCCATCATAGTGCGAGATGAGATCAATTCATTTTTCTCATTTTTAATCACGGTCATGCCCCCTTTCTTGGGCACAACATGCAATGGACTCACCCACTCACTATCAGAAATAGCATAAATTATACCTGCATTTTTCCATTTTAAGATTTCTTTTCTAACAACTTCTTTCATGGCAGGGTTTAATCTTCTTTGTCTTTCAGCAGTGGGTTTAAAATCATCATTCATCAAAATTTTATGCATGCAAATCCCTGGACTAATACCCCTAATGTCTTCAATGTTCCATCCTAGGGCCTTTTTGTGTTTCCTAAGGACTTCTAACAATTGAGTACACTCCACATCATTCAAATTAGAAGCAACAATGACTGAGAATTGATTTGTAGAGTCTAGAAATTCGTACCTTAGGTGTCCAGGCAGCTCCTTCAGTTCTGGAGCTGGAGGCACGTCATCTTCTTTCTCCTCCTCAGCTTGCTCCAAAGAGTTTATAGTTTGCTCATCTTCCTCAGATGTCAAGTACATCTCTTCATCTTGTTGAGCTTCTATTTGCTGAAGGGCTCCATTATTGGTGGTGGTAATTTCTTCTGTCAAGTAGTCTTCCACCAATTCCTCAAGGTCTTCAACCCAAAGGCAATCCTCCTCCTCTTGACCTTGCAAAGCCTTCCCCATGTGGAAGACTAAGGTCTCCTCATTAATTCTCAGAGTTAGCTGCCCTTGAGCAACATCAATCAATGCACAACACGTTCGAGAAACGGTCTTCCAAGGAGTAGCTGAACTCCTCTATCTTCTTCCATCTCCAAAACTACAAAGTCCTGCTGGAAATATGAAGGAACCCACTTTGACTAACACATCTTCAATTATCCCTTCAGGCCTTCCAGTAGACCGGTCAGCAAACTGCAATGATATGGAAGTGGGCTTCATGCCCTTAAGCCCAAGCTGCTTGTACAAAGCAAAGGAGATCAAATTGATGCTGGCCCCTAAATCACATAGGGCCCGTTGTCTGGGTGCATTGCCAATCACACAAGGGTGATTAAAACTGCCCGGATCTTTATGCTTGATGGGCAAACTTTGTTGAACAACACTGCTCACCTCGTTAGTGACTGCCACCGTCTCATGATCCCCATATTTCCTCTTCTTCGTCACAAATCTTTGATGTACTTTCTGTACCTAGGCATCTGCTCCAAGATTACCACAAATGGGATAATAATTTCAAGCTTCTTGAATAAACTCAAGAAGCAGTCATACTCTTCCTCAACCCTCTGATTTCTCATCCGCTAAGGAAATGGCATAGTAGGCCTGAGCTCTTGCCTCTGTTCTTCAGCTATTCTGTCTTGACTCAACTGCTGGTCCTTCTTTTCATGCACTCTTTCTTCAGCTTTATCTGATTTTCCTTGGTCATCAGCTTCCAAGGGTCTGCTCTGTTCTTCTCGATTTGCCTTCTTCTTAGGCTCTTCAGCTTCTTTCAGTGCCTTCCCGCTTCTTAGAGTAATAGCCTTGCAGCTCTCCTTGGGGTTCACCTCAGTATCACTTGGAAAAGATTTAGCTGAGACTCCTTGATTTACATTTTGGGCCAAACTCACAAGCGACTTTTCTATATTCTTCATTGAAGATTCTATGGTGACTACCCTTTCCTCCAAATTATCCTCTCTTTTGGTTGGCTCATCCACATTCTCGATATACCCTTCCTCTTTCTTTGTTGAGGCCGAGGCAATGCTTCGCTCGAATCCTGGAGGTGGGTGTAAATAATTATCCGTAGCATACGGATTCTGGCTTCAATCCCTGGGGGCACATATTTGTACTTGAAATGAGGTATCTCCCCCTCGGTTTTGATTTCTCCGAAATGGCCGAGATTGCTTGCCGGTTCTGGTTGTACCCTTGTTGTTGTTGTTGAGGATAAAATTGCTGCTTCTCATACAAGCCCTTTCCTCCAACATAATTTGCTTCTTCACTCCACTCCAGCCTGCTCTCGCCATCGGCAAAGCTTGTTGTGATCCTTCAACTTTAAGAGCCAATACTTTCATGCCTTTCACTAAAGCTTGAATCATGCTTGCATATCATTGGAAGAATTATCAACCGAGGTTATCTTCTCCCTTGGCTTTGAAGTACACACATTAGACCACCGCCAATAAGCTAATGACAGCCTCTCCAAGAGCTCTCGCTGCTGCACAGGCTATAGCTTCATCAAGCATCCTCCAAAGAATCGCATTCACCTTGTCTTGTGAGTGGGACCGAAGACTGTGTAGAAAGATTCAATTTGAATCCACTGGGGTCTTCCATGATCAGAGCATCTTCTCACTAAGTCTTTGAAACGCTCCCAAGCTTCATGAAGAGTCTCCATCTCATCTTGCCTAAATCTGCTAATCTCCCCTCTGAGCTGGATCACCTTGGAAGGAGGGAAGTACTTTGACATGAACTTGGTCTGCATCTCCTCCCAAGTGTTGATTGAACCTGCTGGCAGACTGTTGAACCAGCCAAGAGCTCTATCCCTTAAAGAGAAAAGGAAAAGCCTTAGCTTTATTGCCTCCTCCGATACATTGTTGATCTTTATGGTGTCGCACATCTGGTAGAACCTCATCAAATGCTGGTGTGGATCATCCACGGCTGTTCCTCCAAACGCGTTGTTGCTCACCATGTTGATCAACGCCAGCTTCAGCTCGAAGCTATTTGCTTGGACTCTTGTCTGCCAAATCCTAGAATAATGGTCTGACATCATTGGCCTTGCATAATCTAAGAAGGTTCTGGGCATAAACCTATTACCCTCTTCTTCTGGATATTGGCCATTGTAATTGGCCTCACCTTGCGGTGCACCACCATCCGGCCTTAAATCTGCCATCAATTCACCTACTGAATGCTCTAAGCCTTGCAGTGCTTCTTCGCCCTCATGTGCTGCTTCCCTAGCTGCTCTACGCCAAGCTCTGAACAATCTTTCAGGTTCCTGATTAAATGGTATAAACTCCTGTCTTGGCATCACAACTAGGACTTCCTCAAACACTTGGTGTATGTTCCTGTAAAACACAAGAATACACCTAGCAGCTCTGAACAAAAGAAAATAAATAAATAAAAACTCAAAGAAAAATAACAAAAAATAAAGACAAAATAAAACACCAAGATCAGAATTCAAACAATTTCACTCAATGTTGATTTCTAAAGCTAGTCAACCGTTGAATCCCCGGCAACGGCGCCAATTTGACAGACAAGATTTTTAGCCTCTCTAAAAGAGCTAGCTAATGTCGTTAAATCTCTCTTCAAGATAATAAATTCCCTAAGTTTGCACTAAAAGAATAGCAGCAAACAAGGGGTCGAACCCACAGGGATTAGCCTAGTTTTCTAGTTCTCAAATCAAAACACCCTATTACTCTTGTTCTATAAAATGTATTGGCAAAAAGTTTTCTTTTTTAACCTAAAGATCTAATTTTTATTTGGTTTTCTTAATAAACAAAGAAAACAAACTGATTTTAGGATTAAGATTCAAGGATTTAAAGGATCTAGGGTCACAATTTCACCTCCCTATGTTATCTCTACTGGTTCATGGTATTAGGGTTGTCTGATTGAAAACATGCTAAACATAAGCCAAGGACAACAAATGGTCATTGAGGTCCTTTTAAGAGTTGTTTTCCAGAATGGTCATCTAAACACACAAACATGCAAAGCCAATAAATCATACTTGCAAAAGGATAATGATCACACCAATTACAAATAAGTTATGAATCTCAATCCGCCCCAGACTAGGGCTAAGAATACCAAGGTGTACATCCAAAGATAGAACTTAAGAACAGATTCATAAAACATGCAAAACTTCAATCATCTAAGCCCAATAATCATAAACACAGCAAAGCAACAAGGGGGCTACATTGCTCCCCTAGATTATAAGAACTACTCACGCATGATTACAAGCAAAACCATAGCAGTAAAGCTAAACATCTTCTTCTAATCCACGCGCGCAACAAAGCTTCAAATCCAGGCTCCAAAATCCGCGACAACTGCGACGGCTGCTCTCCTAGGTCAAGGAGCAACCTCCAAGTCGTGGAGCCTCTCTCTCTCTCTCTAAAAACGTGTAGGGGGGTCAACCATGCATAGCAGAGGGCGTGGAGCTCTTATTTATAGAGTTTGGATGGGCTTTGAGGTGTGTACCCTAGCCCATCTATCAAAACGACGTAGTTTTGATAAGTGACACTTCAAACTTTAAAATCTCTATCTTCCATCCACAATTTGGACATGGGCCTTCAGAAACAAATGATCAGCATGAAAAAACGATAGGATCGGTCCAAAAATATCTCTGCACGTCAATTTGCACGTGATATGGTGAATTCACGTGCAGCTTCAAATCAGCTCAAACTTCTCCCCAAGCTTCCTTGCATCCTGTAGAGGCCTGAGAAGCAAAATAGGCTTGCACGTGAAATGGGTGAATTCACATGCAGCTCCAAATGCTCTGAAATTTCTGTGGTAGGTAGAGGACATCATTCTAAGAAACTTTTGTTCTTGCACACCAATTGTTTGAGGCCATCTACTATGTCAAAAGTGAGCTCCAAAATCTGCCAAAATAGCTTAAAAACGCATGTATTTGCAAATAGCATCTTCCTAGGGGTTAGAGCAAATATATATGATATATGAAGCAATAAGGCTCTAATCATGCTCTTAAACATCCTAAATAAACACTAGAATAATGGCATAAAATGCACGTTATCAAGCCCGAAGACGTGATTGCTAGAATACAATGACTAGTTGTATTCTTCGATTTTGAGGTAGGGAATTCGTTTTCATATTCATGCCTTCTGAAAATTTTGGGTTTATACCCTCTGATGTGAATATTGAGAATTCTGGGTTTATACCCTTTGTTGCGATTACTGAGTTTGCTGGGTACGGATCTGTTATGGTCCTGTTCATGTTGATGTTGAGTTTATGCCCCCATATGCATATGATGATTGATTGTGAGGTTTCCAGTATATCTGGATAGTTAAAAGTGATTAAAATAATCTGGGATGGTCTGGATGGGTAGGTTGATATGAGGGACATAGCTGGAGTTGAAACCAGGCTATGTACCCTAACTTTAGAGTCTAATAACTCACAATCTAAAAATAATTTGAGAGAGGTCCTTTAGAGAAAAGTGATTAAAATAACAAAACAAAGGTCTCTGTGCAAAATATGGTTGCATGCCACATTGCACATGAAAAGCCCATTTCACGTGCAAGCCCATTTGGTTTGAAATTTTACCCCAACGTTCCTTGAGGTGTGTAGAGGGCAGGGAGCCAAACATCCCCCTGCACGTCATATGACCCATATGACGTGCACCCCCTTATTTTGCCTCCTCTGGCTTCCCCATTTAGCCAGAAGGTTCTTGAGTGGAAAATAATGTAATTGGGATGAAGTCCCGGAGTTAATTTGCCTAAAAACTTACCAGAATGGTTAAGGAACACTAATATGGGAAAAGAAACGTATACTGTGAATGTTACTGAGATTGTGGCTGTACTACATGAACTGAGTGCATTGTAAATCATACTGATATGTGCTGAGTTGTATTATGCCTATTGAGCATCTTGTATTAAAATAAATTATGCCTGCTGGGTACCTTGTGCTGAGTTATGTGGTTGCATTTCACTGAGTTTTGTTTGAGTGCTAAATGTTGTATGCTACGGGACAGATGTTGAGCTGGAGCCTTTGATCCACGGGACAGCTGCTAAGCTGGAACCCTTTTGATTATGGGACAGTCATTGGACTGGAGCCTTGGATACGGGACAGTCACTAGACTGGAGCCTTGAGTATGGGATAGTTATATCATTGGAATCCCCCCCTCCTCTTTGAATATGGGATGTGTTTGATGGTTTTTGTGTGTGGTTTCAACTAGTTCACTACACTAGCACAAGCATCCACTAAACATGCATTCCAGTAGTGTGGGATGGGCCCAGGGAGACATGACCCCTACTGAGCTGTGGTTTGCTCACCCCTCCTTTGAATTGTTCTCTTTGCAGGGTCTAGCCGGCGATAGGTGATAGAGCTGAGGTGATTGGCCATAGAGGCTATGGGACCCTCCTTATTTGATTGTTAATGTATCTATGGCTTTCTGTTTTGGTTTGGGCTATTTTGTAAACTGAATTTGGTATTGTGGGTTTATTGGGAGCTTTTCCCCATTTGAGTTGTAATGGACTTGAGTCCTCTTTGAAATGAAGTAAATTGTGGTATGGTATTTTGATTGAATGATGATTGTGTGTATAGTTTGGAATCAGGGGCATGTCCTTTGGCATGTTAGCCCGGATGTGTAGTATTGGGACAGCGCCCGTTGTATAAGTCCAGTCTAGGTGCTTGCACCAACCCCTTAACCCTTCGGGTGTGGGCATGGGCAGTCACTAACCGTTTCCAGGTGTAAAGAAATTGGGGCGTGACAATATGGTATCAGAGCATTCATGGTCTAGTGGACCTAGGATAGTGGGGAGGGATGATTACTTTTGAGACCCTTAGAAGACAGTATAGGGCACGCCTGATCACCGTGGACCTATCTGGTTTTCTGGGGTGTACTCAGGAGTAGTTAGACCAGGGATTAGGACATTTGCATTTGGGTTGAGGTGCATACATGCGTGGCATTAGGGAACTAGTTAAATTTCTGTATAAATGTTATGATCTGGTGTGATACGTTGCTGAACATAATTGTTGAACTTGATACTGAAACTTGATATTGAAACTTGATACTGAATAATGAATGCTGAGTGATTAAGGCTGAAAGTTGATACTGAGTGTTAATGCTAAGTGTTAGAGCTAAATAATTGATGCTGAATGTTAGTACTGGATAATTGGTACTGAATGTTCTTGTTAAATAACTGATACTGAAAGTTTATGCTAGAAGTTGATACTGTGTGTGAATTATTATCATGCAATTCTGGGCAATTACCCTATATGTGTACCTCATGATCCATAGGAATGAGGGTGTGTAACCTGAGATACTGACTCTAGTCTTATCTCATGTGTAGAAAATGCCTCCTAGGAGAATAACCTGAGCTACCCTAGCTGTAGAAGATGAGACTTCTATACGGGTTGGACAAGAGGGAGAACCACGAGTAGAGGGTGATGATCCCATAGAGCGGATCATGGCCCAAGTCAGAGCTTTGAGCGAGAATGTACAAAGAATGCGTGAGGACCTCAAGGGAGAGATCCTAAATGAGGTATGTTAGGAGATGCTGGCATGGCAAGCAACACCACCTTCCCCACCCCGTGAGGCAGAACCTCCACGCAGGCAGGAAGTGCTAGTGAGACGGGAGGAAGAAGACGTGGTGACGCGTTTCCGGAAGGAACACCCACCAAAGTTCAAGGGAGGAGCTGAACCTCTAGCAGCAGCGCTGGATAGAGCACATATTCTCTTTTCTCCGACCCCAGGAGGAAGATAAAGTGAGGTTGGCAGTCCGCCAGTTGGAAGAAGAAGCCCTGGAGTGGTGGCTGAGCATATCAGGGAGCCAGGACATGGAGGCCATGTCCTGGGACGAGTTCCTCCAGCTATTTTATGAGGAATTTTTCCCAGAGTCGCTGCGGTGGCAGAAAAGGGAAGAGTTCAGCAGCTTGAAGCAGGGCTCATGCTTGTGGCTGAGTACGAGCGGGACTTTAGAGGACTGAGTCGGTTTGCCCCAAAGGCAATATCTAGAGAGGATCTGAAGGCCCATAAATTTACCATGGGACTCAGACCTGCCCTGAAGAAAAGGGTAGAAATGTTGAGGTTGAAAACTTATGCAGAAGTCGTTGACACAGCCAAAATTGTTGAGAGAGGATTGGAGGAGGGAAGACAAGCTCATCAAGAGCGGCTGGGATAGAGTGGATGTGACAAGCAAGGGGATTCCAAGAGACAAAAGGTTGAGTCTGGGAGTGGAACTTTTTCTAAGGAACGGGGCCAAGCTTCAATGGCTCCACCGAGGTCCCGTAGTTTTGGAGGACAGGGAGACTCAGCTGTGAGTTTTCCCAGAGAGTGTGCTTGTTGTGGCCAGTTAGGACACCTGAAACGTGAGTGCCCCAAACAGCACCTGTCGTGTCATGGCTGTGGGAAGACAGGGCACCTTAGAACGGTGTGTTTCAGTAAGGGGAACAGTCGGGGAGCTGGAAGTGTGACACAAGGAGGCAGGGGAGGGACCCAATCTCAAGCCCCAGCTCCGAGGCCAGCACGTTCGTGGCAACCCAGTCAGGCCGGTTCCAACTATGCCAAAACACAAGGAGGATTGGAGGGGTGTCCAAGTGGACTCCAGCCAAAGGGAAGGCTGTAGAGGCAAGTGTTGGGGCGAGTCAAGGCAGAGCGTACGCGCTTACCTCAGCACCCGCAGAGAGGGAGGACCTTCCATCACCCTCCGAGGACGGCAGAGCCGGGTCTTCAGTAGTACGAGGTACTATTTTACTATCCCCGTCTTGTAGTTCTTGTCTTGTTTGATACCAGAGCATCGTGCTCCCTGATTGCGGAGTCCTTGGTTGAGGGCCTTGGACTTCTTTGTGTGAGGGCTGATAGGCCTCTGTGTGTTGAGTCACCTATGGGAGGAACGGTGACAATAAACCGTGTATGTCGTGAATGCATACTTACAATTAGAGAAGTTGAACTCCAATTTGATCTTTATGTGATGCCTATGAGGACATTCGATTTGATTCTGGGAATGGATTGGTTGTTGGCCTTTCAGGCTAAGATTGACTGCTATAGACGACGAGTGTCGTTTACTTCACCCACAGGAACTTCCTGTACTATAGTGGGTGAATGGGATAAGAATGCCGGAAGAGCAGGGCCAATGAGGGAGCTATGGGGTAATATTACCCATAGACTTGCCACTCTAACCTTCGAGGAGGAAGGTAACTTAAAGAAAAGAGCGTGGCCTGATGTGGTTGAGAACTTACAGGATGTGTTCCCTGGAGAGTTAGTGAAATTACCTCCACACAGGAGTACTGAGTTCGCAATTGAACTAGTACCCAGGGTGGGACCTATCTCCCAAGTGGCATACAGGATGGGACCTGCTGAATTGAGAGAGAGCTACAAAAGCAAATAAAGGAGCTTGGAGATAAAGGCTTCATTCGCCCAAGTACATCACCTTGGGGTGCACCAGTACTGTTTGTTAAAAAGGCAGACGGGTCATTGAGACTCTCTATTGACTACTGGAAGCTGAACCAAGTGACGGTAAAGAATAAATATCCGTTACCGAGGATTGATGACTTATTCGACCAACTGAGTGGAGCACGGTGGTTTTCAAAAATTGATCTCCGTTCGGGGTACCATCAGCTGAGGGTCAGGAGGGAGGATATCCCTAAGACTGCATTCAAGTGCAGATACGGGCACTATGAGTGGCTAGTGATGCCTTTTGGGCTTACAAACACACCGGCAGTGTTTACGCACCTAATGAACCAGGTATTTGCCCCATATCTGGATTCCTTCATAGTGGTGTTCATTGATGACATCCTCGTATATTCTAAGACCCGAGAGGAGCATGGGGAACATCTGATCATTGTGTTGCAGACACTACAAAATCATCAGTTACATGCTAAATTTAGTAAGTGCGACTTCTCGATGAGAGAGGTGCATTTCCTTGGGCACGTGGTATCTGCTGAAGGAGTAAGAGTGGACCTGACCAAGATTGAGTCTGTATCATATTGGAAGAGGCCCACTAATGTCTTTGAGATCTGCAGTTTCTTGGGACTGGCGGGATATTACCGGCGCTTCGTGGAAGGGTTTTCACGGTTGGCAGCACCGATGACAGCCCTGACACGGAAAGGAGCCAAATTTGAGTGGACGGACAAGTGTCAGAAAGCTTTTGAGGAATTGAAAACTCGACTGACCACTGCACCTGTGTTGAGTCTACCACAAGAGGGAGTGCCTTATGAGGTATATTGTGATGCGTCCCGAGTTGGACTGGGGTGTGTTCTGATGCAAGAATGCAAAGTCATAGCTTATGGCTCACGACAGCTGAAGTCCCATGAGCAAAATTACCCAACACACGACCTGGAGTTGCCAGCGGTGATTTTTGCCTTAAAGTCGTGGCAACACTATTTGTTGGGGGAGAAATTTGTGATGTACACGGACCACAAAAGCCTGCAATATATTTTCACCCAGAGAGACCTGAACCTGAGACAGAGGATATGGGTAGAGTACCTGCAGATGTTCGATTTCACACTCTCCTATACACCTGGAAGAGGGAATGTCGTTGCTGACGCGCTAAGTAGAAAGGGCAAAGCTGAGATTTCCATTAGAGAATGGAAAATGATTGAACAGCTAGCAGTACTTCAGGTACAGCCTAATCTTAGCAGTGGGAAAGCAGTCCTGTGCCTTATCACTGTGATGCCAGAATTATACCAACGTGTTCGTGATGGACAGTTGGGAGACGTGGACTGTGAGGTAATCCAGGCCCAGATAGAGGCTGGTGAGCTGTCTGAAGAGTGGACAGAAGGAGCTGAACACGAGTTGAGGTTTCAGGGGCGTTTGATAGTTCCGCCCTTCCTTCGAGAGGATTTGATGAGGGAATTTCATCATTCCCGTTTGGTTGTACACTCAGGGGGGACAAAGATGTATCATGCCATGAGAGCACAGTTCTGGTGGCCAGGACTGAAGAAGAGCGTAGCGGGATTTGTTTCCAGGTGCCTCACTTGTCAGCAAGTCAAGGCAGAGCACCAACGACCTGCGGGTCAATTGCAGCCCTTACTTGTGGCTGAGTGGAAGTGGGGACACATTACCATGGACTTCGTGACAGGACTTCCCACCACCTCTGGCCGGAAGGACATGATATGGGTCATTATAGATCGTTTGACAAAATCAGCCCATTTCTTAGCTATTCGGGAGCGAGACTCCATTGGCACCTTAAGCCAGTTGTATATCAACGAAATTGTTAGATTGCATGGGGTACCCGTGTCTATCATTTCAGACAGAGATGCACGGTTCACCTCACGATTTTGGAGTGGCTTGCAAGAAGCCTTGGGGACGCGACTCAATCTAAGTACGGCTTATCACCCCGAGACTAATGGTCAGTCAGAGAGGACCATTCAGACACTAGAAGATCTGTTGACAGCTTGTGTGCTCGATTTTGGAGGATCGTGGGCTTCTCACCTTCCTCTAGTAGTGCCTATAATAATAGCTATCAAGCTTCTATTGGGATGGCCCCGTTTGAGGCACTATATGGTAGACCATGTCGGTCTCCATTATGTTGGGTAGAGGCTGGAGAAGCAGCCATGTTGGGACCCCAATTGGTCCAGGAGGCTACGACCAAGGTACAGCTGATTAGGCAGCGCCTTCTTACAGCTCAGAGTCGACAGAAGTCCTATGCGGACCACAGACCCCGACCATTAGAGTTTTTGGTTGGAGATCATGTGTTCCTTCGTGTTTCTCCACGGAAGGGACATAAAAGATTTAGAAAGGGATCCAAGTTATCTCCAAGATACGTTGGACCGTTTGAGATTTTGAGCAGAGTTGGACCTGTTGCTTATAGGTTGGCCTTACCACCTAGTTTGAGCAGAGTTCACAATGTTTTCCATGTATCCCAATTACGGGCATATCATCCAAATCCCACACATGTACTAGATTGGAGTAATCTGGATATTGAGGAAGATATGATAGTTATTGAGGCCCTAATCTGTATTTTGGATAGGCACGAGAAGCAGCTCCGAGGAAAGACTATTCCACTGGTTCGGGTGTTGTGGCAACACCAAGGTATGGAGGAAGAGACTTGGGAATGTGAGACTGAGATGCGTGCTCACTACCTTGATCTGTTCGAGGACGAACAACCCGGAAGGAGGGGAGGAAGGCATAAACATCAGGTACTATTGGTACTGATTTTATTTTGCTGTTACATGAGTACTGATCAATTATTTTGCTATTATGTATTGGGTGCATTGATTGTGGTTGTGGTTTCCTTTCAACCCCAGCTTTCTTTTCGAGGACGAAAAGTCTTTAAGGGGGAGAGGATGTAAGGACCCGTATTTGAGGGGTTCTTGGAGTTAGCCTTGAGTAAGAGGCCTTGTTTTAGAGAATGAACATCAGCATAGTGATGTGCTCGTCAAATGGAGAATTTTGACTATGACTATGCTTGGGATCGATTCGGAGTTCGAGGACCTGAGGGGTATTTTGGAAATTTCACATGAATTAAAATATCCCAATTAATATATTTGAGAGTTTTATTTAAAATATGATTTGGGCTTAATTGTTGGGCTGTAGAGCTTAATGAGGTGGATTAGAAAACCTTGGCCTTTGGGCTTATAAATGCTGGGCTTTAAATTAATCAAAACTACATCGTTCTGATTATATGGGAAAATATATAAAGGAAAAAGGGTTCAAAATTAGGGGATTTCTCATTCCAAAACCCTAGCAGCCGTCACCCCTTGACACACACACACACACAGAGAGAGAGAGAGAGAGAGAGAGAGAGAGAGAGAGAGACACGGCCAGAGAGGGAGACTGCCGGAAAGAGGGAGACACGGCCTGAGACAGCGAGGACGATCCAAGGCCGGCGATCCAAGGATTTCTGCGGTGGACGAGAGCCCGGAGACGTGATTGCTAGAACACAACGACTAGTTGTATTCTCTGATTTTGAGGTAGGGAATTCGTGTTCATATTCATGCCTTCTGAAAATTTTGGGTTTATACCCTCTGATGTGAATATTGAGAATTCTGGGTTTATATCCTTTGTTGCGATTACTGACTTTGCTGGGTACGAATCTGTTATGGTCCTGTTCATGTTGATGTTGAGTTTATGCCCCCACATGCATATGATGATTGATTGTGAGGTTTCCAGTATAACTGGATAGTTAAAAGTGAATAAAATAATCTGGGATGGTTTGGATGGGTAGGTTGATATGAGGGACATAGCTGGAGTTGAAACCAGGCTATGTACCCTAACTTTAGAGTCTAATAACTCACAATCTAAAAATAATTTGAGAGAGGTCCTTTAGAGAAAAGTGATTAAAACAACAAAACAAAGGTCTCTGTGCAAAACATGGCTGCACACAACATTGCACGTGAAAAGCCCATTTCACGTGCAAGCCCATTTGGTTTGAAATTTTACCCCAACGTTCCTTGAGGTGTGTAGAGGGCAGGGAGCCAAACATCCCCCTGCACGTCATATGACCCATATGACGTGCACCCCCTTATTTTGCCTCCACTGGCTTCCCCATTTAGCCAGAAGGTTGTTGAGTGGTAAATAATGTAATTGGGATGAAGTCCCGGAGTTAATTTACCTAAAAACTTACCAGAACGGTTAAGGAACACTGATATGGGAAAAGAAATTGTATACTGTGAATGTTACTGAGATTGTGGTTGTACTACATGAACTGAGTGCATTGTAAATCATACTGATATGTGCTGAGTTGTATTATGCCTATTGAGCATCTTGTATTGAAATAAATTATGCCTGCTGGGCACCTTGTGCTGAGTTATGTGGTTGCATTTTACTGAGTTTTGTTTGAGTGCTAAATGTTGTATACTACGGGACAACTGTTGAGCTGGAGCCTTTGATCCATGGGACAGCTGCTAAGCTGGAACCCTTTTGATTACGGGACAGTCATTGGACCGGAGCCTTGGGTACGGGACAGTCACTAGACTGGAGCCTTGAGTATGGGATAGTTATATCATTGGAATCCCCCCCCCCCCCCTCTTTGAATATGGGATGTGTTTGATGGTTTTTGTGTGTGGTTTCAACTAGTTCACTACACTAGCACAAGCATCCACTAAACATGCATTCCAGTAGTGTGGGATGGGCCCGGGGAGACATGACCCCTACTGAGCTATGGTTTGCTCACCCCTCCTTTGAATTGTTCTCTTTGCTCACCCCTCCTATTTTTGATTCAATTACAAACCAAGAGGCTAGTATGTTGAGGTTTGCATTGGTTATTTATTTCATTTCTGACGTATTGAGTGAATTAATCAAATAACAATGATTAATATCGATAAACAAATAAAAGCAGTCATGATGTGTGTTGTTCACATCATGGGTCAGACTCCACAGCAATGAAGTTCTTCTTACTTCGCGTCTAGTCACGCTGGTCAATAACGAATGTTCGAAGCCAAGGACTACTAAAATGGATAAACCCCATTTTTCATTCAATTATAAACTAAATGGCTTGTACGTTTAGGTTTGCATTGGTTACCTAGTTCATTTCTGATGCATTGAGTGGATCAATCAAATAACAAAGATTAATATCGATAAATGAATAAAAGGACACATGATGTACTTTGTTCACATCATGGTCATACTCCCCGGCGATGAGGTTTTTCTTAGTTCGCATCTAGTCAACGCTTGTCAATAATGAACGTTCGAAGCGAAACACTATTAAAATGGATAAACCCCATTTTTCATTCAATTACAAACCAAATGGCTTGTACGTTTAGGTCCCCATTGGTTACTTTATTCATTTCTGACACAATGAGTAGATCAATCAAATAACAAAGATTAATATCGATAAAGGATTAAAAGGACACATGATCTACGTGGTTCACTTGATGGGACATACTCAACGGCAGTGAGGTACCTCTTACTATGCATCTGTTCGACGCATGTGAATGACGAACGCGCGGAGTCAAAGACTCCATCTAAAACGAATAAACCTATTTTTGATTCAATTACAAACCAAGAGGCTAGTATGTTGAGGTTTGCATTGGTTATTTATTTTATTTCTGACGCATTGAGTGGATTAATCAAATAACAATGATTAATATCGATAAACAAATAAAAGCAGTCATGATGTGCGTTGTTCACATCATGGGTCAGCAGACTCCACAGCAATGAGGTTCTTCTTACTTCGCGTCTAGTCACGCTGGTCAATAACGAACGTTCGAAGCCAAGGACTATTAAAATGGATAAACCCCATTTTTCATTCAATTATAAACCAAATGGCTTGTACGTTTAGGTTTGCATTGGTTACCTAGTTCATTTCTGACGCATTGAGTGGATCAATCAAATAACGAAGATGAATATCGATAAACGATTAGAAGTACACAAGATGTACGTGGTTCACTTGATGGGACATACTCCACGACAGTGAGGTACCTCTTACTCTACAATTGATCGATGCATGTGAATAACGAACACACGGAGTGATAGACTTTATTTAAAAGGAATAAACATATTTTTGATTCAATTACAAACCAAAAGGCTAGTATGTTTAGGATTGCATTGGTTATTTAGTTCATTTCTGACGCATTGAGTGGATCAATCAAATAACAAAGGTTAATATCGATAGATGAATAAATAGACACATGATGTATGTTGTTCACAACATGGGTTGTACTCCACGGCGATGAGGTTCTTCTTACTTCGCGTCTAGTGAACGCTTGTCAACAACGAACGTACAAAGCCAAAGGCCAATAAAATGGATAAACCCCATTTTTCATTCAATTACAAACCAAATGGCATATACGTTTAGGTTTGCGTTGGTTACTTAGTTCATTTCTGACACATTGACTAGATTAATCAAATAACAAAGACGAATATCGATAAATGAATAAAAGGACACATGATATACATGGTTCACTCGATGGGACACATCACGACTATGAGGTACCTCTTACTCTGCATCTGTTTGACACATTTGAATAATGAGCGCACGGAGTCAAAGTCTTTATTTAAAAAGAATAAACCAATTTTTGAGAAAATTACAAACCAAGAGGCAAGTATGTTTAGGTTTGCGTTGGTTATTTATTTCATTTTTGACACATTGAGTGGATCAATCAAATAACAAAGATTAATATCGATAAATGAATAAAAGGACACATGATGTACGTTGTTCACATCATGGTCATACTCCACAGCGGTGAGGTTCTTCTTACTTCGCATCTAGTTAACACTTGTCAATAACGAACGTTCGAAGCCCAAGACTATTAAAACGGATAAACCCCATTTTTCATTCAATTACAAACCAAATGGCTTGTGCGTTTAGGTTTGCATTGGTTACTTTGTACATTTCTGATGCATTGAGTGGATCAATCAAATAACAAAGATGAATGTCGATAAACGACTAGAAGGACACATGATGTATGTGGTTCACTTGATGGGACATACTCCACGGTAGTGAGGTACCTCTTACTCCGCATCTGATCGACGCATGTGAATAACAAACGCACGGAGTCAAAGGCTCTATTTAAAAGGAATAAACTTATTTTTGATTCAATTACAAAGCAGAAGGCTAGTATGTTTATGTTGGCATTGGTTATTTAGTTCAATTCTGATGCAGTGAGTGGATCAATCAAATAACAAAGATTAATATCGATAAATGAATAAAAGGTCACATGACGTACATTGTTCACCACATGGGTCATACTCCACGGCGATGAGGTTCTTCGTACTCCGCGTCTAGTGAACGCTTGTCAATAATGAACATCTGAAGCCAAAGACTTTATTAAAATGGGTAAAGCCTCTTTTTGATTCAATTACAAACCAAATGGCTTGTACGTTTACGTTTGTATTGGTCACTTTGTTCATTTCTGACGCATTGAGTGGATCAATTAAATAACAAAGATGAATATCGATAAACGAATAAAAAGAGACATGATATACGTTGTTCACATCATGGGTCATACTCCATTGCAATGAGGTTCTTCTTACTTCGCGTCTAGTCACACTTGTCAATAACAAACGTTCGAAGCCAAAGACTATTAAAATGGATAAACCACATTTTTCATTCAATTACAAACCAAATGGCTTGTACGTTTAGGTTTGTTATGGTTACTTAGTTCATTTCTAACGCATTGAGTGGATAAATCAAATAACAAAGATGAATATCGATAAACGATTAGAAGGACACATGTTGTACGTGGTTTACTTGATGGGTCGTACTCCACAACAATGAGGTTCTTCTTACTTCGCTTCTAGTCATGCTTGTCAATAACGAATGTTCGAAGCCAAACACTATTAAAATGGATAAACCACATTTTTCATTCAATTACAAACCAAATGGCTTGTACGTTTAGGTGTGCATTGGTTACTTTATTCATTTCTGACGTAATGAGTTGATCAATCAAATAACAAAGATGAATATCGATAAAGGATTACAAGGACACATGTTGTACGTGGTTCACTTGATAGGACATACTCAACAGCGGTGAGGTACCACTTACTACGCATCTGTTCGACACAGGTGAATAACAAACGCACGGAGTCAAAGACTCCATTTAAAATGAATAATCCTATTTTTGATTCAATTACAAACCAAGAGCCTAGTATGTTGAAGTTTGCATTAGTTATTTATTTCATTTCTGACGCATTGAGTGGATCAATCAAATAACAATGATTAATATCGATAAACGAATAAAAGGAGACATGATGTACGTTGTTGTCACGCCCCGGATTTCCGACCCGCAGAAACCGGTTAGTGAATCCCCATGCTCGCACCCGAAGGGACAAGGGGTTGGTGAGAACACCGAGAAAGGGACCTTAGCACGAGTGCCGTCCCTAAACCATATCACATATATACAGAAATCTCATTCCAAAGCACAGTACAAACACACATTCACACATGTTCTTTCCCCATGGGTTACATCATAGTTTTCATAATCCAACAAAACGAATAAACACACACAAGGTCTTCACCTCTGGTGAACCTCCTAGCTCCTGTAAGCACCTGAAATAAACAAAAACAAACACAATAGGAGGGGTGAGCAACCACAACTCAGTAGGGATCATGTCTCCTCGACCCATCCCAACTCATAAACTAGTGTAGGCATGTGCTCGTGTAATGCTACATATACATTACCAACTCAATCATGTACACATGCATTTAAATACATAGAAAGCCTCCCAGGTAATCACAAACATTGCCTCTCAGACACCATGTTGCCCTCCCCAGGCACAGTATTGCCCCTCGGGCACAACATTGCCTCTCAGGCACAATATTACCTCTCAGGTACAGTATTACCTCGCAGGTACAGTATTACCTCACAGGTAAAATATTACCTCGTAGGTATAGTATTACCTCTCAGGTACAGTAACCTCTTAGGCTTTAAACAAATCTCACCTCTCAGGCCCTCAACAGTAGCCTCCCAGGCTTAACAAGGTAGCCTCACAGGCCTACATGGCCACTAGGGTTCATATACTCTCTCTGTAACATAGGCCAATCTTCACAACTCTATCCTCAAGTCTTGACTCAGAGAGAGGATTTTCGTAGAACTTGTTTTCTTGAAACAAAAAGTCCCGACATTGGCTCCTCATACCATAACTGAGATAATCTGATTTTTGGGGATTTTTCTGAGAGGTCTAACCCCACTTTCCAAAAAGTCTCCACTATGAAAAACTGCATATTTCCAGGATTTTACACTAAATCCCATTTTTCACATTTTGAAGGAGTGGGAATTTAATTTTCTAATATTTTTCTTTGAATCCAAATGGGGGGTATTTCGCTATTTACATTATAACTTAAGTATAATACTTGACTTAATGGTTACAATGTAAATGGGTCCAGGCACCCTGGTAACATACACTGGCAACTACACTGTCTAACTGCTCGAGACACCCTGCTCGAGACACCTTGCTCGAAGCTCTGCTCGACCCTACTCGACACTCTAGGCTCGAGGCTCCCTGCTCGATGCTCTGCTCGAAGCTAGCCTCGAGCAGTTCCCCAGTCGTGAACCGTCGACTGCGTTCTTCCCGATTTCGTCCCAAAAACCAATTATACCCATTAAATCTCCATTTTTAAGCACTAATTCATCCCACAAATGACTTTCTAACTCATCATAGCCATCTTAGGCTACCAAAACCACATCAATTCATACCAAAACAACATAAATCGAGTTTCTCAAACTTTAGGGTTCATACTTCCAATTCCACGAATTAGGAGTTAATTCACATGTTTTAGCTACTCTAGCAAGCATAATCAACGACATAGGATTGAGAAGAACGAATCCCTCCCTCGACTTTAGTCGATTTGAGCTCCGGATCGTCCAATTCGCTTTCCCCCTTTTCTTTCTCTCTCTTCTCCTCTCTTTCTCTCTCTAGAAAGGCACGTACGTATGAAAATTAGGGATTTGAGTTCTTCACTACCCTATTTATACTTTCCCACATTTAATTCGTTAAAATATCAAAATTACCCTCACTGGGTCCAGACTCCAAATCAAGCCCAATTACTGTCAAAACACTCCGTTTGACAAGTACATCACTGTACTAAGGTTTGTTTTTCCAAATAAGACCTCGAACATAAAGTACCCGAACACACCACAAAAATCCCAAAAATTAGCCTTTCGGGGCTCCGACTCCAAATCGGGCCCACTCACAGTCAAAACTCTTTATTCGACCCATACATCATCGTACTGATATTCACATCCCTTGATGTCCACTCCATCATGTGGTTAACTTCCAGAACCCCAAACACGGGTCATTACATCCTCTCCCCCTTAAAGACTTTTCGTCCCCGAAAAGAAAAGTAGGGGCCAAACAACAACACAAAGGCACACACAAACTCAACAAATCCATCGCAAAATTCAAACTCAAAGTCCCCACATAACATTAACACTCACAGACTTGCCACCCATCACATAGGTGTACCACAGCTCACAGCTCACAACAAGCCGAAACTGGCACAAACAACCCCACAAGAAAAGCACAAAGAAACACACATAGACACTTACACATCCAATACAAGTTCAACCAAATAGACCACATATATCACATATATTCAACACTACAAAGCCATATATCACATATGACCTCATATCACATATCACATATGTAAAACAAAACAAAACACAAAATAACGACATATCTCATATGTACAACACAAACCCACAATAAACAATAAACACAAGAAGCACACCATACACATAATAAACACGAATCCACATATCTCATATGTGTATAATACCACATCACATAAGACAGAGCACATACCATATAAGGCTCTCATCACCTCCCTCCTTCAGGATTGTTCGTCCTCAAACAACTCGGGGTAATGCTCCTGCATCTCCGCCTCGCGTTCCCATGTCTCCTCCTCCATGCCATGGTGTCTCCACAAGACATGAACCAAAGGGATAGCTTTGCCTCGCAAAAGCTTCTCCCGCTTGTCCAATACCCGAACAGGAACCTCAACAACAGAGATATCATCAGTAATATCTAGATCACCCCAATCAATCACATGAGCTAGGTCTGGATGATATTTTCGTAACTGCAATATGTGGAATACACTGTGCACCCTGCTCAATCGTGGCGGAAGAGCCAGTCGATATGCTACAAGACCAACCCGGTCTAGAATCTCGAAAGGGCCAATAAATCTCAGCGATAGTTTGGAACCCTTCCCAAACCATCGATGTCCTTTCCTCGGGGACACACGGAGGAATACATGATCACCCACTGAAAACTCTAAAGACCTCCACCTCTGAGCTGCATAGGATTTCTGCCTACTCTGGGCTGTCAATAGACGCTGACGGATTATTTTCACCTTCTCAGTGGCTTCCTGAACTAGCTGTGGTCCCAAAAGGGCGGCCTCGCCCACCTCAGTCCAACACAATGGAGACCGACAAGGTCTACCATACAATGCCTCAAATGGTGCCATCCCAATGGACGCCTGATAGCTGTTGTTGTAAGCAAACTCCACCAAAGGTAAGTGAGTGGCCCACGAACCCCAAAAACCCAACACACATGCTCGTAGCATATCCTCCAAGGTCTGAATCGTCCTCTCAGATTGATCATTTGTCACGGGATGGAAAGCTGTACTCAAGTTCAGCTTTGTCCCCAAAGCCTCCTGCAAACCTGCCCAAAAGCGGGATGTAAACCTCGTATCCCTATCCGATACAATAGATGAGGGCACCCAGTGCGACCTCACGATCTCACTGATATATGTCATCACTAGTTTTCGTCCGGGCCCGTTTGGGGTGGGCTCAAACTAAACTAATGGTGAGAAAATTTAGAGTCGCCACCAACTGTTTTTGGGGTACAGTTGGATACCCTCTACTTTGAGTAGTTTTAAAGGTGCGGTCTGCGTCATCAGACAAGGGTTTGGGAATTGGTTACGTGTAGGAAAGGATTAGCACCCCTACAACGCCCTTTCGGTATCTTTTTTTGGAGGAGGAGGTTTTCTATTTTATTTGTACTGCCATGATGGGGTTAAATTTCCTAAAAAGTCTATAATTTTTATTTAACTAAGTTATTTGTTGAAGTTATAGTTAAAACGGATTTACCCTAAATTTCTAAAGGGAATCCTAAAAGTTTTGGTTTTTTGTTTGAAGTGAGGAATGAGATCCTAGGGGTTTATTTTGGTTTTTGGTTTTATTTTGAAGTCCAAAAAAATGGAAATATGTTTTTCTTTTTTTGGTTTTTTGGGTTAGAAAACATTTATAGGTTTTTGTGTTTTGCTAAAAGAAACGTTTTGTTTTTGTTTTTGTTTTGTTTTTTTTGTTTGTTTGTTTTTTTGTTTGTTTAAAAAAGAAATGTTTTGTTTGTTTGTTTTTTTTTGTTTTTTTAATTTTTGGGAACCTTTCTTTCCTTCCTTTTTCTTTTTTTTGAAAACCCAAAGTCATAAATCAAAGTAATGAACATATGCATTAAAGTAAAAGACGTGGAGTGTGTGATTATGACATCCACAAATAAAAGCACTCTTCTTTCTTTTTCTTTTTTTCATCTTTTTTTTATGCCTCTCTTTGCGCTCTTTTTTTCACTATATTTTATATATTACATCGTATAATATGTAAATAAAGAAAATACAAGGAAAATACTAAGAATTACATCAGGTATAGAAATAAACTAAAAAAAACGAAAACCAGGAAAATACTAAGAGTACATCAAAGATAAGTACAAATAAACTAAAAAAATAAAGCAGCAAATGTAAATTACACTGACTTTGGCTTGAATGGGGCTTTAACACAGGGCGTCCGTCTGAAATATTCTGCTTAAACTATCTTATCCACGCCGATAATCACCTACTTGAAGATAGAATCAACAAATCTAGTAGTGAGATTTGTAAAAAAGGGGATTTCCTGGTATTTGAAGATTGGAGTGATGTATTTTTTGGGGCTAAGATTTTTTTGGTGCTTGAAATAAGGAGAGTGGGCGTAAGAAATAGGGGGCTGAAAAAGGATTGTTTTTTTTTTGTTTTTGTGATGGAAACGTAAGAACAAAAAGGGCAGACTAGAGTTGTTGTTTTTTTTTGTGTTTTTCTTTTGCTGGAAAAAAAAAAGAGCTGAAACGAAATAATAGGGAAAAAGGAGTTGGAAAGGATGGGCGATTTGGATCTTCAAAATGGAAGAAAGCTATCCGGGCGTTCTCTTTTTTTGGATTATGGAGCTGGGTATGAAGTGGGCAGAAGAGCCTTTTTTTGTTCTTTTTTTTTTGCAGAACGTTCTCTCTCTCTAGGCGTTTTTTTTCTCTCTTGGGCAAACTCTCTTCCTTTCTTTTTCTGGGTGCAAATCTCTTTTTTTCTTTTGGGCTCAGTGAATTGGGTGTGAAGATGGCAGAATAGCAGAGCTCTTTTTCGTTTTCTGTTTTTGCAGACTGTCCTCTCTTCTTTCTTTTTTTGTGCAGGGAAGAAGCTGGGGCGTAATCTGGGTGTTCTCATCCTTTTTTTCGCGTAGACAGAAGACTAGATATAAAGAGGGCCGACTGTATTGCATTGATTGCAGCATTTAATGCTATATTATTGATTCCCCGATTTTACTTCCAGATTCTGTGCGTTGTCGGGTGGTCTGGCGACCTGTGCAACTCATGTTTGTCCTTTTTTAATTTTTCATTTAGTACATGTGAACGACAGGCGTTAAAAAATGATTCTGTCAGATGGCCAGCTCATTAAAAGGTGTCTCGTGAACAATCAGCGAGAGAGCCAGCACAAGAAGCCAAACATCGAAAGTCAGAGGTCAAAGGGTCAGACTGTCGGCGGGTCGGAGTGTCGGTAGGTCGAAGTGTCGGCAGGGCCGAAGTTTTGGCGGGTCGGAATTTCGGTGGGTTGAAGGTCAACGGTCAACGGGTCGAAGCGTCGGTAGGTCGAAGGTCAACGGTCAACGGGTCGAAGGTCGGTGGGTCGAAGGGTCGAGGTGTCGGCAGGTTGGAGTGTCGGCAGGCTTACAGGCATCGAATCTTCGAGGCTCCGAGGCTTCGAGTCTTCGAGGCTCTGAGGCTTCGAGTCTTCGAGGCTCTGAGGCTTCGAGTCTTCGAGGCTTCGAGGCTTCGAGGCTTCGAGTCTTCGAAGCTTCGACCTGCCGACACTTCGAGGCTACGAGTCACGCTTTTTTTTTAATTACCTTTTTACCCCCACCCAAAATGCGAAAATGGATCACCTTTTGGGGATTGTTTAGGAAGACCCGTATTTGCTTAAATACATATTTTGGAGAATTTTGCACAGTCACTTTTCCGGGCAGTTTGACCAGAGGCATTGACCGTCTTTTGGCAGGTTTGATTTTTTCCAACGAAAGTTGTTTTAGCCATAACTTCTTCATTTTAAATCAGAATTGAGCTCGGTCAAGTGCGTTAGTCTCCAAATTTCATCCTCTATCAGCTGGCGTTGATCTTGGGGCATTTTAGGGGCTGGCAATAGAGGTTATCAATTTTGGGCTTCCCAATTAGTGTTAATGCATCCATCATATACAAATCGCCGGAAATCTCTAAGGACCTGTTCAACAAGGTATATGGCATGGGCAAAAAGGCATATATATCAAATCGGGTTAGTATGTCCAACCTGGACAAAATGGGGTCCAACAGCTGCCCCTCTTTGTGCACTGTTTGTATACAAACAGCGGACAAAGATAAAAGGGAGTCATTTTGGACGGGTTGGAGCACTTACCTGGCTTACCTTGCACAGAGGAAGAATAGAATGTGGTGGTTAGGTCTGTCCATACGAGGTTACCCAGAAAGGGAAGAAGTTTATTCGAGTGTCAAAAGGGTGCTTTTCGAGCTTCGGGAAATTGTAAAGAAAGATTTGTATAGTTGAACAAAGAAAGCTAGGAAGGCTTGATGAGAAGCTTGCTGAGGATGAGCTCTTAGGATCTTCAAAGGTTGATAACATTCCTGAAATTGTAGAATATGCTGAATGTATACAAATGAGGCCTGGAATGCAATGTGTTGTATGCAGGGGTACATAAACCTCAACCTGTGGTGAAATATGATGCAATGTGATGCAATGCAATGTATGCATCGAATGCAATGTGATGTTTTGGCAAGGGTTGGAGATTTATCTCAATGCTATTAGAGAGGTTGGCTAACATTCAACTTGTTGGGGAACAATTTTCTCTCTGGCTGGGGAGTCCGCTCTATCTTTGCTGGGGAACTCCCTTTTGTGGATGGAGGGTCTGTTTAATTTAGCTTCGCTGCATTGAGGAGCTTGACTTGACAACTTCTCTGGGGATAGTGATATTTTGTGGAGATATGGGTACTCTGAGTTGGGGGACTTAATTTGTTTGAGGATTTTGAGCTTGACACTACTAAAAATGTGAAAGCCTCAACGTGTTGTGTTCTCCCTTCCAAGGACGTACAGACCTCCTTTTATAGCTGTTGGATGGGCCTGAGCTGTAATATAAAGTGTGCCCTAGCCCATCTGTCACAACTTTTCAAAACGACGTAGTTTTGATAAGTTACACTTCCAACATTAAAATCTCTCAATCTAAGCACAATATGAACAACGTCCTTTAGGAAAGAATGATCAGCATAACAAAACGACTGAATCAGTGCAAAAATATGGTTGCACGTCAATTTGAACGTCATATGCCCAATTGGCGTGCAGCTCCAAATCAGGTGAAATTCTTCCCCAAGCTTCCTTGCATCATGTAGAAGGCTGGTATGCAGTAATATGCTTGCACGCCAATTGGTCCAATTGGCGTTCAAGGCCTTTGGCTCTGAAACTTCTGTGGAAGGTGGAGGACATCATTCTGAGAAACTTTAGTTCTGCACGCCAATTGGTTTGAGGCCATCTACTTGGTCAAAATTAATCTCCAAAACCTGACAAAACAGCCTAAAAGCGCATGTATATGCAAATAGCATCTTCCTAGGGGTTAGAGCTGTTGGATCAAACCCAGAATTTGGATAATGCTGATAAAGCCTTATGTAATTTGATCTGAGATCTTTTGTGTTTATTTGATCATTGCAGAAGATATGTTACTAATCCAGAGATGCACTCATGAGAGCAAAGCTAAGGACAGGATACATAATCCTGATCCGGACAAGAGTGAGTGTCGTCAAACACTTGGTAAATAACCAAGTCACAAATACATACGGAATAAGGAACATTCGTACGGACTAAGAACTTAAAGGATGAGTGCGGAGTAAGAGTCTTGGTCAACGAGGTCGTACGAAGTAAAAGGATTGAAATGGAGTTAAATAGTTAAGTCTTCCCCTCAAGCGAACTAAAGTGAAGAAGACACGGAGTAAGGCGTCCGAGTCTTTCATACACGCTGAGTAAGGAAGTATTGATGCGGAATAAGGATCTGAGTTTTTATTCACACGGAGTAAGGAAACTAGATGCGGAGTAAGGAATCCGGATATCTTACTCGCCCGGAGTAAGGAACTTACATACGGAGTAAGGAACTTACATGCGGAGTAAGAAAGCGCTGACACGGAATAAGTCATCAGACTTTTCAAGACTCGCCCGGTGTAAGGAACTTACATACGGAGTAAGGAACTTACATGCGGAGTAAGAAGGCGCTGACACGGACTAAGGATTCCAGTACCAAATAGATACGGAGTAAGCAATCACTGACACGGAGTAAGGTTCCGAGCTTCATTAGCTACGGAGTAAAGAAAATTACACCGGACCAAGAAGATACTGCTTCAACTCAACCGCATTTAAAGTTATCAGCTCGTGGCGTCCCGATGTAAGACAAATTTATTGAGAACCTGAAGAATCTTACACGTGGATCATCCGGATATGCGGACACAACCTTAATTGTATTTGGGAACTCACAAACGCACTTATACTCTTCGAACCCAAGATCTTGAGCTCCACAAACCGCAGCAGTCAAAGCAGAGGGATTACCGAGGGATAGTTAGTGCTGAACGCATTCCGGAACTACAAGTTCCAAGGTTGTCTCTTAGGAATGTTTTGTATAAATATTCATACTTGTACATTGATAAGAGAGAAAGAGCGTATGTGCATTAGTTAAGAAAAGACTAAATTTGTGTATGCACAAGCGTTTTCATTTTTAGAGATAGAAGTTGGCTAGTGTGTGAGTTCATTTGTAAACAGAGTGTAAGAGAGTCTTGCTTCTATTTTGTTGTATTTATCTTGTGATAATAAAACAAAATACTTCCACTATCTGGTTATCTTCCGCAGTGATTCTATCACTTAACTAGATAAGTGTTTATGTCTTAAGAGAAAGAAAAGAGTTTTGATAAGAGCCTATTCACCCCCCCCCCCTTTAGGCTCCAAGGGACCATCAAGTGGTATCAAAGCAAGTTCTATTTTGTTCTAAGTAGAGATCCCACTCTTTCAATCTCAGAAATGGCCGAAGAAAGCAGTATGCTATTCAACACTCGCCTTAACTCTGGAGGTGCACAGGAGCCCATCCCGAATCGAAGCAGCAGTGAAAATGTCGACCCACCTCAACCTGCTGCTACCGCCGCTTCTCAACCACGGAGTTCTGGCTTTACTTTAACGAAACCGCCCAAATTCACACCTAAGCTTTTCTCCCAGTGGAAAGCTCGCATGAAGATGTTTATGGTATGCCATGATCATCTTATGTGGCCATGTCTTCATCAGGAGATTTCAATTCCGATGACTATCGGAGAACATGGAGTGAGGAGGCCAAAGACAAATGCTGAACTTACCAACGATGAAAGAGCCTGGCAGTGCGCTAGTGAAAAGGCTCTGGCTTATGTTACATCGTCTTTGGATTCCGAGGCTTTCCGCTGGACGTCCAGGGCTGCACGACGGCAAAAAGTCGTTTGGGACAAATTGACAATTCTCTATGAGGGGAGTCAGTCCCAGATGCAGAATGTGATCTGCACTCTCAGACAGAACTTTGAGAGTTTTAATCATAAACCGGGCGAATCACTCGAAAGCATCTACCGGATATTCGGCAAGCTCATTCTTGAGTGAAGGCTGTCAATGAGCACTATTCTCAATCCCGGATCAATGACAAGTTCTTTCGCTCCTTGCCTGGATCGCTACTACTCCAAACAACTCCGGATGCAATCGGACAAAAGCGCGTATGTTCCCCTTGAAGAATCGTATGGAGAGCTGCGGACTCACGAAGTCAGGTTTAAGTACTCTGACAGGGATGAGAAAATAGCTCGAAAAGAAAAGGGGGTAGCTCTCAAAGCTACAGAATGTCTAAACATACTGAGGAATGATGATACAGATGTGTCCGAGAATTCTGATTCTGACGAGGAGGAGGAGATAGCCCTTCTTGTCAAATCCTTTGAGCGATTCCTACGGAAAAGCAGAAAAGGGTTCAGAAGACGCTCATCATCATTGTTCCAAAGGAAGGAGCGACCGGAGTCCAGTTCCCAGGAATGCTTCAACTGTGGGAAAACCGGTCACTGGGCCAAGGAATGTAGGTCCAAATCAAAAGTGGCCAAGAAAAGTGACAAGGTAACTCCTCGCCGCTCCACCTCAAACAACAGTAAGAGCAAGAGGAAGGCGCTCATGACAAAATACATGAGCGGCTCGGAAGAAGAGGAGGAATCCTCGGATGATGAGCCAACCACTAAGCCGAACGTCTGCCTCATGGCAAAATTCGAGGTACCTTCTATCTTCGAGCTCCTGAGTAAATTAGAATCTCTTACTACTGCATGTGATCATGAAAAGAACGAGAGACTAATAATTACTCAAATGTACAAAGATATGGAAAGTCAGAATAAACGTCTTGAATTTACTATTAATAGACTCGAAAAGGACATCACTGACTTCAGAGGAAAAGAAGCTTGGTATCACGATCTAAGAGCTGAAAATCATTTGTTAAATACCAATCTCTCAGGCCTAAAAGTTATAGTAAAAAGACTCGAAAATGAATTGGAACAGGAAAAGGAAATAAATTGTAAGTGGCTAAAATCCGGGGAAATAGCCTCTACCTTTAGGACTGATCCTGACGACATCCGAGTCAAACCTGGCCTAGGTTCCGAACCATCAACTTCCATAGCTCAAGCTACTGAGTGTCTTCCGGATTTCACTCCTAAACTAACCAACTTATATCCTGTTAGTACATCTAAACCGTTAGATGGTTTCATTTTAGGTGGCACCATAGTTTATGAATGTGGAGTCGAGGTCACATTCTGCACTTCCCAGAGCAGTAGCACCCGTAACTAAAGATGAAGGGAAGGCTGCTGCAGTTAAAGCCAAAACTGTAGCACCCAAAAAGAAAGACAAGGCTAAAGCTGACGCATTTAGGGCCACGAGTGCGTCACCCAAACGCAATGGATTAGGCCACAGGGAACAGAGTAGAAAGTCTGTAAAATCTAAGAGACATGTATCCCCTGTTTGTACTTCACATTATAGTGTCTGTTCCATATGTAGGGAAATGGGTCATTATCACTATGAATGTTGGAGTCTATCTGATAGCTGGCTTTGTAATCAATTTCAATCCAATAAAGATCAGTTTTATAAAAGGGGTTCTTCGAGCAAAACAAAATCTAAATCTAAAAGGAGTGTCTCTCCCAAGAAAACCCAAATAAAAGAAGCAGTTGAAACTAACAAGTTAATGTCAACTTGAAAATGTTGATAATACTGCTACTCTCTCTAACCGCCCGAAACAAGTTTGGGCACCAAAAGTGTAAACTGTTGTCTTTCAGGAGCATCTCTGGAATGCATTGCCGGATCACTTGAAGTTAAAGATCAACAAAAGCAAGTGGATCCTTGATAGTGGATGCTCCGGACATATAACGGGTGATCAGACTCTGCTTGTAGAAGTTAATGATAAACAAGGTCCATCCGTTTCATATGGCGACAACAGCAAAGGTAAGACTGTCGGGTATGGCACTTTAACAAACGGCTGTGTATCAATCACTAAAGTTGCACTAGTCGAGGGTTTGAAGCATAATTTGCTAAGTGTCAGTAATCTTTGTGACAAAGGATTTACTGTTTCCTTTATGTCCAACTCCTGTACAGTAAGAGAAAACTTATCCAGAGATATTAAGTTATCTGGATCAAGAGATGGGGACATATACTCAGTGGTCTTAAGACATAATTCTTCTGACCCTATATGCTTCCTCACTAGAGCTTCGGATGAAGATAGTTGGTTATGGCACAAGTGATGCGCTCATTTAAACTTTAAGACTTTGTCTAAGTTAGCGTCACTTGATCTTGTCACTGGACTACCTAAACTCAAGTTCTCCAGAGACACTCTCTGTCGAGAATGCCAACTTGGCAAACAGACCAAACACAGCTTTAAGAGCAAATCAGTTAACTCAATAACTGCTCCTCTACAACTTCTTCATATGGACCTCTGTGGTCCTATATCTGTTCCATCACTAGCTGGTGCGAGATATACCCTTGTGGTTATCGATGATTTCACCAGATACACATGGGTGATGTTCCTAAAATCAAAGGATCAAACTTTTGAGCATCTAGTAGATCTCTTCAACTGGATAAGCAACTCACAAGGACTGAGCATTAAATGCATCAGGAGTGATCATGGTACAGAATTTGATTTTTCAGAAATGAGATCATATTGTTCTGAACAGGGCATACAACATGACTTCTCTGCTCCCAGAACCCCACAACAAAATGGGGTAGCTGAGCGCAAGAATCGTACTTTAGTTGAAGCTGGTAGATCCATGTTAGCAGGGGCAACGCTTCCTCTCAGTCTATGGGAGGATGCTTGCGTTTCCCGACTGAAGTCGTTTAAGCTAACATGACTAAAGCTTATATGATTTACCTCTTCTGGTTTCATGATCTTAATTTCCATTAATCACCACGTGACAAAAGCATGTTCATTTAGATTACTCTATTAACATGCATAGTTGAAGAAGTGAAATGGGTTAGCTTGGAATGCCTGGTGGATGAATACTCAATCGTGATCCGATCGACTCAAGTATAGTTTTCTAATAAGATAGACAAGTCTTGAACTTCTACAAATCGGAAAGGTCAACCGAGAAGATTGCACAATCTACGGGGGAGACAATGCTTTATATATTATTCAGTAATACCCCCCGTATATGTCTCATGACCTCTTTCCTGACTGTCTATTTGAGGGGGAGCTTTTCATTGAGAGGATTAAATGATCTACAGGGGAGCCGCAATGAACCCCTAATATGTCTCGGATTCTCCTTCCTCTAAACTTTTACTTCGTGGATCACTGGACATCTTTGTTTTGAATCAGAAAAGTGGCATGTTTGGATGTATTTTCCTTCTTCAACCATGCATTTTAATCATCTGCCTTCTTTTGACATGTGTTCGCTCTATCATTTTTCACTCATGAATCCTAATATGGCCAAATCATATGCTCTTTAATTAATCTTAGCTACATTGTTCAGCAAGACGGTTTCGCTATGATGACCTATATGAACCTGTGTATTGCTATCTGACATATGCCCTGATTCAGTAATATTGATTATTTTCACATATGCATACGTCTACTACATTCTTAGCAATGCATGAGTTCTGTTTCTCATTAGTTCGGATTATGTTGTTTTTCACTGATTATCTTCTCTAATCCGTACTAATCCTTACCTGTTAAGCTTTTGTATTTTCAGTTTATCCTTATTTAGCTACAGGTTCAGATTTTCTTTGCAACCGTATCGATAAATCCAGTCCATAGTCTCGGATTTGAAGTGTTGTGGTACTTCTTTTCTCTTCGACTTTTTGACTGCAAAAGAATCTACTCTACTCTCTCACCGAACTCTGTTTACTACGGACAAGGTCTATTATTCATCCGGATACTCTTCCACGAATATTATTTACTCCGGATGATTGTCGGCTCATTCCTCCGGACTCCTGACACTGTTCAATTGTGACAATCCATGTATACTCATATGTCGCATGTCACGCCCCGGATTTCCAACCCGAGGAAACCGGTACGTGACTCCCCTTTACCCACACGGAGGGCAAAGGGGTTAGGATACAAACCAAGAACTGAACAATTTAAACATTCACAACACATTCAAGAAAGATAAAGTCCATCAAACAGTCTACAAAACAAATCAGTCTTTTAATACAAAGTCCTCTTTCCAATTCATCCCCATTGGGGTTACATCAGTTCCCATAATAAAAATAACGTAAACAATAAAGTAAATAAGGTCTTCCACCTTGGGGTCCCACCTAACGCCTGTAGGTTCCTGTAAAGAAAACAACATGGTAGGAGGGGTGAGCAACCACAGCTCAGTAGGGATCATGTCTCCCCAACCCATCCCATACACCTAACATCTACATGCCTTGTGTACAAGTGCTGTGTCGTGATACAATCATTCCACCAGATGTAATTACAGGCTATAGCAGCAAATATAATCATACGCAGGCTGGTACATAAACACTCCCGGGCTTCCACAGCCACCGGGTCCCAAGAACAGTCCCGGGCTTCCACAGCCACCGGGTTCCACAAAACAGTCCCGGGCTTCCACAGCCACCGGGTTCCACAAAACAGTCCGGGCTTCCACGACCACCGGGTTCCACAAAACAGTCCCGGGCTTCCACGGCCACCGGGTGTACAAGCAAACACGCAGCACATAAGGCTATACAGGCATAACATCAAACACTTAATATGCTTAGTCACACGGAAATAACGTCGAACACTTAGCATGCATATATTCACAGGCTCACAAACCCGGCCCACACAGCTATTATTCCAAACACATAATATGCATAGCCTCACAGGCATTATTTCAAACACGTTCTGAGCATACACACAGGCATATTCATACAGGCATATCCACACCGGCATTTTATCAAACACTTCATATGCACCAACCACCCAATCTCAGAAATCACACCAAAACGCCATTAAGGCCAACATTCATATAGGAGGTCACACCTATATGAATTTACATATAAATAGTATAACAGATATAACTCATATTCTGCCCTAGGACCCTAGGACAGAGGAGGACTTAGGAAGAACAGAATCCCTACCTCAAGGAAAACGCAACAACACAGCAACGGTCTGATCCCAAGCCGAACGCCGTCCTCTCCACGCGAGATGCTCCGGCAGCAACCAGCAACTCCCCTTCCTTCTCTCTAGCTCTCTCTCTCTCTCTACGACGGCTGCAGCAACTGAAGAGAACCCTAAACCTAAAACAGAGGGCTTCTCCTCCTTATATAGACAACACAACATCAAAACGACGTAGTTTTGATTAAGTGAATCCCAGCATCAAAACGACGTAGTTTTGATTACACAAGTTAGCACCTTTCCGCACCCATATAGGCCAAAATACTCAGAATTTCAACATGGTCCTTTGGAGAAAGTTCCTTAGAATGTCAAAACCAAGGGAACCATGCAAAAATATGCCTGCACGCCAATTTGCACGTGAATTCCCCAATTCACGTGCAACTCCATATGCACTCCAAATGCTCTCAAACTTCACCCCTAGCCTCCTTGCATCATTTAGAAGACAACCACACTTGCACGTGAATTGGACCCATATCACGTGCACCTCACATACATGTCCATTTGGCCTGAAACTTCTGTGGTAGATAGAGGACATCATTCTAAGCATCTTTCCTTTTGCACGTGAATTCATTGGAGTCCATCTACTAGGTCAAAATCTAGAAAAACTCTACTCAGGAGGCAAAACTGACTAACTCAAGGTACGGGTCCTTACATCCTCTCCCCCTTAAGACTTTTCGTCCTCGAAAAGAAATGACATACAAGGAAAACAAACACAAGCTACCCATTTGCCACACGGCGAGCCACAACACCCAAATGGGTCACACACCACACACAGCACAACAGCACATATCAGTACCACCATAATCCATAACCACAATAATGCACATAACACATGTCCGCAATAATGCACGTAACACATCCCAAAGCACATCACAATTAAGCACATGTCTTTAAAAGACAATACAAATACATCAACTAATACAAGAAAACACATCACAAGAAAACACAACACTATCCCTTGGCCAACACCACCTCCCACGCTTAAGATTGTTGGTCCTCGAACAAGTCCGTCTTGCTCACGCATCACGGACTCACGTTCCCATGTCTCCTCCTCAATACCACGGTGTTGCCACAGCACGCGAACCAAAGGAATAGCACGACCACGCAATAGCTTCTCTCGCCGATCTAGGAGACGGATAGGGGCCTCAATGACGGACATGTCATCCTCAATGTCCAACATCCCCCAATCAATCACGTGAGTGGGGTCAGGGTGATACTTCCGCAACTGGGACACGTGAAACACGTTGTGCACTCGACTCAGCCGCGGTGGTAACGCTAACCGGTAGGCCACAGGCCCTACACGATCCAGGATCTCAAAAGGACCAATAAACCGCGGAGATAGCTTGGAACCTCGCCCAAACCGTCGATGTCCACGACGTGGAGAGACACGAAGGAACACATGATCACCAACAGAAAACTCCAAAGGTCGCCGTCGCTGATCCGCATAAGATTTCTGCCGACTCTGAGCTGACAACAAACGCTGACGGATCAACTTGACCTTCTCAGTAGCCTCTTGAACCAACTGTGGCCCCAAGAGAGCTGTCTCCCCCACCTCGGTCCAACACAAAGGTGACCGACACGGCCGTCCGTACAACGCCTCAAAAGGAGCCATCCCAATGGATGCCCGATAAGCTGTTGTTGTAGGCAAACTCCACCAAAGGAAGGTGAGTTGCCCACGAACCCCCAAAATCTAGCACACAAGCCCTCAACATGTCCTCCAAAGTCTGATTCGTCCTCTCGTCCGGCCGTCGGTCTCAGGGTGAAAGGCTGTACTCAAGTTAAGCTTGGTCCCCATAGCCTCCCGCAAACCTGCCCCGAAACGGGAAGTGAACCTCGAATCCCGGTCCGAGACAACCGATGAGGGTACGCCATGCGGTCTCACAATCTCGTTCATGTACAGTGACTCAAGGTCCCAATGGAGTCCCGCTCGCGAACAAAGAAGAAAATGGGCCGACTTTGTGAGTCGATCCACAACCACCCAAATCATATCCTTCCTCCCGGTGGTGGGTGGAAGACCGGTCGAAAATCCATCGCTATATGGTCCCACTTCCACTCCGCTATGGGCAAGGGCGTAACATGCCCGCCGGCCACCGATGCTCGGCCGTCACCCGCCGACACGTGAGGCACCGCGAAACAAAGGCGACCACATCGCGTTTCATCCTAGGCCACCAAAAATGTGCCCGAAGCGCATGATACATCTTCGTACCCCCTGGATGTACAGCAAATCTAGACCGGTGAAACTCCCTCATCACCTCATCCCCGAGGGAAGAAGCTACTACCAACCGCCCCCTGAAACGACAACTCATGCTCCGGACCCTCCGTCCGGTCTCCGGATAGCTCCCCGGCCTCAATACGGGCACGGAGAACCTCACACTCAATGTCACCCGGCTATTCCTCCCGGACGCGCTGGTACAACTCAAGCACCACCACCAAAGGACTCGGGACTGTCCCACCATTACGAACAACAGGCCGCACCGCAACATTGCCAATCGCTCCATCGGCTTCCACTCCCTCACGGCCACCTCAGCTTTTCCTTTTTCGCTCAATGCATCAGCCACAACATTACCCTTGCCCGGGGTATAGGCAAGAGTAAAATCAAAAGTCTGCAAATACTCCACCCATCTCCTTTGCCTCAAATTCAAGTCCTTTCGAGTAAAGATGCATCGAAGGCTCTTGTGATCCGAGAACACCACAAACTTTTCCCCCAAGAGGTAGTGCTGCCAACTCTTCAGGGCGAAGATGACAGCAGCTAACTCAAGGTCATGAGTAGGATAATTCTGCTCATGAGGCTTCAGCTGCCTCGACCCATAAGTTACCACACTATGCTCCTGCATAAGCACACACCCCAAACCAACCCTGGACGCATCACAATACACCTCATATGGAATATCCTCCCTAGGCAACCTGAACACAGGTGCAGTAGTCAAACGGGTTTTGAGAGTCTCAAACGCCTGCTGGCACTTGTCTGTCCACTCAAATTTCACTCCTTTCCTAGTCAACGCCGTCATAGGAGCCGCCAAACGGGAGAACCCCTCTACAAAACGGCGATAATAGCCTGCCAAACCAAGAAAGCTACGAATCTCGAAAACATTGGTTGGCCTCTCCCATGATGATACCGCCTCAATCTTGGTTGGGTCCACCCTAACTCCCTCGGTGACACCACATGGCCAAGAAAGTGAACCTCCTGCGACCAAAACTCACACTTGCTAAACTTAGCAAACAATTGCTTGGTCCCTCAAGGTTTGCAACATCGTTGCCAAGTGCTCCACATGCTCCTTCTCGGTCTTGGAATACACCAAGATATCGTCGATAAACACCACCACGAACGAGTCTAAGTATGGGGCAAAGACTTGGTTCATCAAATGCATGAATACCGCTGGAGCATTAGTGAGCCCGAAAGGCATCACGACCCACTCATAATGCCCATACCTGCACCGAAAAGCCGTCTTAGGGATGTCCTCCTCCCTAACCCTGACCTGGTGATACCCCGACCGTAAATCTATCTTGGAAAACCACTGGGCCCCACTCAATTGGTCAAACAGGTCATCTATCCGAGGCAACGGGTACTTGTTCTTCACAGTCACTGAATTCAGCTTCCTGTAGTCGATGCAGAGACGTAGTGTACCATCAGCCCAGGGTGAGGTACTCGGTCTGATATACCCCTGACCCACCAACTCCTCGATCTGCCTCTGAAGCTCCCTCAGCTCGGCTGGCCCCATACGATATGCTACTTGGGAAATCGGACCTGTCCCCCAGGCACCAACTCGATGGTGAACTCCACACTCCTCTTAGGTGGCAAACTCCTCAACCGCTCAGGAAAAACATCATGAAATTGGTCCACAACACGGGCCACACCCTCTTTTCCACCTTACCCTCCTCAGCCAAAGGTCAGGGCTGCTAACCTGTGGGTAATGGCACCCCACTGGTCCAACACTGGCCCGGCCCGACTCGCCTCACAATCCCACTCCCCCTGCAGGGTGCAAGAGGTCCCTGCAGGTGTCACGAAGGTCACACGCCGCCGATAACAATCTATCTTGGCCTGGAAAGCCAAAAGCCAATCCATACCCAAGATCAGGTCAAACGTCCTCAAAGGCATCACATGTAAGTCAAAACTCAGCTCCACCTCGCCTATGGTTAACACACAGTCACGACACACTCGTCGTACCTCAATCATGCCTCCTACCGGAGACTCCACAACTAGGGGCCTTGCGGCCTCCACACAAGCTAGCCCCAAGCCGTCTATTACAAGCTCAGCAACAAACGAACATGATGCACCCGTATCGAAAAGAACAGAAGCTAATGTACGGGAGATCAAGAGGGTACCTCTAACCACCGATGGTCCTGCTCCACCCTCAGCTGGTGGGGGTGGTAGCTCAGCCTCCTCCTGGTATGTCGCCTCTAGCGCAAACACCCTCCCTTGGCCCGTGCCACCGGTCGGCTCACTCACCGGACGCTTCCCGCTAAGGTTTCCTCCGGCCTCGGTCTGCTGCCGCTCCGGCCTCCCCTTGGGGTCGGGTCCGACTAGATCCGCGCCTGGCGGCCCGCCACCGACGAGCTAGTCTCTCACTGGTGCACGAAAACCGGCATCACTCCTTGTGCTGGATGTCATGCCTCCAACTCCCCCCGTTGCCACTCCGGCAAACCCGGCTCGATGGCCCTCTCGTCCACATCTATGGCATTTCCGGTCTCTCTTTGGACACTCCTTTCTCAAGTGGCCTTGCTCCCCACAAGCAGTAACAACCGCCGGGGAGACCCCCCTGCTGGACCGCCCTGCTCGCCACCGCCAAAGCTAGACCTCCCTGGGTTCACCAATGTCTGTCCCCTGCTGCGGAAGGAACTGCTATCCCTCTCCTCCGTCTTGAGCCTCTTGGACCCTGCATCTCGATCAAGCCCACTCGCAATCGGCGCCCCCGATGGGCCTCGCCTCCCATCATCCGGTTCTCTCGCCTATACGGGCCGTCTCCACGGCCTCAAGATAGGTCCTCAAGCGTAGAATCGCCACCCTCTCCCTAAGGGCTGGCCTGAGACCCAAGGTGAACTTGTGGGCCTTCAGGTCCTCCCTTACCACGGTCTTAGGAGCAGACCTACTCAATCTCCGGAACTCCCGCTCATATTCAGGTACCGTCTTGGATCCCTCGCTTCAAGCTGCCAAATTCTTCCCTCTTCGCCATCTCACCGATTCCGGGAAGAACTCATCATGGAAGAGTTGCAAGAATTCCTCCCAAAACATGAGTTGACCGCACGGCTCCCCGCAACACTCGTCCACCATTCCAAAGCATCCCCCTCCAGTGCCCGAATTGCCGGCCGCACCTTATCCTCCTCCCTGGGCAGGAGAAAGGAGAACACATGCTCAATCCGCCTCAACCACCGCTCGGCGTACCACAGGATCTTCTCCCCCCTTAAATCGCGGAGGTTGTTCCTTTCGGAACCGTGTCACCACGTCATCCTCTCGCACGGGTCGGTACACCACCCGGCGAACTCTCACGCTCACGAGGCGGCTCTCCCACGGGTGGTGGTGGTGGTGGCACCACCTGTCGTGCCGCCATCTCACGGCGCACCTCCTCCCGAACGTCCTGCCGGAGTCCCTCCCGTAGCTCTCGTACCTCCAGCCGGATGCCTTCTTGTAGCCGTGCCAGGAGCAACGCATGCCCTCCAACGGATGGTCCCGCACCCGGACCCTCATGGGCAGATGACTCATCAGCCCATCGCCCCGGACGCACGTGTCACTCTCCTCGGTGGCATTCTTACTACATGAAGTAAGATGCACAAACGTCAGAACGCGTTTGACTACTAACAAGTTGACTACCTTTACCCCATTATCAAGTCAAGCCGTACATGGCATTACACATATTTTAACCATTGCATTAACAATATTGCACACAGCACAGTCCACATTGTAGTCATACCCAAGGCATTCCAAGAATATTCAGAGTTGCACAGTTCACACATAATCATGTTATGCACATCCTTCACACATGACAACAAATGCAACTAGTGCCCTAATGCAAATGCATGCAAATCCTACCACAAGACTGGACTACCCTAAGCACACCTTGGAGGCTCAAAGAGGACCATGTTGATCAGGCATGTCCCTCCAGGCTCCTCCAAAGGACTCAAGATAACCAAGCCCGCGCACTACCCTAGGCCAACTAGACCATGCTCTGATACCATATTGTCACGCCCGGATTTCCAACCCGAGGAAACCGGTACGTGACTCCCCTTACCCACACGGAGGGCAAAGGGGTTAGGATACAAACCAAGAACTGAACAATTTAAACATTCACAACACATTCAAGAAAGATAAAGTCCATCAAACAGTCTACAAAACAAATCAGTCTTTTAATACAAAGTCCTCTTTCCAATTCATCCCCATTGGGGTTACATCAGTTCCCATAATAAAAATAACGTAAACAATAAAGTAAATAAGGTCTTCCACCTTGGGGTCCCACCTAACGCCTGTAGGTTCCTGTAAAGAAAACAACATGGTAGGAGGGGTGAGCAACCACGACTCAGTAGGGATCATGTCTCCCCAACCCATCCCATACACCTAACATCTACATGCCTTGTGTACAAGTGTCGTGTCGTGATACAATCATTCCACCAGGATGTAATTATAGGCTATAGCAAAGAATATAATCATACGCAGGCTGGTACATAAACACTCCTGGGCTTCCACACCACCGGGTCCCAAGAACAGTCCCGGGCTTCCACACCACCGGGTTCCACAAAACAGTCCCGGGCTTCCACGACCACCGGGTTCCACAAAACAGTCCCGGGCTTCCACGGCCACCGGGTTCCACAAAACAGTCCCAGGCTTCCACAACCCACCGGGTGTACAAGCAAACACGCAAGCACATAAGGCTATACAGGCATAACATCAAACACTTAATATGCTTAGTCACACGGAAATAACGTCGAACACTTAGCATGCATATATTCACAGGCTCACAAACCCAAACCCACACGACTATTATTCCAAACACATAATACGCATAGCCTCACAGGCATTATTTCAAACACGTTCGAGCATACACACAGGCATATTCATACAGGCATATCCACACCGGCATTTTATCAAACACTTCATATGCACCAACCACCCAATCTCGTAAATCACACCAAAACGCCATCGAAGGCCAACATTCATATAGGAGGTCACACCTATATGAATTTACATATAAATAGTATAACAGATATAACTCATATTCTGCCCTAGGACCCTAGGACAGAGGAGGACTTAGGAAGAACGGAATCCCTACCTCAAGGAAAACGCAACAACACAAAGAACGGTCCGATCCCAAGCCGAACGCCGTCCTCTCCACACGAGATGCTCCGGCAAAGAACCAAGAACTCCCCTTCCTTCTCTCTAGCTCTCTCTCTCTACGACGGCCGCAAAGAATCGAAGAGAACCCTAAACCTAAAACAGAGGGCTTCTCCTCCTTATATAGACAACACAACATCAAAACGACGTAGTTTTGATTAAGTGAATCCCAAAGATCAAAACAACGTAGTTTTGATTACACAAGTTAGCACCTTTCCGCACCCATATAGGCCAAAATACTCAGAATTTCAACATGGTCCTTTGGAGAAAGTTCCTTAGAATGTCAAAACCAAGGGAACCATGCAAAAATATGCCTGCACGCCAATTTGCACGTGAATTCCCCAATTCACGTGCAACTCCATATGCACTCCAAATGCTCTCAAACTTCACCCCTAGCCTCCTTGCATCATTTAGAAGACAACCACACTTGCACGTGAATTGGACCCATATCACGTGCACCTCACATACATGTTCATTTGGCCTGAAACTTCTGTGGTAGATAGAGGACATCATTCTAAGCATCTTTCCTTTTGCACGTGAATTCATTGGAGTCCATCTACTAGGTCAAAATCTAGAAAAACTCTACTCAGGAGGCAAAACTGACTAACTCAAGGTACGGGTCCTTACATCGCATGATTTTGAGGAAGAATAATGATGATTCATTAAATACATATCTCGGGTTGCACACACACTTCTCTGGATGGCAACCAGTTGTTATCTTTACTTGGTCATGCGGTCTCCATGACATCGTTTCATTCGGAGGCGCATCGATATCCAGACTAATGACATCAGCCTGTCGCGCGGGTCCCTATCTCACTCGCACATTCTTAGGCCCGCTGACATTTGCGGACTCGGTCTTATATGTTCTGATCATTCCTGTGAAGCACGAGTATTGCTCATTTCAAATCCCTAAACCTCTCGTTGCTCCTTCCACTGCCAAGACCTCACCTTTCATCTTGTCCTTCCAATCTAATATGCAATGGCACCCAGAATCTCCCTTTCCGGCGTTAATCCTGGTCATCTAGTTGATTGGCACGCTGTCTCCAATCCTCCGGATTGGTTTTTCCAGCTTCGCCCTCTCCTTGAAGCCTCACATATACTCAATCTGGTCTCCAATCCTGTTGATCTTCTTATCGACGACATCATTGAGTATTACCAACGGATTCGCTGCACCACCGACTCCATCATCTCCTTTGTCCGCGGAGAATCCATCCTCATCACTCCCGCCTTTCTCCGCGCTGCTCTCCACCTACCCCCCGGTGAACCACAGCGCCCGGATGCCGATCCAATGGCGGCTTCTATGGGTTGCACGAACAAGGGGAAGGAATACAAGGTGAAATCCTTCCAGGGTCGCTATCGATGTGTGGCGACCATTCTAAGTCGATGCCTACTGGCTCGCACATCCGCCCTAGACTCAGTTCCGTACGACCTTCTCCTGGCCATGTACGGCATTTTTGAAGGTCTTCCGATGGATTGGGGGATGTTCTTATTTCGTTTGCTGCAGAATGGTCCCAAAAACCATTCCTTCGGGCGCATCCTAAGCATTGTCTTCCGGCATCTACGTCTGGACCATTTCACCCGATTTGATGCTGTCTCGTTTCCCTCGGCTTATTACCTCCGTTACCTTACGCCGGATGGGAACATGACCGCTCGCCGACCCACTGTAGCTCTCCGCATTCTCCCTGCCTCGGAATAACAAGGCAGCTCTGTTGGTGACCCCTCCGACAGCCAAGCCCACGAGGTCAGTTCTGCACCCCGATCCTCCCGGATTCGGTCTGTTGCTGCACCTTCCCACTCACGGGCCTCCCAGCCAAGCGTCCGTGCCGAACCGTCCGAGGTTGCGGGGCCATCTCAGCGCAGTGCTTCTAAAGCTGTTTCCTTAGCCCCCTCTGCTGCTGATGTCCCCACTCCCTATACCTCCGCTATTGCTGCCGCGGTTGATACCGCTATTGCTGTCGCCACTACTGATGTCCCGGCCTCTTCTCCAGAAGCCCCTTTGCCTCCCCTACCTCAACCCCGAGATTATCTTGCCCATCTCACCACCGACACCTTAACGGACCTTTGGCTCCGTTTCAGCCTAGCCCACACCTCCTCCATTCCTGACACCGATCTCCGGGTGTTTTACACACGCAATACCCAATCCCCGGAGACCATGATCATCTGGAACTTGGACCAAGGCTTTCTTACGCCAGCCGCCATTCCCGATGTGCCTTTCCCTACACCCTCCGGCCCAGTCCCTGCTGCACGGAGTCCTTCCCCTGCTACGGCTGGACCCTCTTCTCTTGCTGCCGCGATTCCCGTGGTTGACTTATCTGGTCAAAGCGGGTCCCTTGCTCCGGATGCCTCCCTTGCTCCGGATGCCTCCAATGCTCCGGATGCCTCCGATGCTCCAGATGCCTCTGATGCTCCGGATGCTCCTGCTGCTGCTGATACTCCTGCGGACTCCTCTGCCCAACGCACTCCTGCTCCTGTTCATGCGGGGGAGTCCTCCAAGGCTCCGGAATTGGTCCTGGGGCGTGCCTCTTTTGGCACGGTCCACTCCGACGCTGTGCTTTCCGCCCAGCTGGACCGACACGCCCAAGCTCAAAGCGCCCAAATTTCCGCCATCGCTGCCAAAGTTGATGCCCTCGGCGCCCAACTCCTCTCCGCTCTCACTGACTCCTCCACTTCCATGGAGCAGAAAATGGATCTTGTCGCCACATCTGTCCATTCATTGTCTACCTCCTTCACGGATCTGGCGCACACGATGGCTCGTCCTCCTGTTGCTTCCCGGCGATCTGCCAAACCGGGGGAGAGAGTGTCATCTGATCCGTCTACTCCTTCTGCCCCACAACCATCTACTCGGACTGAGAAGCGGCCTGCCACTTCAGTGCTTCAAGGAGTTCAAATTCTCAAACGAAGCCGCTTCTCTCAACCAAGCTCCTCTACTGCAGCTCCAGCTCCTCCTCCATCCTCCTCATCCTGGCCTGATACCTTCCTCCCATCATATGCGGAGTTTGACCCCTCTGATGCGGATGGAAGCTTGCGCAAGGCAATGAAATCCTATGCTGCGTCTTCTGCTGAGAGAAGATGTCTTTCTGAAATGTACCCTTTCTCCCCAGCCGACATTCAGACTCTTTGTTTAGAGAAAGGACTCTTTACTACAGAAGACATTGACAACTTCTCGAGAGCTGCTAAAATGGAGATGAGGCTGTTTCTATCTCTCTACAAGGATGGGCACTTGTTTGACGTTCTGCCGTGTTGGAATGAAGGCTATCTTCCCAGTGTGGATCTAATTCAGTCCTTCATCGACGGAACTGCTGAGGATAGCAAGTCATGGAAAACTCTCTCAACCATCCTCATTCCGTACCGGATCATGTCACCACACTTCATGATGGCTGTCTTCATGATTCAGTCCAAGCAAATGATTCTCATTGATTCTCATCAGATTGTGGAGCACTTCGTTAGAAAGAATCAATGGGAACCTCTGTGTCTCAGGCTGACTGAAGCTGTGAAGAAAGCTAGATTATATGAAGAGTTGGGCATCACACCCCTGCGTCCGACTGAGAAACTCAAGGCAACATTCCGGGGCAAGAAGCAAGTGCCACAACAGCCGGATGGAGATAGGCTGGAGCCTTTGTCTGTCACTTCATCAAGTCATTCTTAACTGTGGACAAATATTGGAGCCAACACACCACCTTTACGATGAAGCAGACAATGGAGCTTAGAGAGAAGGCAGCAACTATGATCTTCAAGTATAGTAAGCCTTATGTACCTTAGTGAAAAACTTGTATTAAGGCTGAATTGTACTTAGTTGCTGATTAATGAAATTGGTTGTGTTGCGTATTCTGTATGCTATTCTTTTGCATTGATTACCAGATCAGATTACAAAGGGTTTGGGCATATCCATAATTGGGGGAGATTGTTGGATCAAACCCAGAATTTGGATAATGCTGATAAAGCCTTATGTAATTTGATCTGAGATCTTTTGTGTTTATTTGATCATTGCAGAAGATATGTTACTAATCCAGAGATGCACTCGTGAGAGCAAAGCTAAGGACAGGATACATAATCTTGATCTGGACAAGAGTGAGTGTCGTCAAACACTTGGTAAATAACCAAGTCACAAATACATACGGAATAAGGAACATTTGTACGGACTAAGAACTTAAAGGATAAGTGCGGAGTAAGAGTCTTGGTCAACGAGGTCGTACGAAGCAAAAGGATTGAAATGGAGTTAAATAGTTAAGTCTTCCCCTCAAGCGAACTAAAGTGAAGAAGACACGGAGTAAGGCGTCCGAGTCTTTCATACATGCTGAGTAAGGAAGTATTGATGCGGAATAAGGATCCGAGTCTTTATTCACACGGAGTAAGGAAACTAGATGCGGAGTAAGGAATCCGGATATCTTACTCGCCCGAAGTAAGGAACTTACATACGGAGTAAGGAACTTACATACGGAGTAAGGAACTTACATGCGGAGTAAGAAAGCGCTGACACGGAATAAGTCATCAGACTTTTCAAGACTCGCCCGGTGTAAGGAACTTACATACGGAGTAAGGAACTTACATGCGGAGTAAGATGGCGCTGACACGGACTAAGGATTCCAGTACCAAATAGATACGGAGTAAGCAATCACTGACACGGAGTAAGGTTCCGAGCTTCATTAGCTACAGAGTAAGGAAAATTACACCGGACCAAGAAGATACTGCTTCAACTCAACCGCATTTAAAGTTATCAGCTCGTGGCGTCCCGTTGTAAGACAAATTTATTGAGAACCTGAAGAATCTTACACGTAGATCATCCGGATATGCGGACACAACCTTAATTGTATTTGGGAACTCACAAACGCACTTATACTCTTCGAACCCAAGATCTTGAGCTCCACAAACCGCAGCAGTCAAGGCAGAGAGATTACCGATGGATAGTTAGTGCTGAACGCATTCCGGAACTACAAGTTCCAAGGTTGTCTCTTAGGAATGTTTTGCATAAATATTCATACTTGTACATTGATAAGAGAGAGAGAGAGAGCGTATGTGCATTAGTTAAGAAAAGACTAAATTTGTGTATGCACAAGCGTTTTCATTTTTAGAGATAGAAGTTGGCTAGTGTGTGAGTTCATTTGTAAACAGAGTGTAAGAGAGTCTTGCTTCTATTTTATTGTATTTATCTTGTGATAATAAAACAAAATACTTCCACTATCTGGTTATCTTCCTAGATGATTCTATCACTTAACTAGATAAGTGTTTGTGTCTTAAGAGAAAGAAAAGAGTTTTGATAAGAGCCTATTCACCCCCCCCCCCCCTTTAGGCTCCAAGGGACCATCAAAAGCAAATATAAATCAAATATAATACAATAAGGCTCTAATCATGCTCTTAAACACCCCTAAATAGGCAATAGAATAACGGCATAAATTCACGTTATCAGCCCTGATCCTTGGATTCTAACTGCTTTCACCCTTTAGGATTTGTCATTGGCTTTGTATTTTACCCTTGGTGCCCTTTTGGGTTTTCACCAAGTCCGCTTTTGCTTGCTTCTTTGTCTTTTGTTGGAGCTTTGTATTTTACCCTTGGTGCCCTTTTGGGTTTTCACCAAGTCTGCTCATTGCAGGAATGAGAATCTTGTTGAGAGGTATGAGAGTTAAGCATAGAACTTTTTCACCACATCGCTATTCACCGGGTTAGGGAGTTCATCCCCATCCATTCTGGCAAGGATTAAGGCACCTCCTGAGAATGCTTTTTTCACCACATATGGGCCTTCATAATTGGGAGTCCACTTGCCTCTATGGTCATGTTGAATTGGTAAAATCTTCTTGAGGACGAGGTCACCCGCCTGAAAGCTTCTGGGCTTCACCTTTTTATTGTAGTTGTTCATCATTCTCTGTTAATATAGCTATCCTTTGCAAACAGCCACCAAGCGTTTGCCCTCAATTAAATTCAACTGCTTATAATGACTTTGGGCCCATTCTGCTTCTTCGAGTTGAGTATCCTTGAGTACTCGGAGGGAAGGTATCTCCACTTTGATAGGTAGAACTGCTTCCATGCTGTAGACCAAAGAAAATGGAGTTGCCCCGATTGATGTTCGTACCGAGGTGCGGTAAGCGTGCAAAGCATATGGTAGCTTCTCATGCCAATCTTTGTATGTCTCAGTCATTTTTCTGATAATGTTCTTGATGTTCTTATTGGATGCTTCAACTGCTCCATTCATCTTTGGGCGATAGGGGATCGAGTTGCGGTGCTGAATTTTGTACGTTTCGCACAATTTACCCATCATCCGATTGTTTAGATTGGCGGCATTGTCTGTTATGATCTGCTCAGGAAGTCCATAGCGGCATACGATGTTATTCCGCATAAAGTGAAGGACCACAGCTTGTGTGCCGTTGGCATATGACACTGCTTCTACCCACTTGGTAAAGTAATCAATGGCTAGTAAGATGAAGCAGTGACCATTGGAAGCTTTTGGCGAGATTGGTCCGATAACGTCGATGCCCCAAAGTGAAAACGGGCACGGGGAAACCATCACATGCAGTTTGGATGGCGGTACTTAGATTTTATCGCCGTAAATTTGACACTTGAGGCATTTGCGCACATATTCAATGCAATCCTTTTCCATGGTTACCCAATAATAGACCACTCGGATGATTTTCCTTGTTAATGCATGTCCATTTGCGTGTGAACTGCATTCTCCTTCGTGCACTTCTTTCATTATCTGTTTCGACTCTTCTTTTGCCACACACCGCAATAACACCATGTCATGGTTTCTCTTATATAGAACGGGACCATCATGGTAGTAGTTGGACGCCGACCTTCGGATATTCCTTTTATCAGACTCAGAGGCCTCTGTTGGGTATTCTTGCTTAAGCAAATATTGTTTGACGTCATCAAACCAAGGTTTTTCTTCAGTATTTCCTTCAATGGCCATGCAATGTGCAGGAGCATCTTGTATACGGATATTAAAAGACTGGACTTCCAACGTTGTGACTAGTCGAAGAAGGGAGGCTAGAGTGGCCAGTGCATCAGGAAGCTTATTATATTCCCTGGGCATATGCTCAAACGTGATGTCTTCGAATTGCTCAGCTAACTCTGTAACATACTCCTGATAGGGGATTAGTTTGTGGTTTCGAGTCTCCCATTCACCCCTTACTTAAAAAATGATGAGTATCGAATCGCCGAACACTCGTAATTTCTTGATTCCTTTGTTAATTGCTTCTTGAAGTCCCATCACACAAGCCTCATATTCTGCTACATTGTTTGTACAAGGGAAGGTTAGCTTTGCCGCCATGGGGAAATGTTCGCCTTTTGGGGATATCAGGATGGCCCCAACACCGTGACCTAAGAGACTGGAGTCTCCATCAAACCACATCGTCCATATGTCTGATACTTCGGCTGTAATGAAGTTAATGTGCTCATCTGGAAAGCCGATAGTCATGGGCTCATAGTCTTCTAGCGCTCTGTCTGCTAAGTAATCAGCTATTACACTTCCTTTTATAGCTTTTTGAGGCACGTAGATGATATCATACTCCGATAAGATCAGCTGCCATTTGGCGATTCTTCCAGGAAATGGATGGTTTTTCTAAAAGGTACTTGAGTGGATCATGCCTCGAAATCAGCCATGTTGTATGATAAAGAGTGTATTGCCTCAATCGTCTTGTTATCCAAACAAGGGCACAACATGTCTTTTCCAATGGTGTGTAATTCATTTCGTTGATGGTGAACTTCTTGCTCAGATAATAAATGGCCTGCTCCTTCTTGCCTGTAGAATCATGTTGCCCTAAGACACAACCCATTGAGGACCCTTGGACGATCAAGTATAAGATCAAAGGTCTGTCTGGTACTGGTGGGACCAAAACAGGTGGATTGGACAGATATTGTTTAATCCTGTCAAAAGCTTCTTGACATTTGTCATTCCAAATTTCTGGATTGTTCTTCCATAAAGTCTTGAAAATTGGTTCACATCTGGCTGTTAATTGTGAAATGAATCGAGCAATGTAATTCAATCGCCCGAGGAATCCTCTAACCTCCTTGATGGTTCGTGGTGGGGGCATCTCTTGGATAGCTTGAATTTTATCCGGATCAATTTTCACTCCTTTTTGGCTCACGATGATGCCTAACTGTTTTCCCAACATGGCTCCAAAGGTGCATTTTTCGGGATCAATTTGAGTTAATATTTCCGTAGTCTATTAAAAAGCTTACGGAGTACTTCAATGTGATCTTCGGTGCTCGCGATTTAGCTATCATATCATCCACATAGACCTCGACTTCTTTATACATCATGTCGTGGAATAGGGTCACCATGGCTCGCTGATAGGTTGCCCCTGCATTCTTCAGACCAAAAGGCATCACATTATAACAAAATGTGCCCCAAAGTGTCGTAAACGTGGTCCTCTCCTTGTGTTCGGGGGCCATGCGAATCTGATTGTACCCCGAGAAACCATCCATGAATGAGAATAGAGCGTGTTTTGCTATATTATCCACCAAGGTATCAATATGAGGAAGCGGGAAGTTATCTTTCGGACTGGCCCAGTTCAGGTCTCTATAGTCGACACACATGCGGACTTTGCCTCCTTTCTTCGGTACTGGTACCACATTGGCCACCCATTCTGGATAGTGGGAGACACTTAGGAAACCTGCATCCCATTGTTTTTTGACTTCTTCTTTAATCTTCAGTAGCATCTCTGGTCTCATTCTTCGCAATTTCTGTTGTACTGGCTTACGCTCTGGCTTCATGGGTATGTGATGTTGCACTATATCTGTGTCTCATCCTGGCATATCTTGGTATGACCATGCAAAAATGTCGATGTAGCTTCTTAACAGCTCGATTAACTTCTTCTTGATGTTGGTAGCTATCAAAGGCCCTACCCTCAATTCTTTTGGTTCGGCTGTTGTCCTCAAATTCACTGTTTCTACTGGGTCTTCACTTGGAATGGATAAGCGATCGTCCCTTTCCAATAGGCGTATGATCTCTCCCGGTAGCTCGGGTGTCTCCTTTACCTCATTCCTGTTAGCTTCAAACACTGGTTGCTCCCAGTTTGGACTTTGGTCAAACCTTAGGCATCTCGTTTCGCTTTCACATACAATGTTTTCATTGACATTTTGATACCTGCTTATAAGAGAATTACAAGTTGGTAACCAAATATGATATGCCTATGTTATGAGTGGAATGCACTGTGAAAGATTTGAAGAAAAGTACATTTTATTGAAAAGCTTTTGATAAAAATAAGTTTTCACCGCTTCAAAAGATGTTAAAATAGAATACATTAAATCCCAGTGACCCCATGAGCATTACATTATGGGGAGGTCCAGGTTGGTCCAGTTGTTCAATGGATGGTTAGGATCCTCTCGCACTAACTGAACCATCTCATTTGGTGCATGCTCCTTTGTGTCCAATGCAGCTACAGTCCCCATCTCGGGCTCAGGTTGGCTCTTATGGATAAACCCTCCAGTTCGGAATGTAAGATCTAAGGGGGGAAAGCTCCTCCTTTCTTCTTGTACTGGCCTTTTCTGCAATCTTGCCATTCTGACTTCCCTCTTCTTGATAGCTTCCCTCTGTCTGTCAACTTTTGTAGGGACATAGCCTAGCCCAAACTTCTCAGTATTTTCTCGGATGGTCAATGGTTTCTGGATTCATTGAGCATTTGGGCCTAATCCTTGCCCTAGTTTATACCCTTGCTTGATCATGGTGGCTGCAACCATTCTTGTAGCCTTCGAGAGATGATGTATTGGGGCAGAAGTGACATTCACCATCTTGAACGCCCGATAAGAGCATTCTAGTATATCTTCGTTGTTCTCAACATAAGGAACCGATGCTGGCTTGGTGACTAGGAAACTTGTTTCCCCAGAGATGCAAACAAGTTGGTCTCCCATTGCAAATTTCATCTTTTGGTGGAGGCTTGACGGCACTGCCCCTGCCATGTGGATCCAGGGTCTTCCCAACAAACAACTGTAATATGGCGTGATGTCCATCACCTGAAATTCCACCATAAAGGTAGCTGGTCCAATCAGAAGCGGAATGTCTAGAGTGCCCACCACGTCATGCTTTCCTCCATCGAATGCCCGTACCTTCATTGTACAAGGGCGCATATAGGACGCATCGACCGGAAGTTGTTGCAATATATGTAAAGGCATAATGTTCAAGGCAGAACCGTTGTCAATGAGTACTCGGGCTATGGTGTGCACCTTACACTTGACAGTAATATGTAGAGCTTTTATGTGTCCCTTCCCTTCCTGAGGTAGCTCATCATCTCCAAAGCTAATGACGTTGTTCATGATGAGGTTACTAGTGAGTCCATCCACATTTGCTACCGGGATGGTTGGAGGAACATAGGCTTGGCTCAGAACCTTCATTAGTGCTTCCCGGTGAGGTTGGGAATCCATCATTAATGAGAGCAATGAGATGCGAGCTGGTTGTCGACTCAGCTGGTCCACAATGTTGTACTCGCTCTGCTTCATGAGTTTCAGAAATTCTGTGGTTTCTTCTTCATTGACTGGTGTTCCTTTCTTAGTTACCTCCAGTGTTGGCTCAATGTCTGGTTCCACAGTTTTTTCTTTCCTTGCTTTGTCAACCATATCAGGAACATAAGCATGACCACTTCGGGTTTTCTTTTCTGCTGCGGTGGCTCCCTGGACTACTTCACGGCTGTAATTCCATGGGACTACTTTGTCTGTCTTGTAAGGGAAAGGGGCAGGAACATGTATGGTGAGAGGCATAATTCCATGAGGGAATTGCGGGATTTTTGGAGTCTTAACATTCAAGACAAGGGGTGTTGGCACCCATGGCGATTTGTATAACATGTCTCCTTGGATCATGTGGCTTCGACTGTTTATCTCTTCTTTGGAGAATTCGATCATTCTTTGGTCCATGAGTTTTTGCACCACCTCGGAAAACTCCCTACATTCTGCGATGTCATGTCCCCGTGACATCTTGTGATAAGGGCATTGTTTTTCCCCATCTATTCCTTTTCCTGCCTCTGGCATGTCTTTAGCAAGTATATAGCCATGTTCCTGTAATAGAGTAAACAAATATGTTTTCTCCATTTGTACTTGGGAGACCCTCTCCAGCCGTCCTTCATTCTCGATACTAGCGACATTGTTGGAGTGTTCTGGGAGAGGATTGTTGTTCACATTTGGCGTCCCGGTTAGTGCAGAAAAGTCTAGCCACTTTGCATCCTTCAATGCCTGAACCTTCCTCTTGAATGTTATACAATTTTCGATATCATGTCCAGCTCCACCTGCATGATATTCACATCTGGCATCTGGCTTATACCAGGCCGGGGGAGGAGTCTTTATTTCTCCCAAGGGTATAGGGGTTACCATCCTTGCCTCTAAGAGCTTGGGGTATAATTCCGCATAAGTCATTGGAATTGGATCAAACTCTTGTCGTGGTCGACGAGAAACCTGATTCACTCCTGCTTGCTGGGTCTGGGCCCTCGGTTGCCCCTGTCTTTGGAATGAGGCTCCTGGTCCTTCCTGAGTTGCTGGCTTTGGTTGCTTTGGGTATGGCGCTCTCAGATGAAATGAGTTAGATACCATTGAATATGGAAATGGAACCCCTCCTTGCGGTAAGTATGGCATGAATTGGGGAGGTGGTGCAGGTGCAACGTAGGTGGCCACCGGCGATCCTTGGTAGTACCCTGGTGCTTGGTAGAATGTTGGCTGGATCGCCTGGTTCGATTGATACACGAGGTTGCTCTCACCTTCTTTCTTCTTAGGCTGTAGTTGAGACCTTTTTGATGCCTCTACCATATCCCCCTTTAGCTTTCCTCCTTTAATTCCACTTTCTACATGTTCACCGGATGCGACCAAGTTTGCAAAACTACTAGAGATGTTCCCAATTAACTTCTCGTAGTAGACGCCTTTCAATGTGTTGATAAAAAGAGTAGTGTGTTCTCTTTCTTTAAGGGGAGGTTGGACCTCCACTGCAGTCTCTTTCCATCTCCATGCATAATCCTTGAAGCTTTCGTCGGATCCCTTTTCCAAAGACTGCAGGGTTAGTCGATCCAGCGCCAGTTCGGTGACATGTTTGTATTGTGCCAAGAAGGAGGTAGCCAATTCCTTCCATGTCTTGATGTGGTTTCCATTTAGCTGAAAGTACCAGCGAAGGGATGCCCCAGTTAGACTTTCTTGGAAACAATGCATGAGGACCTTGTCTTCACCAGAATAAGCAGCCATCTTTTGACAGTACATGGCCAAATGTATCTTTGGACACCGGGTCCCGTTGAACCTCTCGAATTCCAGCATCTTGAATTTTGGCAGCAGCACCACTCCTGGCACTAAGCATAAGTCTTGCGGGCAAGTTATACCATAGCTGTCAACGCCCTCTACGGCTTTCAATCTTTCCTCTAGACATCTCAGAGTGGGAGACTCCATGTTTTCCTGGGGAACTGGGGATCCCACTGCTTCCATTACATTTCCTGGTGCTGGCATAGTGAAGTGAGTTTGATTTGGGGTTGGAGGTTGTACCATAGCAAGATGGTATGTGGGTGCTTGGCTTGGAGCCAGGTTGGGCAACTGAACGGCCTCCTGTCCCTATTCTTGGTGATGATTGGTAGTTCCCCCTGTCGGAATTCTTCCTCTTTCTTCAGTCAACTTTGTGAGCATTTCCATTATGGAAGACATTTGCCCTTGTAAGGCTTGTTGTGACTGTTCCAAACCCATGAGTCTATTCTCTGTTTCGTCTGCCATTGGCTGTGGCTGTGGTATTTGATTGCGCCGAGATCTGAGATTGTAAGAGTGTGCAATCCTAGAGAAAATCTGCTACCGACCTAGGTGCAAGGCAATTTTTACTTGATTTTCAATTTTGATATGCATGTATGCATGAATGACTATGCGAAGAGTTAAAGAAGCAAATAACTTTATTTCAAACATTTTCAAACAAACGTGCAAAAATGCCATGCAAATGAGAGCTATGGCTACATGATCTTAAGGCACACTTCCAGTCATCTCCTAAGTAGCACGGCGCCTTTTCCTCTGAGGTGGCTGCTTGCCTGCTTCCTCGCTCTACTTCAATATGGTCTCAACCTATTTTTCCCTCAACTGCAGTCGCTGGAGAGCTCCTTCTAGAGATGCTTCCAGCCTTTGGATCTGCTGCCTGAGATTTTGATTCTCCTGGAGGATAGCTCTCATGTCTGTCGTTAACTCTGGCTTGTGTTGTGCCCTCCAAGATATGTACGCCGGATAAATGCCAGGTTTTGGACTGTTGGGTTGGATCCTGTGTGGGGCGGACCATGCCTGATACATCTTTTGGCCTTTCTCAGCGAGCATGCTTCTGCTGTAAGTGAAGTCACAATCTTCCATGCCAAATAGCACAGGGATAATCTGATGATACCCGACTTGTCTTCCACCTTACAGTGGTGCATATGCAGTTCCTCCCCAAGGACCTAAGAGTGGGACCCAATTATAGTCCCCACAGCTATAAGTCATGGAGACCACCGGCATCCAAGGAGCAGTCCAAGTATCAGCTTCTGTGAGGTTCTCTAACTTCTTTCTCCAGTCTTCAAAACCTTTAGGTAAGTTCCACTTGCTAAGCAGAATATCTAGTAGTGTTGTGGCTGGTACCTGATAAATAGCAGGAAAACGATGAACACTACAGGGGAAATGACCTTGCAACCAGGTACATAGGAGAGGTAGGCACCCCATGAACTGTCCCGAGCCTTTACTCCTCAGATAAGTAAGAGATTGAATGGTTTCGGCCAAGATAGGAGGAGTAGGGTCACATCCATTGAGCACCTGCTGGACCAAATCTACAATTGCTCCATCGATGTGGGCCGGTATCCTTGGGAAAATGACTAGCCCATATATAACTAGTGTCAGCAATTTGTGTGCCCTTACTTCTGTTGCGGTCTGTATCATTTCTTTGATTGTTCCCCATGGAAGATATTCCCGCCCACCATAGGTTGTGGCCGCCAGTGAGTCCCATACTGGCTTTCCCATTATCTCAGCAAACGCCCTTCGACATGATCTTCTGGGTTCCGGTAGATAAATCTTCATTTTGTTTTCCACGGGGATATCCAATAATCTTCTGTATTCTTCTATTGTGGGAACAAGATCTATGCCATTGAAGTCAAAGCACCGCCATTGAGGCTCCCAGAAATATATGGCTGCCCCAAGCATATCCTTATCGGCCAGTAGCTCGGTCACATGGAGCAAATCCCCAAACTGTTGTATATATATGCTTTTCCTTTCGTCTGACCACTGCCTCCATATTGTCTGTACCTCCTTAGTGTAGTCCAGCTGATCTTCTATGATAATATGTTCTGCTTTGTGGGCTTCTTTTGGTGGAAAATCTCCAAGGCAAAGTTGGATTTCCCCAGATGCTTGGGCCACCACTGCGACAGCCTCTTTATCCTGAAGGCTTTTTAGGAGCTGACTAAAAGTTGCCATGCCTATATGAATGTCGTGTTATACATGATGACAGGTTAGGATGGCAATTAAAACAAATTAGGGCAAATAGACAGGATAAATAATAGTAAGGAAAATAAGATGTGCAGGGGATGACAAAGGTTAGCATGGCATGGAATGAGCAAACAACATGTGGGTCAATACCCCTGATGGGCTTCTATTGCTACACCTATCTTATTCGTTGGTTCCCAAACTTCCTTAATAGAGGGCTCCGTACACCATGGGATTTACCAGAGGGGGATCTTAAAAGGACGTGCCTTAAAAGAACCTCAAGCTTGAGTGAGGAGTCCGAGGCCCCATTGCGGATAATGATCAACGCGCTGGGGACCATACTGAACCTCGCTAACCTAAATTGTGTTAAACCTGGGTATAGGGTTATGCATGGATGCAACAAGTAGGGAAAGCAGTAAATCATAACTATCATGGTAGTTAAAACGTACAAATAAATCACAGTTTAAAGATAAACGACAACTGTAAAAAAAAAGTAAATCACAATTATATCTAGAAAATAAAAAAACAACTTAGCACGACAGTTAAATATATACAACAGTACAATTAAAATAACCTCCTAATCTTAGTTCTAGACCTAACTCTCTAAAGTGTTAAAGTCCCCAGCAGAGTCGCCAGCTGTCATCATTGGTATTCGTCCGGGCCCGTTTGGGGTGGGCTCAAACTAAACCAATGGTGAGAAAATTTAGAGTCGCCACCAAATCGTTTTTGGGGTACAGTTGGATACCCTCTACTTTGAGTAGTTTTAAAGGTGTGGTCTGCATCATCAGAGAAGGGTTCGGGAGTTGGTTACGTGTAGGGAAGGATTAGCACCCCTACAACGCCCTTTCGGTATCTTTTTTCGGAGGAGGAGGTTTTCTATTTTATTTGTACTGCCATGATGGGGTTAAATTTCCTAAAAAGTCTATAATTTTTATTTAACTAAGTTATTTGTTGAAGTTATAGTTAAAACGGATTTACCCTAAATTTCTAAAGGGAATCCTAAAAGTTTTGGTTTTTTGTTTGAAGTGAGGAATGAGATCCTAGGGGTTTGTTTTGGTTTTTGGTTTTATTTTGAAGTCCGAAAAATGGAAATATGTTTTTCTTTTTTTGGTTTTTTGGGTTAGAAAACATTTATGGGTTTTTGTGTTTTGCTAAAAGAAATGTTTTGTTTTTGTTTTGTTTTGTTTTTTTTGTTTGTTTAAAAAAGAAACGTTTTGTTTGTTTGTTTTTTTTTGTTTTTTTAATTTTTGGGAACCTTTCTTTCTTTCCTTTTTTATTTTTTTGAAAACTCAAAGTCATAAATCAAAGTAATGAACATATGCATTAAAGAAAAAAATGTGGAGTGTGTGATTATGACATCCACAAATAAAAGCACTCTTCTTTCTTTTTCTTTTTTTCATCTTTTTTTTATGCCTCTCTTTGCGCTCTTTTTTTTCACTATATTTTATATATTACATCGTACAATATGTAAATAAAGAAAATACAAAGAAAATACAACGGCAAATACTAAAAATTACATCAGGTATAGAAATAAACTAAAAAAAACGAAAACCAGGAAAATACTAATAGTACATCAAAGATAAGTACAAATAAACTAAAAAAATACAACAACAAATGTAAATTACACTGACTTTGGCTTGAATGGGGCTTTAACATAGGGCGTCCGTCTAAAATATTCTGCTTAAACTATCTTGTCCACGCCGTTAATCACCTACTTGAAGATAGAATCAACAAATCTGGCAGTGAGATTTGTAAAAAAGGGGATTTCCTGGTATTTGAAGATTGGAGTGATGTATTTTTTGGGGCTAAGATTTTTTTTGGTGCTTGAAATATGGAGAGTGGGCGTAAGAAATAGGGGGCTGAAAAAGGATTGTTTTTTTTTTTTGTTTTTGTGATGGAAATGTAAGAACAAAAAGGGCAGACTAGAGTTGTTTTTTTTTTTTGTGTTTTTCTTTTGCTGGGAAAAAAAAAGAGCTGAAACGAAATAATAGGGAAAAAGGAGTTGGAAAGGATGGGCGATTTAGATCTTCAGAATGGCAGAAAGCTATCCGGGCGTTCTCTTTTTTTGGATTATGGAGCTAGGTATGAAGAGGGTAGAAGAGCCATTTTTTGTTCTCTTTTTTTGTAGAACGTTCTCTCTCTCTGGGCGTTTTTTTTCTCTCTTGGGCGAACTCTCTTCCTTTCTCTTTCTGGGCGCAAATCTCTTTTTTTCTTTTGGGCTCAGGGAATTGGGTGTGCAGATGGCAGAATAGCAGAGCTCTTTTTCGTTTTCTGTTTTGGCAGACTGTCCTCTCTTCTTTCCTTTTTTGCGCAGGGAAGAAGCTGGGGCGTAATCTAGGCGTTCTCCTCCTTTTTTTCACGTGGACAGAAGACTGGATATAAAGAGGGCCGGCTGTATTGCATTGATTGCAGCATTTAATGCTGTATTATTGATTCCCCGATTTTACTTCCAGATTCTGTGCGTTATCGGGTGGTCTGGTGACCTGTGCATCTCTTGTTTATCCTTTTTTAATTTTTCATTTAGTACATGTGACTGACAGGCGTTGAAAAATGATTCTGTCAGATGGCCAGCTCATTAAAAGGTGTCTCGTGAACAATCAGCGAGAGAGCTAGCGCAAGAAGCCAGACATCGAAAGTCAGAGGTCAAAGGGTCAGACTGTCGGCGGGTCGGAGTGTCGGCAGGGTCGAAGTTTCGGCGGGTCGGAATTTCGGTGGGTCGAAGGTCAACGGTCAACGGGTCGAAGTGTCGGCAAGTCGAAGGTCAACGGTCAACCGGTCGAAGGTCGGTGGGTCGAAGGGTCGAGGTGTCGGCAGGTCGGAGTGTCGGCAGGCTTACAGGCTTCGAAGCTTAGAGGCTTCGAGGCTTTGAGGCTTCGAGGCTTCGAGTCTTCGAGGCTTCAAGTCTTCGAGGCTTTGAGGGTCCGAGGCTTCGAGTCTTCGAGGCTTCGAGGCTTCGAGTCTTCGAAGCTTCGACCTGCCGACACTTCGAGGCTACGAGTCACGTTTTTTTAATTACTTTTTTACCCCCAACCAAAATGCGAAAATGGATGACCTTTTGGGAATTGTTTAGGAACACCGTATTTGCTTAAATAGATGTTTTGGAGAATTTTGCACAGTCACTTTTCCGGGCAGTTTGACCAGGGGCATTGACCATCTTTTGGCAGGTTTGACTTTTTCCAACGAAAGTTGTTTTGGCCATAACTTCTTCATTTTAAATCGGAATTGAGCTCGGTCAAGTGCGTTTACTCTCCAAATTTCATCCTCTATTACCTGGCGTTGATCTTGGGGCATTTTAGGGGCTGGCAACAGAGGTTATCAATTTTGGGCTTCCCGATTAGTGTTAATGCATCCATCTTGTGCAAATCGTAGGGAATCTCTAAGGACCTATTCAATAAGGTATATGGCATGGGCAAAAAGGCATATATATCAAATGGGGTTAGTATGTCCAACCCGGACAAAATGGGGTCCAACAATATACAACTGGCTCAAAGCCCCAACGGGATCCCGCTCCCTTATTGCTAGGAAATGGGCTGATTTTGTTAGCCGATCCACAATAACCCAAATCATGTCCTTCCTCCCCAAGGTAGGTGGAAGTCCTGTCACAAAATCCATCGTAATGTGATCCCATTTCCACTCTGCCACTACTAAGGGCTATAACATACCCGCTGGACGCTAGTGCTCCGCCTTTACCTGTTGGCAGGTAAGGCATGCAGAAACAAACTCTGCCACATCCCTCTTCATCCCTAAAAGGTAGGATTGTATTGGTTATTTAGTTCATTTCTGATGCATTGAGTGGATGAATCAAATAACAAAGGTTAATATCGATAGATGAATAAAAGGACACATGATGTACGTTGTTCACATCATGGGTCATACTCCATGGCGATGAGGTTCTTCTTACTTCGTGTCTAGTCAATGCTTGTCGATAACGAACGTTCGAAGCCAAACACTATTAAAATGGATAAACCCTAGTTTTTCATTCAATTACAAACCAAATGGCTTGTAAGTTTAGGTTTGCATTGGTTACTTAGTTCATTTCTGACGCATTGAGTGGATCAATCAAATAACAAAGATGAATATCGATAAACGATTAGAAGCACACATGATGTACGTGATTCACTTGATGGGACATACTCCATGGCGGTGAGGTACCTCTTACTATGCATCTGTTCGACGCATGTAAATAACGAATGCACGGAGTCAAAGACTCCATTTAAAATGAATAAACCTATTTTTGATTCAATTACAAACCAATAGGCTAGTATGTTTAGGTTTGCATTTGTTATTTAATTCATTTTGACACATTGAGTAGATCAATCAAATGACAAAGATTAATATCGATAAAAGAATAAAAGGACACATGATGTACGTTGTTCACATCATGGTCTTACTCCACGGCGATGAGGTTCTTTTTAGTTCGCATCTAGTCAATGCTTGTCAATAACAAACCTTCGAAGCCAAAGACTCTTAAAATGGATAAACCCCATTTTTCATTGAATTACAAACCAAATGGCTTGTACGTTTAGGTTTGCATTGGGTACTTTGTTCATTTCTGACGCATTGAGTGGATCAATCAAATAACATAGATGAATATCGATAAACAATTAGAAGGACACATGATGTACGTTGTTCACTTGATTGGTTATACTCTACGAGAGTGAGGTACCTCTTACTCCGCATTTGTTCGACGCATGTGAATAACGAATGCACGGAGTGAAAGACTCGATTTAAAAGGAATAAACATATTTTTGATTCAATTATAAACGAAAATTCTAGTATGTTTAGGATTGCAATTGTTAGTTTGTTCATTTATGGTGCATTGAGTGAATCAATCAAATAACAAAGGTTAATATCGATAGATGAATAAATGGACACATGATGTATGTTGTTCACAACATGGGTTGTACTCCACGACGATGAGGTTCTTCTTACTTCACGTCTAGTGAATGCTTGTCAATAACGAACGTACAAAGCCAAAGACTATTAAAATGGATAAACCACATTTTTCATTCAATTACAAACCAAACAGCTTGTACGTTTAGGTTTGCAATGGTTACTTAGTTCATTTTTCATGATGTACGTGGTTCACTTGATGAGACATACTCCACGACAATGAGGTAACTCTTAATCCGCATTTGATTGACGCATGTGAATAACGAACGCACAAAGTGAAAGACTCTATTTAAAAGGAATAAACATATTTCTGATTCTATTATAAACCAAAAGGCTAGTATGTTTAGGATTGCATTGGTCATTTAGTTCATTTCTCACGCATTGAGTGGATCAATCAAATAATAAAGATTAATATCGATGAATGAATAAATGGACACATGATGTATGTGGTTCTCAACATGGGTCGTACTCCACAGTGATGAGGTTGTTCTTACTTCGCGTCTAGTGAATGCTTGTCAATAATGAACGTAGTGTCACGCCCCAAATTTCCAACCCGGGGAAACCGGTTCGTGACTCCCCTTTACCCACGCTGTGGATAAGGGGTTGAAGTGAAATAACTCCACACAGGGTCACAACCCACACCAGAAATTCACCAAAGCAAAACAAATGACTTTATTAGATTTGAAACACAATGTCAACAAAACATGCATGCCTTTATTACAATTGAGTCTCCTTTACAATATGTTCCCACTGTGGTTATAAGGCCTCACAAAAATAATATAATACAAATAACATTAAACATGCCACAAAACAGAACGGACTTCCACCTTGGTGTTGCCACCTAACGCCTGTAGGTTCCTGAAAGAAAAGACATCACAGTAGGAGGAGTGAGCAACCATAGCTCAGTAGGGATCATGTCTCCCCAACCCATCCCATGCTCCTAGCATCTACATGAGGGTGTGCACAAGTGCAGTGTCGTGGCAATACTATTTGAACAGGTATAATCACATTTAAAAATATGTCAACACAGCCACACAGGCTCCATTTTCATAGCCACACAGGCTCACAATCTGCCACGGGCTTCCACAGCCACCGAGCTTCAAATAACTAGCCATCGGCTTCCAGAGCCACCGGGCTTCACATAACCAGCCACGGGCTTCCACAGCCACCGGGCTTCACATAACCAGCCACGGGCTTCCACATTCACCGGGCTTCACATAACCAACCACGGGCTTCCACAGCCATCGGGCATAAAACCAAACACATAACATACATCAGTCACACAAGCATAATATCAAACACTTAACTTGCATAGCCACACAGGCATAATATCAAACGCTTAACTTGCATAGCCACACAGGCACAATATCAAACAATATGCCATTGAAGGCCAACATCCATATCAAGGAACAGGACAAAACCCCGACCTCTGGAAGATCCTTCACGCTCTTGCTTCCACGCCTAATGCCGTCCAACCACGGAAATGACAACGGCAGCCACGATCTGGAGCTCTCTCTCTCTCTCTCTGCGACGGCTGTGGCGGAAGAACCCTAAAACCACAACACAAAGGGGCTCCTCCTCCTTATATAGACACCTTAATATCAAAACGATGTAGTTTTGATTAAGTGAACCCCAGCATCAAAATGACGTAGTTTTGGTGGAACAGGCTACAACCTTCTCACATCCACACAAGACAAAATACCCATAATTCTAACATGCCTCTTTGGAAAAAGATTACTAGAATAACAAAACCAAGGTGATGATGCAAAAACATGGCTGCACGCCATAATGCACGTGATATCCCCATATCACGTGCAGCTCCAATTAATGTGAAATTCTTCCCCAAGGTTCCTTGTATCATGTAGAAGGCAGGCATACAATAATCTTCTTGCACATGATATCCCATATCACGTGCAGCTGCAAATACCCTAGGATTTTGCCTTAGCCTTATAACAATGTCTTGAAGGCTCCCATGCAAAAACATCCCTACCCATGACAAGCCATTGTCACGTGCATTGTGACGTGCACCTCCCAAAGGTTCCCTCTTGGGCTCATCTCTTACCTCAAACTTGTCCATCAACAAATAAGGTGTTTTAGCTAATGTGTGTGGGAAGAAAACTCCCTAAAACCCAACAATTACCACCCCAAAAGGCAAAACTGTGACTAACTCTTCACATCCAAAACACGGGTCATTACATCCTTTCCCTCTTAAGATTTGCGTCCTCGAAAAGAAACAACATGCAAGGAAAAACAAACACATCTTACCCAATGCATAACCACATGCATCACATTGCATATAACACATCCGCATGGCACAAATACCCATCTCAAAACACATCTCAAATATAAATACATGTCAAATAAACAATACAAATACACCACATTATGAACAAATAATACAGGAAAGCACATCACTATCCCTTGGCCAACAGCCATCTCCCACCCTTAAGATTGTTCGTCCTCAAACAACTCTGGGTGTTGCTCACGCATCATGGACTCACATTCCCATGTCTCCTCCGCAAGTCGTGTCATCGTCGAGAAGACAACACACCTTCTAGAACACACATGCGAATGCACATTGCCCACAACCATTCATATACCCGCAACTGAGGATATCACACAACCACACACATGAAGGCACATACCCACAAACCCAATATAACACAACACGATAGGGAAACACATATTCTAATCTCACAAACAACCCCTGTCCTCCTCACCTAACACATATTTCACAAGTATTCACATGTCACGACAGTGTAAGACATATACTCCCATCCCCAACACGTTTAACAAAACACATAGGTAGGTCACAGACCAACTCACAGCACAAACACGACTACAAGGAAGAACACCACAAACAACTCCTCCAGAAAATGAAACTTAAATATTCCACTGCCCATTCGCCAACACCATACAAACTCATCCGTTGGGAGTTGGGAGTTTCCTCACAACCTTCCCACCGTCGGACTTTTCGTCCTCGAAAAGAGAAGCCAAAAAGCAAACACCACAATGAGATCAAAGCAATACATACCGCATTAATTTGGACAAACATTGTTAGTAATTTCCAAATGAGTACCTCCATTTTCCCAACACGAACGTAACACTCATGAGCATATCAAGAACTAGAGCTTGGCCAATTAGCGCACTGACAACAACTCATGTGAGCAAGTCTGACAATAGTGGGTTCGAGAAACCTCCATAGATTCGCTAAGACCCCAACAACAAAACAAGGCCAACACCATCAGCCTACGCGGGGAAGCATGCATTCGCTAGAATTCATATGAACGAGAAATCACTGATCAACATAGCGGGGTACTCTGCTGTAGACGCCTACTCGCGTCACAATAGGACCAACACTTCACAATTGAAGATACCCAACAATAACCCACCACTCAGATTTGATGTCAACTGACACTAACAATTTACAATGCAGCCACACCCCATATGTAGACCTCGCCCTTACAGCAAGCACAATGAGGTCACAATGAAACACAAACAAACAGGATAAGAGCATTATGCAAACCACAATCACATGCCCACATAGGGATATTACCACATCAGCACCATTATCACTGCTAAAATCGCCTCACTCTATTGCGAAACATGCGTGGGGCTCCGAGGAACACACCCTCAATCAAGGAACAGTGGAACCCAACCAACGCCAATGGGGACTCAAATTGACTTACAATCGAGGACACAACTATACTAGGATGGAGTTTGCCCTCAACCATTCAGTCAGAGTCAAGATGACACCCAACGGAGTCCAAAGATTAACTCAAAATAACAAATTCAGTACCATACACAACCACAGCAAGACCAAAATCCACCATCGGGCTATCACCAGTCACCGACTTTGAGAATCAACTAAAGAATTCCAGGAACCAGAACGCCTCACAAATAACGCCTCTCGGACACTGCGTACTAGCATCCTTGATCATGGTCAAATAGGAATCCAGCAAGGTCCCACACAGCCTTCACACTAATTGAGGCTTACATTAAAGCCCAAGAGATAACGCCTTACCGAGTTGGCAGACACCATGCGCAATAAAGTGTGACTTCTCCTCTAACGTTGGTTAAGTATAAATAACACAGCTCTCTCCGACTGGGAAAATCCTCCTGCCAGCAACAAGACAGTTGATACCTCTGTGTCGCCACTCACAGGTCACAAGGGAATACTTTGCCTCCATGACATACTCCACCTCATGGCCCACCAACTGATAACGTGCATTTATGCCATTATTCTATTGCCTATTTAGGGGTGTTTAAGAGCATGATTAGAGCTTTATTGTATCATATTTCATTTATATTTGCTCTAACCCCTAGGAAGATGCTATTTGTATATACATGCGCTTTTAGGCTGTTTTATCAGTGTTGGACCCCATTTTGACCGGGCCAGATCACAACCAAAGAAATCCAAAAATAAGAGTCATTTCTGAGGGATCTCAAAATGTCCCAAGGTCAACACCAAATGATAAAGGATGAATTTTGGAAACTAACGCACTTGACCGTGCCCGAATCCGATTTCAAACGAAGAAGTTATGACTAAAATAGCTTTCGGCATGGAAAGTCAAACTTGCACAAGGACGGTCAAACGCCCTCGGTCAAATTGACCGAAAATATGATTGCAGAAATCTCCCAGAAGCTGTTCAGACGAATTCATGGTCGAAGCCTCGTAGCCAGACCTGCTCCCACAGTGCTCAGCCTCGAAGCCTCACAGCGCTCGGCCCCGAAGACTCGTAGCAGGCAGCCTCGCAGACTCGCAGCACTCGTAGTCGAAGCCTCGTAGCTCAGCCTGCCTCGTATCCAGCTCAGCCTCGTAGTGCAGCCTTGCCTCGAAGCTCAGCAGACTTGAAGACTCGTAGTCAAAGACTCATAGTCCAAGCCTGCACTCGCAGCACTTACATTCCAAGCCTGCACTTGCAGCACTCACTCGAAGACTCGTAGTCAAAGACTCGTAGTCCAAGCCTGCACTCGCAGCATTTAGATTCCAAGCCTCGCAGGTAGCCTCGAAGACTCGCAGCAGTCAACCTCGAAGACTTGCAGCAGTCAGCCTCGAAGCCTTGCAGTCAGCCTCGAAGCCTCGTAGTCAAAGCCTCATAGCCAGACCTGCACTCGCAGCACTCTACCTCGAAGCCTCGCAGGTAGCCTCGAAGACTCGCAGCAGTCGGCCTCGAAGCCTCGCAGTCAACCTCGAAGCCTCGTAGTCAAACCACCGTAGCCACAACTGCGCAGCGCCGCCTCATAGCTTCGTAGTCTCAACCTTCGACCTCCGAGGCAACCTACGACCTTCGATCCTTCGAAGCAGGCTACGACCTCCAACCCTTCAAGGCAACCTTCAGCTCCGACCCAATGACCTTCGAGGCAACCTTCAGCTCCGACCGTACGATCTTCGAGGCAACCTTCAGCTGTAACCTTCGACCTTCGAGGCAACCTTCAGCTTCGACCCTACGACCTTCGAGGCAACCTTCAGCTGTAACCTCCAACCCTTCGAGGCAACCTTCAGCTCCGACCCTACGACCTTCGAGGCAACCTTCAGCTTGAACCCTTCGACCTTCGAAGCAACTTCCAGCCTTTGACCTTCGAAGCAACCTACGACCTTCGAGGCAACCTTCAGCAACCTTCAGCTGTAACCTTCGACCTTCGAGGCAACCTTCACCTTCGACCCTATGACCTTCGAGGCAACCTTCAGCTGTAACCTCCAACCCTTCGAGGCAACCTTCAGCTCCGACCCTACGACCTTCGAGGCAACCTTCAGCTTCAACCCTTCGACCTTCAAAGCAACTTCCAGCCTTCGACCTTCGAAGCAACCTTCAGCCTCCGACCTTCGCAGCAACCTCCAGCCTTGGACGCAGCAATAACCTTCGGCCCTCCACCAGCTACGACCTTCGACCCTTCGAGGCAGCTGCAACCTTCGATCCTTCGAGGCAGCCTTCAGCTACGACCTTCGAGGCAGCCTCCAACCTCCGACCCATGACCTTCGAGGCAGCCTCCAGCCTCTAGCCTTCAACCTTGCGATCTGTAAACCCCAGAACGACACCGTTTTCGCTTCCCTTTTAAGGGCACAGTAAAGCGGATGCTGTGTCTCTCAGAATTGATTTAAAAAGGCTTAGAACACGTTTTAATGCCTGGGAACCCGCTTTCACCTCATAAATGACTATGTCATTCTTGAAACTTGCTGTCAATGCATGGTAACTCCAAAGGTGGGCGGCTGTTCCCTCTTGCTGTCACGACATTTAATTCACCAAGTACCCAGGTGGGCGGCTGTTCCCTCTGGAAACTCTATAAAAGGGAGACATTACCCTTTCTTAAAGGGGGGGATCCAGTTTGGAAAAAAGGAAAAAACATCTAAGGATAGAGAGAAAAAAGGGGAGAACCCAGAATTCTACAGACATCATTGGCAGGAGCTGAAGAAAACGTCTCCCTCCACCCTTGCTGGAGTCTAGTCCCCGCATTCCTCAAGCATTCGAAGAGGAGTAAAGCTAGCAGGAACATCAACCTTGATTTCCAGGTTTTATTCCCCTCCTCTCTTACATTCCTCATTCTAGCTATACCAGTCTCACCTTTTATTCAAAATACACAAAATGTTTTAAAAGGCCTGATGGCCGTGGGATTGAGCTTTCATGCTCATATCCTCGCCACTTGGCCAACATTGGGTCCGATAGTGAATCCGAGCTTCACAGTATGCTCTTCACGACACAGACCCCCACTTTTTCGTTTTTAAGAGAAAAACCCGGATTCTTTTTAAACAAACCCAGGCTTTTGTGGATGTGCGATTAAGTCCTATTACTTACATCTTCACCACCTGGCTAACATCAACTGTGGTAGTGAATCCGAGCTCCACGCTGTGCTATTCATGCTACGGGCTTTCTTTCTGTTTTCCTCGATAAAACAAAAGAATAACATTCTTTTTTAAATAAACCAACCACAGTTTTTACAATGAGATAAAAGAAAAAAGGGAAATTAAAACAAGCAAGCACCCATAGACAAAGACTATGTACCAATTTTGGGCGTTGTGGGGGTGCAAGAGCTTTTCTTCCTTCCCCACACGTAACCGACTCCCGAACCTATTCTCTGGAAACCGTATACCCTCCTAGGTGGCCAAACACACCTTCATCTTTGTTTGGTGGCAACTCTACTTCTTCTATCTCTCTTTTTGGTCCTGTGTGAGCTATGGCAATGATGGCTCAATGACCAAATCTCCATCCAAAGGAGTAATCTCAAGCCAGTCACGAGGCCGGACGACACCGGGTGATGACAGACGTGCAACCATATTTTTGCACCGATTCAATCGTTTTGTTATGCTGATCATTCTTTCCTAAAGGACCTTGTTCATATTGTGCTTAGATTGAGAGATTTTAATGTTGGAAGTGTCACTTATCAAAACTACGTCGTTTTGATAAGTTGTGACAGATGGGCTAGGGCACACTTTATAATACAGCATTCAGGCCCATCCAGCAGATATATAAGGAGGTCTACACGTCCTTGGAAGAGAGGCTTCACAACACGTTGGAGGGCTTCACAACACGTTAGAGGCTTCACGTTTTTGGAGATTTTTGCAGGGTTTCACGTTTTTGAAGGAAACCTAGGGAGCAGCCGTGATTTTGGAAACTTCGATTGAAGCTCTGCTGCATGGGTGATTAGAAGAAGATGTTTAGTTTTTCCTGTTAGTGTTTGCTTGTAATCATGCGTGAGTAGTCTTTTAATCTAGGGGAGCAATGTAGCCCCCTTGTTGCTGTGCTGAATTTATGGATATTGGGTTTGGATGATTAAGTTTTACATGTTTTATGAATCTGTTCTTATTCTTCTATCTCTAGGAAGTATACACTTAGGATTCTTAGCCCTAGTCTGGGGCAGATTGAGATTCATAATTTATTTGTAATTGGTGTGATCATTATCCTTTTACAAGTATGATTTATTGGCTTTGCATGTTTATGTTTTGATGACCATTCAGGCATATAACACTTAAAAGGACTGACAATGACCATTGTAGTACCTTGGCTCATGTTTAGCATGTTTTCAATGAAACAATCCCAATAATCATGATTCAGTAGAGATAACATAGGGAGGTGAAATTGTAACCCTAGATGCCTTAATCCTTGATTTAAAACTCCAACGTTTTCTAGTTGTTTCCATTACAATTCAGATTTCAGTAGATATAATTTAAGTCTTTGAAGAGAACACAATTTATTTGCCAAGACTTTATTTGAAGCAAGAATAATTTAGTGGTTTGAGTTTAAAAGCTAGATAACCTGGTAATCTCTGTGGGATCGACCCCTTTTCTTCTTGTTCTGTTTAGCATTAACTAAGGGAATTAATAATTTTTGGAGAAGGGATTTAAACGACATTAGTTTAACTCTTTTAGGGTAACGCTATAAATCCACGTTCGTCACCAACTCCCCTATGCCAACCATGGCGTTCTATCTCAACACACCAACAAAACACTCAAATTGACCAAGAAATACGCAGGCTTTAGCCGCAGCTTAATGTGGTCACTGCAATTCCTCCGGGTAGGCACAGGAAACAAGACATGCAAACTCCTGATTTGGGACTTTCATGTAGCTCCCAAACACACCAACACCTTGATGGCGTGAACCATCTCACTTACTACGTGATACTGCACTTGAAAGGTTTTCAAGGAGTAGAGATGTAGGTCATCCGCCTACCACCACCGCTCTAAAATATACACCTCTGTGATATCCGCCTGACATAAATCTCTTCCCAAGGAGTAGCACTAATACCCGTTCCAAGCAAAAACTGTCACAACTGACTCAACTCTACAACCTTTTCCTAGCTGTCACGCCCCGGATTTCCAACCCGAGGAAACCGGTACGTGACTCCCCATTCACCCATACGGAGGGCAAAGGGGTTAGGATACAAACCAAGAACTGAACATTTTAAACATTCACAACACATTCAAGAAAAATACAGTCCATCAAGCAGTCCACAAACCAAATCAGTCTTTAATACAAAGTCTTCTTTTCAATCCATCCCCATTGGGGTTACATCAGTTCCCATAATAAAATAACATAAACAATAAAATAAATAAGGTCTTCCACCTTGGGGTATCCACCTAACGCCTGTAAGTCCCTGGAAAACAAACAAACACAGTAGGAGGGGTGAGCAACCACAGCTCAGTAGGGATCATGTCTCCCCAACCCATCCCATGTTCCTAGCATCTACATGCCATGTGTACAAGTGCAGTGTTGTGTTACAATAATTTCAACAAACATAATAACAACCACATCAACAATATACAATCTTCCACTGCCACACAGGCTAACACTTTAACCACAAGTGATTTAACCGCCTCTTCAGGCCAAGTTGTTTAACCGCCTCTTCAGGCCAAGTGATTTAACCGCCTCTTCAGGCCACTTGTTTAACCGCCTCTCAGGCAAAGTTATTTAACCGCCTCTTCAGGCCAGATACCACAGTCAAGCACACAACACACATGGTCACTCAAGCATACAACCAAACACTTGGTGTGCACCCGTTCACAAGCGCACAAACCCCAACCATTTAGGCCATAGAGCAAACATCCAGCATACATACATACACTAAGCCACAAGTCCAGTCACACGGACATATTACCAAACACTTAATGGGCATATTCACACAGCTAAGTTCACACATGCATTTCATCAAACATGTAGCAGGCATGTCATACAGGCATTTTATCAAACACTTTTCATGCAACACACAAACACCAGAAACACCAAAATCGCCATTGAAGGCCAACATTCATATAGGAGGTCACACCTATATGAATTTACATATAAATAATATAACAGATATAACTCACATTCTGCCCTAGGACCCTAGGACAGAGGAGGATTTAGGAAGAACAGAATCCCTACCTTACAACAGATCTTCCTTGCTCCCGCGCTAAACGCCGTCCTCCCCACTCAAGATGCTCCGGCAGCAACCAGCAACTCCCCTTCCTTCTCTCTCTCTAGCTCTCTCTCTCTCTCTCTACGACGGCTGCAGCAGCTGAAGTGAACCCTAAACCTAAAACAGAGAGCTTCTCCTCCTTATATAGACAACACAACATCAAAACGACGTAGTTTTGATTAAGTGAATCCTAGCATCAAAACGACGTAGTTTTGATCACACAAGTTAGCACCTTTCCGCACCCATATAGGCCAAAATACTCAGAATTTCAACATGGTCCTTTGGAGAAAGTTCCTTAGAATGTCAAAACCAAGGGAACCATGCAAAAATATGCCTGCACGCCAATTTGCACGTGAATTCCCCAATTCACGTGCAACTCCATATGCACTCCAAATGCTCTCAAACTTCACCCCTAGCCTCCTTGCATCATTTAGAAGACAACCACACTTGCACGTGAATTGGACCCATATCACGTGCACCTCACATACAAGTCCATTTGGCCTGAAACTTCTGTGGTAGATAGAGGACATCATTCTAAGCATCTTTCCTTTTGCACGTGAATTCATTGGAGTCCATTTACTAGGTCAAAATCTAGAAAAACTCTACTCATGAGGCAAAACTGACTAACTCAAGGTACGGGTCCTTACACTAGCACATCAACACTTTAATATTTAACTTAGCCGACCATCACACTAGACAAGGAATAACATAAACAACATCACATATAAGACTCCCCTTCATCCTCACACCACATTTAATATGCCGATACACCACACCTCATCCTCCTCTACGCATATGTCACAATACCCACACGTAGCAACTTCGCTATATACCTTTACCACAGATGCAATACATATAACAACACCATACCACATTTTCAACACATGTAACGAAACACAAAACAGCTAACACATAAGATGAACCACCATGCAAAACAAACACAAAACACATGAAGAGTAAAACATACTAGCCTTACACCTTCTCCCCTCCATAAAGCCTATTCCCCACAAAACACGAACCAATGGAATGGCCCTCTTTTTACCAATTGGATGCACCGAGTACGATCCTCGAAACCCTCTCATAGCCGATAGTTTAGTTCTAGAACACTGCACATTTTATACATGCGCATACTAGTTTCACAACATATCTTTTTTTTTTTACATAACTCGGTGTCTCCCAGACACCACAAGCATGACACATGGCTACTACTTGGCCATCCGAGAACTTAGAACACCCATATAGTCACTAACCAAAATTGGCAACGACCACTCTAGCCAACAAGAATACATCTCAAGGACGCAAGGACTCAAAGACTCAAAGAGCGAGCTATACTAGCTGTGTTGTCCTCCTTCAACCCCAACGCTTGGAAAGGTGACCATAGGAATATCCCTTTCATGCAGTACTCCAACACATACCTCCATCCAAATAAAAGCATATTTCTATTATTCAAGGTTGCCATGGAGGGGTCACACAATTACCCACAAGCCATCACTTCACGCCTCAAGCTCTACTAGCTAGCCAATCTAAATTCCCTCCCACTAGCAAATGGTAGCCTACAAGATTTGATTACTTTGATTATCCGTGGGTGCCAAAATTGAATACCACTCGCATATAAAATCAACACCCATCCATGTATTATTAGAACTGTTAGTTCCTTATTATTCTTTTAGTGTTATAAACATATTTATTCATTTTACCTATATTTTTTTTAACAGGTCACCAACCATATCCATTCGAAATGGTAACCTAAACGATCTCCTAAGCTTCACCTAACATAAAATTGTGGCTTAAAAGCCCTCCCGACGAGCATACCCCTCTATCACAGGCGACCTAATTCAATTGCCAAGAACTTAGCAATAAAAGGTTCACCCATCCTCACATAAACTAGTACGAGACTCAACCGACAACTGTTACTAAAGGGACACGATACCACCAATAAAAATGAAGTCTTATCACACGAGAATTGAAATCATACCCTTTACTAAGGAAAGTTCTGCCTTGCTTTTCTACTGGGCTCACTAGGTAGTCCTCCTTCCTCCAACTAAGACTCGACATTGGGCTTTACCCCTAGCTTGCTGAACTAGTCCTCTAGCATCACTCCTGGTCCTATAAAAGCAGACTGTACGAAGATGTCCTACTTTTCCACAGAGGTGAGACCGGTATTACTTCTTGGCACACTCTCTTTTCCAATGTCCCGGTTGTCCACAGCAGGCACAACCCTTTGGGAAACGGGACTCAAATGGGAGTGTTGGGAGTTGACCCCCATCTTGAAACTTGTGGCCCTTCTCAAATTGCACCCTCTGCCTCTTAGCTCCTTTCCGTTGATTGGGAAAATTTTGCTTCAGTTGATCCTCACCCAAGCTCTCAATGATATGGGTTGACAACTCTCGGCGTACCTCGCTCCTAATCAATTGTCGAATCGCATCCCTCACCTCTTGAATAATCGAGCTTAAGACACCAACCTCTGCCGTGATTAGATTATAACTTTCAGCCTACAACTCTCCCACTTGCCCAACCTGAGTTGCGGCCTCCTCTATTACCTCAATAGTCGCACGGTTTATAGTTTTCGGAGATATTGGCTACACGAAAAGGTAGCACCCCAAGTTAACACCCCTCTCTCAATGACAAAGCAGTTTGAGCTGCAACACGCATTATCACTACCTACACAAATCCATAGATTCACATTTCATAGACTATACAAATTTACACCCCATCACATTGCTCAAAGCCTTGCTTATTCCACACAATACCATACAAATCACATGCTCAATCATTCACAGAACACCAAGCTTCAAGTTCACAAGCACACAGTTTCAATACCACAAATTCTTTTCCTTGCTTTCATGCTCAAGTTATCACAAAATCAGAGTTGCACAATTAAAACTTTAACACGTTATTCATATTTTCCTATCACATTTAAAGCTTTATCATATTTATCCAAACAATCACATATAAACAACAAATGCAACTAGTGCCCTAATGCCAATGCATGCAAATCCAACCACAGGACTAGACTATCACAAGTACACCTTAGAGGTTCAAAGGGGACCATATTGATCAGGCATGTCCCTCCAGGCTCCTCCAAAGGACTCAAGATAACTAGATCCGCCCACTACCCTAGGCCAACTAGACCATGCTCTGATACCATATTGTCACGCCCCGAATTTCCAACCCAGGGAAACCGGTTCGTGACTCCCCTTTACCCATGCTATGGATAAGGGGTTGAAGTGAAATAACTCCACATAGGGTCACAACCCACATCAGAAACTCACCAAAGCAAAACAAATGACTTTATTAGATTTGAAACACAATGTCAACAAAACAAGCATGCATTTATTAGAATTGAGTCTCCTTTACAATATCTCCCCACTGGGGTTACAAGGCCTCACAAAAATAATATAATACAAATAACATTAAAAAAGCCACAAAACAAAATGGACTACCACCTTGGTGTTCCCACCTAACGCCTGTAGGTTCCTGAAAGAAAAGACATCACAGTAGGAGGGGTGAGCAACCATAGCTCAGTAGGGATCATGTCTCCCCAACCCATCCCATGCTCCTAGCACATGAGGGCGTGCACAAGTGCATTGTCGTGGCAATACTATTTGAACAGGTATAATCACATTTAAAAACATGTCAACACAACCACACATGCTCCATTTTCATAGCCACACAGGCTCACAATCTGCCACGGGCTTCCACAGCCACCGAGCTTCACATAACTAGCCACGGGCTTTCATAGCCACCGGGCATAAAACCAAACATATAACATACATCAGTCACACAAGCATAATATCAAACACTTAACTTGCATAGCCACACAGGCCCAATATCAAACAATATGCCATTGAAGGCTAACATCCATATAGGATATCACACCTATATGGATTTACATATAAATATATATATCCAGATAACCACAGATCACCTACCACAAGGCCTAAAACCTGGGATAGGTTCAAGGAACAGGACAAAACCCCTACCTTTGGAAGATACTTCACGCTCTTGCTTCCACGCCAAATGCCGTCCAACCACGAAAATGACAACGGCAGCCACGATCTAGAGCTCTCTCTCTCTCTCTCTCTCTCTCAACCTCCCTCTCTCTGTCTTTGCGATGGCTGCGGCGAAAGAACCCTAAAACCACAACACAAAGGGGCTCCTCCTCCTTATATAGACACCTCAACATCAAAACGACATAGTTTTGATTAAGTGAACCCCAACATCAAAACGACGTAGTTTTGATGGAACAGGCTACAACCTTCCCGCGTCCACACAAGACAAAATACCCATAATTTCAACATGGCTTTTTGGGAAAAGATTACTAGAATAACAAAACCAAGGTGATGATGCAAAAACATGGCTGCACGCCATAATGCACGTGATATCCCCATATCACGTGCAGCTCCAATTGATGTGAAATTCTTCCCCAAGGTTCCTTGTATCATGTAGAAGGCAGGCATACAATAACCTTCTTGCACGTGATATCCCATATCACGTGTAGCTCCAAATACCCTAAGATTTTGCCCCAAGCCTTATAACAACGTCTTGAAGGCTCCCATGCAAAAATATCCCTACCCATGACAAGCCATTGTCACGTACATTGTCACTTGCACCTCCCAAAGGTTCCCTCTTGGCTCATCTCTTACCTCAAACTTGCCCATCAACAAACAACGTGTTTTAGCTAATGTGTGTGGGAAGAAAAGTCCCTAAAACCCAACAATTGCCACCCCAAAAGGCAAAATTGTGACAAACTCCTCACATCTCAAAACACGGGTCATTACACGTACGAAGCCAAAGACTAATAAAATGGATAAACCCCATTTTTCCTTCAATTACAAACCAAATGGCTTCTACGTTTAGGTTTGCAATGGTTACGTAGTTCATTTCTGACTCATTGAGTGGATCAAACAAATAACAAAGATGAATATCGATAAATGATTAGAAGGACACATGTGGTACGTGGATCACTTGATGGGACATACTCCATGATGGTGAGTTACCTCTTACTCCACATCTGTTCGACGCATGTGAATAATGAACGCACAGAGTGAAAGACTATTTAAAACGAATAAACCTATTTTTGATTCAATTACAAACCAAGAGGCTACTATGTTTAGGTTTGCGGTTTTTATTTAATTCACTTATGATGCATTGAGTGGGCAATCAAATAACAAAGATTAATATCGATCAATGAAAAAAAGGACACATGATGTAAGTTGCTCATATCATGGTCATACTCCACGGCGATGAGGTTCTTTTTAGTTCGCATCTAGTCAATGCTTATCAATAACGAATGTTCGAAGCCAAAGACTATTAAAATTGATAAACCCCATTTTTGATTCAATTACAAACCAAATGGCATGTACGTTTAGGTTTGCATTGGTTACTTTGTTCATTTCTAACGAATTGAGTGGATCAATGAAATAACAAAGATGAATATCGATAAAGGATTAAAAGGACACATGATGTACGTAGTTCACTTGATGGGACATACTCCACGGCAGTGAGGTACCTCTGACTACGCATCTGTTCGACGCATGTAAATAACGAACGCATAGAGTCAAAGACTCCATTTAAAACGAATAACACTATTTTTGATTCAATTACAAACCAAGAGGCTAGTATGTTTAGGTTTGCATTGGTTATTTATTTCATTTCTGACTCATTGAGTAGATTAATCAAATAAGAAAGATTAATATCGATAAACAAATAAAAGGAGACATGATGTACGTTGTTCATATCATGGGTCATACTCCACAGCAATGAGGTTCTTCTTACTTCGCGTCTAGACATGCTTGTCAATAACGAACGTTCAAAGCCAAAAACTACTAAAATAGATAAACCCATTTTTCATTCAATTACAAACCCAATGGCATGTACGTTTAGGTTTACATTGGTTACCTAGTTCATTTCTGACGCAATGAGTGGATCAATCAAATAACAAAGATAAATATCGATAAACGATTAGAAGGACACATGATCTACGTAGTTCACTTGATAGGACATACTCCACGGCTATGAGGTACCTCTTACTCCACATCTGTTCGACCCATATGAATAACGAGCGCACAGAGTCGAAGACTCTATTTAAAATGAATAAATCCATTTTTGATTCAATTACAAACCAAGAGGCTAGTATGTTTAGGTTTCCGTTGGTTATCTATTTCATTTTTGATGCATTGAGTGGATCAATCGAATAACAAAGATTAATATCGATAAATGAATAAAAGGACACACTATGTACGTTGTTCACGTCATGGTCATACTCCAGGTGGTGAGCTTCTTCTTACTTCGCATGTAGTCAACGCTTGTCAATAACGAACGTTCGAAGCCAAAGACTATTAAAATGGATATACCCCATTTTTCATTGAATTACAAACCAAATGGCTTGTACATTTAGGTTTGCATTGGTTACTTAATTCATTTCTGACGCATTGAGTGTATTAATCAAATAACAAAGATGAATATCGATAAACGATTAGAAGGACACATGATGTACGTGGTTCACTTGATGGGGCATACTCCACGACAGTGAGGTACGTCTTACTCCGCATTTGATCGACGCATGTGAATAACGAATGCACACAGTGAAAGACTCTATTTAAAGGGAACAAACATATTTTTGATTCAATTGTAAACCAAAAGGCTAGTACATTTAGGATTGCATTGGTTATTTAGTTCATTTCTGACACATTGAGTGGATCAATCAAATAACAAAGGTTAATATCGATAGATGAATAAATGGACACATGATGTATGTTGTTCATAACATGGGTCGTACTCCACGGCGATGAGGTTCTTCTTACATCCCGTCTAGTGAATGCTTGTCAATAACGAACATACAAAGCCAAAGACTAATAAAATGGATAAGTCACATTTTTCATTCAATTACAAACCAAATGGCAGGTACGTTCAGGTTTGCATTGGTTACATAGTTAATTTGTGACGGATTGAGTGGATCAATCAAATAACAAAGATGAATATCGATAAACGATTAAAAGGACACATGATATACATGGTTCACTTAATGGGACATACTCCACGGCTATGAGGTACCTCTTACCCCGTATCTCTTCTACGCATGTGAATAACGAGCGCACGGAGTCAAAGTCTCTATTTAAAACGAATAAACCAATTTTTGATTCAATTACAAACCAAGAGGCTAGTATGTTTAGGTTTGCATTGGTTATTTATTCAATTTCTGACACATTGAGTGGATCAATCAAATAAAAATTAATATCGATAAATGAATAAAAGGACACATGATATACGTTGTTCACATCATGGTCATAGTCCTCGGTGGTGAGGTTCTTCTTACTTCTAATCTAGTCAATGCTCGTCAATAACAAATGTTCGAAGCCAAAGACTATTAAAATGGATATACCCCATTTTTCATTCAATTACAAACCAAATGGGTTGTACGTTTAGGTTTGCATTGGTTACCTAGTTCATTTCTGACGCATTGAGTGCATCAATCAAATAACAAAGATGAATATTGATAAACGATTAGGACACATGATGTGCGTGGTTCACTTGATGGGACATACTCCATGATAGTGAGCGACCTCTTATTCCGCCCAAGATCGACGAATGTAAATAACATGCACTCGAAGTCAAATACTCTATTTAAAACGAATAAAATTATTTTTGATTCAATTACAAACCAAGGCGCTAGTATGTTTGCGTTTGAGTTGGTTTTTTTGTTCATTTCTGACGCATTGAGTGGGCCAATCAAATAACAAATATTAATATCAATAAATGTATAAAAGGACACATTATGTACGTTGTTCCCATCATGGTCATACTCCCATGGCGGTGAGGTTCTTCTTACTTCGCATCTACTCAATGGTAGTCAATAACGAATGTTCGAAGCCAAAGACTATCAAAACGGATATACCCCATTTTTCATTCAATTACAAACCAAATGGCTTATACGTTTAGGTTTGCATTGGTTACCTAGTTCATTTCTAACGCATTGAGTGCATCAATCAAATAACAAAGATGAATATCGATAAACGATTAGGACACATGATCTACGTGGTTCACTTGATGGGACATACTCCATGATAGTGAGCGACCTCTTATTCCGCCTTAGATCGACGAATGTAAATAACAAACGCACGAAGTCAAGCACTCTATTTAAAACAAATAAACCTATTTTTGATTCAATTACAAACCAATGGGCTAGTATGTTTACGTTTGAGTTGGTTTTTCAGTTCATTTGTGACGCATTGAGTGAGTCAATCAAATAACAAATATTAATATCGATAAATGAATAAAAGGACACATGATGTACGTTGTTCCCATCATGGTCATACTCCACGACGGTGAGGTTCTTCTTACTTCGCATTTAGTCAATAGTTGTCAATAACGAATGTTCGAAGCCAAAGACTATTAAAATGGATATACCCCATTTTTCATTCAATTACAAACCAAATGCTTGTACGTTTAGGTTTGCATTGGTTACCTAGTTCATTTCTGACGCATTGAGTGCATCAATCAAATAACAAAGATGAATATCGATAAACGATTAGGACACATGATGTACGTGGTTCACTTGATGGGACATACTCTCCATGATAGTGAGCGACCTCTTATTCTGCCTTAGATCGACAAATGTAAATAACAAATGCATGAAGTCAAAGACTCTATTTAAAACGAATAAACCTATTTTTGATTCAATTACAAACCAAGGGGCTAGTATGTTTACGTTTGAGTTGGTTTTTCAGTTCATTTCTGACGCATTATGTGGGTCAATCAAATAACAAATATTAATATCGATCAATGAATAAAAGGACACATGATGTACGTTGTTCCCATCATGGTCATACTCCACGGCGGTGAGGTTCTTCTTACTTCGCATCTAGTCAATGGTTATCAATAACGAACGTTCGATGCCAATGACTATTAAAATGGATGTACCCCATTTTTCATACAATTACAAACCAAATGGCTTGTACGTTTGGGTTTGCATTGGTTACCTAGTTTATTTCTAACGCATTGAGTGCATCAATCAAATAACAAAGATGAATATCCATAAACAATTAGAAGGACACATGATGTACGTCGTTCACTTGATGGGACATACTCCACAGCTATGAGGTACGTCGTACTCTGCATCTGTTCGACTCATGTGAATAATGAGTGCACGGAGTCAAAGACTCTATTTAAAACGAATAAACCTATTTTTTATGCATTTATAAACCAACAGGCTAGTATGTTTAGGTTTCCATTGGTTATCTATTTCATTTTTGATGCATTGAGTGGATCAATCAAATAACAAAGATTAATATCGATAAATGAATAAAAGCACACTTTATGTACGTTGTTCACATCATGGTCATACTCCACGGCGGTGAGGTTCTTCTTACTTCGCATGTAGTTAACGCTTGTCAGTAACGAACGTTCGAAGCCAAAGACTATTAAAATGGATAAACCCCATTTTTCATTGAATTACAAACCAAATGTTTTGTACATTTAGGTTTGCATTGGTTACTTAGCTCATTTCTGACGCATTGAGTGGATCAACCAAATAACAAAGATGAATATCAATAAACGATTAGAAGGACACATGATGTATGTGGTTCACTTGATGGGACATACACCACGACAGTGAGGTACCTCTTACTCTGCATTCGATCGACGCATGTGAATAACGAATACACCGAATGAAAGACTCTATTTAAAAGGAACAAACAGGTTTTTGGTTCAATTGTAAACCGAAAGGCTAGTACGTTTAGGATTGCTTTGGTTATTTAGTTCATTTCTGACACATTGAGTGGATCAATCAAATAATGAAGGTTAATATCAATAGATGAATAAATGGACACATGATGTATGTTGTTCACAACATGGGTCGTACTCCACGACGATGAGGTTCTTCTTACTTCCCGTCTAGTCAACGCTTGCCAATAACGAGCGTACGAAGCCAAAGACTATTAAAATTGATATACCCCATTTTTCATTCAATTACAAACCAAATGGCTTGTACGTGTAGGTTTGCATTGGTTACCTAGTTCATTTCTGATGCATCGAGTGCATCAATAAAATAACAAAGATTAATATCGATAAACAATTAGAAGGACACATGATGTACGTCGTTCACTTGATGGGACATACTCCACGGCTATGAGGTACATCGTACCCCGCATCTGTTCGACTCATGTGAATAACGAGCGCACGGAGTGAAAAACTCTATTTAAAACGAATAAACCTATTTTTTATTCAATTATAAACCAACAGGCTAGTATGTTTACGTTTCCATTGGTTATTTATTTCTTTTTTGATGCATTGAATGGATCAATCAAATAACAAAGATTAATATCGATAAATGAATAAAAGCACACTATATGTACGTTGTTCACATCATGGTCATACTCCACGGCGGTGAGGTTCTTCTTACTTCGCATGTAGTTAACGCTTGTCAATAACGAACATTCGAAGCCAAAGACTATTAAAATGGATAAACCTCATTTTTCATTGAATTACAAACCAAATGGTTTGTACGTTTAGGTTTGCATTGGTTACTTAGTTCATTTCTAACGCATTGAGTGAATCAATCAAATAACAAAGATGAATATCGATAAACGATTAGAAGGACACAAGATGAACGTGGTTCACTTGATGGGACATACACCACGACAGTGAGGTACCTCTTACTCCGCATTTGATCGACGTATGTGAATAACGAATGCACAGAGTGAAAGACTCTATTTAAAAGGAACGAACATATTTTGGATTCAATTGTAAACCAAAAGGCTAGTACATTTAGGATTGCTTTGGTTATTTACTTCATTTCTAACACATTGAGTGGATCAATCAAATAACAAAGGTTAATATCGATAGATGAATAAATGGACACATGATGTATGTTGTTCACAACATGGGTCGTACTCCACGGCGATGAGGTTTTTCTTACTTCCCATCTAGTCAACACTTGTCAATAACGAACGTACGAAGCCAAAGACTATTAAAATGGATATACCCCATTTTTCATTCAATTACAAACTAAATGGCTTGTACGTGTAGGTTTGCATTGGTTACCTAGTTCATTTCTGACGCATCGAGTGCATCAATAAAATAACAAAGATGAATATTGATAAACAATTAGAAGGACACATGATGTACGTCGTTCACTTGATGGGACATACTCCACGGCTATGAGGTACATCGTACCCCGCATCTGTTCGACTCATGTGAATAACGAGCGCACGGAGTGAAAGACTCTATTTAAAATGAATAAACCTATTTTTTATTCAATTACAAACCAACAGGCTAGTATGTTTACGTTTCCATTGGTTATTTATTTCATTTTTGACGCATTGAGTGGATCAATCAAATAAGAAAGATTAAAATCGATAAATGAATAAAAGCACACTTTATGTACGTTGTTCACATCATGGTCATACTCCACGGCGGTGAGGTTCTTCTTACTTCGCATGTTCAATAACGAACATTCGAAGCCAAAGACTATTAAAATGGATAAACCCCATTTTTCATTGAATTACATACCAAATGGTTTGTACGTTTAGGTTTGCATTGGTTACTTAGTTCATTTCTGACGCAATGAGTGGATCAACCAAATAACAAAGATGAATATCAATAAACGATTAGAAGGACACATGATGTACGTGGTTCACTTGATGGGACATACTCCACGACAGTGAGGTACCTCTTACTCTGCATTTGATCGACGCATGTGAATAACAAATGCACATAGTGAAAGACTCTATTTAAAAGGAACAAACATATTTTTGATTCAATTGTACACCAAATGCTAGTATGTTTAGGTTTGCGTTTGTTATTTATTTCATTTCTGACGCATTGAGTGGATCAATCAAATAAGAAAGATTAATATCGATAAACAAATAAAAGGAGACATGACGTACGTTGTTCACATCATGGGTCGTACTCCACAGCAATGAGGTTCTTCTTAATTCACGTCTAGACACGCATGTCAATAACGAACGTTCGAAGCCAAAAACTATTAAAATAGATATACCCATTTTTCCTTCAATTACAAACCCAATGGCATGTACGTTTAGGTTTACATTGGTTACCTAGTTCATTTCTGACGCATTGAGTGGATCAATCAAATAACAAAGATGAATATCGATAAACGATTAGAAGGACACATGATGTATGTAGTTCACTTGATGGGATGTACTCCACGGCTATGAGGTACCTCTTACTCCGCATCTGTTCAACTCATGTGAATAACCAACGCACGGAGTCGAAGACTCTTTTTAAAAAGAATAAATCTATTTTTGATTGAATTAGAAACCAAGAGGATAGTATGTTTAGGTTTGCATTGGTTATTTATTTCATTTCTGACACATTGAGTGGATCAATCAAATAAAAATTAATATCGAGAAATGAATAAAAGGACACATGATATACGTTGTTCACATCATGGTCATGCTCCACGGCGGTGAGGTTCTTCTTACTTCGCATGTAGTCAACGCTTGTCAATAACAAACGTTCGAAGCCAAAGACTATTAAAATGGATATACCCCATTCTTCATTGAATTACAAACCAATTGGCGTGTACGTTTAGGTTTGCATTGGTTACTTAATTCATTTCTGACGCATTGAGTGGATCAATCAAATAACAAAGATGAATATCGATAAACGATTAGAAGGACACATGATGTATGTGGTTCACTTGATGGGGCATACTCCACGACAGTGAGGTACGTCTTACTCCGCATTTGATCGACGCATGTGAATAACGAATGCACAGAGTGAAAGACTCTACTTGAAGGGAGCAAACATATTTTTGATTCAATTATAAACCAAAAGGCTAGTACAATTAGGATTGCATTGGTTATTTAGTTCATTTCTGACAAATTGAGTGGATCAATCAAATAACAAAGGTTAATACCGATAGGTGAATAAATGGACACATTATGTATGTTGTTCACAACATGGGTCGTACTCCACGGCGATGAGGTTCTTCTTACTTCCCGTCTAGTGAACGCTAGTCAATAACGAAGGTACAAAGCCCAAGACTAATAAAATGGATAATCCCCATTTTTCATTCAATTACAAACCAAATGGCAGGTACGTTCAGGTTTACGTTGGTTACATAGTTCATTTCTGACGCATTGAGTGGATCAATCAAATAACAAAGATGAATATCGATAAACGATTAAAAGGACACATGATGTATGTGGTTCACTTAATGGGACATACTCCCCGGCTATGAGGTACCTCTTACTCCGCATATGTTCTACGCATGTGAATAACGAGCGCACGGAGTGAAAGACTCTATTTAAAACGAATAAACGAATTTTTGATTCAATCACAAACCAAGAGGCTAGTATTTTCAGGTCTGCGTTGGTTATTTATTTCATTTCTGACACATTGAGTAGATCAATCAAATAACAATAAATATCGATAAATGAATAAAAGGACACATGATATACGTTGTCCACATCATGGTCATACTCCACGGCGGTGAGGTTCTTCTTACTTCGCATCTAGTCAATGCTTGTCAATAACGAATATTCGAAGCCAAAGACTATTAAAATTGATATACCCCATTTGTCATTCAATTACAAACCAAATGGCGTGTACGTTTAGGTTTGCATTGGTTACCTAGTTCATTTCTAATGCATTGAGTGCATCAATGAAATAACAAAGATGAATATCGATAAACGATTAGAAGGACACATGATGTACGTGGTTCACTTGATGGGACATACTCCATGATAGTGAGCGACCTCTTATTCCGCATTAGATCGACGAATGTAAATAACAAACGCACGAAGTCAAAGACTCTATTTAAAACGAATAAACCTATTTTTGATTCAATTACAAACCAAGGGGCTAGTATGTTTACGTTTGAGTCAGTTTTTTAGTTCATTTCTGACGCATTGAGTGGGTCAATCAAATAACAAAGATTAATATCGATAAATGAATAAAAGGACACATGATGTACGTTGTTCCCATCATGGTCCTACTCCACGGCGGTGAGGTTCTTCTTACTTCGCATCTAGTCAACGCCTGTCAATAACGAATGTTCGAAGCCAAAGACTATTCAAATGGATATACCCCATTTTTCATTCAATTAGAAACCAAATGGCTTGTACGTTTAGGTTTGCATTGGTTACCTAGTTCATTTCTAACGCGTTGAGTGCATCAATCAAATAACAAAGATGAATATCGATAAACGATTAGGAGGACACATGATGTACATGGTCCACTTGATGGGACATACTCCATGGCTATGAGGGTACCTCTTACTCCACATCTGTTCAAGTCATGTGAATAACGAGCACACGGAGTCAGACTCTATTTAAAATGAATAAACCTATTTTTGATTCAATTACAAACCTAGAGGCTAGTATGTTTAGGTTTTCGTTGGTTATGTATTTCATTTTTGATGCATTGAGTGGATCAATCAAATAACAAAGATTGATATCGATAAATGAATAAAAGGACACACTATGTATGTTCTTTACATCATGGTCATACTCCACAGCGGTGAGGTTCTTCTTATTTCGCATATTGTTAACGCTTGTCAATAACGAACATTCGAAGCCAAAGACTATTAAAATGGATAAATCCCATTTTTCATTGAATTACAAACCAAATGGCATGTACGTTTTGGTTTGCATTGGTTACCTAGTTCATTTCTTACGCATTGAGTGCATCAATCAAAGAACAAAGATAAATATCGATAAACGATTAGAAGGACACATGATGTATGTGGTTCACTTGATGGGTGATAACGTGCATTTTATGCAGTTATTCTTGTATTTATTTAGGATATTTAAGAGCATGATTAGAGCCTTATTGCTTCATATATCATATATATTTGCTCTAACCCCTAGGAAGATGTTATTTACAAATACATGCATTTTTAAGCTGTTTTGGCAGATTTTAGAGCTCACTTTTGACATAGTAGATGGCCTCAAACAATTGGCGTGCAAGAACAAAAGTTGCTTAGAATGATGTCCTCTACTTACCACAGAAATTTCAGAGCATTTGGAGCTGCACGTGAATTCACCCCTTTCACGTGCAAGCCTATTTTTGCTTCTCAGGCCTCTACAGGATGCAAGGAAGCTTGGGGAGAAGTTTGAGCTGATTTGGAGCTGCATGTGAATTCCCCATATCACGTGCAAATTCACGTGCAGAGATATTTTTGGACCGATCCTATTGTTTTTCCATGCTGATCATTTGTTTCTGGAGGCCCATGTCCAAATTGTGGATCGAAGATAGAGATTTTAAAGTTTAAAGTGTCACTTATCAAAACTACGTCGTTTTGATAAATGGGCTAGGGTACACACCTCAAGGCCCATCCAACCTCTATAAATAACGAGCGCACGGAGTCGAAAACTCTTTTTAAAAAGAATAAATCTATTTTTGATTGAATTAGAAACCAAGAGGCTAGTATGTTTAGGTTTGCGTTGGTTATTTATTTCATTTCTGACACATTGAGTGGATCAATCAAATAAAAATTAATATCGAGAAATGAATAAAAGGACACATGATATACGTTGTTCACATCATGGTCATACTCCACGGCGGTGAGGTTCTTCTTACTTCGCATGTAGTCAATGCTTGTCAATAACGAACGTTCGAAGCCAAAGACTATTAAAATGGATATACCCCATTTTTCATTGAATTACAAACCATATGGCGTGTACGTTTAGGTTTGCATTGGTTACTTAATTCATTTCTGACGCATTGAGTGGATCAATCAAATAACAAAGATAAATATTGATAATCGATTAGAAGGACACATGATGTACGTGGTTCACTTGATGGGGCATACTGCACGACAGTGAGGTACCTCTTAGTCCACATTTGATCGACGCATGTGAATAATGAATGCACACAATGAAAGACTTTATTCAAAGGGAACAAACATATTTTTGATTCAGTTATAAACCAAAAGGCTAGTACATTTAGGATTCCATTGGCTATTTAGTTCATTTCTGACACATTGAGTGGATCAATCAAATAACAAAGGTTAATACCGATAGATGAATAAATGGACACATGATGTATGTTGTTCACAACATGGGTCATACTCCACGGCGATGAGGTTCTTCCTACTTCCCGTCTAGTGAACGCTTATCAGTAACGAACGTACAATGCCCAAGACTAATAAAATGGACAATCCCCATTTTTCATTGAATTACAAACCAAATGGCAGGTACGTTCATGTTTGCATTGGTTACATAGTTCATTTCTGACGCATTGAGTGGATCAATCAAATAACAAAGATGAATATCGATAAACGATTAAAAGGACACATGATGTACGTGGTTCAATTAATGGGACATACTCCCCGGCTATGAGGTACCTCTTACTCCGCATCTGTTCTACACATGTGAATAACGAGCGCACGGAGTCAAAGACTCTATTTAAAACGAATAAACCAATTTTTGATTCAATTACAAACCAAGAGGCTAGTATGCTTAGGTCTGCGTTGGTTATTTATTTCATTTCTGACACATTGAGTAGATCAATCAAGTAACAATTAATATCGATAAATGAATAAACGGACACATGATATACGTTGTTCACATCGTGATCATACTCCACGGTGGTAAGGTTCTTCTTACTTCGCATCTAGTCAATGCTTGTCAATAACGAATGTTCGAAGCTAAAGACTATTAAAATGGATATATCCCATTTTTCATTCAATTACAAACCAAATGGCAGGTACGTTCAGGTTTGCATTGGTTACATAGTTCATTTCTGACGCATTGAGTATATGAATCAAATAACAAAGATGAATATTGATAACGCTTAAATGGACACATGATGTACATGGTTCACTTAATGGGACATACTCCACGGCTATGAGGTACCTCTTACTCGGCATCTGTTATACGCACGTGAATAACGAGCGCACGGAGTCAAAGACTCTATTTAAAACGAATAAAATTATTTTTGATTCAATTACAAACCAAGAGGCTAGTATGTTTAGGTTTGCGTTGGTTATTTATTTCATTTCTGACACATTGAGTGGATCAATCAAATAAGAAAGATTAATATCAATAAATGAATAAAAGGACACATGTTGTTGACAGACAAGATTTTTAGCCTCTCTAAAAGAGCTAGCTAATGTCGTTAAATCTCTCTTCAAAATAATAAATTCCCTAAGTTTGCACTAAAAGAATAGCAGCAAGAAAGGGGTCGAACCCACAGGGATTAACCTAGTTCTCTAGTTCTCAAATCAAATCACCCAATTACTCTTGTTCTATAAAATGTCTTGGCAAAAAGTTTTCTTTTTTAAACTAAAGATCTAATTTTTATTTGGTTTTCTGAATAAACAAAGAAAGTAAACTGATTTTGGAATTAAGATTCAAGGATTAAAAGCATCTAGGGTCACAATTTCACCTTCCTATGTTATCTCTACTGGTTCATGGTATTAGGGTTGTCTGATTGAAAACATGCTAAACATAAGCCAAGGACAACAAATGGTCATTGAGGTCCTTTTAAGAGTTGTATGCCAGAATGGTCATCTAAACACACAAACATGCAAAGCCAATAAATCATACTTGCAAAAGGATAATGATCACACCAATTACAAATAAGTTATGAATCTCAATCCGCCCCAGACTAGGGCTAAGAATACCAAGGTGTACATCCAAAGATAGAACTTAAGAACAGATTCATAAAACATGCAAAACTCAATCATCCAAAACCCAATATTCATAAACACAGCAAAGCAATAAGGGGGCTACATTGCTCCCCTAGATTAAAAGAACTACTCACGCATGATTACAAGCAAACACGTAGCAGAAAAGCTCAACATCTTCTTCTTGATCACGCGCACAGCAAAGCTTCAAATCCAGGCTCCAAAATCCGCGACGGCTGCTGCGACGGCTGCTCTCCTAGGTCAAGGAGCACCTCCAAGTCGTGGAGCCTCTCTCTCTCTCTAAAACGTGTAGGGGGGTTAGGTCTGGCTAGCAAGGGCGTGGAGGCTTGTATTTATAGAGTTTGGATGGGCTTTGAGGTGTGTACCCTAGCCCATCTATCAAAACGGCGTAGTTTTGATAAGTGACACTCGAAACATTAAAAACTCTATCTTCCATCCACAATTTGGACTTGGGCCTTCAGGAACAAATGATCAGCATGGAAAAACGATTGGATCGGTCCAAAAATATCTCTGCACGCCAATTTGCACGTGATATGGTGAATTCACGTGCACCTCCAAATCAGCTCAAACTTCTCCCCAAGCTTCCGTGCATCCTGTAGAGGCCTGAGAGGCAAAAATAGGCTTGCACGTGAATTGGGTGAATTCACGTTCAGCTCCAAATGCTCTGAAATTTCTGTGGTAGGTAGATGACATCATTCTAAGAAACTTTTGTTCTTGCACGCAAATTGTTTGAGGCCATCTACTATGTCAAAAGTGAGGTCCAAAATCTGCCAAAACAGCTTAAAAACGCATGTATTTGCAACTAGCATCTTCCTAGGGGTTAGAGCAAATATATATGATATATGAAGCAATAAGGCTCTAATCATGCTCTTAAACATCCTAAATAAACACTAGAATAACGGCATAAAATGCACGTTATCAGTTGTACGTTGTTCACATCATGGTCTTACTCCACAGCGGTGAGGTTCTTCTTACTTCACATCTAGTCAATGCTTGTCAATAACGAACGTTCGAAGCCCAAGACTATTAAAATGGATAAACCCCATTTTTCATTCAATTTGAAACCAAATGGCTTGTACGTTTAGGTTTGCATTGGTTTTTTTTTTTTGAAAAATAAAGAATAAATTAATTGGGAAAAATTACAAAGGTCAAAAAAAGGGGGCATACCCCTAGAGAAAAGACAACAAAGACCCTAGTGCAGGATAGCACCAACAGGTAAGAATAACAACCAATGCTCAACCCTCAGGAATTTTCCATAATTGCAGCAAATGAGTATTAAAGCGCGAATGAGAGACAAGATTTTTAGCCTCTCTAAAAGAGCTAGCTATTGTCGTTAAATCTCTCTTCAAAATAATAAATTCCCTAAGTTTGCACTAAAAGAATAGCAGCAAGCAAGGGGTCGAACCCACAGGGATTAGCCTAGTTTTCTAGTTCACAAATCAAAACACCCAATTACTCTTGTTCTATAAAATGTCTTGGCAAAAAGTTTTCTTTTTTAAACTAAAGATCTAATTTTTATGTGGTTTTCTGAATAAACAAAGAAAGTAAACTGATTTTAGGATTAAGTTTCAAGGATTAAAAGCATCTAGGGTCACAATTTCACCTCCCTATGTTATCTCTACTGGTTCATGATATTATGGTTGTCTGATTGAAAACATGCTAAACATAAGCCAAGGACAACAAATGGTCATTGAGGTCCTTTTAAGAGTTGTATGCCAGAATGGTCATCTAAACACACAAACATGCAAAGCCAATAAATCATACTTGCAAAAGGATAATGATCACACCAATTACAAATAAGTTATGAATCTCAATCTGCCTTCGACTAGGGCTAAGAATATCAAGGTGTACATCCAAAGATAGAACTTAAGAACAGATTCATAAAACATGCAAAACTTCAATCATCCAAACCCAATATTCATAAACACAGCAAAGCAACAAGGGGGCTACATTGCTCCCCTAGATTATAAGACTACTCACGCATGATTACAAGCAAAACCATAGCAGAAAAGCTCAACATCTTCTTCTTGATCACACGCACAGCAAAGCTTCAAATCCAGGCTCCAAAATCCGCGACGGCTGCTGCGACGGCTGCGACGGCTGCTGCGACGGCTGCTCTCCTAGGTCAAGGAGCACCTCCAAGTCGTGGAGCCTCTCTCTCTCTCTCTAAAACGTGTAGGGGGGTTAGGCATGGCTAGCAAAGGCGTGGAGGCTTGTATTTATAGAGTTTGGATGGGCTTTGAGGTGTGTAACCTAGCCCACTTGTCAAAACGGCGTAGTTTTGATAAGTAACACTCGAAACATTAAAAACTCTATCTTCCATCCACAATTTGGACTTGGGCCTTCAGGAACAAATGATCAGCATGGAAAAACGATTGGATCGGTCCAAAAATATCTCTGCACGCCAATTTGCACGTGATATGGTGAATTCACGTGCACCTCCAAATCAGCTCAAACTTCTCCCCAAGCTTCCTTGCATCCTATAGAGGCCTGAGAGGCAAAAATAGGCTTGCACGTGAAATGGGTGAATTCACGTTCAGCTCCAAATGCTCTGAAATTTCTGTGGTAGGTAGATGACATCATTCTAAGAAACTTTTGTTCTTGCACGCAAATTGTTTGAGGCCATCTACTATGTCAAAAGTAAGGTACAAAATCTGCCAAAACAGCTTAAAAACGCATGTATTTGCAAATAGTATCTTCCTAGGGGTTAGAGCAAATATATATGATATATGAAGCAATAAGGCTCTAATCATGCTCTTAAACATCCTAAATAAACACTAGAATAACGGCATAAAATGCACGTTATCAAATACACCACACTTGAACCATTGCTTGTCCTCAAGCAAAAAACATACAAGCATGCAAAAATAAAATAAACACGCAGTCAAACGGAAGAAAAATAAAATAACAATCAAGAAGAATCATGGTTTCCTAAGCAGGCAACTCTATCATGATGAAATGAGAATTTAAGCATCAAAATGAGTCGTAACTTAGTTAATTCATGTCCATATCCCTAAGTCCAACAACCATGCAATATCACCACTTAAATTTCGAGATATGAGCAAGCAATCCTGATAACGTGCATTTTATGCCGTTATTCTAGTGTTTATTTAGGATGTTTAAGAGCATGATTAGAGCCTTATTGCTTCATATATCATATATATTTGCTCTAACCCCTAGGAAGATGCTAGTTGCAAATACATGCGCTTTTAAGTTGTTTTGGCAGGTTTTGGACCTCACTTTTGACATAGTAGATGACCTCAAACAATTGGCGTGCAAGAACAAAAGTTGCTTAGAATGATGGCCTCTACCTACCAGGAGAAATTTCAGAGCATTTGGAGCTAATTTGGAGTTGCACGTGAATTCACCCATATCACGTGCAAGCATATTTTTGCCTCTTAGGCCTCTACATGATGCAAGGAAGCTTGGGGAGAAGTTTGAGCTGATTTGGAGGTGCACGTGAATTCACCATATCACGTGCAAATTGGCGTGCAGAGATATTTTTGGACCGATCCAATCGTTTTTCCATGCCGATCATTTGTTCCTGAAGGCCCAAGTCCAAATTGTGGATGGAAGATAGAGTTTTTAATGTTTCAAGTGTTACTTATCAAAACTACGCCGTTTTGATAAGTGGGCTAGGTTACACACCTCAAGGCCCATCCAAACTCTATAAATAAGAGCTCTACGCCCTCTCGCTGTGCATGCCTAACCCCCACACACGTTTTAGAGAGAGAGAGAGGCTCCACGTCTTGGAGGCTGTCCTTGACCTAGGAGAGCAGCCGTCGCAGCCGTCGCGGATTTTGGAGCCTGGATTTGAAGCTTTCTTTGTGCGCGTGATCAAGAAGAAGATGTTTAGCTTTTCTGCTATGGTTTTGCTTGTAATCATGCGTGAGTAGTCTTTTAATCTAGGGGAGCAATGTAGCCCCCTTGTTGCTTTGCTATGTTTATGAATATTGGGTTTGGATGATTGAGTTTTGCATGTTTTATGAATCTGTTCTTAATTCTATCTTTGGATGTACACCTTGGTATTCTTAGCCCTAGTCTGGGGCGGATTGAGATTCATAACTTATTTGTAATTGGTGTGATCATTATCCTTTTGCAAGTATGATTTATTGGCTTTGCATGTTTGTGTGTTTAGATGACCATTCTGGCATACAACTCTTAAAAGGACCTCAATGACCATTTGTTGTCCTTGGCTTATGTTTAGCATGTTTTCAATCGGACAACCCTAATACCATGAACCAGTAGAGATAACATAGGGAGGTGAAATTGTGACCCTAGATGCTTTTAATCCTTGATTCTTAATCCTAAAATCAGTTTACTTTCTTTGTTTATTCAGAAAACCACATAAAAATTAGATCTTTAGTTTAAAAAAGAAAACTTTTTGCCAAGACATTTTATAGAACAAGAGTAATTGGGTGATTTGATTTGAGAACTAGAGAACTAGGTTAATCCTCGTGGGTTCGACCCCTTTCTTGTCGCTATTCTTTTAGTGCAAACTTAGGGAATTTATTATTTTGAAGAGAGATTTAACGACATTAGCTAGCTCTTTTAGAGAGGCTAAAAAATCTTGTCCGGTCAAATTGGCGCCGTTGCCGGGGATTCAACGGTTAACTAGTTTTGAAAATCAACATTGAGTGAAATTGTTTGAATTCTGATCTTGGTGTTTTATTTTGTCTTTACTTTTCTGTTATTTTGTGTTCTTTATTTGTTTATTTTGCATTGTTCGGAGTCTCTGGGTGTGTTCTTGTTGTTGTTTACAGGAACATACATCAAGGATTCCTAGTTGTGCATGCAAAGAGAGGAGGATATACAATTTACGCGGGAACCTGAAAGGTTGTTCGAGCTCGTCGTAGAGCAGCTAGGGGAAGCAACACGTGAGGCGGAAGAAGCATTGCAAGGCTTGGAGCAATCCGTAGGCGACTTGATGGCAGATCTCAGACCTGATGGTGGTGCACCGCAAGGAGGGGCCAATTACAATGGACAATATCCAGAAGAAGAGGGTAATAGGTTTATGCCCAGAACCTTCTTAGATTATGCGAGGCCAATGATGTCAGACCACTATTCTGGGATTCGGCAGACAAGAGTCCAAGCGAATAGCTTCGGTGGCCGGCATTGATCAACATGGTGAGCAACAACGCGTTTGGAGGAACAGCCGTGGATGATCCACACCAGCATTTGATGAGGTTCTACCAGGTGTGTGACACCATCAAAATCAACAATGTGTCGGAGGAGGCCATAAAGCTAAGGCTTTTCCCTTTCTCTTTAAGGGAAAGAGCTCTTGGCTGGTTCAACAGTCTGCCAACAGGTTCAATCAACACTTGGGAGGAGATGCAGACCAAGTTCATGTCAAAGTACTTCCCTCCTTCCAAGGTGATCCAGCTCAGAGGAGAGATTAGCAGGTTCAGGCAAGATGAGATGGAGACTCTTCATGAAGCTTGGGAGCGTTTCAAAGACTTAGTGAGAAGATGCCCTGATCATGGAAGACCCCGGTGGATTCAAATTGAATCTTTCTACACAGGTCTTCGGTCCCATTCACAAGACAAGGTGAATGCGGCTACTTGGAGGATGCTTGATGAACCTAGAGCCTGATGCAAGCAGAGAGCTATTGGAGAGGCTGTCATTAGCTGATTGGCAGTGGTCTAATGTGCGTACTTCAAAGCCAAGGGAGAAGATTGCTTCGATTGAAAATTCTTCCAATGATGTGCAAACACAGATTCAAGCTTTAGTGAAAGGCATGGAAGTATTGGCTCTTAAAGTTGAAGGATCACAAGCTTTACCAGTAGTTGAGCAGGGCTGGAGTGGAGCTGAAGAAGCAAATTATGTTGGAGGAAAGGGCTTGTACCAGAAACGACAATTTTATCCTCAACAACAACAACTAGGGTACAACCAGAATCGGCAGCAATCTCAACCATTTCGGAGAACTCGGAACCGAGGGGGAGATACCTCATTTCAAGTACAAATATGTGCCCCCGGGGATGAAGCAAAATCCGTATGCTACGGATAATTATTTGCACCCACCTCCCAGGATTCGAGCGAAGCTGACCTCGGCCTCAACAAGAAAGAGGAAGGGTATATCGGAATGTGGATGAGCCAACCAAAAGAGAGGATAATTTGGAGGAAAGGGTAGTCACACTAGAATCTTCAATTCAGAATATGGAGACTTCATTTAAGAGTATGGAGAAGTTACTTGTGAGCATGGCACAGAATGCTAATCAAAGGGTGTCCACCAACACTTTTCCAAGTGACACCGAGGTGAACCCCAAGGAGAGTTGCAAGGCTATCACTCTAAGGAGCGGGAAGACACTAAATGAAGCTGAAGAGCCTAAGAAGAAGACAATTCCAGAAGAACAAAGCGAGACCCTTGGAAGTCGATGACCAAGGAAAATCAGATAAGGTGAAGAAAGAGTGCAAGAGAAGAAGGACAAGCAGTGAGTCAAGACAGAATATTTGAAGAACGAAGCAAGAACTCAGGCCTAGTATGCCATTTCCTCGGAGGCCGAGGAACCAGAGGGGTTAAGAAGAAGAGTATGAGCGCTTCCTGAGTTTGTTCAAGAAGCTTGAGATTAATATTCCATTTGTGGAAGTTTTGGAGCGAGATGCCTAGGTACAGAAAATACATCAAAGATTTTGTGACGAAGAAGAGGAAATATGGGGATCATGAGACGGTGGCGATCACTAACGAGGTGAGCAGTGTTGTTCAACGAGTTTGCCCATCAAGCATAAAGATCCGGGCAGCTTTAATCTCCCTTGTGTGATTGGCAATGCACCGCAAAGACGAGGCCCTGTGTGATTTAGGAGCCAGCATCAATTTGATTTCCTTTGCTTTGTACAAGCGACTTGGGCTTAAGGGCATGAAGCCCACTTCCATATCATTGCGGTTCTTGACCGGTCTCTTGGAAGGCCTGAAGGGATAATTGAAGACGTGTTAGTCAAAGTGGGCTCCTTCATATTTCCAAGAGATTTTGTTGTTTTGGAGATGGAAGAAGATAGAGGAGTTCAGCTACTCCTTGGAAGACCGTTTCTCGAACAGGTTGTGCATTGATTGATGTTGCTCAAGGGCAGCTAACTCGAGAATTAATGAGGAAACCTTAGTCTTCCACATGGGGAAGGCTCTGCAAGGTCAAGAGGAGGAGGATTGCCTTTGGATTGAAGACCTTGAGGAATTGGTGGAAGATTACTTGGCGAAGAAATTACCACCACCAATGATGGAGCCCTTCACTTATGGAAGCTCAACAAGATGAAGAGATGTACTTGACAATTGAGGAAGATGAGCAAATTACAAACTCTTTGGAGCAAGCCGAGGAGGAAAAAAGAAGATGACATGCCTCCAGCTCCGAGCCGAAGGAACCGCCTGGACACCTAAGGTATGAATTTCTAGACTCTACAAATCAATTCCCTGTCATTGTTGCTTCTAATTTGAATGATGTGGAGTGTACTCAATTGTTAGAAGTCCTTAGGAAACACAAAAAGGCCCTAGGATGGAACATTGAAGACATTAGGGGTATTAGTCCAGGGATTTGCATGCATAAGATTTTAATGAATGATGACTTTAAACCCACTCCTGAGAGACAAAGAAGATTAAACCCTGCTATGAAAGAAGTTGTTAGAAAAGAAATTTTAAAATGGAAAAATGCGGGTATAATTTATGCTATTTCAGATAGTGAGTGGGTGAGTCCATTGCATGTTGTGCCCAAGAAAGGGGGCATGACCGTGATTAAGAATGAGAAAAATGAATTGATCCCATCTCGCACCGTGACGGGGTGGAGAGTGTGTGTTGACTATAGAAAGTTGAACAAGGCTACTAGGAAGGATCATTTTCCTCTTCCTTTCATTGACCAAATGTTGGATAGGTTAGCCGGCTATAGTCACCTTGCTTTTTAGATGGCTATTCCGGGTATAATCAGATCATGGTTAAGCCCGAGGACCAAGAAAAGACCACCTTCACGTGCCCTTTTGGCACTTTTGCATTTAGGAGAATGCCATTTGGGCTTTGTAATGCCCCCGCCACCTTTCAAAGGTGTATGATGGCTATTTTTCAGGGTTTGGTTGAGGAGATCATGGAGGTCTTCATGGATGACTTCTCGGTGTTTGGTTCCTCCTACCAACGGTGCTTGAGAAATCTAGATGTGGTCTTAGAGAGATGTGAGGAGAAGGAACTAGTCCTAAATTGGGAGAAATGCCATTTCATGGTAACAGAGGGGATAGTTCTAGGACACAAGGTGTCCGCACATGGTTTGGAGGTAGACAAGGCAAAAATCTCCACTATTGAGACTCGCCACCTCCAACCAATGAAAAAGGAGTGAGAAGTTTCCTTGGCCATGCTGGCTTTTATAGGAGATTTATTAAGGACTTCTCAAAAATTGCAAAACCCATGAGTAGGTTGTTAGAAAAAGACACTAGCTTTGAGTTTAATGCAGATTGCTTAGAAGCTTTCAACATCCTAAAGGGTAAGTTAGTCATCGCACTGTTATAGTTACACCTGACTGGGCTCAACCTTTTGAGCTAATGTGCGATGCGAGTGATTATCTTTGTGGGGGTAGTCTTAGGGCAAAGGCGAGAAAAGGTGTTTAGGGTCATTTACTATGCTAGTAAGACCTTAGATGATGCTCAACGTAACTATACCACCACCGAGAAAGAATTGCTAGTCGTGGTTTATGGCTGCAACAAGTTTAGACCCTACCTTTTGGGGTCTAAAGTCATTGTTTACACCGATCATGCTGCGTTGAAATATTTGTTTGCTAAAAAAGAAGCTAAGCCACGCTTGATTAGGTGGGTTCTCCTCTTACAGGAATTTGACCTTGAAATTAGAGACACAAAGGGAGCCCTAAATTTGTGGCTGACCACCTCTCCCGTGTGGAGAATGCACCTAAGTCTCTACCCATTGTAGATGACTTTCCTGATGAGAAGTTGTTTGAGGTGCATCATCTTCCTTGGTTTGTCGACATAGCAAATTATTTAGCCACCGGGTTCATACCCAAGCGGTTAGACTATCACCAAGAGAAAGAAATTGGTAGTGGATGCTAGGAAATACATTTGGGAAGACCCAATTCTTTATAGGAGGTGTCCAGACCAAATCATAAGAAAGTGTGTCCTTGAGGAGGAGGTAGATGACATAATACATCATTGTCATGCATCACATTATGGGGGCCACTTTGGGGTGCAAAGAAGCGTGGCTAAGATCATGCGGTGTGGCTTTTATTGGCCTCACATGGTGAAAGACACCTATGTCTACATCAAAAAGTGTGATAGATGTCAAAGGGTAGGTGGTTTGTCTAGGAAAAATGAGATGCCCTTAACTGGAATCCTTCCAGTTGAAATTTTTGACATTTGGGGCATTGACTTCATGGGGCCATTCCCCAATTCGATGGGTACTCATACATTTTGCTTGCTGTGGATTATGTGTCTAAGTGGGTAGAAGCTATTCCTACTAGAGTGAATGATGCTAGGGTTGTGACTCACTTCCTTACTAGGAACATCTTTAGCCGTTTTGGGACACCAAGGGCTATAATCGGTGATGAGGGTAGTCATTTCTGCAACAAATTGTTTGATAAATTATTGAACAAGTATGGTGTCACTCATAGGAAGTCTTTAGCTTACCACCCACAAGCTAATGGACAAGCGAAGTGTCCAACAGGGAGATTAAGGCCATTTTAGAGAAAACTGTTGGAGCCAATAGGAAAGATTGGTCTCAAAGGCTTGATGAAGCCTTATGGGCATATAGGACAGCTTACAAAACTCCCATTGGGATGTCACCTTACCGTATTCTATATGGTAAGGCATGTCACTTGCCTGTGGAACTAGAACACAAGGCTCATTGGGCCTTGAAGAAGTTAAATTTTAACCCACAAGAGATCAAGGAGCTTAGGATGACTCAATTAATTGAGTTAGATGAGCTTAGGTTGGATGCCTATGATAGTGCTAAATTCTACAAAGAAAGAACTAAGAAATGGCATGATAGGCAACTCAACAATGAACCTTTAACCTTAGGACAGAAAGTTCTTCTATTTAATACAAGGTTGAGGTTATTTCCTGGCAAATTAAGGTCCAAGTGGATGGGACCTTTTGTGATAGTTGATAAGAAGCCATATGGGAGCTTTGAGCTCCAAGTCGTAGATGGCAAGAAATTTTGGGTGAATGGCAATAGTTGAAACCTTACTTTGATTCAACTCAGAGGGAGATAGTTGATTCCCTCTCTTTCACCATTGCTTGATCATCACCTGAAAGTCTAGCTACCAGACTTTAAAATAAAGCCAGGTTGGGAGGCAACCCAATGTTTATTCTTTGTGTTTTATTTTATGTTATTTTCTCTTATTTGTTTTCTTCAATAAATTTGTTTGCAAGCTAACCATTGTGCAGGAGACTTTGTTCCTTTCTTAGCTAACCATGTGCAGGATGAGCAAATTTTTGGGTCCTGAACTTGTGGAATTGTTTTTAAAGTCAAAGTCAAGGAGCAAGGAGCAAGTGAAGCCCAAAAGTGCTTGAAGATGGGCTCAAACAATTCACGTGCAAGACTTAAAGGTGGTCCATAATGCATAAGCAACTCGGTGGAGAACTTTGGGCCGGTTTGGGCCGAACGTGAATTTGAACGTGAATTGCCCAATTCACGTGCACCTCCTTTTGAGCCGTAACTTCTGGAATGGTAGATGAAGACCATGTGATTCACGTTTACTCTTGCACGCGAATTGGCATTTGTCATATGGAGGCCCAAAAATGCAAAATACCGATTTTAGCCCTCCTAGAAGCTTCCCACAATTCACGTGCGAAGGAAGTATTGCTTACCAGCTCGGTGGGGACCTACCACCAAAGTTTGGGACGATTCGACTTGCACGCCAATTCAGCCAATTCACGTGCAGAGGGTATTTTGGTCGAACACTCGAAAAGTTAGGGGCACGTGTATCACGCCAATTGGAGCCTCTTTCCTTCGCACGCTATATAAAGGGAGGCCATCTTCAAAGGCTTCCACACCAAAATCACTCCCAGATCTGAGTATTAGAGAAGCTCCGCCCTTTTGCTCTCTTGCTCTTCGGTTTTCTGCTCTTGTTCTTATTTTCTCATTCCAAAGATGGTGCGCACAAGGAGGACGGCCAGGAGGAGGTGCACTCACCTAGTGCTGATAGCCAACCTGAGGAGGAGATACTCTTGGGGCATGCTCGGACATGCAGGCTTTGGAGGATTCGAGAGCCGGGCTGGGCTAGAGAGGTGGTCGTTAAAATTCAAACTCGGGATTACAAAGGTTAGTATGCCTGACCCGCCTATTTCCTATTCTGCCTTACAAGACTTCTATGCATCTGTCTCTGGGAATGAGGATGAACCGATAGGGGTTGTGCAAGGGGTTTATGTCGGAATAACCCCTGATATTATTAGAAATTGCTTTAACCTCCCTGAACCCGTAGTAGCTTCCCTCGCCTAAGCCTAGGAGAATTTGGTACCGCATGTAACTATGCTAGAAAATTTCAAAGTCGAAGGCGGTATACCAAGAATGGTTTTGTTGGAAAATTTAGATGCCTAGCTTACCTGGTAGGGAAATGCTTATTGATTCGGACCAGTGGGCTAGATAGTGTGCCTAAGCCACACCTGGAGTTCATGTATAGCATTGATCACATGCTAAATGTGGATTGGGCCACTACCATTTTTAATTGGTGGAAGAAAAACTCATCCAAGCATATAAATGGCAGAATTTTGTGTGTGATATTTCAAAGCATGCCGCTTTGCAATTTTCCTCCATGGAGAGCATTACTTTTCCTTCTCACTTGGGTGTTAAGAGTATTGCAGGTGAAGGAGGTTTGGGGGTCAGCACCGAGAGGTCATTGGGCAACCAATGTTCCTCCTCCATCACGACCCGCTAGGCACAGTGTTCATGTGGAGCGATCCACAGACTTTGCAAGGGAGACCTCTCCTCATTTGGATCAAAGGAAGCAAACTCTATCTGGACTCACCGCCATGTACATGCGGTTCAATGTACACAAAGAAGACATTTTCAATTTCTTTCAAGGCATTAGTGGGCAGGTGGTGAGCGAAGTGGAGGTCATCAATTGGGCGATCACTAATGGGCACATCACTAATGCCCAATTTGAAGAATTAATGGCCCTCATCTCCTGGAGACCAACACGCTACTTCACAACCTAGAACCAGGAGCATGGGAGGCCCCCGATGTAGCTGCTCATGCATCGCCTAGAGCATGGGAGGCCCCCGAAGCTCCTCCTTGCTGCATCTATCGAAGCTTGGAGGGAAGAAACACAGCGGCTCAGGGAGGCCAATGCCAGAACCCAGCACGAGGTGGAAGCCCTGAGGAAGGACAACAAAGAAGTCAAAGGCCTCCTAGGCAAAATCTGGAAGGCTTTGAGCAAGAGGAAAGCATCAAAACGTTCTCCTATAGTGGAGATATCTGATGAAGAACCCTCTTCATCCCCCCGAAGATGCTTATCCAGCCCAGGCAGATCCACCTCCACAAGAACCTTCGACTCGGCCATCTTACTCTCACCCAGAGGAGGCGAGCAGCGCCACGGGTATTCACCCTTCCGGCCTTTTACGATCTGCATATTCTCAGGCCCTGGTGCCCGCTATACTTCCAGGTATCTTGGGGTGCATACATGCCTGCTGAACCTGAAGATCTACTTGGCCCTCCTGTTCATTTACTCATTAATCCAGCTTTATCGTCGAAGAGAGCCAAGCGGCATTTGAAGAATTCATCAATTCCACAGTCATAGGGCTCGATTTATACGGGATAATGATATCTTCACTCCTTTTAGCTTGAAGAGGATCTCGGAGAATGAATATCTCTATGCCGACGAGATAGACCTCTTCTGGCGGACCATGCGGTATGTAGTGGAGGCCGAGCCTCATAATTACCCCTTAGCTGGGTACACTTCCATCATGCTTGTGTGAGCTTTTCAATCAACCCTTGTCCGAAGAGGTGTGGCGCCAACGCATTAATGGAGAGAATGAAGGGCACCGCCCTTGGCATGGTGTGCATGAGGTGCTAATTCCGGTGCACATTGACCGCCACTATGTACTTGTCCGTGTGAATCCGGATGTAGGCCATCTTTGTGCTATATGATCCAAGCCAAGGCGAAGGGTTTGCTAAACGGAAAAGACAGCTAGTGCATGGGTTCATCAAACGCATGAAAGTGGCAATGATCAAAGAAGGCTTGTTGGCGGACAAGCTCCCTCTTATTCACTACAATGAAATGCAAATTCCCCAACACCTGACCAATTCAGTGTGGGATCTTTGTTTGCTACTACATGATGGGTATTCTGCAAGGGAAGGAAAATTGGGAAGTGCGCGGCGAGACATCGGCCGACTTTGTGGCTCAGGTGCGACGAATGGTGGCCAATGTCATCTACTATTACAGTGTGCCAAACCAGGGGTAAGTGTTTTTCCTACTCCCTATTTTATGCCATGAGGACATAGCATATTTTAAGTGTGGTGTATAGGGAGTTACTTGAGCCACTTGCTTGTCTTTTATATTGTGATTGCATGTTTTATTTAAAAAAAAAAAAAAAAAAAAACAAAAAAACAAACACTTGTTTTTAGTTGCATGATTGTTTGAGTTGTTTGCTTGAATGATTTGTTTGTGGAGACATGGATATTAAGTATGCAATTTTGGCTTAAAATTTAATTTTTATGCCACATTAGTATCATGTTGTGATAAGGGTGTTAAAGTAGTTAAAATGTGCTCTGAATTGGTTTAATCATGTCTATATCTCTTGAATGATATCACCATGTTTTTGGAGCCGAGTTTTGAATATTAGCTGAGCATGAAATGCTATGATAGACCTAAGTAACCCTTAAAGTTGAGTGAAAAAGAAATGAAAAATGAGAACAGCTTCTTTTTAGCCCTTGAGTGACATTTCTGGTTTATGGGTAATAGTTTGATTTGCTACTCATCTTGCATTCAACATTGGTTATTTAATGGTAGGAGTCAAGTAAGCATGTGATTACTTATTAGTGCTCAGTGTTTGGTGTTTAGTTAGGATGCAAGACCTCTAAGTCATTGTGACTGTCTTTGCATTCTTTTCTTTATTGTGTGATAGTATTGGAAAAGGCTGTGATTTAGAATGTGAAAAAGCCATCACTTAATTGGGAAATGGGATGTGAGACATCATTGAATTTCTGTCTCTCCTTATGTAGCAAAATGGCAAGGGGTATGCATTAGAAAAATCAGTCTTATTTATGTGTTATGTGAGTAAAAAAAGAGAAGAGTGAATAATCCATCAAGGGAGAGCATAAAATGCAACCTTGTAAGGTTATTACTTAAAAAAAAAAAAAAAGAAAAAAGAAAAAGAAAAAAAAGACTCAGAATAAAAGCCACAATGGCTTGATGTTTATGTGTGATTGTTTAGATTTTTGTAGCCACATTGGCTGAATTGTGTTTTGTTTTGAGAGTGTTGAGCTCAATTCTTTAGCTCATGTTTTGTTTATTCAGTTAGTAGACTAGAGTGTGAGTTTATTGAGTTTAGACTAGCGTGTGAGTTCAAATAAAGTAGAATAGAGAGTGTGTTTTCTTTGATGAGCACAATAGGGAACTCTCATGATTGCTTGGCAAGTACTTAATCAATAGGCGATGGCGAGTGTAGAGATAGAGTTTTCCATCCATTGTTCATTGATAGGTATTGGGCTTGAGAATTATTATATTTGAGTGAGGCCGCTTATCCTTGATAAGAACTTAAAGGGAAACTAGGTGCTATTTTATCATGGATTGCTTACTCATATCCGAAATTTAAGTGGTGATATTGCATGGTTGTTGGACTAGGGATATGGACATGAATGAACTAAGTTATGACTCATTTTGATGCTTAAATTTCCATTTCATCATGATAGAGTTGCATGCTTAGGAAACCATGATTCTCCTTGATTGTTATTTTATTTTTCTTGTTTGACTTGCGTGTTTATTTTATTTTTGCATGCTTGTATGTTTTTGCTTGAGGACAAGCAATGGTACAAGTGTGGTGTATTTGATAACGTGCATTTTATGCCGTTATTCTAGTGTTTATTTAGGATGTTTAAGAGCATGATTAGAGCCTTATTGCTTCATATATCATATATATTTGCTCTAACCCCTAGGAAGATGCTAGTTGCAAATACATGCGCTTTTTAAGCTGTTTTGGCAGGTTTTGGACCTCACTTTTGACATAGTAGATGACCTCAAACAATTGGCGTGCAAGAACAAAAGTTGCTTAGAATGATGGCCTCTACCTACCAGGAGAAATTTCAGAGCATTTGGAGCTAATTTGGAGTTGCACGTGAATTCACCCATATCACGTGCAAGCATATTTTTGCCTCTTAGGCCTCTACATGATGCAAGGAAGCTTGGGGAGAAGTTTGAGCTGATTTGGAGGTGCACGTGAATTCACCATATCACGTGCAAATTGGCGTGCAAGAGATATTTTTTGGACCGATCCAATCGTTTTTCCATGCTGATCATTTGTTCCTGAAGGCCCAAGTCCAAATTGTGGATGGAAGATAGAGTTTTTAATGTTTCAAGTGTTACTTATCAAAACTACGCCGTTTTGATAAGTGGGCTAGGTTACACACCTCAAGGCCCATCCAAACTCTATAAATAAGAGCTCTACGCCCTCTCGCTGTGCATGCCTAACCCCCACACACGTTTTAGAGAGAGAGAGAGGCTCCACGTCTTGGAGGCTGTCCTTGACCTAGGAGAGCAGCCGTCGCGGCCGTCGCGGATTTTGGAGCCTGGATTTGAAGCTTTGTGCGCGTGATCAAGAAGAAGATGTTTAGCTTTTCTGCTATGGTTTTGCTTGTAATCATGCGTGAGTAGTCTTTTAATCTAGGGGAGCAATGTAGCCCCCTTGTTGCTTTGCTGTGTTTATGAATATTGGGTTTGGATGATTGAGTTTTGCATGTTTTATGAATCTGTTCTTAATTCTATCTTTGGATGTACACCTTGGTATTCTTAGCCCTAGTCTGGGGGCGGATTGAGATTCATAACTTATTTGTAATTGGTGTGATCATTATCCTTTTGCAAGTATGATTTATTGGCTTTGCATGTTTGTGTGTTTAGATGACCATTCTTGGCATACAACTCTTAAAAGGACCTCAATGACCATTTGTTGTCCTTGGCTTATGTTTAGCATGTTTTCAATCGGACAACCCTAATACCATGAACCAATAGAGATAACATAGGGAGGTGAAATTGTGACCCTAGATGCTTTTAATCCTTGATTCTTAATCCTAAAATCAGTTTACTTTCTTTGTTTATTCAGAAAACCACATAAAAATTAGATCTTTAGTTTAAAAAAGAAAACTTTTTGCCAAGACATTTTATAGAACAAGAGTAATTGGGTGATTTGATTTGAGAACTAGAGAACTAGGTTAATCCCTGTGGGTTCGACCCCTTTCTTTGCTGCTATTCTTTTAGTGCAAACTTAGGGAATTTATTATTTTGAAGAGAGATTTAACGACATTAGCTAGCTCTTTTAGAGAGGCTAAAAATCTTGTCCGTCAAATCCATGATAAAATAGCACCTAGTTTCCCTTTAAGTTCTTACCAAGGATAAGCAGCCTCACTCAAATATAATAATTCTCAAGCCCAATACCTATCAATGAACAATGGATGGAAAACTCTATCTCTACACTCGCCATCAGCTATTGATTAAGTACTTGCCAAGCAATCATGAGAGTTCCCTATTGTGCTCATCAAAGAAAACACACTCTCTATTCTACTTTATTTGAACTCACACTCTAATCTAAACTCAATAAACAAAACATGAGCTAAAGAATTGAGCTCAACACTCTCAAAACAAAACACAACTCACCCAATGTGGCTTCACAAATAAATAATCACACATAAACATCAAGCCAGTGTGGCTTTTATTCTGAATCTTTTTTTTTTAGTAATAACCTTACAAGGTTGCATTTTATGCTCTCCCTTGATGGATTATTCACTCTTTTTTTTTACTCACATAACACAAATAAGACTGATTTTTCTAATGCAAACTCCTTGCCATTTTGCTACATAAGGAGAGACAAAAATTCATTGATGTCTCACATCCCATTTTCCAATTAAGTGATGGCTTTTTCACATTCTCGTATCACGACCTTTTCCAATAATATCACACAATAAAGAAAAGAATGCAAAGACAAGTCCACAATGACTTAGAGGTTTTGCATCCTAACTAAACACCAAACACTGAGCACTAATAAGTAATCACATGCTTACTTGACTCCTACCATTAAATAACCAATGTTGAATGCAAGATGAGTAGCAAATCAAACTATTACCCATACCCTAAAATGACACTCAAAGGCTAAAAGAAGCTGTTCTCATTTTTCATTTTTCACTCAACTTTAAGGGTTACTTAGGTCTATCATAGCATTTCATGCTCAGCTAATATTCAAAACTCAGCTCCAAAAACATGGTGATATCATTCAAAAGACAAAGACATGATTAAACCAATTCAGAGCACATTTTAACTACTTTAACACCCTTATCACAACATGATACTAATGTGGCATAAAAATTAAATTTTAAGCCAAAATTGCATACTTAATATCCATGTCTCTACAAGCAAATCATTCAAGTAAACAACTCAAACAATCATGCAACTAAAAACAGTTTTTTTTTTTAAATAAAACATGCAATCACAACATAAAAGACAAGCAAGTGGCTCAAATACACCACACTTGAACCATTGCTTGTCCTCAAGCAAAAACATACAAGCATGCGAAAATAAAATAAACACGCAGTCAAACGGAAGAAAAATAAAATAACAATCAAGAAGAATCATGGTTTCCTAAGCAGGCAACTCTATCATGATGAAATGAGAATTTAAGCATCAAAATGAGTCGTAACTTAGTTAATTCATGTCCATATCCCTAAGTCCAACAACCATGCAATATCACCACTTAAATTTCAGATATGAGCAAGCAATCCATGATAAAATAGCACCTAGTTTCCCTTTAAGTTCTTACCAAGGATAAGCAGCCTCACTCAAATATAATAATTCTCAAGCCCAATACCTATCAATGAACAATGGATGGAAAACTCTATCTCTACACTCGCCATCAGCTATTGATTAAGTACTTGCCAAGCAATCATGAGAGTTCCCTATTGTGCTCATCAAAGAAAACACACTCTCTATTCTACTTTATTTGAACTCACACTCTAATCTAAACTCAATAAACAAAACATGAGCTAAAGAATTGAGCTCAACACTCTCAAAACAAAACACAACTCAGCCAATGTGGCTTCACAAATAAATAATCACACATAAACATCAAGCCAGTGTGGCTTTTATTCTGAATCTTTTTTTTTTAGTAATAACCTTACAAGGTTGCATTTTATGCTCTCCCTTGATGGATTATTCACTCTTTTTTTTTACTCACATAACACAAATAAGACTGATTTTTCTAATGCAAACTCCTTGCCATTTTGCTACATAAGGAGAGACAAAAATTCATTGATGTCTCACATCCCATTTTCCAATTAAGTGATGGCTTTTTCACATTCTCGTATCACGACCTTTTCCAATAATATCACACAATAAAGAAAAGAATGCAAAGACAGTCACAATGACTTAGAGGTTTTGCATCCTAACTAAACACCAAACACTGAGCACTAATAAGTAATCACATGCTTACTTGACTCCTACCATTAAATAACCAATGTTGAATGCAAGATGAGTAGCAAATCAAACTATTACCCATACCCTAAAATGACACTCAAAGGCTAAAAGAAGCTGTTCTCATTTTTCATTTTTCACTCAACTTTAAGGGTTACTTAGGTCTATCATAGCATTTCATGCTCAGCTAATATTCAAAACTCAGCTCCAAAAACATGGTGATATCATTCAAAAGACAAAGACATGATTAAACCAATTCAGAGCACATTTTAACTACTTTAACACCCTTATCACAACATGATACTAATGTGGCATAAAAATTAAATTTTAAGCCAAAATTGCATACTTAATATCCATGTCTCTACAAGCAAATCATTCAAGCAAACAACTCAAACAATCATGCAACTAAAAACAGTTTTTTTTTTTAAATAAAACATGCAATCACAACATAAAAGACAAGCAAGTGGCTCAAGTCACTCCCATACACCACACTTAAAATATGCTATGTCCTCATGGCATAAAATAGGGAGTAGGAAAATACTTACCCCTGGTTTGGCACACTATAATAGTATATGACATTGGCCACCATTCGTCGCACCTAAGCCACAAAGTCAACTGACGTCTCGCCGTGCACTTCCCAAGTTTCTCTCCCTTGCAGAATAGCCATCATGTAGTAGTAAACAAAGATCCCACAGCTGAATTGACCCAATAATTTGCTCATCCTGCAAATGGTTAGTTAAGAAAGAAGCAAAGTCTCCTGCACAATGGTTAGCTTGCAAACAATTTATTGAATAAAATAAATAAAAGAAAATAACATAAAATAAAACACAAAGAATAAACATTGGGTTGCCTCCCAACCCGCTTTATTTAAGGTCTGTAGCTAGACCTTGTCATACTAAACTTAACCAATGTATGAAAGGCTTTCATCCTTGCATTGTAAACCTCAGCCGTCTCATAGACCATAGCAATCGGATGAATGAACCCGTGGGAGCCACTTGAACTCCCGATTCAATTGTTGATAGGGAGACACCTCCACAAACTTATGGTTCTCCTTCCTCTCATTCCATCGAGATGGTAACACAAATTCAACATACTTCACAATTGGAGTAGTCATGATGCACGCATGGTTACCTCCCTTGTCAAGCACTTCCTTCTCTTGTATAAGGGAAGATGATTCCAAAGCAAACATAGTAGTGGTGGGCTCATGTAGCTTGTCTTCATAAAGAATACCTTGGTTTGATGTGCCTTCAGATATGAGAATTATAACATCATCATCCAAGATTTGTTGCTGCATCCTTGGGTTGTCATTTATTGGTTTCTCATGTTCTTCTAACACCCCAGAACAATTCAAGTCTTCCTCTTCTTCTTGGATGGAAAAATTGTCCTCATAAGCTTCAACCATGGGAAGAGTTGAAGTAGATACATCACATGGGCTATTAAATTGTGGTGGAGGGACAACCTCATCATAATGAACCATTGCCCTTGTATCCACTTCTTGGTCTATAGCATCATTAATGGTTTGACCAGCTAGAATGCGAGCTTCATCTTTAGAATCATTATTAGCAGAAAACTCCCATTCTTGTGAGGCAGATGTCAAAGATTGATACATGGAAATTGGAGTGATGGCTTTGCAATTCTCTTCAGTCTCTATCTCTGTATCACCAGCAAAGGAGTTAGATGAGACTCCGTTATCTGCATTTTGAACCATACTCATCAATAATTGCTCCATATTTTTTATGGTAGTCTCCAATCTTCCTATCCTTTCATTCAAATTCTCTCTTCTGGTTTCTTCATCTTCAACTTGGGGCTGCCACTCTTGTTGTTGATATGGACAATAATTACCATAGAGTGGGGCTTCATAGTAAGCTTCATCTTGATATTGCCCAACCCATCTATTCTCAGAATATCCATTGAAGAAACCATTAAACTCCTCAGGTGGTGGCTCTTGTGGATAGTAGTCACCCTCAGGTTGGGTGCAAGTTGGCCATACTTCTCTACCATCTCCATTAATACTCCCACCATAACAAGGAGGCTCCTGGTATGAATAATCGTTTATGGGAGAATCATAGACGGTGCAATCCCAAGCACTATATGAAAATTGATCTGCCGCATGGCCTGGAACATAAACATGTTGGTCTGCCATCATTGAATTCTCCTCATCTCTCCCTTGGTTTTCCCACAAATATTTGTTGCCTTGGATCATCCTTTCCAAACATTGTTCCATGGTTAGCTCCTCCTCATCTCCAAACTGTCTATCCATTGGAGTCTTGTTTAGGTTCTTGGATTAAAGGACACAAGTTCCCCTCATCGCATCCACAACTAGCAATACCTCAAACACTTGATGTATGTTCCTGAAAAACAACAAGAACACACCCAGAGACTCCGAACAATGCAAAATAAACAAATAAAAACGCAAACAAAAATAATAGAAATTAAAAGACAAAATAAAACACCAAGATCGGAATTCAAACAATTTCACTCAATGTTGATTTTAAAAACTAGTCAACCGTTGAATCCCAGACAACGGCGCCAATTTGACAGACAAGATTTTTAGCCTCTCTAAAAGAGCTAGCTAATGTCGTTAAATCTCTCTTCAAAATAATAAATTCCCTAAGTTTGCACTAAAAGAATAAGCAAGCAAGAAAGGGGTCGAACCCACAGGGATTAACCTAGTTCTCTAGTTCTCAAATCAAATCACCCAATTACTCTTGTTCTATAAAATGTCTTGGCAAAAAGTTTTCTTTTTTAAACTAAAGATCTAATTTTTATTTGGTTTTCCGAATAAACAAAGAAAGTAAACTGATTTTAGGATTAAGATTCAAGGATTAAAGGCATCTAGGGTCACAATTTCACCTCCCTATGTTATCTCTCTGGTTCATGGTATTAGGGTTGTCCGATTGAAAACATGCTAAACATAAGCCAAGGACAACAAATGGTCATTGAGGTCCTTTTAAGAGTTGTATGCCAGAATGGTCATCTAAACACACAAACATGCAAAGCCAATAAATCATACTTGCAAAAGGATAATGATCACACCAATCACAAATAAGTTATGAATCTCAATCCGCCCCAGACTAGGGCTAAGAATACCAAGGTGTACATCCAAAGATAGAATTAAGAACAGATTCATAAAACATGCAAAACTCAATCATCCAAAACCCAATATTCATAAACACAGCAAAACAACAAGGGGGCTACATTGCTCCCCTAGATTAAAAGACTACTCACGCATGATTACAAGCAAAACCAAAGCAGAAACGCTCAACATCTTCTTCTTGATCACGCGCACAAGCAAAGCTTCAAATCCAGGCTCCAAAATCCGCGACGAGCTGCTGGCGGCTGCCGCGACGGCTGCTCTCCTAGGTCAAGGAGCACCTCCAAGTCGTGGAGCCTCTCTCTCTCTCTCTCTAAAACGTGTAGGGGGTTAGGCATACATAGCAGAGGCGTGGAGGCTTGTATTTATAGAGTTTGGATGGGCTTTGAGGTGTTTAACCTAGCCCACTTATCAAAACGGCGTAGTTTTGATAAGTAACACTCGAAACATTAAAAACTCTATCTTCCATCCACAATTTGGACTTGGGCCTTCAGGAACAAATGGTCAGCATGGAAAAACGATTGGATCGGTCCAAAAATATCTCTGCACGCCAATTTGCACGTGATATGGTGAATTCACGTGCACCTCCAAATCAGCTCAAACTTCTCCCCAAGCTTCCTTGCATCCTGTATAGGCCTGAGAGGCAAAAATAGGCTTGCACGTGAATTGGGTGAATTCACGTTCAGCTCCAAATGCTCTGAAATTTCTGTGGTAGGTAGAGGACATCATTCTAAGAAACTTTTGTTCTTGCACGCAAATTGTTTGAGGTCATCTACTATGTCAAAAGTGAGGTCCAAAACCTGCCAAAACAGCTTAAAAACGCATGTATTTGCAACTAGCATCTTCCTAGGGGTTAGAGCAAATATATATGATATATGAAGCAATAAGGCTCTAATCATGCTCTTAAACATCCTAAATAAACACTAGAATAATGGCATAAAATGCACGTTATCAAGTAACCAATGCAAACCTAAACATACAAGCCATTTGGTTTGTAATTGAATGAAAAATGGGCTTTATCCATTTTCATAGTCTTTGGCTTCGAACGTTCGTTACTGACAAGTGTTGACTAGATGTGAAGTAAGAATAACCTCCTCGCCGTGGAGTATGACCATGAAGCGAACAACGTAAATCATGTGTCCTTTTATTCATTTGTCAATATTAATCTTTGTTATTTGATGGATCCACTCAATGCGTCTGAAATGAAATAAATAACCAACGCAAACCTAAACGTACTAGCCTCTTGGTTTGTAATTGAATCAAAAATAGGTTTATTCATTTTAAATAGTGTGCTTGACTCCGTGCGTTCGTTATTCACATTCGTCGATCGAATGCGGAGTAAGGGGTACCTCACTGTCGTGGAGTATGTCCCATAAAGTGAACCACGTACATGATGTGTCCTTCTAATCATTTATCGATATTCATCTTTCCTATTCGATTGATCCACTCAATGCGTCAGAAATGAGCTAAGTGACCAATGCAAACCAAAACGTACAAGCCGTTTGGTTTGTAATTGAATGAAAAATGGAGTTTATCCATTTTAATAGTCTTTGGCTTTGAACGTTCGTTATTGACAAACATTGACTAGATGTGAACTACGAAGAACCTCACCGCCGTGGAGTATGACCATGATGCGGACAACGTACATCATGTGTCCTTTTCTTCACTTATCAACATTAATATTTGTATCCTTTACAAATTGTATCTCTTTAGGTTTGACGGAGATGTGGGCACGCTCTGCTAGGGTTTGGCGGTGACGACTAGTTTTGGCGTTTCCTTATTCGATGGCGGATTCGGCAACTATGGCGATGGGTGTTGGATTCCCTTCGGCGGTTGTCGCTGGCGCAGTGCGGATTGCCAAATGGGGTGTGCCCCTCTTGGGCACTCTTGGCGCCGCTGCGTCGGTGGGTACCGATTCCTGGTCATCCATTGTGAAAGGGCCGACATCCTCTTCCATGAATCTCTCCTATGTGTCCCCTCCTCCTCCCCAATCGGGAGGTCGCATTTTGCTTCAGCCTTCTCCTTCGGTGGTTTCCCAAGGAATTTTGCATTGGCAATTTACTCTTGTTGGTTTTTTTCTTGACCGGCTTCCCTTCTCTTTTATTCAAAAGGGTGCGCACAAAGCTTGGGGTTCTCATGGTCTTATTGAGGTGCTTGGTAATGGTAATGGATTCTTTTTCTTTAGATTCTCCTCTGAGGACGGAATGACGGACGTGCTTGCCGGCGGCGCTTGGCATTTTGGGGGGAGGCCGATCTTCTTGCAAAAGTGGCGACCGGGGTTAAATTTGTCAAAGATGGGTTGTCGCAGGGTTCCCATCTGGGTTCATTTCTCCCATATTCCCTTGGAGTATTGGACAGCCGAAGGGTTAAGTATTATTGCGAGCGTGGTGGGTAAGCCTCTCTATGCTGATAAACTCACTGATACTATCCAGAGGATCTCTTATGCCCGCATTTGTGTAGAGGTGGGCGTTGATGATGAATTACCCCACTCGGTTGATTTGGACTTGGGTGATGGAGCTTCGGTGGCTATTGACATTGAATATAAATGGGTTCCAAAGAAGTGTACTCGCTGTCGTGAATTTGGCCATCTAACACGGCTCTGCAAAAAGAATTTGATGTGGGTTCAAAAGGGTGCGGCGGATGCCGGTTTGAAAGTTGCTGGTCGAATGCCCGATAATTCTGGCAATCCTTTGCCTGACGCTTCCAATAATTTTGCCAATCCTTTGCCCGCTAATTCTGGCAATCCTTTGCCTGACGATTTGAATTTGCCTGTTGATCCTGGTCAAGGAAACCTGGCTATCGATGATCGTGCGATCCCTTCGACGGCGGCCGCTCGTGGTAAAGCCGTGATCGTTGATCGAACGCCCCCTCAATCTCCGGCTGATTATATTGCTTCAACTTTTGGCCTTGCCTCGGTTGTCCGCGGTGACCTAGGTTCGTCTTCTGCTCCGGATTGGCTCTCTTCGAGGCCTAGCTCTCCTCATTCCGGCGACGGGGCTCCTGTTGTCTCAGGCCTCTTACCGGGAGTTGGCTCCTCCAGGCGGCTGGCTCTGCCCCCTCGGGCACTTGAGGAGGTTCCGTCTCCCCCCGATGGCATCACATCTCCCCAGTCGGACTGTAGCTCATCCCCTATTGGCGTTGTGGTTGCTGTCTCCAAGCAAGCTAAGCGGAACTTGAAGCGTAAGGCGAATCGTAAGAAGAAGCAGGGATTTTCCCTCTGTCCCTCGCATCGTTCTCTATGATTAAAATTGCAGCCTGGAACATACGGGGTCTCAATGACCCTGCTAAGCAAGCCGAGGTTTGCCATTTGGTTAAGGTCCATGCTCTTTCTTGTGTTGCTTTATTAGAGACTAAGGTGCAATCCTATAATCAGCCGATGGTTGCCTCCTCTCTATTGCGTGGATGGCAGTCCGTTGACAATTTTGATTGTCATCCTCTGGGGGCGTATTTGGCTTTGGTGGGATCCTTTGCATTTGACAGTTTCGTGTTTGGCTTCTCATGCTCAGTTTATTCATTGCTCTGTTTCGTTGGTTGATAGTTTGCAGGCTTTTCGCTTGACTGTGGTGTATGGCTCTAATATGGTGGGGAGTCGCAGGCAACTATGGCATTCACTGTCCAGTCTTGCTTGTTCCTTGCCTTGGATGGTGATGGGGGATTTTAATGCTGTTCGCTTCCGTGGTGATCGTAGCGGCGGCTCTTTGGAATGGCCGGAGTCCATGAATGAGTTTAATGAAGCCCTTATGCAGGCCAAGCTTGATGACCTGAGGTATATTGGATTGTTTTTCACGTGGCACAACTCCCGTGCGTCTGGTTATATTAGGAGGAAGCTGGATAGGGTTCTTGTGAACTCCGAGTGGATTCAACAGTTTCCACATGCGCTTGCTGAGTTTCTTCCCTTTGGCCTCTCTCGACCACTCTCCTGCAAGTGGTGAATGTTGGCTTGCCGTCTGTTGGTTTTCGCTCCCCGTTCAAGTTTTTTAATCATTGGGCATCCTATCCTGAATTTCTCCCGCTTGTTGAAGAGATTTGGCAGACGCCGTTTGAGGGTTATACAATGTTCCGTATTTATCAGAAGCTCAAGCTTCTTAAGCGGGCTTTAAAAGCTCTGAGTCATAGTAAGACCAGTGGGCTGGAACCCATTCGCTCTACTCTTCTCCGCATTCAACTAGATCTGGCTAACTCTGGGGATGATGCTAATCTGCTTGCTCAGGAGAAGGAGGCGATTTTTCGCCTTTCCAATGCCAGGAGAGGGGTGGAGGCTTCGTTCGCGGAAGAGTCGGATTCAATGGATCAAAGAAGGGGACTGCAACTCCTCTTACTTCTTTCATTCTCGTTAAAAGTCGGCCAGAATCGAAATAAGATCCCTGGTATTTGTTTAGATGATGGGACCTGGGTGTATGGTTCTCCTGACATTGCTGCCTCGGGTGTGAAGTTTTTCTCTACACTTCTAGGTACCTCCCGTGTGTCGGATTCCTCTGGCCCTTCTCTGTGTGAGTTTATTCGGCCCACGTTATCTGATGCCTTCGTTTCCATGCTGGTGGCCCCTTTTTCAGCCGAAGACATCACGGCTTCCATGTTTCGTCTTCATTCCAATAAAGCGCCTAGTCCTGACGGGTTCAATGCCTTCTTTTTTCAGCAGACGTGGCATATTGTTGGTTCGGAGGTGGTGCAAGCTATACAGGAATACTTTTCCTCTTCTATTCTTCTTAAGGAATCCAATGCCACCATCTTAGCATTGATTCCTAAGGTGGCTAATGCCTCCCAGTGGAAGGACTTTCGGCCGATTTCCTGCTGTAATACTATTTATAAATGTATTACTAAGCTGCTGGCCACCCAGTTGAATCGGACCCTCCCCTCTTTCATTAATGCAACCCATGCGGCCTTTATTCCTGGACGGCATATTGGAGATAATATTTTACTTGCGCAAGAGCTGGTTTGTGGTTATAATGCGTCTTCTTCCTCCCCGCGGTGTGCTATCAAAGTCGATTTAATGAAAGCCTTTGATTCTGTTCGGTGGGACTTCTTGTTGAACACCTTGGCTTTGTTTGGTTTTCCTCCCACTTTTATTAGATGGGTTCGAGGGTGTATAACTTCTCCCTCTTACTCTTTGTCCATTAATGGAGAACTCAAGGGGTATTTTGCTGGGAAAAAGGGACTTCGCCAAGGAGATCCCCTCTCTCCGTATTTGTTTGTGATTTGTATGGAGGTTTTTTCTCGCATCTTGGACCATTCTATTCGGCACTCTCCCTCCTTTTCGTACCACTGGCGATGCCGGAAAACTACGTTGTCCCACCTCTGTTTTGCAGACGATCTCATGGTGTTCTGTAAGGGGAATTTACAATCTGTTACTGTTGTTCATGAGGCTCTTCATATCTTCTCGCAACTTTCGGGCCTTACTCCAAATTTGGAGAAAAGCGCCTTCTTTTTTTCGGGGGTCTCTCCTTCTGTTCAGCGTTTGATTTCGATTGCCCTTGGATTTCCTATTGGCACTCTTCCTGTCTGTTATTTAGGGGTTCCCCTTATTACCAAACGGCTGGGTGCTACCGACTGTAAGGTGTTGGTCGATCGCATATTGCAGAGGGTGCGCTCTTGGACGACGCGTTTTCTGTCCTTTGGAGGCCGGCTATTGCTCATTCAATCTATCTTGTTTGGTATCCAGGCTTTTTGGAGTTATCATTTTATTCTTCCTTCCAGAGTGACCCAATCTATTGAGAGGCTTTTGGCTGCATTTCTATGGACGGGCACGGCTTTGAAGGGGCGGGGAGCTCGGGTCTCTTGGGATGACGTGTCCAAGCCTAAAAAGGAAGGAGGCCTTGGCTTAAAGAAAATCAAGGATTGGAATGCAGCTGCTATTTCTCGGCTGGTTTGGGCCCTGTGCCAGCCGACTTCTAACTCCCTGTGGGTTAATTGGGTTCGCTCCAATTTGGTAAAAAAAGGTCAATTCTGGGTGGCGAAGGTACCGTGGCGTTGCTCTTGGACTTGGCGCAAGGTCTTGGCTGCCCGCGGTCGCCTCAGACCTTGTATATCCGTCACGATTGGGGATGGCCTTTCCACCTCACTTTGGTTTGATTCTTGGTTGCCTAGGGGCCCTATTTGCTTATCCTTATTTGACAGGGTGATTTTGGATTCCGGGTTGGGTGCTAATGCTACTGTCAGCGATATTCTCTTTCAGGGCTGGCGCTGGCCTGTAGCCAACTCTCCTGAGCTGCTTGAGTTAAAGGAGGAAACGGCTTTGATGGCTATTCCCCCAGCTGGCCAACAGGATCGGGTGCAGTGGTTGTCCACTGGGGGTTCTTTCTCCATTTTTTCAGCGTGGAATCACCTCTGTTCTTCTTCTCCCCCCTGTATTTTGGGCTTCGTTGGTATGGTTTCGGAATCACTCTCCCCGACATGCTAGCGTGTTGTGGCTGGTTTTTCGTCGTCGTCTTCCTACTAAGGATAGGTTGTTATCTTTTGGTATTGCTCTTCCTGGGGGATGCCTTTTGTGTTTGGCCACAAATGAGGACCATGATCATTTATTTTTTAACTGCCCATTTTCTACGCGTGTTTGGATGGCTTTAATGTCCCACTGTGGGCTCTCTTGTGTTTCTTGGTCCGCTTTTATTCATTGGGCTTCCGGTTCTCTTTCTGGCAACTCTTTACAGTCTGTTCTTGCACGTCTCTCTCTTGCGGCTTCGGTGTACTATCTCTGGCAGGAGCGCAATGCTAGGGCTCATGGGCGTGGGTCTCGGTCAGCGGAGCAGCTGGTTAATTTAATTATGGATACAGTTCGGGTCCGTGCTTCTTTATCATCTGGATGGCCGCGTTCGCGATTTAATACTCATTTGCTGCAAGTATGGAGAATTCTTGAGGTTTGAGCTTTGGTTGTTAGGGTTTCTTTTTGTTACCTGTTGGTGTTATTACCTACACTAGGGTCTTTGTTGTCTTTTCTTTAGGGGTATGCCCCCTTCCTTTTTGTCCTTTGTAATTCTATCATTAATATATTCTTTATTTTTCAAAAAAAAAAACATTAATATTTGTTATTTGATTGACCACTCAATGCGTCCAAAATGAAATAAATAACCCATTGAAACATAAACGTACTAGCTTCTTGGTTTGTAATTGAATCAAAAATAGGCTTATTCGTTTTAAATAGAGTCTTTGACTCCGTGCGTTCGTCATTCACATGCATCGAACAGATGCGAACTAAGAGGTACCACACCGTTGTGGAGTATGTCCTATAAAGTGAACCACGTACATCATGTGTCCTTGTAATCCTTTATCGATATTCATCTTTGTTATTTGATCGATCCACTCAATGCGTCAGAAATGAACTAAGTAACCAATGCAAACCTAAACGTACAAGCCATTTGGTTTGTAATTGAATGAAAAATGGGGTTTATCCTTTTAATAGTCTTTGGCTTTGAACGTTCGTTATTGACAAACATTGACTAGAAGTAAAGTAAGAAAACCTCACCGTCGTGGAGTATGACCGTGACGTAAACAACGTACATCCTGTGTCCTTTTATTTATTTATCGATATTAACCTTTGTTATTTGATTGATCCACTCAATGCGTCCGAAATGAAATAAATAACAAACGCAAACCAAAACATACTAGCCTCTTGGTTTGTAATGGAATCAAAAATACGTTTATTCGTTTCAAATAAAGTCTTGCACTCCGAGCGTTCGTTATTCACATGCGACGAACAGATGCAAAGTAAGAGGTACCTCACCGCTGTGGAGTATGTCCTATAAAGTCAACCACGTACAACATGTGTCCTTATAATCCTTTAACGATATTCATCTTTGTTATTTGATTGATCCACTCAATGCATCAGAAATGAACTAAGTAACCAATGCAAACCTAAACGTACAAGCCATTTGGTTTGTAATTGAATGAAAAATGGGGTTTTATCCATTTTCATAGTCTTTGGCTTCAAACGTTCGTTACTAACAAGTGTTGACTAGATGTGAAGTAAGAAGAACCTACTCGCCGTGGAGTATGACCACGAAGTGAACAATGTACATCATGTGTCCTTTTATTTATTTATCGATATTAATCTTTGTTATTTGATTGATCCACTCAATGCGTCCAAAATGAAACAAATAACCAACGCAAACCAAAACATACTAGCCTCTTGGTTTGTAATTGAATCAAAAATAGGTTTATTCGTTTCAAATAAAGTCTTGCACTCCGAGCGTTCGTTATTCACATGCGTCGAACAGATGCAAAGTAAGAGGTACCTCACCGTTGTGGAGTATGTCCTATAAAGTCAACCACGTACATTACGTGTCCTTCTAATCCTTTAACGATATTCATCTTTGTTTTTTGATTGATCCACTCAATGCTTCAGAAATGAACTAAGTAACCAATGCAAACCTAAACGTACAAGCCATTTGGTTTGTAATTGAATGAAAAATGGGGTTTATCCATTTTCATAGTCTTTGGCTTCGAACGTTCGTTACTGACAAGTGTTGACTAGATGTTAAGTAAGAAGAACCTCCTTGCCGTGGAGTATGACCATGAAGCGAACAACGTAAATCATGTGTCCTTTTATTCATTTGTCAATATTAATCTTTTTTATTTGATTAATCCACTCAATGCGTCCGAATGGAAAAAAATAACCAACGCAAACCTAAACAAACTAGCCTCTTGGTTTGTAATTGAATCAAAAATAGGTTTATTCGTTTTAAATAGAGTGCTTGACTCCGTGCGTTCGTTATTCACATTCATCGATTGAATGCGTAGTAAGGGGTACCTCACTGTTGTGGAGTATGTCCCATAAAGTGAACCACGTACATCATGTGTCCTTCTAATCGTTTATCGATATTCATCTCTCATATTCGATTGATCCACTCAATGCGTCAGAAATGAGCTAAGTGACCAATGCAAACCAAAACGTACAAGCCATTTGGTTTGTAATTGAATGAAAAATGGAGTTTATCCATTTTAATAGTCTTTGGCTTTGAACGTTCGTTATTGACAAACATTGACTAGATGTGAACTACGAAGAACCTCACCGCCGTGGAGTATGACCATGATGCGGACAACGTATATCATGTGTCCTTTTCTTCACTTATCAACATTAATATTTGTTATTTGATTGATCCACTCAATGCGTCCGAAATGAAATAAATTACCCATTCAAACATAAACGTACTAGCTTCTTGGTTTGTAATTGAATCAAAAATAGGCTTATTCGTTTTAAATAGAGTCTTTGACTCCGTGCGTTCGTCATTCACATGCGTCGAACAGATGCGAAGTAAGAGGTACCTCACCGTTGTGGAGTATGTCCTATAAAGTGAACCACGTACATCATGTGTCCTTGTAATCCTTTATCGATATTCGTCTTTGTTATTTGATTGATCCACTCAATGCTTCAGAAATGAACTAAGTAACCAATGCAAACCTAAAAGTACATGCCATTTGGTTTGTAATTGAATGAAAAATGGGGTTTATCCATTTTCATAGTCTTTGGCTTCGAACGTTCGTTACTGACAAGTGTTGACTAGATGTGAAGTAAGAAGAACCTCCGTGCCGTGGAGTATGACCATGAAGCGAACAACGTAAATCATTTGTCCTTTTATTCATTTGTCAATATTAATCTTTGTTATTTGATTGATCCACTCAATGCGTCCGAATGGAAAAAAATAACCAACGCAAACCTAAACATACTAGCCTCTTGGTTTGCAATTGAATCAAAAATAGGTTTATTCGTTTTAAATAGAGTGCTTGACTCCGTGCGTTCGTTATTCACATTCGTCGATCGAATGCGTAGTAAGGGGTACCTCACTGTTGTGGAGTATGTCCCATAAAGTGAACCACGTACATGATGTGTCCTAGTCGTTTATCGATATTCATCTCTCATATTCGATTGATCCACTCAATGCGTCCGAAATGAGCTAAGTGACCAATGCAAACCAAAACGTACCAGCCATTTGGTTTGTAATTGAATGAAAAATGGAGTTTATCCATTTTAATAGTCTTTGGCTTTGAACGTTCGTTATTGACAAACATTGACTAGATGTGAACTACGAAGAACCTCACTGCCGTGGAGTATGACCATGATGTGGACAACATACATCATGTGTCCTTGTAATCCTTTATCGATATTCATCTTTGTTATTTGATTGATCCACTCAATGCTTCAGAAATGAACTAAGTTACCAATGCAAACCTAAACGTACAAGCCATTTGGTTTGTAATTGAATGAAAAATGGGGTTTATCGATTTTCATAGTCTTTGGCTTCGAACGTTAGATTCATGACAAGTGTTGACTAGATGTGAAGTAAGAAGAACCTCCTCGCCGTGGAGTATGACCATGAGGCGAACAACGTAAATCATGTGTCCTTTTATTCATTTGTCAATATTAATCTTTGTTATTTGATTGATCCACTCAATGCGTCCGAATGGAAAAAAATAACCAACGCAAACCTAAACATACTAGCCTCTTGGTTTGTAATTGAATCAAAAATAGGTTTATTCGTTTTAAATAGAGTGCTTGACTCCGTGCGTTCGTTATTCACATTCGTCGATTGAATGCGTAGTAAGGGGTACCTCACTGTTGTGGAGTATGTCCCATAAAGTGAACCACGTACATGATGTGTCCTTCTAGATGTGAACTACGAAGAACCTCACCGCCGTGGAGTATGACCATGATGTGGACAGCGTACATCATGTGTCCTTTTATTCATTTATCAATATTAACATTTGTTATTTTATTGATCCACTCAATGCGTCCGAAATGAAATAAATAACCCATGCAAACCTAAACGTACTAGCTTCTAATGAAAGCATTTGATTCTGTTCGGTGGGATTTCTTGTGGAACACTTTGGATTTATTTGGATTTCCTCCCACCTTTATCGGATGGGTTCGCGGGTGTATTGCCTCTCCCCATTACTCTTTGTCTATTAATGGGGAGCTAAAGGGGTATTTTGCAAGGAAACAGGGTCTTCGCCAAGGAGATCCCCTCTCTCCGTATTTATTTGTGGTTTGTATAGAGGTTTTTTCTCGAATGTTGGACCATTCTATTCGGAACTCTCCCTCCTTTTCATACCACTGGAGATGCCGGAAAACCGCGTTGTCCCACCTCTGTTTTGCAGATGATCTCATGGTGTTCTGTAAAGGGAATTTACAGTTTGTTACTGTTGTTCATCAGGCCCTTCTTCTTTTCTCGCAGCTTTCGGGCCTTAATCCAAATTTGGAGAAAAGCGCCCTTTTTTTCTCGGGGGTCTCTCCCACTGTTCAGCGTTCGATTTCGACTGCCATTGGATTTCCTATTGGCACTCTTCCTATCCGTTAATTAGGGGTTCCCCTTATTACCAAACGGCTAGGTACTACCGAATGTAAGGTGTTGGTCGATCGCATTTTACAGCGGGTGCGCACTTGGACCACACGATTTCTGTCCTTTGGAGGCCGGCTATTACTCATTCAATCTGTCTTGTTTGGTATCCAAGCTTTTTGGAGTTACCACTTTATTCTTCCTTCTACCGTGACCCAAACTATTGAGCGGCTTTTGGCTGCGTTTTTATGGACGGGCACGGCTTTGAAAGGGCGGGGCGCTCGAGTCTCTTGGGACGACGTGTCCAAGCCTAAACAAGAAGGGGGTCTTGGACTAAGGAAACTCAAGGATTGGAATGCCGCCGCTATTTCTCGGCTGGTTTGGGCCATGTGCCAGCCAACTTCTACCTCCCTATGGGTTAATTGGGTTCGCTCCAATTTGGTGAAAAAAGGTCAATTCTGGGTGGCAAAGGTACCATGGCGTTGCTCTTGGACCTGGAGCAAGGTTTTGGCTGCCCGCGGTCGCCTCAGACCTTGTATATCTGTCAAGATTGGGGATGGCTCTTCCACCTCGCTTTGGTTTGATTCCTGGCTATCTAGGGGCCCTATTTGCTTATCCTTATTTGATAGGGTTATTTTGGATTCCGGCCTGGGTGCTAATGCTACTGTCATCCATATTCTCTCACAGGGCTGGCGCTGGCCTGTGGCTAATTCTCCTGAGCTGCTTGAGTTAAAGGAGGAAACGGCTTTGATGGCTGTTCCCCCAGCAGGCCGACGAGACCAGGTGCAGTGGCTGTCCACTGGGGGTTCTTTCTCCATATTTTCAGTGTGGAATTATCTCCGCTCTCCATCTCCCCCTGTGTTTTGGGCGTCGTTGGTGTGGTTTAAGCATCACTCTCCCCGGCATGCGTGCGTGTTGTGGCTGGCTTTTCGTCGCCGTCTTCCTACTAAGGATCGGTTGTTATCTTTTGGTATTGCTCTTCCTGGGGGTTGCCTTTTGTGTTCGGCCACTCATGAGGACCATGATCATTTATTTTTTAATTGCCCATTTTCTATGCGCGTCAGGATGGCTTTGATGTCCCACTATGAGCTCTCTTGTCTTTCTTGGTCCGCCTTTATTCAATGGGCTTCAGGATCTCTTTCTGGCAACTCTTTGCAGTCTGTTCTTGCGCGTCTCTCTCTTGCAGCTTCGGTGTATTATCTCTGGCAGGAACGCAATGCCAGGGCTCAAGGGAGTGGGTCTCGGTCAGCAGAGCAGCTGGTTAATTTAATTATGGATACGGTCCGGGTCCGTGCTTTCCTCTGGCTGGCCCCGATCACGATTTAATACTCATTTGCTGCAACTATGGCGGATTCTTGAGGTTTGAGCATTGGTTGTTAGTGTTTCTTTTCTCTAGGGGTATGCCCCCTTTTTTTGAACTCTGTAATTATTCTTTATTTTTCAAAAAAAAAAATGTACTAGCTTCTTGGTTTGTAATTGAATCAAAAATAGGCTTATTCGTTTTAAACAGAGTCTTTGACTCTGTGCGTTCGTCATTCACATGCGTCGAACAGATGCGAACTAAGAGGTACCTCACTGTTGTGGAGTATGTCCTATAAAGTGGACCACGTACATCATGTGTCCTTGTAATCCTTTATCGATATTCATCTTTGTTACTTGATTGATCCACTCAATGCATCAGAAATGAACTAAGTAACCAATGCAAACCTAAACGTACAAGCCATTTGGTTTTTAATTGAATGAAAAAAGGGGTTTATCCATTTTAATAGTCTTTGGCTTTGAACATTCGTTATTGACAAACATTGACTAGATGTAAAGTAAGAAAACCTCACCGCCGTGGAGTATGACCGTGACGTGAACAACGTACATCCTGTGTCCTTTTATTTATTTATCGATATTAATCTTTGTTATTTGATTGATCCACTCAATGCATCGAAATGAACTAAGTAACCAATGCAAACCTAAACGTACAAGCCATTTGGTTTGTAATTGAATGAAAAAATGGGGTTTATCCATTTTCATAGTCTTTCGCTTCGAACGTTCGTTACTAAGAAGTGTTGACTAGATGTGAAGTAAGAAGAACCTCCTTTGACCATGAAGCGAACAACGTACATCATGTGTCCTTTTATTTATTTATCGATATTAATCTTTGTTATTTGATTGATCCACTCAATGCGTCCAAAATGAAAAAAATAACCAACGCAAACCAAAACATACTAGCCTCTTGGTTTGTAATTGAATCAAAAATAGGTTTATTCGTTTCAAATAAAGTCTTGCACTCCAAGCGTTCGTTATTCACATGCGTCGAACAGATGCAACGTAAGAGGTACCTGACCGCTGTGGAGTATGTCCTATAAAGTCAACCACGTACATCTTGTGTCCTTCTAATCCTTTAACGATATTCATCTTTAATATTTGATTGATCCACTCAACGCTTCAGAAATGAACTAAGTAACCAATGCAAACCTAAACATACAAGCCATTTGGTTTGTAATTGAATGAAAAATGGGGTTTATCCATTTTTATAGTCTTTGGCTTCAACGTTCATTCTTGACAAGTGTTGACTAGATGTGAAGTAAGAAGAACCTCCTCGCGGTGAGTACGACCATGAAGCGAACAACGTAAATCATGTGTCCTTTTATTCATTTGTCAATATTAATCTTTGTTATTTGATTGATCCACTCAATGCGTCTGAAATGAAATAAATAACCAACGCAAACCTAAACGTACTAGCCTCTTGGTTTGTAATTGAATCAAAAATAGGTTTATTCATTTTAAATAGAGTGCTTGACTCCGTGCGTTCGTTATTCACATTCGTCGATCGAATGCGGAGTAAGGGGTACCTCACTGACGTGGAGTATGTCCCATAAAGTGAACCTCGTACATGATGTGTCCTTGTAATCGTTTATCGATATTCATCTTTCCTATTCGATTGATCCACTCAATGCGTCAGAAATGAGCTAAGTGACCAATGCAAACCAAAACGTACAAGCCATTTGGTTTGTAATTGAATGAAAAATGGAGTTTATCCATTTTAATAGTCTTTGGCTTTGAACGTTCGTTATTGACAAACATTGACTAGATGTGAACTACGAAGAACCTCACCGCCGTGGAGTATGACCACGATGCGGACAACGTACATCATGTGTCGTTTTCTTTGATAACGTGCATTTTATGCCGTTATTCTAGTGTTTATTTAGGATGTTTAAGAGCATGATTAGAGCCTTATTGCCTCATATATCATATATATTTGCTCTAACCCCTAGGAAGATGCTAGTTGCAAATACATGCGCTTTTAAGCTATTTTGGAAGGTTTTGGACCTCACTTTTGACATAGTAGATGGCGTCAAACAATTGGCGTGCAAGAACAAAAGTTGCTTAGAATTATGGCCTCTACCTACCACAAAAATTTCAGAGCATTTGGAGCTGATTTGGAGCAGAATGTGAATTCACCCATTTCACGTGCAAGCCTATTTTTGCCTCTCAGGCCTCTACAGGATGCAAGGAAGCTTGGGGAGAAGTTTGAGCTGATTTGGAGGTGCACGTGAATTCACCATATCACGTGCAAATTGGCGTACAGAGATATTTTTGGACTGATCCTATCGTTTTTCTATGCTGATCATTTGTTCATGAAGGCCCAAGTCCAAATTGTGGATGGAAGAGAGAGATTTTAAAGTTTCGAGTGTTACTTATCAAAACTATGTCGTTTTGATAGATGGGCTAGGTTACACACCTCAAAGCCCATCCAAACTCTATAAATACAAGCCTCCACGCCTCTGCTAGCCATCCCTAGACCCCCTACACGTTTTTAGAGAGAGAGAGAGGCTCCACGACTTGGAGGTTACTCCTTGACCTAGGAGAGCAGCCGTCGCAGCAGCCGTCGCGGATTTTGGAGCCTGGATTTGAAGCTTTGCTGTGCGCGTGATCAAGAAGAAGATGTTGAGCTTTTCTGCTTTGTGTTTGCTTGTAATCATGCGTGAGTAGTTCTTATAATCTAGGGGAGCAATGTAGCCCCCTTGTTGTTTTGCTGTGTTTATGAATATTGGATTTGGATGATTGAGTTTTGCATGTTTTATGAATTTGTTCTTAAGTTCTATCTTTGGATGTACACCTTGGTATTCTTAGCCCTAGTCTGGGGCGGATTGAGATTCATAACTTATTTGTAATTGGTGTGATCATTATCCTTTTGCAAGTATGATTTATTGGCTTTGCTTGTTTGTGTGTTTAGATGACCATTCTGGCATACAACTCTTAAAACGACCTCAATGACCATTTGTTGTCCTTGGCTTATGTTTAGCATGTTTTCAATCAGACAACCCTAATATCATGAACCAGTAGCGATAACATAGGGAGGTGAAATTGTGACCCTAGATGCTTTTAATCCTTGAATCTTAATCCTAAAATCAGTTTACTTTCTTTGTTTATTCAGAAAACCAAATAAAAATTAGATCTTTAGTTTAAAAAAGAAAACTTTTTGCCAAGACATTTTATAGAACAAGAGTAATTGGGTGATTTGATTTGAGAACTAGAAAACAAGGCTAATCCATGTGGGTTCGACCCCTTGCTTACTGCTATTCTTTTAGTGCAAACTTAGGGAATTTATTATCTTGAAGAGAGATTTAACGACATTAGCTAGCTCTTTTAGAGAGGCTAAAAATCTTGTCTGTCATTCTTCACTTATCAACATTAATATTTGTTATTTGATTGATCCACTCAATGCGTCCGAAATGAAATAAATAACCCATTCAAACATAAACGTACTAGCTTCTTGGTTTGTAATTGAATCAAAAATAGGCTTATTCGTTTTAAATAGAGTCTTTGACTCCGTGCGTTCGTCATTCACATGCGTCGAACAGATGCGAACTAAGAGGTACCTCACCGTTGTGGAGTATGTCCTATAAAGTGAACCACGTACATCATGTTTCCTTGTAATCCTTTATCGATATTCATCTTTGTTATTTGATTGATCCACTCAATGCGTCAGAAATGAACTAAGTAACCAATGCAAACCTAAACGTACAAGCCATTTGGTTTGTAATTGAATGAAAAATGGGGTTTATCCTTTTAATAGTCTTTGGCTTTGAACGTTCGTTATTGACAAACATTGACTAGAAGTAAGGTAAGAAAACCTCACCGTCGTGGAGTATGACCGTGACGTGAACAACGTATATCCTGTGTCCTTTTATTTATTTATCGATATTAATCTTTGTTATTTGATTGATCCACTCAATGCGTCCGAAATGAAATAAATAACAAACACAAACCAAAACATACTAGCCTCTCGGTTTGTAATGGAATCAAAAATACGTTTATTCGTTTCAAATAAAGTCTTGCACTCTGAGCGTTCGTTATTCACATGCGTCGAACAGATGCAAAGTAAGAGGTACCTCAACGTTGTGGAGTATGTCCTATAAAGTCAACCACGTACATCCCGTGTCCTTGTAATCCTTTAACGATATTCATCTTTGTTATTTGATTGATCCACTCAATGCTTCAGAAATGAACTAAGTAACCAATGCAAACCTAAACGTACAAGCCATTTGGTTTGTAATTGAATGAAAAATGGGCTTTATCCATTTTCATAGTCTTTGGCTTCAAACGTTCGTTACTAACAAGTGTTGACTAGATGTGAAGTAAGAAGAACCTACTCGCCGTGGAGTATGACCACGAAGCGAATAATGTACATCATGTGTCCTTTTATTTATTTATCGATATTAATCTTTGTTATTTGATTGATCCACTCAATGCGTCCGAAATGAAATAAATAACCAACGCAAACCAAAACATACTAGCCTCTTGGTTTGTAATTGAATCAAAAATAGGTTTATTCGTTTCAAAAAAGGTCTTGCACTCCGAGCGTCCGTTATTCACATGCGTCGAACAGATGCAAAGTAAGAGGTACCTCACCGCTGTGGAGTATGTCCTATAAAGTCAACCCCATACATCACGTGTCCTTGTAATCCTTTAACGATATTCATCTTTGTTATTTGATTGATCCACTCAATGCTTCAGAAATGAACTAAGTAACCAATGCAAACCTAAACGTACAAGCCATTTGGTTTGTAATTGAATGAAAAATGGGCTTTATCCATTTTCATAATCTTTGGCTTCGAACGTTCGTTACTGACAAGTGTTGACTAGATGTGAAGTAAGAAGAACCTCCTCGCCATGGAGTATGACCATGAAGCGAACAACGTAAATCATGTGTCCTTTTATTCATTTGTCAACATTAATCTTTGTTATTTGATTGATCCACTCAATGCGTCCGAATGGAAAAAAATAACCAACGCAAACCTAAACATACTAGCCTCTTGGTTTGTAATTGAATCAAAAATAGGTTTATTCGTTTTAAATAGAGTGCTTGACTCCGTGCGTTCGTTATTCACATTCGTCGATTGAATGCGTAGTAAGGGGTACCTCACTGTTGTGGAGTATGTCCCATAAAGTGAACCACGTACATGATGTGTCCTTCTAGTCGTTTATCGATAATCATCTCTCATATTCGATTGATCCACTCAATGCGTCAGAAATGAGCTAAGTGACCAATGCAAACCAAAACGTACCAGCCATTTGGTTTGTAATTGAATGAAAAATGGAGTTTATCCATTTTAATAGTCTTTGGCTTTGAACGTTCGTTATTAACAAACATTGACTAGATGTGAACTACGAAGAACCTCACCGCCGTGGAGTATGACCATGATGTGGACAACGTACATCATGTGTCCTTTTATTCATTTATCAATATTAACATTTGTTATTTGATTGATCCACTCAATGCGTCCGAAATGAAATAAATAACCCATGCAAACCTAAATGTACTAGCTTCCTGGTTTGTAATTGAATCAAAAATAGGCTTATTCATTTTAAACAGAGTCTTTGACTCTGTGCGTTCGTCATTCACATGCGTCGAACAGATGCGAACTAAGATGTAAGACCCGCAAAAATTTAAGCTCTTCCTTAAATAGTAATAATAATAATGTCATTACTAAAAATAGTTAGAAAGAATATTTTAGATATTATCACAATAAAAATAAGTACCCAATATAGTCATTTAAGTAGCATGTGACTAGTAAGTAGCCGTCAAAATGGTAACTAGCAGTTAGAATAGTAACTAACTATTGGAATAAGTAACTAATCGTTATAATTGTATCTGTTTGAATTGTTATAAATAGGTATGAGTATGTAATAATATTTTACAATATTATACTTTATAGGTTTATAAAGTAAGAAGTCATGGAATATAATGTTATCTTACTTTATTGTGTATTGATTACGCAATTATATTATTTTATCCGCGTTAATATTAAATACGTTATAAAAATAAATAAAATAAATAAAATAATTTCTTATACGTCATAAAAAGTTTAGATGCTATATATTATGTCATTTAGTTTCTTAAACCAAATTACTATGGGTAAGTAAGTAGTACAAGCCTTAACCTTACCAAAAGTATAAAACATAGGTAAGGCCCAAAAATTTGAATGAGGCAGATTCTGGAGGTCCCATTCAAAAATTCATAACTTGAGTTATATAGATCCAATTGACATGAAACCAAAGCCCATTTGTTCATTTATGACTTAGCTAAAACGTGTAGAAATTTCAGAATTTAATATGAAGCCAATCAATTCCAGAAGTTAAAATACTACACATAGGTTCAGTGTGAACGGGTAAACATTTAGTATGACTTCAAAATTCAATAACTTTTGTTATACATATTTAGAAATTATAAAATTGATACCCATTTGTAGATATTTGAGTTAGTAATGCAATACAATTGGCCGTTTGTCAAAAACTACAAAATTAAAAAAAGTTATAATTGAATTAGTAGGGAGTACACCAATGTGGACTTTTAATGCCAAAGGAACCTTCTAGGTTTAAAAGTCTTAAAACATTTTTAAATGGTAGGAGGAGATAACCACGTTTTTAATAAGAGATAATATGAGGAAAATAAAGTATTATATATATTTTAAATAATTTAATTTAATGCCAAAGTCAAATTCGTACACTATTTTTCACACTATTACACCTACCACCTTACCTATAAATAGCATGCCTCACTTCCCTTCTCAAGCACTCTTTCCATTCAAATAAGCCACAAAACTCTCCTCCAAATACTTCCCAAAAAGTTCTATTAACACCCCAATAGCCCTCCAAGCCTTCTCTTCTCTCAATCTTCCTCTCACGTGTTGGAAGTTCCAAGAGGTAAATATTTCAAGCATATATTAATCATGTTCTTCCTCCTCATACATATATATATTATGGATGGCCTTGCCCCTCAATATATATATGTATATTTATTAAACAATACGTATATGTATATATATAAATTATTATTATTCCATGGAAGGCTAAGCCTCCTCATACATATATATATTATGGATGGCTTTGCCCCTCAATATATATATGTATATGATATGTATATATGAGTATATAGATTATTATTATTCCATGGAAGACTAAGTCTCCTCATACATATATATATTATGGATGGCTTTGCCCCTCAATATATATATGTATATTGTATAGTATATACGTATATTATATATGTATATGTATACGTATAGATTATTATTATTATCATGAGAAGTTTTTCCACCATAATATACTTATATATGTCTCTCAATATATTATTTATGAATATACTATTATTATTCAAACTAAAATATTAACTTTTAAATTTTGTTTCAAGGTTTATAAACGCGGAAGACAAAAAGATAGTAAGGATCCACTCTCCCTTTCCTTACCACGATCTCCGACGTGGAAATTCATTTCCTATTTCTTCTCTATATTTCTATCTCGATATTTAATAATTAACTTTATTTGACACTTCTTGAAAAGTTGGTAATCTAATTTATTGAATGGTGAATAACCCTTTTACTTATCGGGGCTATTATTGTAAGACCTTCCTTTACGTTGAAATTTACCATTGATGTAGTTGTTTGAAATTTTGTGAAGATATGTTTTATGTTTGGCAATATGTTTATGGGTGGTTCCAGAAAGACCTCCAATGCATTGGGTAAAGAACATCACTGGAGAGTGTCAATCCAGTTGATAACAAGTTATGCAAGATATCTAGGTGGTGAACCTAGATGAGTAGATATTCTTATTTTTCCATGAGTTGATTATTCTCCATATATTATCCCTTACTTTTAACCTTACCTGGGCTATTTGAGCTCATTTCCTTTCATGTTTTGTTTCAAACCCCAGGGAACTAGGAGAAAGCAAGGATGCTAGGATAATGGTGTCCAGAGTGCTTGGAATAAAATCATAAGAAGATTATGCATGTAGTATTTATGTCATGTAAAACTATAATGGGTTATCAACACCTAGTCTCTAAACGCTAAACCTTAAAGATCTTGTGATGAGTCTTGATGTAATAAATAAACCATCGAATTTATGTTGAGTAATAGATTACTATTCATATAATTGTAATATTTTATTTATCTAACGCACCCGGTCTGGAAGTCCAGATTTGGGGGCGTTAACTGGTATCGAGCAAAGGTTTAGTTAGGTATAGAGACTAGTTATAAATAACATAGTATAGAGTCCTATACTTATAACAGTTATAGTGAATTATTTTACATAAGTATTATTGTGGTTATATGGTTAATTTTGAACTAACCTAACCTCGAGTAACGTGTGTGCTTAAAGGGCCAAAATGGTTGAAACAAGGAACGGAGGAAACAGGAACAACTCCACAAGGAATAACGGTATGGCAAATGAACTTCAAGAGGGTTCAACACCAATGAACTCTTCCTCTAGTGGACAGGTTGCGGGAACACTACCACCAAATGGGCAACCTTCAAACATGGCAGCACCACAAGGTGTAAGCGCAGAGAACCTGATGGCATTTCTTATGCAAATGGCACAAACGATGGCAGCAAATATGACTCAACCCAACACACCCATCGGTCAACCGGAGCAAGGTATAAACCCTCAACCAAAAGAGGTAACGGTTGACCAATTTATGAAGCAGCATCCCCCAACCTTCTCCGGTTCAACTGATCCCACTCACATGGAGGAATGGATTAATAAGTTAGAAAAGATATTCTCAGTATTGGAATGTCCTGACCAGAAAAAAGATAAAGTTTGCCATCTACAGACTGGAGGGCGAGGCAAACCAATGGTGGACCCTTGTTAAGAATACCAAAACTGAGGGAGAGATAGAAGCTCTAAGCTGGGAAGCTTTCAAAGAGATCTTACAAGAAAAGTATTTTCCCCGACCATTGAGGAGTAAGATGGAGAGAGACTTCCTCGATCTTAAACAAAAGGATGATGATACTGTGGCCACGTATGAGGCAAAATTCACCAAGTTAGCACGGTACGCACCTCAGTACGTAGCTGAAACGCAAAGTAAAGTTCAAATGTTCTACCATGGGTTGAAACCAAGCATACGGAGAGCGTTGGCAGCTTTTGACTTCCCCGACTATGAAGCTGTTGTTCGATGCGCGATCAAAGTAGAAATGGAACATCTTGACTACCACCAAAATCGTAGTCAAAATGATAAGAAAAGGAAACACCATGCTAATGGATCGGAGATCACAAAGCCTAGTATGAAGGAGGTAGTACATTCCACCTGCCCTAAATGTGGTAAAAGACACTCTGGTGAATGTCTCCAAGGATCGGGAAAATGTTTCAAGTGTGGTAAGGCTGGACATCAAGCACGTGAATGCCGGGAAAGGCCTAAACAAGGGCCCCAAATGGGTCCTAATCCCATTCGTATGCGTAACCCTTTACATGCACCAAGACCAGAACCAAGTACACGCCCGACCGTCAAATGTTTCAACTGCAATGAATTTGGACATTATGCAAATCAGTGCCCACAGGCAAAAACTATGGGGGATTATCGACAACCGTTGCAGCAACCACTTCGACATGTACAGCCACAACGACAGCTACAACCACAGCAGCCGCAACAACCACTTAGGGCACCAGCTCGCTCGTACGCCATTACAACTGCAGAAGTGGAGCCAATAATGGAAGAAGAATCAAACAACGATGTGGTGAAAGGTACCTTGCTCATAAGTTCAAGAAACGCTTATACCTTATTTGATTCTGGTTCAACGCATTCTTTCGTCTCACCAAAGTATGCTGAACATATGGATATTCCACATCAGAGATTAAAAGTGGAATTAACAGTAATGACACCAAGTGGTATCACCATAAATGCCACTAAGATATATAAAGCATGCCCCATTACTATATGTGATAGGGTACTTCCCGGAAACCTAATCTCCTTACAAATAGTGGACTTTGATGTTATATTAGGGATGGATTGGTTAACATCCAATCACGCCACCATAGAGTGTACTCAGAAAAGAGTAATTTTTAATCTCCCAAACCAACCTAAGTTGGTGTTTACGTGTCAAAAGGATGGAGAGGATGTATCTAACCATCCAAAAGAGGGATATCTTTCCTCGGTCAACACAAGTGTAGGTGAAATTACATTAAAAGAAGTCCCTATCGTTTGCAAATATGAAGATGTGTTTCCGGAAGAATTGCCAGGACCTCCTCCGCCACAGAAGTTGAATTCTCCATCGATCTATTTCCTGGGACAAATCCAATCTCCAAAAGTCCTTATCGGATGGCACCAACAGAGTTAAATGAATTGAAGAAGCAATTGCAAGATTTGATGGACAAAGGATTCATTAGGCCTAGTGCATCACCTTGGGGAGCACCGGTCTTGTTCGTGAAGAAGAAGGATGGCTCAATGAGGCGCTCGCATCGACTATAGAGGACTAAACAACGTCACCATCAAGAATAAATATCCTTTACCAAGGATAAATGATCTCTTCGATCAACTTAAAGGCGCTCAATACTTCTCAAAAATTGACCTTCGATCAGGTTACCATCAATTAAGGGTGAAGGAGATGGACATTCCCAAGACGGCCTTCCGAACGAGGTATGGCCATTATGAATTCGTCGTAATGCCTTTCGGATTGACCAATGCCCCCGCAATATTCATGGACCTGATGAACAGAATATTCCATGACTTCTTGGACAAGTGTGTCGTTGTCTTCATTGATGACATACTTATTTACTCCAAGAGTCGCGAAGAACATGAAGAGCATTTAAGGAGCGTACTGCAAACCTTAAGGGAGAAGAAACTATATGCCAAATTCAGCAAATGCGAATTTTGGTTACAACAAGTCGCATTTTTAGGACATATTGTCACTCATGAAGGCATCTCCGTGGATCCTGCAAAAACAAAGGCAATAGAAGACCGGCCAAGACCCAAAACAAGAACGGAGGTTCGTAGTTTTCTCGGACTCGCAGCTATTACCGAAGGTTCGTAGAAAACTTTGCGAGACCGGCAGGCCCATTAATAAAGGCGACTCGTAAGGGTGCTAAGATCGAATGGACCACGAAGTGTGAGGAAAGCTTTCGAGAACTAAAACGGCGCCTAGTTAGTACACCCGTGCCGGCACTACCTTCAGGAGGAGAAAACTTCACAATTTATAGCGATGCATCGAAGGAAGGACTTGGTTGTGTGTTAATGCAAAATGGTAAAGTAATTGCCTATGCATCACGACAACTAAAAACCCACGAGGTGAACTATCCCACACACGACTTAGAACTAGCAGCAATCATCCTTGCACTAAAGATTTGGCGTCACTATCTTTATGGGGAGAAATGTGAGATCTACACCGATCATAAAAGTCTAAAATACATATTCACCCAAAAGGAACTCAACATGCGACAAAGAAGGTGGCTAGAATTATTAAAAGACTATGATTGCACCATCAACTACCATCCTGGGAAGGCAAACGTGGTGGCAGATGCACTAAGCCGGAAACATGTCGGAACCTTGGCAACATTGATCACTTCGCAAAGGCCTCTAATTGAAGATCTGAAGAGGTTGGATGTTGAAATCGTAAAACCTGGAGAAAGAAGCTACCTCTTCCACATGACCATACAACCAACACTTTTGGAGAGGATAAAGGTGGCACAACAAGAAGATCCCAAGCTACAACGAAAGAGGGAAGCAGCGCAAAAAGGTGGACTTCCTGAGTTCAACATCGATAAAGGTGGTTTCTTAAGATTTGGTACAAGACTCGTGTACCATCATCTTTCGGACTAAAAAGGGAGTTACTAGCTGAAGCACATAGCTCCGCATTCTCTATACATCCAGGAAGCACCAAGATGTATCGAGACTTACGAAAGAACTATTGGTGGGACAACATGAAGAGAGAAATCGCGGAATTTATATCCAGGTGCTTGGTGTGTCAAAGAGTAAAGGCCGAGCGCCAATTACCAAGTGGAGTATTGCAATCACTTCCAATACCCGAATGGAAGTGGGAAAATGTAACTATGGATTTTGTCACGGGTCTACCTAGAACATCAAAAGGACACAATGCGATTTGGGTCGTAGTGGATCGCTGACAAAAACGTCTCACTTCATCCCTATCCGCGATGATTTCTCTTTGGATCAATTAGCCAAGCTATACATCAAGGAAGTCATTCGATTGCATGGAGTGCCATTATCAATCGTCTCGATCGTGATCCAAGATTCACATCTAAGTTTTGGAGGAGCCTTCAACATGCCTTAAGTACCGAACCGAAGTTTAGTATCGCCTTCCACCCTCAAACAGATGGGCAATCAGAGAGGACAATCCAAACTTTGGAGGACATGCTTAGAGCTTGTGCTATTGACTTTCAAGGAGATTGGGAGAAACACCTTCCCTTGGTGGAGTTCTCCTATAATAATAGCTATCACGCAAGTATACAAATGGCACCATATGAAGCTCTTTATGGGAAAAGGTGTCGAACACCAACATGTTGGGATGAGGTAGGAGAAAGCAAATTACTTGCCCCCGATTTGGTGCAAGAAACAACAGAAAAGGTGCGTCTAATTCAGCACCATATGCGAGCTGCTCAAAGCAGGCAGAAGAGTTATGCGGACCACCGACGAAAGGACTTGGAGTTTGAAGTAGGCGATCATGTATTTCTTAAGGTTTCACCATGGAAAGGAGTCATGCGATTTGGAAAGAAAGGGAAGTTAAGCCCCCGATACATTGGACCATTTGACATAGTAGAAAAGATTGGAGCAACAGCATATCGCCTAGCCCTACCACCACATTTGGAACACGTGCACAATGTGTTCCATGTGTCTCTCCTAAGAAAGTACATACCAGATCCATCACATGTTTTAACAAGAGCCTGTCCAACTCGATGTTGACTTGACCTACGAAGAACATCCGGTGCAAATCCTTGACCGCAAGGAACAAGTGTTACGTACGAAAAGAATTCCACTCGTGAAAGTGTTATGGAGGAATCAAATCACCGAGGAGGCAATGTGGGAGCATGAAGAAACGATGAGGCAAAAATATCCTAAACTTTTCCATGATTAAGGTACGCGATAATTTCGAGGACGAAATTCTTTTAAGTGGGGTATAATGTAAGACCCGCAAAAATTTAAGCTCTTCCTTAAATAGTAATAATAATAATGTCATTACTAAAAATAGTTAGAAAGAATATTTTAGATATTATCACAATAAAAATAAGTACCCAATATAGTCATTTAAGTAGCATGTGACTAGTAAGTAGCCGTCAGAATAGTAACTAACCGTTGGAATAAGTAACTAATCGTTATAATTGTATCTGTTTGAATTGTTATAAATAGGTATGAGTATGTAATAATATTTTACAATATTATACTTTATAGGTTTATAAAGTAAGAAGTCATGGAATATAATGTTATCTTACTTTATTGTGTATTGATTACGCAATTATATTATTTTATCCGCGTTAATATTAAATACGTTATAAAAATAAATAAAATAAATAAAATAATTTCTTATACGTCATAAAAAGTTTAGATGCTATATATTATGTCATTTAGTTTCTTAAACCAAATTACTATGGGTAAGTAAGTAGTACAAGCCTTAACTTTACCAAAAGTATAAAACATAGGTAAGGCCCAAAAATTTGAATGAGGCAGATTCTGGAGGTCCCATTCAAAAATTCATAACTTGAGTTATATAGATCCAATTGACATGAAACCAAAGCCCATTTGTTCATTTATGACTTAGCTAAAACGTGTAGAAATTTCAGAATTTAATATGAAGCCAATCAATTCCAGAAGTTAAAATACTACACATAGGTTCAGTGTGAACGGGTAAACATTTAGTATGACTTCAAAATTCAATAACTTTTGTTATACATATTTAGAAATTATAAAATTGATACCCATTTGTAGATATTTGAGTTAGTAATGCAATACAATTGGCCGTTTGTCAAAAACTACAAAATTAAAAAAAAGTTATAATTGAATTAGTAGGGAGTACACCAATGTGGACTTTTAATGCCAAAGGAACCTTCTAGGTTTAAAAGTCTTAAAACATTTTTAAATGGTAGGAGGAGATAACCACGTTTTTAATAAGAGATAATATGAGGAAAATAAAGTATTATATATATTTTAAATAATTTAATTTAATGCCAAAGTCAAATTCGTACACTATTTTTCACACTATTACACCTACCACCTTACCTATAAATAGCATGCCTCACTTCCCTTCTCAAGCACTCTTTCCATTCAAATAAGCCACAAAACTCTCCTCCAAATACTTCCCAAAAAGTTCTATTAACACCCCAATAGCCCTCCAAGCCTTCTCTTCTCTCAATCTTCCTCTCACGTGTTGGAAGTTCCAAGAGGTAAATATTTCAAGCATATATTAATCATGTTCTTCCTCCTCATACATATATATATTATGGATGGCCTTGCCCCTCAATATATATATGTATATTTATTAAACAATACGTATATGTATATATATAAATTATTATTATTCCATGGAAGGCTAAGCCTCCTCATACATATATATATTATGGATGGCTTTGCCCCTCAATATATATATGTATATGATATGTATATATGAGTATATAGATTATTATTATTCCATGGAAGACTAAGTCTCCTCATACATATATATATTATGGATGGCTTTGCCCCTCAATATATATATGTATATTGTATAGTATATACGTATATTATATATGTATATGTATACGTATAGATTATTATTATTATCATGAGAAGTTTTTCCACCATAATATACTTATATATGTCTCTCAATATATTATTTATGAATATACTATTATTATTCAAAAACTTTTAAATTTTGTTTCAAGGTTTATAAACGCGGAAGACAAAAAGATAGTAAGGATCCACTCTCCCTTTCCTTACCACGATCTCCGACGTGGAAATTCATTTCCTATTTCTTCTCTATATTTCTATCTCGATATTTAATAATTAACTTTATTTGACACTTCTTGAAAAGTTGGTAATCTAATTTATTGAATGGTGAATAACCCTTTTACTTATCGGGGCTATTATTGTAAGACCTTCCTTTACGTTGAAATTTACCATTGATGTAGTTGTTTGAAATTTTGTGAAGATATGTTTTATGTTTGGCAATATGTTTATGGGTGGTTCCAGAAAGACCTCCAATGCATTGGGTAAAGAACATCAACTGGAGAGTGTCAATCCAGTTGATAACAAGTTATGCAAGATATCTAGGTGGTGAACCTAGATGAGTAGATATTCTTATTTTTCCATGAGTTGATTATTCTCCATATATTATCCCTTACTTTTAACCTTACTGGGCTATTTGAGCTCATTTCCTTTCATGTTTTGTTTCAAACCCCAGGGAACTAGGAGAAAGCAAGGATGCTAGGATAATGGTGTCCAGAGTGCTTGGAATAAAATCATAAGAAGATTATGCATGTAGTATTTATGTCATGTAAAACTATAATGGGTTATCAACACCTAGTCTCTAAACGCTAAACCTTAAAGATCTTGTGATGAGTCTTGATGTAATAAATAAACCATCGAATTTATGTTGAGTAATAGATTACTATTCATATAATTGTAATATTTTATTTATCTAACGCACCTGGTCTGGAAGTCCAGATTTGGGGGCATTACATAAGAGGTACCTCACTGTTGTGGAGTATGTCCTATAAAGTGGACCACGTACATCATGTGTCCTTGTAATCCTTTATCGATATTCATCTTTGTTACTTGATTGATCCACTCAATGCATCAGAAATGAACTAAGTAACCAATGCAAACCTAAACTTACAAGCCATTTGGTTTGTAATTGAATGAAAAAAGGGGTTTATCCATTTTAATAGTCTTTGGCTTTGAACATTCGTTATTGACAAACATTGACTAGATGTAAAGTAAGAAAACCTCACCGCCGTGGAGTATGACCGTGACGTGAACAACGTACATCATGTGTCCTTTTATTTATTTATCGATATTAATCTTTGTTATTTGATTGATCCACTCAATGCATCAGAAATGAACTAAGTAACCAATGCAAACCTAAACGTACAAGCCATTTGGTTTGTAATTGAATGAAAAATGGGGTTTATCCATTTTCATAGTCTTTCGCTCGAACGTTCGTTCTTCGACAAGTGTTGACTAGATGTGAAGTAAGAAGAACCTCCTTTGACCACGAAGCGAACAACGTACATCATGTGTCCTTTTATTTATTTATCGATATTAATCTTTGTTATTTGATTGATCCACTCAATGCGTCCAAAATGAAAAAAAATAACCAACGCAAACCAAAACATACTAGCCTCTTGGTTTGTAATTGAATCAAAAATAGGTTTATTCCTTTCAAATAAAGTCTTGCACTCCAAGCGTTCGTTATTCACATGCGTCGAACGGATGCAACGTAAGAGGTACCTGACATTGTGGAGTATGTCCTATAAAGTCAACCACGTACATCTTTTGTCCTTGTAATCCTTTAACGATATTCATCTTTGATATTTGATTGATCCACTGAACGCTTGGAAATGAACTAAGTAACCAATGCAAACCTAAACGTACAAGCCATTTGGTTTGTAATTGAATGAAAAATGGGCTTTATCCATTTTCATAGTCTTTGCCCGAACGTTAGATTCTTGACAAGTGTTGACTAGATGTGAAGGAAGAAGAACCTCACCGTCGTGGAGTATGACCGTGACGTGAACAACGTACATCCTGTGTCCTTTTATTTATTTATCGATATTAATCTTTGTTATTTGATTGATCCACTCAATGCGTCCGAAATGAAATAAATAACAAACACAAACCAAAACATACTAGCCTCTCGGTTTGTAATGGAATCAAAAATACGTTTATTCGTTTCAAATAAAGTCTTGCACTCGAGCGTTCGTTATTCACATGCGTCGAAACGGATGCAAAGTAAGAGGTACCTCAACGTTGTGGAGTATGTCCTATAAAGTCAACCACGTACATCATGTGTCCTTGTAATCCTTTAACGATATTCATCTTTGTTATTTGATTGATCCACTCAATGCTTCAGAAATGAACTAAGTAACCAATGCAAACCTAAACGTACAAGCCATTTGGTTTGTAATTGAATGAAAAATGGGCTTTATCCATTTTCATAGTCTTTGGCTTCGAACGTTAGATTCGACAAGTGTTGACTAGATGTGAAGTAAGAAGAACCTCCTCGCCGTGGAGTATGAGCATGAAGCGAACATCGTAAAACATGTGTCCTTTTATTCATTTGTCAATATTAATCTTTGTTATTTAATTGTTCCACTCAATGCGTCCGAATGGAAAAAAATAACCAACGCAAACCTAAACATACTAGCCTCTTGGTTTGTAATTGAATCAAAAATAGGTTTATTCGTTTTAAATAGAGTGCTTGACTCCGTGCGTTCGTTATTCACATTCGTCGGTCGAATGCGTAGTAAAGGGTACCTCAATTGTTGTGGAGTATGTCCCATAAAGTGAACCACGTACATGATGTGTCCTTCTAATCGTTTATCGATATTCATCTCTCATATTCGATTGATCCACTCAATGCGTCAGAAATGAGCTAAGTGACCAATGCAAACCACAACGTACCAGCCATTTGGTTTGTAATTGAATGAAAAATGGAGTTTATCCATTTTAATAGTCGTTGGCTTTGAACGTTCGTTATTGATAAACATTGACTAGATGTGAACTACGAAGAATCTCACCGCCGTGGAGTATGACCATGATGTGGACAACGTACATCATGTGTCCTTTTATTCATTTATCAATATTAACATTTGTTATTTGATTGATCCACTCAATGCGTCCGAAATGAAATAAATAACCCATGCAAACGTAAACGTACTAGCTTCTTGGTTTGTAATTGAATCAAAAATAGGCTTATTCGTTTTAAACAGAGTCTTTGACTCTGTGCGTTCGTCATTCACATGCGTCAAACAGATGCGAACTAAGAGGTACCTCACCGTTGTGGAGTATGTCCTATAAAGTGTACCACGTACATCATGTGTCCTTGTAATCCTTTATCGATATTCATCTTTGTTACTTGATTGATCCACTCAATGCATCAGAAATGAACTAAGTAACCAATGCAAACGTAAACGTACAAGCCATTTGGTTTGTAATTGAATGAAAAAAGGGGTTTATCCATTTTAATAGTCTTTGGCTTTGAACGTTCGTTATTGACAAACATTGACTAGAAGTTGACAGACAAAATTTTTAGCCTCTCTAAAAGAGCTAGCTAATGTCGTTAAATCTCTCTTCAAAATAATAAATTCCCTAAGTTTGCACTAAAAGAATAGCAGCAAGCAAGGGGTCGAACCCACAGGGATTAACCTAGTTCTCTAGTTCTCAAATCAAATCACCCAATTACTCTTGTTCTATAAAATGTCTTGGCAAAAAGTTTTCTTTTTTAAACTAAAGATCTAATTTTTATTTGGTTTTCTGAATAAACAGAGAAAATAAACTGATTTTAGGATTAAGAATCAAGGATTAAAAGCATCTAGGGTCACAATTTCACCTCCCTATGTTATCTCTACTGGTTCATGGTATTAGGGTTGTCTGATTGAAAACATGCTAAACATAAGCCAAGGACAACAAATGGTCATTGAGGTCCTTTTAAGAGTTGTATGCCAGAATGGTCATCAAAACACACAAACATGCAAAGCCAATAAATCATACTTGCAAAAGGATAATGATCACACCAATTACAAATAAGTTATGAATCTCAATCCGCCCCAGACTAGGGCTAAGAATACCAAGGTGTACATCCAAAGATAGAATTAAGAACAGATTCATAAAACATGCAAAACTTCAATCATCCAAACCCAATATTCATAAACACAGCAAAACAACAAGGGGGCTACATTGCTCCCCTAGATTAAAAGACTACTCACGCATGATTATAGGCAAAACCAAAGCAGAAAAGCTCAACATCTTCTTCTTGATCACGCGCACAGCAAAGCTTCAAATCCAGGCTCCAAAATCCGCGACGGCTGCTGCGACGGCTGCGACGGCTGCTCTCCTAGGTCAAGGAGCACCTCCAAGTCGTGGAGCCTCTCTCTCTCTCTCTAAAACGTGTAGGGGTGTTAGGCTTGCATAGCAGAGGGCGTGGATGCTGTATTTATAGAGGTTGGATGGGCCTTGAGGTGTGTAACCTAGCCCACTTGTCAAAACGGCGTAGTTTTGATAAGTAACACTCGAAACATTAAAAACTCTATCTTCCATCCACAATTTGGACTTGGGCCTTCCGGAACAAATGATCAGCATGGAAAAACGATTGGATCGGTCCAAAAATATCTCTGCACGCCAATTTGCACGTGATATGGTGAATTCACGTGCACCTCCAAATCAGCTCAAACTTCACCCCAAGCTTCCTTGCATCCTGTAGAGGCCTGAGAGGCAAAAATAGGCTTGCACGTGAAATGGGTGAATTCACGTTCAGCTCCAAATGCTCTGAAATTTCTGTGGTAGGTAGATGACATCATTCTAAGAAACTTTTGTTCTTGCACGCAAATTGTTTGAGGCCATCTACTATGTCAAAAGTGAGGTCCAAAATCTGCCAAAACAGCTTAAAAACGCATGTATTTGCAACTAGCATCTTCCTAGGGGTTAGAGCAAATATATATGATATATGAGGCAATAAGGCTCTAATCATGCTCTTAAACATCCTAAATAAACACTAGAATAACGGCATAAAATGCACGTTATCAGAAGTAAGGTAAGAAAACCTCACCGTCGTGGAGTATGACCGTGATGTGAACAACGTACATCCTGTGTCCTTCTATTTATTTATCGATATTAATCTTTGTTATTTGATTGATCCACTCAGTGCGTCCGAAATGAAGTAAATAACAAACGCAAACCAAAACATACTAGCCTCTTGGTTTGTAATGGAATCAAAAATACGTTTATTCGTTTCAAATAAAGTCTTGCACTCCGAGCGTTCGTTATTCACATGCGTCGAACAGATGCAAAGTAAGAGGTACCTCACCGTTGTGGAGTATGTCCTATAAAGTCAACCACGTACAACATGTGTCTTTATAATCCTTTAACGATATTCATCTTTGTTATTTGATTGATCCACTCAATGCATCAGAAATGAACTAAGTAACCAATGCAAACCTAAACGTACAAGCCATTTGGTTTGTAATTGAATGAAAAATGGGGTTTATCCATTTTCATAGTCTTTGGCTTCAAACGTTCGTTACTAACAAGTGTTGACTAGATGTGAAGTAAGAAGAACCTACTCGCCGTGGACTATGACCACGGCCGAACAATGTACATCATGTGTCCTTTTATTTATTTATCGATATTAATCTTTGTTATTTGATTGACCCACTCAATGCGTCCGAAATGAAATAAATAACCAACGCAAACCAAAACATACTAGCCTCTTGGTTTGTAATTGAATCAAAAATAGGTTTATTCGTTTCAAATAAAGTCTTGCACTCCGAGCGTCCGTTATTCACAAGCGTCGAACAGATGCAAAGTAAGAGGTACCTCACCGCTGTGGAGTATGTCCTATAAAGTCAACCCCATACATCACGTGTCCTTGTAATCCTTTAACGATATTCATCTTTGTTATTTGATTGATCCACTCAATGCTTCAGAAATGAACTAAGTAACCAATGCAAACCTAAACGTACAAGCCATTTGGTTTGTAATTGAATGAAAAATGGGCTTTATCCATTTTCATAATCTTTGGCTTCGAACGTTCGTTACTGACAAGTGTTGACTAGATGTGAAGTAAGAAGAACCTCCTCGCCATGGAGTATGACCATGAAGCGAACAACGTAAATCATGTGTCCTTTTATTCATTTGTCAACATTAATCTTTGTTATTTGATTGATCCACTCAATGCGTCCGAATGGAAAAAAATAACCAACGCAAACCTAAACATACTAGCCTCTTGGTTTGTAATTGAATCAAAAATAGGTTTATTCGTTTTAAATAGAGTGCTTGACTCCGTGCGTTCGTTATTCACATTCGTCGATTGAATGCGTAGTAAGGGGTACCTCACTGTTGTGGAGTATGTCCCATAAAGTGAACCACGTACATGATGTGTCCTTCTAATCGTTTATCGATATTCATCTCTCATATTCGATTGATCCACTCAATGCGTCAGAAATGTGCTAAGTGACCAATGCAAACCACAACGTACCAGCCATTTGGTTTGTAATTGAATGAAAAATGGAGTTTATCCATTTTAATAGTCTTTGGCTTTGAACGTACGTTATTGATAAACATTGACTAGATGTGAACTACGAAGAACCTCACCGCCGTGGAGTATGACCATGATGTGGACAACGTACATCATGTGTCCTTTTATTCATTTATCAATATTAACATTTGTTATTTGATTGATCCACTCAATGCGTCTGAAATGAAATAAATAACCCATGCAAACGTAAACGTACTAGCTTCTTGGTTTGTAATTGAATCAAAAATAGGCTTATTCGTTTTAAACAGAGTCTTTGACTTTGTGCGTTCGTCATTCACATGCGTCGAACAGATGCGAACTAAGAGGTACCTCACCGTTGTGAGTATGTCTTATAAAGTGGACCGCGTACATCATGTGTCCTTGTAATCCTTTATCGATATTCATCTTTGTTACTTGATTGATCCACTCAATGCATCAGAAATGAACTAAATAACCAATGCAAACGTAAACGTACAAGCCATTTGGTTTGTAATTGAATGAAAAAAGGGGTTTGTCCATTTTAATAGTCTTTGGCTTTGAACATTCGTTATTGACAAACATTGACTAGATGTAAAGTAAGAAAACCTCACCGCCGTGGAGTATGACCGTGACGTGAACAACGTACATCCTGTGTCCTTTTATTTATTTATCGATATTAATCTTTGTTATTTGATTGATCCACTCAATGCATCAGAAAGGAACTAAGTAACCAATGCAAACCTAAACGTACAAGCCATTTGGTTTGTAATGGAATGAAAAATGGGGTTTATCCATTTTCATAGTCTTTGGCTTTGAACGTTCGTTACTGACAAGTGTTGACTAGATGTGAAGTAAGAAGAACCTCCTTTGACCATGAAGTGAACAACGTACATCCTGTGTGCTTTTATTTATTTAGCGATAATAATCTTTGTTATTTGATTGATCCACTCAATGCGTCCCAAATGAAAGAAATAACCCACAAAAACCAAAACATACTAGCCTCTTGGTTTGTAATTGAATCAAAAATAGTGTTATTCGTTTCAAGTAAAGTCTTGCACTCCGAGCGTTCGTTATTCACATGCGTCGAATAGATGCAAAGTAAGAGGTACCTCACCGCTGTGGAGTATGTCCTATAAAGTCTACCACGTACATCATGTGTCCTTGTAATCCTTTAACGATATTCATCTTTGTTATTTGATTGATCCACTCAATGCTTCAGAAATGAACTAAGTAACCAATGCAAACCTAAACATACAAGCTATTTGGTTTGTAATTGAATGAAAAATGGGGTTTATCCATTTTCATAGTCTTTGGCTTCGAACGTTCGTTACTGACAAGTGTTGACTAGATGTGAAGTAAGAAGAACCTCCTCGCCGTGGAGTATGACCATGAAGCGAACAACGTAAATCATGTGTCCTTTTATTCATTTGTCAATATTAATCTTTGTTATTTGACCAAAACGTACAAGCCATTTGGTTTGTAGTTAAATGAAAAATGGACTTTATCCATTTTAATAGTCTTTGGCTTTGAACGTTCGTTATTGACAAACATTGACTAGATGTGAACTACGAAAGAACCTCACTGCCGTGGAGTATGACCATGAAGCGAACAACGTACATCATGTGTCCTTTTATTCATTGATCAATATTAATATTTGTTATTTGATTGATTCACTCAATGCGTCAGAAATGAACTAAGTAACCAATGCAAACCTAAACATACAAGCCATTTGGTTTGTAATTGAATGAAAAATGGGGTTTATCCATTTTCATAGTCTTTTGGCTTCAACGTTCGTTACTAACAAGTGTTGACTAGATGTGAAGTAAGAAGAACCTACTCGGCGTGGAGTATGACCATGAAGCGAACAATGTACATCATGTCTCCTTCTATTTATTTATCGATATTAATCTTTGTTATTTGATTGATCTACTCAATGCGTCCGAAATGAAATAAATAACCCATGCAAACCTAAACGTACTAGCTTCTTGGTTTGTAATTGAATCAAAAATAGGCTTATTCGTTTTAAGTAGAGTCTTTGACTCCGTGCGTTAAGTCATTCAGATGCGTCGAACAGATGTGAAGTAAGACATACCTTACCGTTGTGGAGTATGTCCTATAAATTGAACCACGTACATCATGTGTCCTTGTAATCCTTTATCGATATTTATCTTTATTATTTGATTGATCCACTCAATGCGTCCGAAATGATCTAAGTAACCAATGCAAACCTAAACGTACAAGCCATTTGGTTTATAATTGAATGAAAAATGGAGTTTATCCATTTTAATAGTCTTTGGCTTTGAACGTTCGTTATTGACAAACATTGACTAGAAGTAAAGTAAGAAAACGTCACTGCCGTGGAGTATGACCATGACGTGAACAACGTATATCATGTGTCCTTTTATTTATTTATCGATATTAATCTTTGTTATTTGATTGATCCACTCAATGCATCTGGAATGAAATAAATAACCAACGCAAACCAAAACATACTAGCCTGTTGGTTTGTAATTGAATCACAAATAGGTTTATTCGTTTCAAATAAAGTCTTGCACTCTGAGCGTTCGTTATTCACATGCGTCGAACAGATGCAAAGTAAGAGGTACCTCACCGCTGTGGAGTATGCCCTATAAAGTCAACCACGTACATCATGTGTCCTTATAATCCTTTAACGATATTTATCTTTGTTATTTGATTGATCCACTCAATGCATCAGAAATGAACTAAGTAACCAATGCAAACCTAAACGTACAAAAAGAAAAACCTAAACGTACAAGCCATTTGGTTTGTAATTCAATGAAAAATGGGGTTTATCCTTTTAATAGTCTTTGGCTTTGAACGTTCGTTATTGACAAACATTGACTAGATGTAAAGTAAGAAAACCTCACCGCCCTGGAGTATGACCGTGACGTGAACAACGTACATCCTGTGTGCTTTTATTTATTTAGCGATAATAATCTTTGTTATTTGATTGATCCACTCAATGCGTCCCAAATGAAAGAAATAACCCACAAAAACCAAAACATACTGGCCTCTTGGTTTGTAATTGAATCAAAAATAGTGTTATTCGTTTCAAGTAAAGTCTTGCACTCCGAGCGTTCGTTATTCACATGCGTCGAACAGATGCAAAGTAAGAGGTACCTCACCGCTGTGGAGTATGTCCTATAAAGTCTACCACGTACATCATGTGTCCTTGTAATCCTTTAACGATATTCATCTTTGTTATTTGATTGATCCACTCAATGCTTCAGAAATGAACTAAGTAACCAATGCAAACCTAAACGTACAAGCCATTTCGTTTGTAATTGAATGAAAAATGGGGTTTATCCATTCTAATAGTCTTTGGCTTCGAACGTTTGTTATTGACAAGCATTGACCAGATGTGAACTACGAAGAACCTCACCGCCGTGGAGTATGACCATGATGTGGACAACGTACATCATGTGTCCTTTTATTCATTTATCAATATTAATATTCGTTATTTGATTGATCCACTCAATGCGTCCGAAATGAAATAAATAACCCATGCAAACGTAAACGTACTAGCTTCTTGGTTTGTAATTGAATCAAAAATAGGCTTATTCGTTTTAAACAGAGTCTTTGACTACGTGCGTTAATCATTCACATGCGTCGAACAGATGCGAACTAAGAGGTACCTCACCGTTGTGGAGTATGTCCTATAAAGTGGACCACGTACATCATGTGTCCTTGTAATCCTTTATCGATATTCATCTTTGTTACTTGATTGATCCACTCAATGCATCGAAATGAACTAAGTAACCAATGCAAACGTAAACGTACAAGCCATTTGGTTTGTAATTGAATGAAAAAGGGGGGTTTATCCATTTTAATAGTCTTTGGCTTTGAACATTCGTTATTGACAAACATTGACTAGATGTAAAGTAAGAAAACCTCACCTGCCGTGGAGTATGACCGTGACGTGAACAACATACATCCTGTGTCCTTTTATTTATTTATCGATATTAATCTTTGTTATTTGATTGATCCACTCAATGCATCAGAAAGGAACTAAGTAACCAATGCAAACCTAAACGTACAAGCCATTTGGTTTGTAATTGAATGAAAAATGAGGTTTATCCATTTTCATAGTCTTTGGCTTGAACGTTAGTTATTGACAAGTGTTGACTAGATGTGAAGTAAGAAGAACCTCCTTTGACCATGAAGCGAACAACGTACATCATGTGTCCTTTTATTTATTTATCGATATTAATCTTTGTTATTTGATTGATCCACTCAATGCGTACAAAATGAAAAAAATAATCAACGCAAACCAAAACATACTAGCCACTTGGTTTGTAATTGAATCAAAAATAGGTTTATTTGTTTCAAATAAAGTCTTGCACTCCAAGCGTTCGTTATTCACATGCGTCGAACAGATGCAACGTAAGAGGTACCTGACCACTATGGAGTATGTCCTATAAAGTAACCACGTACATCTTGTGTCCTTGTAATCCTTTAACGATATTCATCTTTGATATTTGATTGATCCACTCAATGCTTTAGAAATGAACTAAGTAACCAATGCAAACCTAAACATACAAGCCATTTGGTTTGTAATTGAATGAAAAATGGGGTTTATCCATTTTCATAGTCTTTGGCTTGAACGTTAGTCTTGACAAGTGTTGACTAGATGTGAAGTAAGAAGAACCTCCTCGCCGTGGAGTATGACCATGAAGCGAACAACGTAAATCATGTGTCCTTTTATTCATTTGTCAATATTAATCTTTGTTATTTGATTGATCCACTCAATGCGTCTGAAATGAAATAAATAACCAACGCAAACCTAAACGTACTAGCCTCTTGGTTTGTAATTGAATCAAAAATAGGTTTATTCATTTTAAATAGAGTGCTTGACTCCGTGCGTTCGTTATTCACATTCGTTGATCGAATGCGGAGTAAGGGGTACCTCACTGTCGTGGAGTATGTCCCATAAAGTGAAGCACGTACATGATGTGTCCTTCTAATCGTTTATCGATATTCATCTTTCCTATTCGATTGATCCACTCAATGCGTCAGGAATGAGATAAGTGACCAATGCAAACCAAAACGTACAAGCCATTTGGTTTGTAGTTAAATGAAAAATGGACTTTATCCATTTTAATAGTTTTGGCTTTGAACGTTCGTTATTGACAAACATTGACTAGATGTGAACTACGAAAGAACCTCACCGCCGTGGAGTATGACCATGAAGCGAACAACGTACATCATGTGTCCTTTTATTCATTGATCAATATTAATATTTGTTATTTGATTGATTCACTCAATGCGTCAGAAATGAACTGAGTAACCAATGCAAACCTAAACGTACAAGCCATTTGGTTTGTAATTGAATGAAAAATGGGGTTTATCCATTTTCATAGTCTTTGGCTTCGAACGTTCGTTACTAACAAGTGTTGACTAGATGTGAAGTAAGAAGAACCTACTCGGCGTGGAGTATGACCATGAAGTGAACAATGTACATCATGTCTCCTTCTATTTATTTATCGATATTAATCTTTGTTATTTGATTGATCTACTCAATGCGTCCGAAGTGAAATAAATAACCCATGCAAACCTAAACGTACTAGCTTCTTGGTTTGTAATTGAATCAAAAATAGGCTTATTCGTTTTAAGTAGAGTCTTTGACTCCGTGCGTTCGTCATTCAGATGCGTCGAACAGATGTGAAGTAAGACATACCTTACCGTTGTGGAGTATGTCCTATAAATTGAACCACGTACATCATGTGTCCTTGTAATCCTTTATCGATATTTATCTTTATTATTTGATTGATCCACTCAATGCGTCCGAAATGATCTAAGTAACCAATGCAAACCTAAACGTACAAGCCATTTGGTTTGTAATTGAATGAAAAATGGAGTTTATCCATTTTAATAGTCTTTGGCTTTGAACGTTCGTTATTGACAAACATTGACTAGAAGTAAAGTAAGAAAACGTCACCGCCGTGGAGTATGACCATGACGTGAACAACGTATATCATGTGTCCTTTTATTTATTTATCGATATTAATCTTTGTTATTTGATTGATCCACTCAATGCATCTGGAATGAAATAAATAACCAACGCAAACCAAAACATACTAGCCTGTTGGTTTGTAATTGAATCAAAAATAGGTTTATTCGTTTCAAATAAAGTCTTGCACTCTGAGCATTCATTATTCACATGCGTCGAACAGATGCAAAGTAAGAGGTACTCTATTTTATGTTATTTTCTTTTATTTGTTTTCTTCAATAAATTTGTTTGCAAGCTAACCATTGTGCAGGAGACTTTGTTCCTTTCTTAGCTAACTATGTGCAGGATGAGCAAATTATTGGGACCTGAACTTGTGGAACCATTTTTAAAGTCAAAGTCAAGGAGCAAGGAGCAAGGAGTCAAGGAGCAAGGAGCAAGTGAACCATAATGCATAATCAACTCAGTGGAGAAATTTGGGCCAGTTTGGGCCTGAACGTGATTTTGCACGTGAATTGCCCAATTCACGTGCACCTCCTTTTGAGCTGTAACTTTCTGGAATGGTAGATGAGGACCATGTGATTCACGTTTACTCTTGCCCAAGACAGTTAGTGCATGGGTTCATCAAACGCATGAAAGTGGCAATGATCAAAGAAGGCTTGTTGGCGGACAAGCTCCCTCTTATTCACTACAATGAAATGCAAATTCCCCAACAGCCTGACCAATTCAGCTGTGGGATCTTTGTTTGCTACTACATGATGGGTATTCTGCAAGGGCAGGAAAATTGGGAAGTGCGCGGCGAGACGTCGGTTGACTTTGTGGCTCAGGTGCGACGAATGGTGGCCAATGTCATCTACTATTACAGTGTGCCAAACCAGGGGTAAGTGTTTTTCCTACTCCTTCTTTTATGCCATGCGGACATAGCATATTTTAAGTGTGGTGTATGGGGAGTGACTTGAGCCACTTGCTTGTCTTTTATGTTGTGATTGCATGTTTTATTTATTTGAAAAAAAAAAACACTGTTTTTAGTTGCATGATTGTTTGAGTTGTTTGCTTGAATGATTTGTTTGTGGAGACATGGATATTAAGTATGCAATTTTGGCTTAAATTTAATTTTTATGCCACATTAGTATCATGTTGTGATAAGGGTGTTAAAGTAGTTAAAATGTGCTCTGAATTGGTTTAATCATGTCTATATCTCTTGAATGATATCACCATGTTTTTGGAGCTGAGTTTTGAATATTAGCTGAGCATGAAATGCTATGATAGACCTAAGTAACCCTTAAAGTTGAGTGAAAAAGAAATGAAAAATGAGAACTGACTTCTTTTTAGCCCTTGAGTGACATTTATGGTTTATGGGTAATAGTTTGATTTGCTTTACTCTTCTTTGCACTTAACATTGGTTATTTAATGGTAGGAGTCAAGTAAGCATGTGATTACTTATTAGTGCTCGGTGTTTGGTGTTTAGTTAGGATGCAAGACCTCTAAGTCATTGTGGATTGTCTTTGCATTCTTTTCTTTATTGTTTGATATTATTGGAAAAGGCTGTGATGCACATTGTGGAAAAAGCCCATCACATTTTGAAAAGGGGTATGCATTAGAAAAATTCAGTCTTATTTATGTGTTATGTGAGTAAAAAAAAGAGTGAATAATCCATCAAGGGAGAGCATAAAATGCAACCTTGTAAGGTTATTACTAAAAAAAAGAAAAAAAAAAGAAAAAAAAATTCAGAATAAAAGCCACAATGGCCTGATGTTTGTGTGATTGTTTAGATTTGTAGCCACATTGGCTTAATTGTGTTTTGTTTTAAGAATGTTGAGCTCAATTCTTTGGCTCATGGTTTTGTTTTATCAGTTATTAGAATAGAGTGTGAGTTTATTGAGTTTAGACTAGAGTGTGAGTTCAAATAAAGTAGAATAGAGGGTGTGTTTTCTTTGATGAGCACAATAGGGAACTCTCATGATTGTTTGGCAAGTACTTAATCAATAGCTGATGGCGAGTGTAGAGATAGAGTTTTTCCATCCATTGTTCATTGATAGGTATTGGGCTTGAGAATTATTATATTTGAGTGAGGCTGCTTATCCTTGGTAAGAACTTAAGGGGAAACTAGGTGCTATTTTATCATGGATTGCTTGCTCATATCTGAAATTTAAGTAGAGATATTGCATGGTTGTTGGACTAGGGATATGGACATGAATGAACTGAGTTATGACTCATTTTGATGCCTAAATTCCCATTTCATCATGATAGAGTTGCATGCTTAGGAAACCATGATTCTCCTTGATTGTTATTTTATTTTTCTTCTGTTTGACTGCGTGTTTATTTTATTTTTTGCATGCTTGTATGTTTTTGCTTGAGGACAAGCAAGGGTTCAAGTGTGGTGTATTTGATAACGTGCATTTTATGCCGTTATTCTAGTGTTTATTTAGGATGTTTAAGAGCATGATTAGAGCCTTATTGCTTCATATATCATATATATTTGCTCTAACCCCTAGGAAGATGCTAGTTGCAAATACATGCGTTTTTAAGCTGTTTTGGCAGATTTTGGACCTCACTTTTGACATAGTAGATGGCCTCAAACAATTGGCGTGCAAGAACAAAAGTTTCTTAGAATGATGTCCTCTACCTACCACAGAAATTTCAGAGCATTTGGAGCTGAACGTGAATTCACCCATTTCACGTGCAAGCCTATTTTTGCCTCTCAGGCCTCTACAGGATGCAAGGAAGCTTGGGGAGAAGTTTGAGCTGATTTGGAGGTGTGATAACGTGCATTTTATGCCGTTATTCTAGTGTTTATTTAGGATGTTTAAGAGCATGATTAGAGCCTTATTGCCTCATATATCATATATATTTGCTCTAACCCCTAGGAAGATGCTAGTTGCAAATACAAGCGTTTTTAAGCTGTTTTGGCAGATTTTGGACCTCACTTTTGACATAGTAGATGGCCTCAAACAATTTGCGTGCAAGAACAAAAGTTTCTTAGAATGATGTCAACTACCTACCACAGAAATTTCAGAGCATTTGGAGCTGAACGTGAATTCACCCAATTCACGTGCAAGCCTATTTTTGCCTCTCGAGGCCTCTACAGGATGCAAGGAAGCTTGGGGAGAAGTTTGAGCCGATTTGGAGGTGCACGTGAATTCACCATATCACGTGCAAATTGGCGTGCGCAGAGATATTTTTGGACCGATCCAATCGTTTTTCCATGCCGATCATTTGTTCCTGAAGGCCCAAGTCCAAATTGTGGATGGAAGATAGAGTTTTTAATGTTTCGAGTGTTACTTATCAAAACTACGTCGTTTTGATAGATGGGCTAGGTTACACACCTCAAAGCCCATCCAAACTCTATAAATACAAGCCTCCACGCCTCGCTAGCCATGCCTAACCCCCCTACACGTTTTAGAGAGAGAGAGAGGCTCCACGACTTGGAGGTGCTCCTTGACCTAGGAGAGCAGCCCTCGCAGCGGCCGTCGCGGATTTTGGAGCCTGGATTTGAAGCTTTCTTTGTGCGCGTGATCAAGAGGAAGATGTTGAGCTTTTCTGCTTTGTGTTTGCTTGTAATCATGCGTGAGTAGTCTTTTAATCTAGGGGAGCAATGTAGCCCCCTTGTTGCTTTCTTTGTGTTTATGAATATTTGGGTTTGGATGATTGAGTTTTGCATGTTTTATGAATCTGTTCTTAATTCTATCTTTGGATGTACACCTTGGTATTCTTAGCCCTAGTCTGGGGCGGATTGAGATTCATAACTTATTTGTGATTGGTGTGATCATTATCCTTTTGCAAGTATGATTTATTAGCTTTGCATGTTTGTGTGTTTTGATGACCATTCTGGCATACGACTCTTAAAAGGACCTCAATGACCATTTGTTGTCCTTGGCTTATGTTTAGCATGTTTTCAATCAGACAACCCTAATACCATGAACCAGTAGAGATAACATAGGGAGGTGAAATTGTGACCCTAGATGCTTTTAATCCTTGAATCTTAATCTTAAAATCAGTTTACTTTCTTTGTTTATTCAGAAAACCAGATAAAAATTAGATCTTTAGATTAAAAAAGAAAACTTTTTGCCAAGACATTTTATAGAACAAGAGTAATTGGGTGATTTGATTTGAGAACTAGAGAACTAGGTTAATCCCTGTGGGTTCGACCCCTTTCTTGCTGCTATTCTTTTAGTGCAAACTTAGGGAATTTATTATTTTGAAGAGAGATTTAACGACATTAGCTAGCTCTTTTAGAGAGGCTAAAAATCTTGTCTGTCAAGGTGCACGTGAATTCACCATATCACGTGCAAATTGACGTGCAGAGATATTTTTGGACCGATCCTATCGTTTTTCCATGCTGATCATTTGTTTCTAAAGGCCCAAGTCCAAATTGTGGATGGAAGATAGAGTTTTTAATGTTTCGAGTGTTACTTATCAAAACTACGCCGTTTTGATAAGTGGGCTAGGGTACACACCTCAAGGCCCATCCAAACTCTATAAATAAGAGCTCCACGCCCCTTGCTAGCCATGCCTAACCCCCCCTACACGTTTTTAGAGAGAGAGAGAGGCTCCACGTCTTGGAGGCTGTCCTTGACCTAGGAGAGCAGCCGTCGTAGCAGCCGTCGCAGCCGTCGCGGATTTTGGAGCCTGGATTTGAAGCTTTGCTGTGCGCGTGATCAAGAAGAAGATGTTGAGCTTTTCTGCTTTGTGTTTGCTTGTAATCATGCGTGAGTAGTCTTTTAATCTAGGGGAGCAATGTAGCCCCCTTGTTTCTTTCTTTGTGTTTATGAATATTGGGTTTGGATGATTGAAGTTTTGCATGTTTTATGAATCTGTTCTTAATTCTATCTTTGGATGTACACCTTGGTATTCTTAGCCCTAGTCTGGGGCGGATTGAGATTCATAACTTATTTGTAATTGGTGTGATCATTATCCTTTTGCAAGTATGATTTATTGGCTTTGCATGTTTGTGTGTTTAGATGACCATTCTGGCATACAACTCTTAAAAGGACCTCAATGACCATTTGTTGTCCTTGGCTTATGTTTAGCATGTTTTCAATCAGACAACCCTAATACCATGAACCAGTAGAGATAACATAGGGAGGTGAAATTGTGACCCTAGATGCTTTTAATCCTTGAATCTTAATCCTAAAATCAGTTTACTTTCTTTGTTTATTCAGAAAACCACATAAAAATTAGATCTTTAGTTTAAAAAAGAAAACTTTTTGCCAATACATTTTATAGAACAAGAGTAATTGGGTGATTTGATTTGAGAACTAGAGAACTAGGCTAATCCCTGTGGGTTCGACCCCTTTCTTGCTGCTATTGTTTTAGTGCAAACTTAGGGAATTTATTATTTTGAAGAGAGATTTAACGACATTAGCTAGCTCTTTTAGAGAGGCTAAAAAATCTTGTCTGTTAAACGCAAACCAAAACATACTAGCCTCTTGGTTTGTAATTGAATCAAAAATAGGTTTATTCGTTTCAAATAAAGTCTTGCACTCCGAGCGTTCGTTATTCACATGCGTCGAACAGATGCAAAGTAAAAGGTACCTCACCGCTGTGGAGTATGTCCTATAAAGTCAACCACGTACATCACGTGTCCTTGTAATCCTTTAACGATATTCATCTTTGTTATTTGATTGATCCACTCAATGCTTTAGAAATGAACTAAGTAACCAATGCAAACCTAAACGTACAAGCCATTTGGTTTGTAATTGAATGAAAAATGGAGTTTATCCATTTTAATAGTCTTTGGCATTGAACGTTCGTTACTGACAAGTGTTGACGAGATGTGAAGTAAGAAGAACCTCACCGCCGTGGAGTATGACCGCGAAGCGAACAATGTACATCATGTGTCCTTTTATTTATTTATCGATATTAATCTTTGTTATTTGATTGATCCACTCAATGCGTCCGAAATGAAAAAAATAACCATCGCAAACCTAAACATACTAGCCTCTTGGTTTGTAATTCAATCAAAAATAGGTTTATTCGTTTTAAATAGAGTGCTTGACTTCGTGCGTTCGTTATTCACATTCGTCAATCGAATGCGTAGTAAGGGGTACCTCGTTGCTGTGGAGTATGTCCCATAAAGTGAACCACGTACATGATGTGTCCTTCTAATCATTTATTGATATTCATCTCTGTTATTTGATTGATCCACTCAATGCATCATAAATGAACTAAGTAACCAATGCAAACCTAAACGTACAAGCCATTTGGTTTGTGATTGAATGAAAAATGGGGCTTATCCATTTTCATAGTCTTTGGCTTCAAACGTTCGTTACTAACAAGTGTTGACTAGATGTGAAGTACGAAGAACCTACTCGCCGTGGAGTATGACCACGAAGCGAACAATGTACATCATGTGTCCTTTTATTTATTTATCGATATTAATCTTTGTTGTTTGATTGATCCACTCAATGCGTCCGAAATGAAATAAATAACCAACGCAAACCAAAACATACTAGCCTCTTGGTTTGTAATTGAATCAAAAATAGGTTTACTCGTTTCAAATAAAGTCTTGCACTCCGAGCGTTCGTTATTCACATGCGTCGAACAGATGCTAAGTAAGAGGTACCTCACCGCTGTGGAGTATGTCCTATAAAGTCAACCACGTACATCACGTGTCCTTGTAATCCTTTAACGATATTCATCTTTCTTATTTGATTGATCCACTCAATGCTTTAGAAATGAACTAAGTAACCAATGCAAACCTAAACGTACAAGCCATTTGGTTTGTAATTGAATGAAAAATGGAGTTTATCCATTTTAATAGTCTTTGGCTTTGAACGTTCGTTATTGACAAACATTGACTAGATGTGAACTACGAAGAACCTCACCGCCGTGGAGTATGACCACGAAGCGAACAATGTACATCATGTGTCCTTTTATTTATTTATCGATATTAATCTTTGTTATTTGATTGATCCACTCAATGCGTCCGAAATGAAAAAAATAACCATCGCAAACCTAAACATACTAGCCTCTTGGTTTGTAATTCAATCAAAAATAGGTTTATTCGTTTTAAATAGAGTGCTTGACTCAGTGCGTTCGTTATTCACATTCGTCAATCGAATGCGTTGTAAGGGGTACCTCACTGCTGTGGAGTATGTCCCATAAAGTGAACCACGTACATGATGTGTCCTTCTAATCGTTTATCGATATTCATCTCTCATATTCGATTGATCCACTCAATGCGTCAGAAATGAGCTAAGTGACCAATGCAAACCAAAACGTACAAGCCATTTGGTTTGTAATTGAATGAAAAATGGAGTTTATCCATTTTAATAGTCTTTGGCTTTGAACGTTCGTTATTGACAAACATTGACTAGATGTAAACTACGAAGAACCTCACCGCCGTAGAGTATGACCATGATGTGGACAACGTACATCATGTGTCCTTTTATTCATTTATCAATATTAACATTTGTTATTTGCTGATCCACTCAAAGCGTTCGAAATGAAATAAATAACCCATGCAAACCTAAACGTACTAGCTTCTTGGTTTGTAATTGAATCAAAAATAGGCTTATTCGTTTTAAACAGAGTCTTTGACTTTGTGCGTTCGTCATTCACATGTGTCGAACAGATGCGAACTAAGAGGTACCTCACCGTTGTGGAGTATGTCCTATAAAGTGAACCACGTACATCATGTGTCCTTGTAATCCTTTATCGATATTCATCTTTGTTATTTGATTAATCCACTCAATGCGTCAGAAATGGACTAAGTAATGAATGCAAACCTAAACGTACAAGCCATTTGGTTTGTAATTGAATGAAAAATGGGGTTTATCCTTTTAATAGTCTTTGGCTTTGAACGTTCGTTATTGACAAACATTGACTAGAAGTAAAGTAAGAAAACCTCACCGTCGTGGAGTATGACCGTGACGTGAACAACGTACATCCTGTGTCCTTTTATTTATTTATCGATATTAATCTTTGTTATTTGATTGATCCACTCAATGCGTCCGAAATGAAATACATAACAAACGCAAACCAAAACATACTAGCCTCTTGGTTTGTAATGGAATCAAAAATACGTTTATTCGTTTCAAATAAAGTCTTGCACTCCGAGCGTTCGTTATTCACATGCGTCGAACAGATGAAAAGTAAGAGGTACCTCACCGCTGTGGAGTATGTCCTATAAAGTCAACCACGTACAACATGTGTCCTTACAATCCTTTAACGGTATTCATCTTTGTTATTTGATTGATCCACTCAATGCATCAGAAATGAACTAAGTAACCAATGCAAACCTAAACGTACAAGCCATTTGGTTTGTGATTGAATGAAAAATGGGGTTTATCCATTTTCATTGTCTTTGGCTTCAAACGTTCGTTACTAACAAGTGTTGACTAGATGTGAAGTAAGAAGAACCTACTCGTCGTGGAGTATGACCGCGAAGCGAACAATGTACATCATGTGTCCTTTTATTTATTTATCGATATTAATCTTTGTTATTTGATTGATCCACTCAATGCGTCCGAAATGAAATAAATAACCAACGCAAACCAAAACATACTAGCCTCTTGGTTTTGTAATTGAATGAAAAATAGGTTTATTCGTTTCAAATAAAGTCTTGCACTCCGAGCGTTCGTTATTCACATGCGTCGAACAGATGCTAAGTAAGAGGTACCTCACCGCTATGGAGTATGTCCTATAAAGTCAACCACGTACATCACGTGTCCTTGTAATCCTTTAACGATATTCATCTTTGTTATTTGATTGATCCACTCAATGCTTCAGAAATGAACTAAGTAACCAATGCAAACCTAAACGTACAAGCCATTTGATTTGTAATTGAATGAAAAATGGGCTTTATCCATTTTCATAGTCTTTGGCTTCGAACATTCACATCGACAAGTGTTGACGAGATGTGAAGTAAGAAGAACCTCCTCGCCGTGGAGTATGACCATGAAGCGAACAACGTAAATCATGTGTCCTTTTATTCATTTGTCAATATTAATCTTTGTTATTTGATTGATCCACTCAATGCGTCCGAAATGAAATAAATAACCCATGCAAACCTAAACGTACTAGCTTCTTGGTTTGTAATTGAATCAAAAATAGGCTTATTCGTTTTAAACAGAGTCTTTGACTCTGTGCGTTCGTCATTCACATGCGTCGAACAGATGCGAACTAAGAGGTACCTCACCGTTGTGGAGTATGTCCTATAAAGTGTACCACGTACATCATGTGTCCTTGTAATCCTTTATCGATATTCATCTTTGTTATTTGATTGATCCACTCAATGCGTCAGAAATGAACTAAGTAACCAATGCAAACCTAAACGTACAAGCCATTTGGTTTGTAATTGAATGAAAAATGGGGTTTATCCTTTTAATAGTCTTTGGCTTTGAACGTTCGTTATTGACAAACATTGACTAGAAGTAAGGTAAGAAAACCTCACCGTCTTCTTCCTTGACCGGCTTCCCTTCTCTTTTATTCAAAAGGGCGCGCACAAAGCTTGGGGTTCTCATGGTCTCATCGAGGTGCTCGGTAATGGTAATGGTTTCTTTTTCTTTAGGTTCTCCTCTGAGGACGGAATGAAGGACGTACTTGCCGGCGGTGCTTGGCATTTCGGGGGGAGGCCGATTTTCTTACAAAAGTGGAGGCCAGGGCTCAATCTGTCAAAGATGGGGTGTCGCAGGGTCCCCATCTGGGTTCATTTCTCTCATATTCCCTTGGAATATTGGACGGCCGAAGGTTTAAGTATTATTGCGAGCGTGGTGGGCAAGCCTTTATATGCTGATAAACTGACTGATACGATCCAGCGGATCTCTTATGCACGCATTTGCGTGGAGGTCGGCGTTGATGATGAGTTACCTCAATCGGTTGATTTGGAATTGGGTGATGGAGATATGGTGTCATTGATATAGAATATAAATGGGTTCCAAAGAAATGTACTCGCTGTCGTGAATTTGGTCATCTAACTCGTCTCTGCAAAAAGAATTCGATGTGGGTTCAAAAGGGTGTGGCGGCTGCGGATTTGCATGCTACCGATAGCCTGCCCGATGCTTCTGGCGATCCGGTTATGCCTGACAATCCCGACTCTTTGCCTGACGCTCCTGGTTTGACTTTGCCCGACAATCCTGGACACGGCAACCTGGCTAGCGATGATCGCGCGGTCCCTGCGATGGTGGACGCTCTTGAACGTGGTAAAGCCGTGGTTGTGGATTGAACGCCCCCTCAATCTTCAGCTGATTATATTGCTTCCACATCTATTCCTCTCCTTGCCTCTGTTGTCCACGGCGCCCTAGCCTCGACTTCGCACCGGATCGGCTCTCTTCGAGGCCATGCTCTCCTCGTGGCTCCGGTGACGGGACTCCTGTGGTATTCGGCCTCTCCCCAGGGGTTGGCTCTTCTACGCGGCTGGTTGTGCCCCCTCGGGTCCTTGAGGCGTCTACGCCTCCCCCAGATGGTTTAGCCTCTCCCCTTTCGGATTTTAGCTCGCTCCCTATTGGTGATGTGGCTGTTCTTTCCAAGCAAGCTAAACGGAACTTGAAGCGTAAGGTGAACCGTAAGAAGAAGAAGGGACTTTCTCCCTGTACTTCGCATTGTTCTCTATGATTAAACTTGCAGCCTGGAACATACGGGGTCTCAATGACCCTGCAAAGCAAGTTGAGGTTCGTCATCTGGTTAAGGTCCATGCTCTTTCCTGTGTTGCCTTGTTAGAAACTAAGGTTCAATCCTCTAATCAGCCGATGGTTGCCTCCTCTTTCTTACGTGGGTGGCACTTCATTGACAATTTTGCTTGTCATCCTATGGGGCGTATCTGGCTTTGGTGGGATCCTTTGCGTTTGACAATTTCGTGTTTAGCCTCTCATGCTCAGTTTATTCATTGCTCTGTTTTGTTGAGTGATAGTTTGCAGACATTCCGCTTGACTGTTGTGTATGGCTCTAATATGGTGGGGGATCGCCGGCAGCTTTGGCATTCTTTGTCCAGTCTTGCTTGTCCCTTGCCTTGGCTGGTGATGGGGGATTTTAATGCTGTTCGCTTCCGAGGTGATCGTAGCGGCGGCTCTTTGGACTGGCCGACCTCCATGAATGAGTTTAATGAAGCCCTTATGCAGGCCAAGCTTGATGACCTGCGGTATATTGGCTTGTACTTTACCTGGCACAACTCCCGTGCGTCTGGTTATATTAGGCGGAAGCTAGATAGGGTTCTTGTGAACTCCGAATGGATTCAACAATTTCCACACTCGCTTGCTGAATTTCTTCCCTTTGGCATCTCTGACCATTCCCCAGCAGTGGTGAATGTTGGCCTACCGTCTGTTGGCTTTCGTTCCCCATTCAAGTTTTTTAATCATTGGGCCTCCTACGCTGAGTTTCTCCCCCTTGTTCAAGAGATTTGGCGGACGCCTATTGAGGGCTATGCAATGTTTCGTGTTTATCAAAAGCTTAAGCTTCTCAAGCGGGCTTTGAAAGCTTTGAATCAGCGTAAGACCCGTGGGCTGGAACCCTTTCGCTCTACTCTTCATCGAATTCAACTTGATCTGGCTAACTCTGGGGCTGATGCTACTTTGCTTGCTCAGGAGAAGGAGGCAATTTTTCACCTTTCCAATGCAAGTAGAGAGGTAGAGGCTTCTGTTCGCCAGAAGAGTCGGCTTCAATGGATCAAAGAAGGGGATTGCAATTCCTCTTTCTTCTTTCATTCGTTAAAGGGCGGCAAAATCGAAATAAGATCCCCTGGTATTTGTCTTGATGATGGGACTTGGGTGTATGACTCACATGACATCGTTGCCTCGGGTGTGCAGTTTTTTCACTACACTCCTTCGCACCTCCAGCCCGTCGGACCCCTCTGCCCCTTCTCTGCGTGAGTTTATTCGGCCCACGTTATCTGATGACTTGCTTTCCATGCTGGTGGCCCCATTTTCTCGCCGACGACATCACGGCTTCCATGTTTAGTCTTCATTCCAATAAAGCGCCTGGACTTGACGGGTTCAATGGCTTCTTTTTTCAGCAAACGTGGCCCATCGTTGGTCCGGAGGTAGTGCAAGCTATACAGAATACTTCTCCTCCTCTATTCTTCTTAAGGAATCCAATGCCACCATTCTGGCATTAATTCCTAAGGTGGCTAATGCCTCAAGGTGGAAGGATTTTCGGCCGATCTCCCGCTCGTAATACTATTTATAAATGTATTACTAAGTTGCTGGCCTCCCGATTGAAGCGGACCCTCCCCTCCTTCATTAATGAAGCTCAGGCGGCTTTTATCCCTGAACGGCATATTGGAGATAATATTTTTCTAGCACAAGAGTTGGTTTGTGGTTATAATGCCTCTTCTTCCTCCCCTCGTTGTGCTATCACAGTTGATCTAATGAAAGCATTTGATTCTGTTCGGTGGGATTTCTTGTGGACCACTTTGGATTTATTTGGGTTTCCTCCCACCTTTATCGGATGGGTTCGCGGGTGTATTGCCTCTCCCCATTACTCTTTGTCTATTAATGGGGAGCTAAAAGGGTATTTTGCAGGGAAACAGGGTCTTCGCCAAGGAGATCCCCTCTCTCCGTATTTATTTGTGGTTTGTATGGAGGTTTTTTCTCGAATCTTGGACCATTCTATTCGGAACTCTCCTTTCTTTTCCTACCACTGGAGATGCCGGAAAACCACGTTGTCCCACCTCTGTTTTGCAGACGATCTCATGGTGTTCTGTAAAGGGAATTTCTGATCTGTTAATGTTGTTCATCAGGCCCTTCTTCTTTTCTCGCAGCTTTCGGGCCTTAATCCAAATTTGGAGAAAAGCGCCCTATTTTTTTCGGGGGTCTCTCCCACTGTTCAGCGTTCGATTTCGACTGCCATTGGGTTTCCTATTGGCACTCTTCCTATCCGTTATTTAGGGGTTCCCCTTATTACCAAACGGCTAGGTACTACCGAATGCAAGGTGTTGGTCGATCGCATTTTACAGTGGGTGCGCACTTGGACCACACGATTTCTGTCCTTTGGAGGCCGGCTACTCCTCATTCAATCTGTCTTGTTTGGTATCCAAGCTTTTTGGAGTTACCACTTTATTCTTCCTTCTACCGTGACCCAAACTATTGGGCGGCTTTTGGCTGCGTTTTTATGGACGGGCACGGCTTTGAAAGGGCGGGGCGCTCGAGTCTCTTGGGACGACGTGTCCAAGCCTAAACAAGAAGGGGGTCTTGGACTAAAGAAACTCAAGGATTGGAATGCCGTTGCTATTTCTCGGCTGGTTTGGGCCATGTGCCACCCAACTTCTACCTCCTTATGGGTTAATTGGGTTCGCTCCAATTTGGTGAAAAAAGGTCAATTCTGGGTGGCAAAGGTACCCTGGCGTTGCTCTTGGACCTGGCGCAAGGTTTTGGCTGCCCGCGGTCGCCTCAGACCTTGTATATCTATCAAGATTGGGGATGGCTCTTCCACCTCGCTTTGGTTTGATTCCTGGCTGCCTAGGGGCCCTATTTGCTTGTCCTTAATTGATAGGGTGATTTTGGATTCCGGCTTCGGTGCTAATGCTACTGTCGCCCATATTCTCTCACAGGGCCGGCGCCGGCCTGTGGCTAATTCTCCCTGTCTGCTTGAGTTAAAGGAGGAAACGGCTTTGATGGTCGTTCCCCAGAGCCGTCGAGACCAGGTGCGGTGGCTGTCCACCTGGGGGTTCTTTCTCCATATTTTCAGCGTGGAATTATCTCCGCTCTCCATCTCCCCCCGTGTTTTGGGCTTCGTTGGTGTGGTTTAAGCATCACTCTCCCCGGCATGCGTGCGTGTTGTGGCCGGCTTTTCGTCGCCGTCTTCCTACTAAGGATCGGTTGTTATCTTTCGGTATTGCTCTTCCTGGGGGGCTGCCTTTTGTGTTCGGCCACTCATGAGGATCATGATCATTTATTTTTTAATTGCCCATTTTCTATGCGCGTCTGGATGGCTTTGATGTCCCACTTGTGAGCTCTCTTGTATTTCTTGGTCCGCCTTTATTCATTGGGCTTCAGGATCTCTTTCTGGCAACTCTTTGCGGTCTGTTCTTGCGCGTCTCTCTCTTGCGGCTTCGGTGTATTATCTCCTGGCAGAACGTAATGCCAGGGCTCATGGGAGCGGGTCTCGGTCAGCGGAGCAGCTGGTAAATTTAATTATGGATACGGTTCGGGTCCGTGCTTCTTTGTCCTCTGGCTGGCCCCGATCACGATTTAATACTCATTTGCTACAACTATGGCGGATTCTTGAGGTTTGAGCATTGGTTGTCTGTGTCTTTTGTCACCTGTCGGTGCTATCTCTTTCTGTTGCTTGCAACAGGGTCTTTGTCTTTCTGTTGCTTGCAATAGGGTCTTTGTCTTTCTCTAGGGGTACGCCCTTTTTTTTTGAACTCTGTAATTATTCTTAATATATTCTTTATTTTTCAAAAAAAAAAAAGAAAACCTCACCGTCGTGGAGTATGACCGTGACGTAAACAACGTACATCCTATGTCCTTTTATTTATTTATCGATATTAATCTTTGTTATTTGATTGATCCACTCAATGCGTCCGAAATGAAGAAAATAACCAACGCAAACCTAAACATACTAGCCTCTTGGTTTATTCAAAAATAGGTTTATTCATTTTAAACAGAGTCTTTTACTCTGTGCGTTCGTCATTCACATGCGTCGAACAGATGCGAACTAAGAGGTACCTCACCGTTGTGGAGTATGTCCTATAAAGTGAACCACGTACATCATGTGTCCTTGTAATCCTTTATTGATATTCATCTTTGTTATTTGATTGATCCACTCAATGCGTCAGAAATGAACTAAGTAACCAATGCAAGCCTAAACGTACAAGCCATTTGGTTTGTAATTGAATGAAAAATGGGGTTTATCCTTTTAATAGTCTTTGGCTTTGAACGTTCGTTATTGACAAACAATGACTACAAGTAAAGTAAGAAAACCTCACCGTCGTGGAGTATGACCGTGACGTGAACAACGAACATCTTGTGTCCTTTTATTTATTTATCGATATTAATCTTTGTTATTTGATTGATCCACTCAATGCGTCCGAAATGAAATAAATAACCAACGCAAACCAAAACATACTAGCCTCTTGGTTTGTAATTGAATCAAAAATAGGTTTATTCGTTTCAAATAAAGTCTTGCACTCCGAGCGTTCGTTATTCACATGCGTCGAACAGATGCTAAGTAAGAGGTACCTCACCGCTGTGGAGTATGTCCTATAAAGTCAACCACGTACATCACGTGTCCTTGTAATCCTTTAACGATATTCATCTTTGTTATTTGATTGATCCACTCAATGCTTCAGAAATGAACTAAGTAACCAATGCAAACCTAAACGCACAAGCCATTTGGTTTGTAATTGAATGAAAAATGGGCTTTATCCATTTTCATAGTCTTTGGCTTCGAACGTTCGTTACTGACAAGTGTTGACGAGATGTGAAGTAAGAAGAACCTCCCCGCCGTGGAGTATGACCATGAAGCGAACAACATAAATCATGTGTCCTTTTATTCATTTGTCAATATTAATCTTTGTTATTTGATTGATCCACTCAATGCGTCCGAAATGAAAAAAATAACCAACGCAAACCTAAACATACTAGGCCCTTGGTTTGTAATTGAATCAAAAATAGGTTTATTCGTTTTAAATAGAGTGCTTGACTCCGTGCGTTCGTTATTCACATTCGTCGATCGAATGCGTAGTAAGGGGTACCTCACTGTTGTGGAGTATGTCCCATAAAGTGAACAACGTACATGATGTGTCCTTCTAATCGTTTATCGATATTCATCTCTCATATTCGATTGATCCACTCAATGCGTCAGAAATCAGCTAGGTGACCAATGCAAACCAAAACGTACAAGCCATTTGGTTTGTAATTGAATGAAAAATGGAGTTTATCCATTTTAATAGTCTTTGGCTTTGAACGTTCGTTATTGACAAACATTGACTAGATGTGAACTACGAAGAACCTCACCGCCGTGGAGTATGACCATGATGTGGACAACGTACATCATGTGTCCTTTTATTCATTTATCAATATTAACATTTGTTATTTGATTGATCCACTCAATGCGTCCGAAATGAAATAAATAACCCATGCAAACCTTAACGTACTAGCTTCTTGGTTTGTAATTGAATCAAAAATAGGCTTATTCGTTTTAAACAGAGTCTTTGACTCTGTGCGTTCGTCATTCACATGCGTCGAACAGATGCGAACTAAGAGGTACCTCACCGTTGTGGAGTATGTCCTATAAAGTGAACAACGTACATCATGTGTCCTTGTAATCCTTTATCGATATTCATCTTTGTTATTTGATTGATCCACTCAATGCTTCAGAAATGAACTAAGTAACCAATGCAAACCTAAACGTACAAGCCATTTGGTTTGTAATTGAATGAAAAATGGGTTTTATCCATTTTCATAGTCTTTGGCTTCGAACGTTCGTTACTGACAAGTGTTGACGAGATGTGAAGTAAGAAGAACCTCCCCGCCGTGGAGTATGACCATGAAGCGAACAACATAAATCATGTGTCCTTTTATTCATTTGTCAATATTAATCTTTGTTATTTGATTGATCCAGTCAATGCGTCCGAAATGAAAAAAATAACCAACGCAAACCTAAACATACTAGGCCCTTGGTTTGTAATTGAATCAAAAATAGGTTTATTCGTTTTAAATAGAGTGCTTGACTCCGTGCGTTCGTTATTCACATTCGTCGATCGAATGCGTAGTAAGGGGTACCTCACTGTTGTGGAGTATGTCCCATAAAGTGAACAACGTACATGATGTGTCCTTCTAATCGTTTATCGATATTCATCTCTCATATTCGATTGATCCACTCAATGCGTCGAAATGAGCTAGGTGACCAATGCAAACCAAAACGTACAAGCCATTTGGTTTGTAATTGAATGAAAAATGGAGTTTATCCATTTTAATAGTCTTTGGCTTTGAACGTTCGTTATTGACAAACATTGACTAGATGTGAACTACGAAGAACCTCACCGCCGTGGAGTATGACCATGATGTGGACAACGTACATCATGTGTCCTTTTATTCATTTATCAATATTAACATTTGTTATTTGATTGATCCACTCAATGCGTCCGAAATGAAATAAATAACCCATGCAAACCTTAACGTACTAGCTTCTTGGTTTGTAATTGAATCAAAAATAGGCTTATTCGTTTTAAACAGAGTCTTTGACTCTGTGCGTTCGTCATTCACATGCGTCGAACAAGATGCGAACTAAGAGGTACCTCACCGTTGTGGAGTATGTCCTATAAAGTGAACGACGTACATCATGTGTCCTTGTAATCCTTTATCGATATTCATCTTTGTTATTTGATTGATCCACTCAATGCGTCAGAAATGAACTAGGTAACCAATGCAAACCTAAACGTACAAGCCATTTGGTTTGTAATTGAATGAAAAATGGGGTTTATCCTTTTAATAGTCTTTGGCTTTGAACGTTCGAATTGACAAACATTGACTAGAAGTAAGGTAAGAAAACCTCACCGTCGTGGAGTATGACCGTGACGTGAACAACGTACATCCTGTGTCCTTTTATTTATTTATCGATATTAATCTTTGTTATTTGATTGATCCACTCAATGCGTCCGAAATGAAGAAAATAGCCAACGCAAACCTAAACATACTAGCCTCTTGGTTTGTAATTGAATCAAAAATAGGTTTATTCATTTTAAATAGAGTGCTTGACTCCGTGCGTTCGTTATTCAAATTCGTCGATCGAATGCGTAGTAAGGGGTACCTCACTGTTGTGGAGTATGTCCCATAAAGTGAACCACGTACATGATGTGTCCTTCTAATCGTTTATCGATATTCATCTCTCATATTCGATTGATCCGCTCAATGCGTCAGAAATGAGCTAGGTGACCAATGCAAACCAAAACGTACAAGCCATTTGGTTTGTAATTGAATGAAAAATGGAGTTTATCCATTTTAATAGTCTTTGGCTTTGAACGTTCGTTATTGACAAACATTGACTAGATGTGAACTACGAAGAACCTCACTGCCGTGGAGTATGACCATGATGTGGACAACGTACATCATGTGTCCTTTTATTCATTTATCAATATTAACATTTGTTATTTGCTGATCCACTCAATGCGTCCGAAATGAAATAAATAACTCATGCAAACCTAAACATACTAGCTTCTTGTTTGTAATTGAATAAAAAATAGGCTTATTCGTTTTAAACAGAGTCTTTGACTCTGTGCGTTCGTCATTCACATGCGTCGAACAGATGCGAACTAAGAGGTACCTCACCGTTGTGGAGTATGTCCTATAAAGTGAACCACGTACATCATGTGTCCTTGTAATCCTTTATCGATATTCATCTTTGTTATTTGATTGATCCACTCAATGCGTCAGAAATGAACTAAGTAACCAATGCAAACCTAAACGTACAAGCCATTTGGTTTGTGATTGAATGAAAAATGGGGTTTGTCCTTTTAATAGTCTTTGGCTTAGAACGTTCGTTATTGACAGACATTGACTAGAAGTAAAGTAAGAAAACCTCACCGTCGTGGAGTATGACCGTGACATGAACAACGTACATCCTGTGTCCTTTTATTTATTTATCGATATTAATCTTTGTTATTTGATTGATCCACTCAATGCGTCCGAAATGAAGAAAATAACAAACGCAAACCAAAACATACTAGCCTCTTGGTTTGTAATGGAATCAAAAATACGTTTATTCGTTACAAATAAAGTCTTGCACTCCGGGCATTCGTTATTCACATGCGTCAAACAGATGCAAAGTAAGAGGTACCTCACCGCTGTGGAGTATGTCCTATAAAGTCAACCACGAACATCACGTGTCCTTGTAATCCTTTGACGATATTCATCTTTGTTATTTGATTGATCCACTCAATGCTTCAGAAATGAACTAAGTAACCAATGCAAACCTAAACGTACAAGCCATTTGGTTTGTAATTGAATGAAAAATGGGCTTTATCCATTTTCATAGTCTTTGGCTTCGAACGTTCGTTACTGACAAGTGTTGACGAGATGTGAAGTAAGAAGAACCTCCCCGCCGTGGAGTATGACCATGAAGCGAACAACATAAATCATGTGTCCTTTTATTCATTTGTCAATATTAATCTTTGTTATTTGATTGATCCACTCAATGCGTCCGGAATGAAATAAATAACCAACGCAAACCAAAACATACTAGCCTCTTGGTTTGTAATTGAATCAAAAATAGGTTTATTCGTTTCAAATAAAGTCTTGCACTCCGAGCGTTCGTTATTCACATGCGTCGAACAGATGCAAAGTAAAGGGGGTACCTCACCATTGTGGAGTATGTCCTATAAAGTCAACCACGTACATCACGTGTCCTTGTAATCCTTTAACGATATTCATCTTTGTTATTTGATTGATCTACTCAATGCTTCAGAAATGAACTAAGTAACCAATGCAAACCTAAACGTACAAGCCATTTGGTTTGTAATTGAATGAAAAATGGGCTTTATCCATTTTCATAGTCTTTGGCTTGAACGTTAGTCTTCGACAAGTGTTGACTAGATGTGAAGTAAGAAGAACCTACTCGCCGTGGAGTATGACCACGAAGCGAACAATGTACATCATGTGTCCTTTTATTTATTTATCGATATTAATCTTTGTTATTTGATTGATCCACTCAATGCGTCCGAAATGAAGAAAATAAGAAACGCAAACCAAAACATACTAGCCTCTTGGTTTGTAATGGATTCAAAAATACGTTTATTCGTTTCAAATAAAGTCTTGCACTCCAGGCATTCGTTATTCACATGCGTCGAACAGATGCAAAGTAAGAGGTACCTCACCGCTGTGGAGTATGTCCTATAAAGTCAACCACGTACATCACATGTCCTTGTAATCCCTTAACGATATTCATCTTTGTTATTTGATTGATCCACTCAATGCTTCAGAAATGAACTAAGTAACCAATGCAAACCTAAACGTACAAGCCATTTGGTTTGTAATTGAATGAAAAATAGGCTTTATCCATTTTCATAGTCTTTGGCTTCGAACTTTCGTTACTGACAAGTGTTGACTAGATGTGAAGTAAGAAGAACCTCCTCGCCGTGGAGTATGACCATGAAGCGAACAACGTAAATCATGTGACCTTTTATTCATTTGTCAATAATAATCTTTGTTATTTGATTGATCCACTCAATGCGTCCGAAATGAAAAAAATAACCAACGCAAACCTAAACATACTAGCCTCTTGGTTTGTAATTGAATCAAAAATAGGTTTATTCATTTTAAATAGAGTGCTTGACTCCGTGCGTTCGTTATTCACATTCGTCGATCGAATGCGTAGTAAGGGGTACCTCATTGTTGTGGAGTATGTCCCATAAAGTGAACCACGTACATGATGTGTCCTTCTAATCGTTTATCGATATTCATCTCTCACATTCGATTGATCGACTCAATGCGTTAGAAATGAGCTAAGTGACCAATGCAAACCAAAACGTACAAGCCATTTGGTTTGTAATTGAATGAAAAATGCAGTTTATCCATTTTAATAGTCTTTGGCTTTGAACGTTCGTTATTGACAAACATTGACTAGATGTGAACTACGAAGAACCTCACCGCCGTGGAGTATGACCATGATGTGGACAACGTACATCATGTGTCCTTTTATTCATTTATCAATATTAACATTTGTTATTTGCCGATCCACTCAATGCGTCCGAAATGAAATAAATAACCCATGCAAACCTAAACATACTAGCTTCTTGGTTTGTAATTGAATCAAAAATAGGCTTATTTGTTTTAAACAGAGTCTTTGACTCTGTGCGTTCGTCATTCACATGCGTCGAACAGATGCAAACTAAGAGGTACCTCACCGTTGTGGAGTATGTCCTATAAAGTGAACCACGTACATCATGTGTCCTTGTAATCCTTTATCGATATTCATCTTTGTTATTTGATTGATCCACTCAATGCGTCAGAAATGAACTAAGTAACCAATGCAAACCTAAACGTACAAGCCATTTGGTTTGTAATTGAATGAAAAATGGGGTTTATCCTTTTAATAGTCTTTGGCTTTGAACGTTCGTTATTGACAGACATTGACTAGAAGTAAAGTAAGAAAACCTCACCGTCGTGGAGTATGACCGTGACGTGAACAACGTACATCCTGTGTCCTTTTATTTATTTATCGATATTAATCTTTGTTATTTGGTTGATCCACTCAATGCGTCCGAAATGAAATAAATAACAAACGCAAACCAAAACATACTAGCCTCTTGGTTTGTAATGGAATCAAAAATACGTTTATTCGTTTCAAATAAAGTCTTGCACTTCGGGCATTCGTTATTCACATGCGTCGAACAGATGCAAAGTAAGAGGTACCTCACCGCTGTGGAGTATGTCCTATAAAGTCAACCACGTACAACATGTGTCCTTATAATCCTTTAACAATATTCATCTTTGTTATTTGATTGATCCACTCAATGCATCGGAAATGAACTAAGTAACCAATGCAAACCTAAACGTACAAGCCATTTGGTTTGTGATTGAATGAAAAATGGGGTTTATCCATTTTCATAGTCTTTGGCTTCAAACGTTCGTTACTAACAAGTGTTGACTAGATATGAAGTAAGAAGAACCTACTCGCCGTGGAGTATGACCACGAAGCGAACAATGTACATCATGTGTCCTTTTATTCATTTATCAATATTAACATTTGTTATTTGCTGATCCACTCAATGCGTCCGAAATGAAATAAATAACCCATGCAAACCTAAACATACTAGCTTCTTGGTTTGTAATTGAATCAAAAATAGGCTTATTCGTTTTAAACAGAGTCTTTGACTCTGTGCGTTCGTCATTCACATGCGTCGAATAGATGCGAACTAAGAGGTACCTCACCGTTGTGGAGTATGTCCTATAAAGTGGACCACGTACATCATGTGTCCTCGTAATCCTTTATCGATATTCATCTTTGTTACTTGATTGATCCACTCAATGCATCAGAAATGAACTAAGTAACCAATGCAAACCTAAACGTACAAGCCATTTGGTTTGTAATTGATTGAAAAAAGGGGTTTATCCATTTTAATAGTCTTTGGCTTTGAACATTCGTTATTGACAAACATTGACTAGATGTAAAGTAAGAAAACCTCACCGCCGTGGAGTATGACCGTGACGTGAACAACGTACATCCTGTGTCCTTTTATTTATTTATCGATATTAATCTTTGTTATTTGATTGATCCACTCAATGCATCAGAAATGAACTAAGTAACCAATGCAAACCTAAACGTACAAGCCATTTGGTTTGTAATTGAATCAAAAATTGGGTTTATCCATTTTCATAGTCTTTGGCTTCGAACGTTCGTTACTGACAAGTGTTGACTAGATGTGAAGTAAGAAGAACCTCCTTTGACCATGAAGCGAACAACGTACATCATGTGTCCTTTTATTTATTTATCGATATTAATCTTTGTTATTTGATTGATCTACTCAATGCGTCCAAAATGAAAAAAATAACCAACGCAAACCAAAACATACTAGCCTCTTGGTTTGTAATTGAATCAAAAATAGGTTTATTCGTTTCAAATAAAGTCTTGCACTCCAAGCGTTCGTTATTCACATGCGTCGAACAGATGCAACGTAAGAGGTACCTGACCGCCGTGGAGTATGTCCTATAAAGTCAACCACGTACATCTTGTGTCCTTGTAATCCTTTAACGATATTCATCTTTGATATTTGATTGATCCACTCAACGCTTCAGAAATGAACTAAGTAACCAATGCAAACCTAGACATACAAGCCATTTGGTTTGTAATTGTATGAAAAATGGGCTTTATCCATTTTCATAGTCTTTGGCTTCGAACGTTCGTTACTGACAAGTGTTGACTAGATGTGAAGTAAGAAGAACCTCCTCGCCGTGGAGTATGACCATGAAGCGAACAACGTAAATCATGTGACCTTTTATTCATTTGTCAATATTAATCTTTGTTATTTGATGGATCCACTCAATGCGTCTGAAATGAAATAAATAACCAACGCAAACCTAAACGTACTAGCCTCTTAGTTTGTAATTGAATCAAAAATAGGTTTATTCATTTTAAATAGTGTGCTTGACTCCGTGCGTTCGTTATTCACATTCGTCGATCGAATGCGGAGTAAGGGGTACCTCACTGTCGTGGAGTATGTCCTATAAAGTGAACCACGTACATGATGTGTCCTTCTAATCGTTTATCGATATTCATCTTTCCTATTCGATTGATCCACTCAATGCGTCAGAAATGAGCTAAGTGACCAATGCAAACCAAAACGTACAAGCCGTTTGGTTTGTAATTGAATGAAAAATGGAGTTTATCCATTTTAATAGTCTTTGGCTTTGAACGTTCGTTATTGACAAACATTGACTAGATGTGAACTACGAAGAACCTCACCGCCGTGGAGTATGACCATGATGCGGATAACGTACATCATGTGTCCTTTTCTTCACTTATCAACATTAATATTTGTATCCTTTACAAATTGTATCTCTTTAGGTTTGACGGAGATGTGGGCACGCTCTGCTAGGGTTTGGCGGTGACGGCAGCAGTTTTGGCGTTTCCTTATTCGATGGCGGATTCGGCAACTATGGCGATGGGTGTTGGATTCCCTTCGGCGGTTGTCGCTGGCGCAGTGCGGATTGCCAAATGGGGTGTGCCCCTCTTGGGCACTCTTGGCGCCGCTGCGTCGGTGGGTACCGATTCCTGGTCATCCATTGTGAAAGGGCCGACATCCTCTTCCATGAATCTCTCCTATGTGTCCCCTCCTCCTCCCCAATCGGGAGGTCGCATTTTGCTTGACCTTCTCCTTCGGTGGTTTCCCAAGGAATTTTGCATTGGCAATTTACTCTTGTTGGTTTTTTTCTTGACCGGCTTCCCTTCTCTTTTATTCAAAAGGGTGCGCACAAAGCTTGGGGTTCTCATGGTCTTATTGAGGTGCTTGGTAATGGTAATGGATTCTTTTTCTTTAGATTCTCCTCTGAGGACGGAATGACGGACGTGCTTGCCGGCGGCGCTTGGCATTTTGGGGGGAGGCCGATCTTCTTGCAAAAGTGGCGACCGGGGTTAAATTTGTCAAAGATGGGTTGTCGCAGGGTTCCCATCTGGGTTCATTTCTCCCATATTCCCTTGGAGTATTGGACAGCCGAAGGGTTAAGTATTATTGCGAGCGTGGTGGGTAAGCCTCTCTATCTTGATAAACTCACTGATACTATCCAGAGGATCTCTTATGCCCGCATTTGTGTAGAGGTGGGCGTTGATGATGAATTACCCCACTCGGTTGATTTGGACTTGGGTGATGGAGCTTTGGTGGCTATTGACATTGAATATAAATGGGTTCCAAAGAAGTGTACTCGCTGTCGTGAATTTGGCCATCTAACACGGCTCTGCAAAAAGAATTTGATGTGGGTTCAAAAGGGTGCGGCGGATGCCGGTTTGAAAGTTCTTTGGTCGAATGCCCGATAATTCCGGCAATCCTTTGCCGGACGCTTCCAATAATTTTGCCAATCCTTTGCCCGCTAATTCCGGCAATCCTTTGCCTGACGATTTGAATTTGCCTGTTGATCCTGGTCAAGGAAACCTGGCTATCGATGATCGTGCGATCCCTTCGACGGCGGCCGCTCGTGGTAAAGCCGTGATCGTTGATCGAACGCCCCCTCAATCTCCGGCTGATTATATTGCTTCAACTTTTGGCCTTGCCTCGGTTGTCCGCGGTGACCTAGGTTCGTCTTCTGCTCCGGATTGGCTCTCTTCGAGGCCTAGCTCTCCTCATTCCGGCGACGGGGCTCCTGTTGTCTCAGGCCTCTTACCTGGGAGTTGGCTCCTCCAGGCGGCCGGCTCGGCCCCTCGGGCACTTGAGGAGGTTCCGTCTCCCCCGATGGCATCACATCTCCCCAGTCGGACTGTAGCTCATCCCCTATTGGCGTTGTGGTTGCTCTCTCCAAGCAAGCTAAGCGGAACTTGAAGCGTAAGGCGAATCGTAAGAAGAAGCAGGGATTTTCCCTCTGTCCCTCGCATCGTTCTCTATGATTAAAATTGCAGCCTGGAACATACGGGGGTCTCAATGACCCTGCTAAGCAAGCCGAGGTTTGCCATTTGGTTAAGGTCCATGCTCTTTCTTGTGTTGCTTTATTAGAGACTAAGGTGCAATCCTATAATCAGCCGATGGTTGCCTCCTCTCTATTGCGTGGATGGCAGTCTGTTGACAATTTTGATTGTCATCCTCTGGGGCGTATTTGGCTTTGGTGGGATCCTTTGCATTTGACAGTTTCGTGTTTGGCTTCTCATGCTCAGTTTATTCATTGCTCTGTTTCGTTGGTTGATAGTTTGCAGGCTTTTCGCTTGACTGTGGTGTATGGCTCTAATATGGTGGGGAGTCGCAGGCAACTATGGCATTCACTGTCCAGTCTTGCTTGTTCCTTGCCTTGGATGGTGATGGGGGATTTTAATGCTGTTCGCTTCCGTGGTGATCGTAGCGGCGGCTCTTTGGAATGGCCGGAGTCCATGAATGAGTTTAATGAAGCCCTTATGCAGGCCAAGCTTGATGACCTGAGGTATATTGGATTGTTTTTCACGTGGCACAACTCCCGTGCGTCTGGTTATATTAGGAGGAAGCTGGATAGGGTTCTTGTGAACTCCGAGTGGATTCAACAGTTTCCACATGCGCTTGCTGAGTTTCTTCCCTTTGGCCTCTCTGACCACTCTCCTGCAGTGGTGAATGTTGGCTTGCCGTCTGTTGGTTTTCGCTCCCCGTTCAAGTTTTTTAATCATTGGGCATCCTATCCTGAATTTCTCCCGCTTGTTGAAGAGATTTGGCAGACGCCGTTTGAGGGTTATACAATGTTCCGTATTTATCAGAAGCTCAAGCTTCTTAAGCGGGCTTTAAAAGCTCTAAGTCATAGTAAGACCAGTGGGCTGGAACCCATTCGCTCTACTCTTCTCCGCATTCAACTAGATCTGGCTAACTCTGGGGATGATGCTAATCTGCTTGCTCAGGAGAAGGAGGCGATTTTTCGCCTTTCCAATGCCAGTAGAGGGGTGGAGGCTTTTGTTCGCTAGAAGAGTCGGATTCAATGGATCAAAGAAGGGGACTGCAACTCCTCTTACTTCTTTCATTCTGTTAAAAGTCGGCAGAATCGAAATAAGATCCCTGGTATTTGTTTAGATGATGGGACCTGGGTGTATGGTTCTCCTGACATTGCTGCCTCGGGTGTGAAGTTTTTCTCTACACTTCTAGGTACCTCCCGTGTGTCGGATTCCTCTGGCCCTTCTCTGTGTGAGTTTATTCGGCCCACGTTATCTGATGCCTTCGTTTCCATGCTGGTGGCCCCTTTTTCAGCCGAAGACATCACGGCTTCCATGTTTCGTCTTCATTCCAATAAAGCGCCTAGTCTTGACGGGTCCAATGCCTTCTTTTTTCAGCAGACGTGGCATATTGTTAGTTCGGAGGTGGTGCAAGCTATACAGGAATACTTTTCCTCTTCTATTCTTCTTAAGGAATCCAATGCCACCATCTTAGCATTGATTCCTAAGGTGGCTAATGCCTCCCGGTGGAAGGACTTTCGGCCGATTTCCTGCTGTAATACTATTTATAAATGTATTACTAAGCTGCTGGCCACCCAGTTGAATCGGACCCTCCCCTCTTTCATTAATGCAACCCATGCGGCCTTTATTCCTGGACGGCATATTGGAGATAATATTTTACTTGCGCAAGAGCTGGTTTGTGGTTATAATGCGTCTTCTTCCTCCCCGCGGTGTGCTATCAAAGTCGATTTAATGAAAGCCTTTGATTCTGTTCGGTGGGACTTCTTGTTGAACACCTTGGCTTTGTTTGGTTTTCCTCCCACTTTTATTGGATGGGTTCGAGGGTGTATAACTTCTCCCTCTTACTCTTTGTCCATTAATGGAGAACTCAAGGGGTATTTTGCTGGGAAAAAGGGACTTCGCCAAGGAGATCCCCTCTCTCCGTATTTGTTTGTGATTTGTATGGAGGTTTTTTCTCGCATCTTGGACCATTCTATTCGGCACTCTCCCTCCTTTTCGTACCACTGGCGATGCCGGAAAACTACGTTGTCCCACCTCTGTTTTGCAGACGATCTCATGGTGTTCTGTAAGGGGAATTTACAATCTGTTACTGTTGTTCATGAGGCTCTTCATATCTTCTCGCAACTTTCGGGCCTTACTCCAAATTTGGAGAAAAGCGCCTTCTTTTTTTCGGGGGTCTCTCCTTCGTTCAGCGTTTGATTTCGATTGCCCTTGGATTTCCTATTGGCACTCTTCCCTGTCTGTTATTTAGGGGTTCCCCTTATTACCAAACGGCTGGGTGCTACCGATCGTAAGGTGTTGGTCGATCGCATATTGCAGGGTGCGCTCTTGGACGACGCGTTTTCTGTCCTTTGGAGGCCGACTATTGCTCATTCAATCTATCTTGTTTGGTATCCAGGCTTTTTGGAGTTATCATTTTATTCTTCCTTCCAGAGTGACCCAATCTATTGAGAGGCTTTTGGCTGCATTTCTATGGACGGGCACGGCTTTGAAGGGGCGGGGAGCTCGGGTCTCTTCGGATGACGTGTCCAAGCCTAAAAAGGAAGGAGGCCTTGGCTTAAAGAAAATCAAGGATTGGAATGCAGCTGCTATTTCTCGGCTGGTTTGGGCCCTGTGCCAGCCGACTTCTAACTCCCTGTGGGTTAATTGGGTTCGCTCCAATTTGGTAAAAAAAGGTCAATTCTGGGTGGCGAAGGTACCGTGGCGTTGCTCTTGGACTTGGCGCAAGGTCTTGGCTGCCCGCGGTCGCCTCAGACCTTGTATATCCGTCACGATTGGGGATGGCCTTTCCACCTCACTTTGGTTTGATTCTTCGTTGCCTAGGGGCCCTATTTGCTTATCCTTATTTGACAGGGTGATTTTGGATTCCGGGTTGGGTGCTAATGCTACTGTCAGCGATATTCTCTTTCAGGGCTGGCGCTGGCCTGTAGCCAACTCTCCTGAGCTGCTTGAGTTAAAGGAGGAAACGGCTTTGATGGCTATTCCCCCAGCTGGCCAACAGGATCGGGTGCAGTGGTTGTCCACTGGGGGTTCTTTCTCCATTTTTTCAGCGTGGAATCACCTCTGTTCTTCTTCTCCCCCTGTATTTTGGGCTTGGCTTTGAACATTCGTTATTGACAAACATTGACTAGATGTAAAGTAAGAAAACCTCACCGCCGTGGAGTATGACCGTGACGTGAACAACGTACATCCTGTGTCCTTTTATTTATTTATCGATATTAATCTTTGTTATTTGATTGATCCACTCAATGCATCAGAAATGAACTAAGTAACCAATGCAAACCTAAACGTACAAGCCATTTGGTTTGTAATTGAATGAAAAATGGGGTTTATCCATTTTCATAGTCTTTCGCTTGAACGTTAAATTCTGACAAGTGTTGACTAGATGTGAAGTAAGAAGAACCTCCTTTGACCATGAAGCGAACAACGTACATCATGTGTCCTTTTATTTATTTATCGATATTAATCTTTGTTATTTGATTGGTCCACTCAATGCGTCCAAAATGAAAAAAATAACCAACGCAAACCAAAACATACTAGCCTCTTGGTTTGTAATTGAATCAAAAATAGGTTTATTCCTTTCAAATAAAGTCTTGCACTCCAAGCGTTCGTTATTCACATGCGTCGAACGGATGCAACGTAAGAGGTACCGACCATTGTGGAGTATGTCCTATAAAGTCAACCACGTACATCTTTTGTCCTTGTAATCCTTTAACGATATTCATCTTTGATATTTGATTGATCCACTCAACGCTTCGAAATGAACTAAGTAACCAATGCAAACCTAAACGTACAAGCCATTTGGTTTGTAATTGAATGAAAAATGGGCTTTATCCATTTTCATAGTCTTTGGCTTCGAACGTTAATTTCGACAAGTGTTGACTAGATGTGAAGGAAGAAGAACCTCACCGTCGTGGAGTATGACCGTGACGTGAACAACGTACATCCTGTGTCCTTTTATTTATTTATCGATATTAATCTTTGTTATTTGATTGATCCACTCAATGCGTCCGAAATGAAATAAATAACAAACACAAACCAAAACATACTAGCCTCTCGGTTTGTAATGGAATCAAAAATACGTTTATTCGTTTCAAATAAAGTCTTGCACTCGAGCGTTCGTTATTCACATGCGTCGAACAGATGCAAAGTAAGAGGTACCTCAACGTTGTGGAGTATGTCCTATAAAGTCAACCACGTACATCCCGTGTCCTTGTAATCCTTTAACGATATTCATCTTTGTTATTTGATTGATCCACTCAATGCTTCGAAATGAACTAAGTAACCAATGCAAACCTAAACGTACAAGCCATTTGGTTTGTAATTGAATGAAAAATGGGCTTTATCCATTTTCATAGTCTTTGGCCCGAACGTTCATTCTCGACAAGTGTTGACTAGATGTGAAGTAAGAAGAACCTCCTCGCCGTGGAGTATGAGCATGAAGCGAACAACGTAAAACATGTGTCCTTTTATTCATTTGTCAATATTAATCTTTGTTATTTGATTGTTCCACTCAATGCGTCCGAATGGAAAAAAATAACCAACGCAAACCTAAACATACTAGCCTCTTGGTTTGTAATTGAATCAAAAATAGGTTTATTCGTTTTAAATAGAGTGCTTGACTCCGTGCGTTCGTTATTCACATCCGTCGGTCGAATGCGTAGTAAAGGGTACCTCACTATTGTGGAGTATGTCCCATAAAGTGAACCACGTACATGATGTGTCCTTCTAATCGTTTATTGATATTCATCTCTCATATTCGATTGATCCACTCAATGCGTCAGAAATGAGCTAAGTGACCAATGCAAACCACAACGTACCAGCCATTTGGTTTGTAATTGAATGAAAAATGGAGTTTATCCATTTTAATAGTCGTTGGCTTTGAACGTTCGTTATTGATAAACATTGACTAGATGTGAACTACGAAGAACCTCACCGCCATGGAGTATGACCATGATGTGGACAACGTACATCATGTGTCCTTTTATTCATTTATCAATATTAACATTTGTTATTTGATTGATCCACTCAATGCGTCCGAAATGAAATAAATAACCCATGCAAACGTAAACGTACTAGCTTCTTGGTTTGTAATTGAATAAAAAATAGGCTTATTCGTTTTAAAACGAGTCTTTGACTACGTGCGTTAAGTCATTCACATGCGTCGAACAGATGCGAACTAAGAGGTACCTCACCGTTGTGGAGTATGTCCTATAAAGTGTACCACGTACATCATGTGTCCTTGTAATCCTTTATCGATATTCATCTTTGTTACTTGATTGATCCACTCAATGCATCAGAAATGAAATAAGTAACCAATGCAAACGTAAACGTACAAGCCATTTGGTTTGTAATTGAATGAAAAAAGGGGTTTATCCATTTTAATAGTCTTTGGCTTTGAACGTTCGTTATTGACAAACATTGACTAGAAGTAGGGTAAGAAAACCTCACCGTCGTGGAGTATGACTGTGATGTGAACAACGTACATCCTGTGTCCTTCTATTTATTTATCGATATTAATCTTTGTTATTTGATTGATCCACTCGGTCGTCCGAAATGAAGTAAATAACAAACGCAAACCAAAACATACTAGCCTCTTGGTTTGTAATGGAATCAAAAATACGTTTATTCGTTTCAAATAAAGTCTTGCACTCCGAGCGTTCGTTATTCACATGCGTCGAACAGATGCAAAGTAAGAGGTACCTCACCGCTGTGGAGTATGTCCTATAAAGTCAACCACGTACAACATGTGTCTTTATAATCCTTTAACGATATTCATCTTTGTTATTTGATTGATCCACTCAATGCATCAGAAATGAACTAAGTAACCAATGCAAACCTAAACGTACAAGCCATTTGGTTTGTAATTGAATGAAAAATGGGGTTTATCCATTTTCATAGTCTTTGGCTTCAAATGTTCGTTACTAACAAGTGTTGACTAGATGTGAAGTAAGAAGAACCTACTCGCCGTGGAGTATGACCACGAAGCGAACAATGTACATCATGTGTCCTTTTATTTATTTATCGATATTAATCTTTGTTATTTGATTGATCCACTCAATGCGTCCGAAATGAAATAAATAACCAACGCAAACCAAAACATACTAGCCTCTTGGTTTGTAATTGAATCAAAAATAGGTTTATTCGTTTCAAATAAAGTCTTGCACTCCGAGTGTCCGTTATTCACATGCGTCGAACAGATGCAAAGTAAGAGGTACCTCACCGCTGTGGAGTATGTCCTATAAAGTCAACCCCATACATCACGTGTCCTTGTAATCCTTTAACGATATTCATCTTTGTTATTTGATTGATCCACTCAATGCTTCAGAAATGAACTAAGTAACCAATGCAAACCTAAACGTACAAGCCATTTGGTTTGTAATTGAATGAAAAATGGGCTTTATCCATTTTCATAATCTTTGGCTTAACGAACGTTACATTCTGACAAGTGTTGACTAGATGTGAAGTAAGAAGAACCTCCTCGCCATGGAGTATGACCATGAAGCGAACAACGTAAATCATGTGTCCTTTTATTCATTTGTCAACATTAATCTTTGTTATTTGATTGATCCACTCAATGCGTCCGAATGGAAAAAAATAACCAACGCAAACCTAAACATACTAGCCTCTTGGTTTGTAATTGAATCAAAAATAGGTTTATTCGTTTTAAATAGAGTGCTTGACTCCGTGCGTTCGTTATTCACATTCGTCGATTGAATGCGTAGTAAGGGGTAGCTCACTGTTGTGGAGTATGTCCCATAAAGTGAACCACGTACATGATGTGTCCTTCTAGTCGTTTATCGATATTCATCTCTCATATTCGATTGATCCACTCAATGCGTCGAAATGAGCTAAGTGACCAATGCAAACCAAAACGTACCAGCCATTTGGTTTGTAATTGAATGAAAAATGGAGTTTATCCATTTTAATAGTCTTTGGCTTTGAACGTTCGTTATTAACAAACATTGACTAGATGTGAACTACGAAGAACCTCACCGCCGTGGAGTATGACCATGATGTGGACAACGTACATCATGTGTCCTTTTATTCATTTATCAATATTAACATTTGTTATTTGATTGATCCACTCAATGCGTCCGAAATGAAATAAATAACCCATGCAAACCTAAATGTACTAGCTTCTTGGTTTGTAATTGAATCAAAAATAGGCTTATTCATTTTAAACAGAGTCTTTGACTCGTGCGTTAAATCATCCACATGCGTCGAACAGATGCGAACTAAGAGGTACCTCACTGTTGTGGAGTATGTCCTATAAAGTGGACCACGTACATCATGTGTCCTTGTAATCCTTTATCGATATTCATCTTTGTTACTTGATTGATCCACTCAATGCATCAGAAATGAACTAAGTAACCAATGCAAACCTAAACTTACAAGCCATTTGGTTTGTAATTGAATGAAAAAAGGGGTTTATCCATTTTAATAGTCTTTGGCTTTGAACATTCGTTATTGACAAACATTGACTAGATGTAAAGTAAGAAAACCTCACCGCCGTGGAGTATGACCGTGACGTGAACAACGTACATCCTGTGTCCTTTTATTTATTTATCGATATTAATCTTTGTTATTTGATTGATCCACTCAATGCATCAGAAATGAACTAAGTAACCAATGCAAACCTAAACGTACAAGCCATTTGGTATTAGGGTCAAATCAAATCACCCAATTACTCTTGTTCTATAAAATGTCTTGGCAAAAGTTTTCTTTTTTAAACTAAAGATCTAATTTTTATTTGGTTTTCTTAATAAACAAAGAAAGTAAACTGGTTTTAGGGTTAAGTTTCAAGGATTAAAAGCATCTAGGGTCACAATTTCACCTCCCTATGTTATCTCTACTGGTTCATGGTATTAGGTTTGTCTGATTGAAAACATGCTAAACATAAGCCAAGGACAACAAATGGTCATTGAGGTCCTTTTAAGAGTTGTATGCCAGAATGGTCATCTAAACACACAAACATGCAAAGCCAATAAATCATACTTGCAAAAGGATAATGATCACACCAATCACAAATAAGTTATGAATCTCAATCCGCCCCAGACTAGGGCTAAGAATACCAAGGTGTACATCCAAAGATAGAACTTAAGAACAGATTCATAAAACATGCAAAACTTCAATCATCCAAACCCAATATTCATAAACACAGCAAAGCAACAAGGGGGCTACATTGCTCCCCTAGATTATAAGAACTACTCACGCATGATTACAAGCAAAACCGAAGCAGAAAAGCTCAACATCTTCTTCTTGATCACGCGCGCAACAAAGCTTCAAATCCAGGCTCCAAAATCCGCGACGGCTGCTGCGACGGCTGCTCTCCTAGGTCAAGGAGCACCTCCAAGTCGTGGAGCCTCTCTCTCTCTCTCTAAAACGTGTAGGGGAATTAGGTCTAGCTAGCAAGGGGCGTGGAGCTCTTATTTATAGAGTTTGGATGGGCCTTGAGGTGTGTAACCTAGCCCACTTATCAAAACGACGTAGTTTTGATAAGTAACACTCGAAACATTAAAAACTCTATCTTCCATCCACAATTTGGACTTGGGCCTTCAGGAACAAATGATCAGCATGGAAAAACGATTGGATCGGTCCAAAAATATCTCTGCACGCCAATTTGCACGTGATATGGTGAATTCACGTGCACCTCCAAATCAGCTCAAACTTCTCCCCAAGCTTCCTTGCATCCTGTAGAGGCCTGAGAGCCAAAAATAGGCTTGCACGTGAAATGGGTGAATTCACGTTCAGCTCCAAATGCTCTGAAATTTCTGTGGTAGGTAGAGGACATCATTCTAAGAAACTTTTGTTCTTGCATGCAAATTGTTTGAGGCCATCTACTATGTCAAAAGTGAGGTACAAAATCTGCCAAAACAGCTTAAAAACGCATGTATTTGCAACTAGCATCTTCCTAGGGGTTAGAGCAAATATATATGATATATGAAGCAATAAGGCTCTAATCATGCTCTTAAACATCTTAAATAAACACTAGAATAATGGCATAAAATGCACGTTATCATCGAACAGATGAAAAGTAAGAGGTACCTCACCGCTGTGGAGTATGTCCTATAAAGTCAACCCCATACATCTGATAACGTGCATTTTATGCCGTTATTCTAGTGTTTATTTAGGATGTTTAAGAGCATGATTAGAGCCTTATTGCTTCATATATCATATATATTTGCTCTAACCCCTAGGAAGATACTATTTGCAAATACATGCGTTTTTACGCGGTTTTTGGCAGATTTTGGACCTCACTTTTGACATAGTAGATGGCCTCAAACAATTTGCGTGCAAGAACAAAAGTTTCTTAGAATGATGTCCTCTACCTACCACAGAAATTTCAGAGCATTTGGAGCTGAACGTGAATTCACCCAATTCACGTGCAAGCCTATTTTTGCCTCTCAGGCCTCTACATGATGCAAGGAAGCTTGTGGAGAAGTTTGAGCTGATTTGGAGGTGCACACGAATTCACCATATCACGTGCAAATTGGCGTGCAGAGATATTTTTGGACCGATCCAATCGTTTTTCCATGCTGATCATTTGTTCCTGAAGGCCCAAGTCTAAATTGTGGATGGAAGATAGAGTTTTTAATGTTTCGAGTGTTACTTATCAAAATTACGCCGTTTTGATAAGTGGGCTAGGTTACACACCTCAAGGCCCATCCAAACTCTATAAATAAGAGCTCCACGCCCCTTGCTAGCTATGCCTAACCCCCCTACACGTTTTAGAGAGAGAGAGGGGCTCCACGTCTTGGAGGCTGTCCTTGACCTAGGACAGCAGCCGTCGCAGCCGTCTGACAGACAAGATTTTTAGCCTCTCTAAAAGAGCTAGCTAATGTCGTTAAATCTCTCTTCAAAATAATAAATTCCCTAAGTTTGCACTAAAAGAATAGCAGCAAGAAAGGGGTCGAACCCACAGGGATTAACCTAGTTCTCTAGTTCTCAAATCAAATCACCCAATTACTCTTGTTCTATAAAATGTCTTGGCAAAAGTTTTCTTTTTTAAACTAAAGATTTAATTTTTATTTGGTTTTCTGAATAAACAAAGAAAGTAAAGTGATTTTAGGATTAAGATTCAAGGATTAAAAGCATCTAGGGTCACAATTTCACCTCCCTATGTTATCTCTCTTTGGTTCATGGTATTAGGGTTGTCTGATTGAAAACATGCTAAACATAAGCCAAGGACAACAAATGGTCATTGAGGTCCTTTTAAGAGTTGTATGCCAGAATGGTCATCTAAACACACAAACATGCAAAGCCAATAAATCATACTTGCAAAAGGATAATGATCACACCAATTACAAATAAGTTATGAATCTCAATCCGCCCCAGACTAGGGCTAAGAATACCAAGGTGTACATCCAAAGATAGAATTAAGAACAGATTCATAAAACATGCAAAACTCAATCATCCAAACCCAAATATTCATAAACACAGCAAAACAACAAGGGGGCTACATTGCTCCCCTAGATTATAAGAACTACTCACGCATGATTACAAGCAAACACAAAGCAGAAAAGCTCAACATCTTCTTCTTGATCACGCGCACAGCAAAGCTTCAAATCCAGGCTCCAAAATCCGCGACGGCTGCTGCGACGGCTGCGACGGCTGCTCTCCTAGGTCAAGGAGCACCTCCAAGTCGTGGAGCCTCTCTCTCTCTCTCTAAAACGTGTAGGGGGGGTTAGGTTTTCATAGCAGAGGGCGTGGAGCTCTTATTTATAGAGTTTGGATGGGCCTTGAGGTGTGTAACCTAGCCCACTTATCAAAACGGCGTAGTTTTGATAAGTAACACTCGAAACATTAAAAACTCTATCTTCCATCCACAATTTGGACTTGGGCCTTCAGGAACAAATGATCAGCATGGAAAAACGATTGGATCGGTCCAAAAATATCTCTGCACGCCAATTTGCACGTGATATGGTGAATTCACGTGCACCTCCAAATCAGCTCAAACTTCTCCCCAAGCTTCCTTGCATCCTGTAGAGGCCTGAGAGGCAAAAATAGGCTTGCACGTGAAATGGGTGAATTCACGTTCAGCTCCAAATGCTCTGAAATTTCTGTGGTAGGTAGATGACATTATTCTAAGAAACTTTTGTTCTTGCACGCAAATTGTTTGAGGCCATCTACTATGTCAAAAGTGAGGTCCAAAATCTGCCAAAACGACTTAAAAACGCATGTATTTGCCAATAGCATCTTCCTAGGGGTTAGAGCAAATATATATGATATATGAAGCAATAAGGCTCTAATCATGCTCTTAAACACCCTAAATAAGCACTAGAATAACGGCATAAAATGCACGTTATCAAATACACCACACTTGAACCATTGCTTGTCCTCAAGCAAAAACATACAAGCATGCAAAAATAAAATAAACACGCAGTCAAACGGAAGAAAAATAAAATAACAATCAAGGAGAATCATGGTTTCCTAAGCATGCAACTCTATCATGATGAAATGGGAATTTAAGCATCAAAATGAGTCATAACTCAGTTCATTCATGTCCATATCCCTAGTCCAACAACCATGCAATATCTCCACTTAAATTTCAGATATGAGCAAGCAATCCATGATAAAATAGCACCTAGTTTCCCTTTAAGTTCTTACCAAGGATAAGCAGCCTCACTCAAATATAATAATTCTCAAGCCCAATACCTATCAATGAACAATGGATGGAAAACTCTATCTCTACACTCACCATCAGCTATTGATTAAGTACTTGCCAAGCAATCATGAGAGTTCCCTATTGTGCTCATCAAAGAAAACACACTCACTATTCTACTTTATTTGAACTCACACTCTATTCTAAACTCAATAAACAAAACATGAGCTAAAGAATTGAGCTCAACACTCTCAAAACACAAAACTGAGCCAATGTGGCTACAAATCTAAACAATCACACAAAAACATCAAGCCATTGTGGCTTTTATTCTGAATCCTTCTTTTTTTTCTTTTTTTTTTCTTTTTTTTTTTAGTAATAACCTTACAAGGTTGCATTTTATGCTCTCCCTTGATGGATTATTCACTCTTTTTTTTTTACTCACAAAACACATAAATAAGACTGATTTTTTCTAATGCATACCCTTTTTCAAAATGTGATGGGCTTTTTCCACAATGTGCATCACAGCCTTTTCCAATAATATCACACAATAAAGAAAAGAATGCAAAGACAGTCACAATGACTTAGAGGTCTTGCATCCTAACTCCACACACCAAAAACTGAGCACTAATAAGTAATCACATGCTTACTTGACTCCTACCATTAAATAACCAATGTTGAATGCAAGATGAGTAGCAAATCAAACTATTACCCATACCCTAAAATGACACTCAAAGGCTAAAAAGAAGCTGTTCTCATTTTTCATTTCTTTTTCACTCAACTTTAAGGGTTACTTAGGTCTATCATAGCATTTCATGCTCAGCTAATATTCAAAACTCAGCTCCAAAAACATGGTGATATCATTCAAAAGATAAAGACATGATTAAACCAATTCCAAAGCACATTTTAACTACTTTAATACCCTTATCACAACATGATACTAATGTGGCATAAAAATTAAAATTTTAAGCCAAAATTGCATACTTAATATCCATGCCTCCACAAGCAAATCATTCAAGCAAACAACTCAAACAATCATGCAAAATAAAAATAAAGGACAACAAAAACACTTAAACAAAAACAAGACATGCAATCACACAATATAAAGGACAAACAAGTGGCTCAAGTCACTCCCCATACACCACACTTAAAATATGCTATGTCCTCATGGCATAAAATAGGGAGTAGGAAAAACACTTACCCCTGGTTTGGCACACTATAATAGTAGATGACATTGGCCACCATTAGTCGCACCTAAGCCACAAAGTCAACCGACGTCTCGCCGCGCACTTCCCAAGTTTCTCTCCCTTGAGAATAGCCATCATGTAGTAGTAAACAAAGATCCCACAATTTGAATTGACCCAATAATTTGCTCATCCTGCAAATGGTTAGTTAAGAAAGAAGCAAAGTCTCCTGCACAATGGTTAGCTTGCAAACAATTTATTGAATAAAATAAATAAAAGAAAATAACATAAAATAAAACACAACAATAAACATTGGGTTGCCTCCCAACCGGCGCTTTATTTAAGGTCCGTAGCTAGACCTTGTCATACTAAACTCAACCAATGTATGAAAGGCTTTCATCCTTGCATTGTAAACCTCGTGATCTCATAGACCATAGCAATCGGATGAATGAACCATTGTGGAAGCCACTTGAACTCCCTGATTCAATTGTTGATAGGGAGACACCTCCACAAACTTATGGTTCTCCTTCCTCTCATTCCATCGAGGTGGTAACACAAATTCAACATACTCCACAATTGGAGTAGTCATGATGCACGCATGGTTACCTCCCTTGTCAAGCACTTCCTTCTCTTGTATAAGGGAAGATGATTCCAAAGCAAACATAGTAGTGGTGGGCTCATGTAGCTTGTCTTCATAAAGAGTACCTTGGTTTGATGTGCCTTCAGATATGAGAATTATAGCATCATCATCCAAGATTTGTTGCTGCATCCTTGGGTTGTCATTTACTGGTTTCTCATGTTCTTCTAACACCCCAGAACAATTCAAGTCTTCCTCTTCTTTTTGGATAGAAAAATTGTCCTCATAAGCTCCAACCATGGGAAGAGTTGAAGTGGATACATCGCATGGGCTATTAAATTGTGGTGGAGGGACCACCTCATCATAATGGAACATTGCCCTTTTATCCACCTCTTGTTCTATAGCAGCATTAATGGTTTGACCATCTAGAATGCAAGCTTCATCTTGGAATCATTATTAGCAGAAAACTCCCATTCTTGTGAGGCAGATGTCAAAGATTGATACATGGAAGTTGGGGTGATGGCTTTGCAATTCTCTTCGATTTTTATCTCTATGTCATCGGCAAAGGAGTGAGATGAGACTCCAGTATTTGCATTTTGAGCCATACTCATCAATAATTGCTCCATATTTTTCATGGTAGTCTCCATACGTCCTAGCCTTTCATTCAAATCCTTTACCTCTCTTCTGGTTTCTTCATCTTCAACTTGGGGCTGCCACTCTTGTTGTTGATATGGACAATAATTGCCATAGAGTGGGGCTTCATAGTATGTTTCATCTTGATATTGCCCAACCCATCTATTCTCAGAATATCCATTGAAGAAACCATTAAACTCCTCAGGTGGTGGCTCTTGTGGATAGTAGTCACCCTCAGGTTGGGTGTAAGTTGGCCATACTTCTCTACCATCTCCATTAATACTCCCACCATAACAAGGAGGCTCCTGGTATGAATAATCGCTTGTGGGAGGATCATGGACCATGCAATCCCAAGCACTATATGAAAATTGATCTGCTGCATGGCCTGGAACATAAACATGTTGCTGCCATCATTGAATTCTCCTCATCTCTCCCTTGGTTTTCCCACAAATATTTGTTGCCTTGGATCATCCTTTCCAAACATTCTTCCATGGTTAGCTCCTCCTCATCTCCAAACTGTCTATCCATTGGAGTGCTGTTCAGGTTCTGGATTAAAGGACACAAGTTCCCCTCATCGCACACACAACTAGCAATACCTCAAACACTTGGTGTATATTCCTGTAAAACAACAAGAACACACCCAGCAGCAAGAAAGGGGTCGAACCCACAGGGATTAACCTAGTTCTCTAGTTCTCAAATCAAATCACCCAATTACTCTTGTTCTATAAAATGTTTTGGCAAAAAGTTTTCTTTTTTAAACTAAAGATCTAATTTTTATTTGGTTTTCTGAATAAACAAAGAAAGTAAAGTGATTTTAGGATTAAGATTCAAGGATTAAAAGCATCTAGGGTCACAATTTCACCTCCCTATGTTATCTCTACTGGTTCATGGTATTAGGGTTGTCTAATTGAAAACATGCTAAACATAAGCCAAGGACAACAAATGGTCATTGAGGTCCTTTTAAGAGTTGTATGCCAGAATGGTCATCTAAACACACAAACATGTAAAGCCAATAAATCATACTTGGAAAAGGATAATGATCACACCAATTACAAATAAGTTATGAATCTCAATCCGCCTGGACTAGGGCTAAGAATACCAAGGTGTACATCCAAAGATAGAATTAAGAACAGATTCATAAAACATGCAAAACTCAATCATCCAAACCCAAATATTCATAAACACAGCAAAACAACAAGGGGGCTACATTGCTCCCCTAGATTATAAGAACTACTCACGCATGATTACAAGCAAACACAAAGCAGAAAAGCTCAACATCTTCTTCTTGATCACGTGCACAGCAAAGCTTCAAATCCAGGCTCCAAAATCCGCGACGGCTGCTGCGACAGCTGCGACGGCTGCTCTCCTAGGTCAAGGAGCACCTCCAAGTCGTGGAGCCTCTCTCTCTCTCTAAAACGTGTAGGGGGGGGTTAGGTTTTCATAGCGAGAGGGCGTGGAGCTCTTATTTATAGAGTTTGGATGGGCCTTGAGGTGTGTAACCTAGCCCACTTATCAAAACGGCGTAGTTTTGATAAGTAACACTCGAAACATTAAAAACTCTATCTTCCATCCACAATTTGGACTTGGGCCTTCAGGAACAAATGATCAGCATGGAAAAACGATTGGATCGGTCCAAAAATATCTCTGCACGCCAATTTGCACGTGATATGGTGAATTCATGTGCACCTCCAAATCAGCTCAAACTTCTCCCCAAGCTTCCTTGCATCCTGTAGAGGCCTGAGAGGCAAAAATAGGCTTGCACGTGAAATGGGTGAATTCACGTTCAGCTCCAAATGCTCTGAAATTTCTGTGGTAGGTAGATGACATTATTCTAAGAAACTTTTGTTCTTGCACGCAAATTGTTTGAGGCCATCTACTATGTCAAAAGTGAGGTCCAAAATCTGCCAAAACAGCTTAAAAACGCATGTATTTGCCAATAGCATCTTCCTAGGGGTTAGAGCAAATATATATGATATATGAAGCAATAAGGCTCTAATCATGCTCTTAAACACCCTAAATAAGCACTAGAATAACGGCATAAAATGCACGTTATCACCGTCGCAGCAGCCGTCGCGGATTTTGGAGCCTGGATTTGAAGCTTTGCTGTGCGCGTGATCAAGAAGAAGATGTTGAGCTTTTCTGCCATGGTTTTGCTTGTAATCATGCGTGAGTAGTTCTTATAATCTAGGGGAGCAATGTAGCCTCCTTGTTGTTTTGCTGTGTTTATGAATATTGGGTTTGGATGATTGAAGTTTTGCATGTTTTATGAATCTGTTCTTAATTCTATCTTTGGATGTACACCTTGATATTCTTAGCCCTAGTCTGGGGCAGATTGAGATTCATAACTTATTTGTGATTGGTGTGATCATTATCCTTTTGCAAGTATGATTTATTGGCTTTGCATGTTTGTGTGTTTTGATGACCATTCTGGCATACAACTCTTAAAAGGACCTCAATGACCATTTGTTGTCCTTGGCTTATGTTTAGCATGTTTTCAATCAGACAACCCTAATACCATGAACCAGTAGAGATAACATAGGGAGGTGAAATTGTGACCCTACATGCTTTTAATCCTTCAATCTTAATCCTAAAATCAGTTTACTTTATTTGTTTATTTAGAAAACCAAATAAAAATTAGACCTTTAGTTTAAAAAAGAAAACTTTTTGCCAAGACATTTTATAGAACAAGAGTAATTGGGTGATTTGATTCGAGAACTAGAGAACTAGGCTAATCCCTGTGGGTTCGACCCCTTTCTTTCTTTATTCTTTTAGTGCAAACTTAGGGAATTTATTATTTTGAAGAGAGATTTAACGACATTAGCTAGCTCTTTTAGAGAGGCTAAAAATCTTGTCTGTCAAATTGGCGCCGTTGCCGGGGATTCAACGGTTAACTAGTTTTTTAAAATCAACATTGAGTGAAATTGTTTGAATTCTGATCTTGGTGTTTTATTTTGTCTTTTATTTTATGTTATTTTGTGTTCTTTATTTGTTTATTTTGCATTGTTCGGAGCTGCTGGGTGTGTTCTTGTTGTTTTATAGGAACATGCACCATGTGTTTGAGGTATTGCTAGTTGTGTATGCGACGAGGGGAACTTGTGTCCTTTAATCCAGAACCTGAACAACACTCCAATGGACAGAAAGTTTGGAGATGAGGAGGAGCTAACCGTGGAAGAATGTTTGGAAAGGATGATCCAAGGCAACAAATATTTGTGGGAAAATCAAAGGAGAGATGAGGAGAATTCAATGATGGCAGACCAAAATGTTTATGTTCCAGGCCATGCAGCAGATCAATTTTCATATAGTGCTTGGGATTGCACTGTCTATGATTCTCCCATAAGCAATTATTCATACCAGGAGCCTCCTTGTTATGGTGGGAGTATTAATGGAGATGGTAGAGAAGTATGGCCAACTTACACCCAACCTGAGGGTGACTACTATCCACAAGAGCCACCACCTGAGGAGTTTAATGGTTTCTTCAATGGATATTCTGAGAATAGATGGGTTGGGCAATATCAAGATGAAGCTTACTATGAAGCCCCACTCTATGGCAATTATTGTCCATATCAACAACAAGAGTGGCAGCCCCAAGTTGAAGATGAAGAAACCAGAAGAGAGAATTTGAATGAAAGGATAGGAAGATTGGAGACTACCATAAAAAATATGGAGCAATTATTGATGAGTATGGCTCAAAATGCAAATCTGGAGTCTCATCTCACTCCTTTCCTGATGACATAGAGATTAAAAGCTGAAGAGAATTGCAAAGCCATCACCCCAACTTCCATGAATCAATCTTTGACGTCTGCCTCACAAGAATGGGAGTTTTCTCGCTAATAATGATTCGAAGATGAAGCTCGCATTCTAGATGGTCAAACCATTAATGCTGCTATAGAACAAGAAGTGGATAAAAGGGCAATGTTTCATTATGATGAGGTGGTCCCTCCACCACAATTTAATAGCCCATGCGATGTATCCACTTCAACTCTTCCCATGGTTGGAGCTTATGAGGACAATTTTTCCATCCAAGAAGAAGAGGAAGACTTGAATTGTTCTGGGGTGTTAGAAGAACATGAGAAACCAATAAATGACAGCCCAAGGATACAGCAACAAATCTTGGATGATGATGCTACAATTCTCATATCTGAAGGCACATCAAACCAAGGTACTCTTTATGAAGACAAGCTACATGAGTCCACCCCTACTATGTTTGCTTTGGAATCATCTTCCCTTATACAAGAGAAGGAAGTGCTTGACAAGGGAGGTAACCATGTGTGCATCATGACTACTCCAATTGTGGAGTATGTTGAATTTGTGTTACCATCTCGATGGAATGAGAGGAAGGAGAACCATAAGTTTGTGGAGGTGTCTCCCTATCAACAATTGAATCAGGAGTTCAAGTGGCTCCCACAGCGGTTCATTCATCCGATTGCTATGGTCTACGAGGCGCCTTGAGGTTTACAATGCAAGGATGAAAGCCTTTCATACATTGGTTGAGTTTAGTATGACAAGGTCTAGCTACAGACCCTAAATAAAGCGCTTGTTGGGAGGCAACCCAATGTTTATTGCTGTGTTTTATTTTATGTTATTTTCTTTTATTTATTTTATTCAATAAATTGTTTGCAAGCTAACCATTGTGCAGGAGACTTTGCTTCTTTCTTAACTAACCATTTGCAGGATGAGCAAATTATTGGGTCAATTCAAATTGTGGGATCTTTGCTTGCTACTATATGATGGCTATTCGCAAGGGAGAGAAACTTGGGAAGTGCGCGGCAGACGTCTGTTGACTTTGTGGCTCAGGTACGACGAATGGTGGCCAATGTCATCTACTATTACAGTGTGCCAAACCAAGGGTAAGTGTTTTTCCTACTCCCTATTTTATGCCATGCGGACATAGCATATTTTAAGTGTGGTGTATGGGGAGTGACTTGAGCCACTTGCTTGTCTTTTATGTTGTGATTGCATGTTTTATTAAAAAAAAAAAACTGTTTTTATTTGCATGATTGTTTGAGTTGTTTGATTGAATGATTTGTTTGTGGAGATATGGATATTAAGTATGCAATTTTGGCTTAAAATTTAATTTTTATGCCACATTAGTATCATGTTGTGATAAGGGTGTTAAAGTAGTTAAAATGTGCTTTGAATTGGTTTAATCATGTCTTTATCTTATGAATGATATCACCATGTTTTTGGAACTGAGTTTTGAATATTAGCTGAGCATGAAATGCTATGATAGACCTAAGTAACCCTTAAAGTTGAGCGAAAAAAGAAATGAAAAATGAGAACAGCTTCTTTTTAGCCCTTGAGTGACATTTAGGGTATGGGTAATAATTTGATTTGCTACTCATCTTACATTCAACATTGGTTATTTAATGGTAGGAGTCAAGTAAGCATGTGATTACTTATTAGTGCTCAGTGTTTGGTGTGTGGAGTTAGGATGCAAGACCTCTAAGTCATTGTGACTGTCTTTGCATTCTTTTCTTTATTTTGTGATATTATTGGAAAAGGCTGTGATATAGAATGTGAAAAAGCCATCACTTAACTGGAAAATGGGATGTGAGACATCAATGAATTTCTGTCTCTCCTTATGTAGCAAAATGGCATGGGGTATGCATTAGAAAAATCAGTCTTATTTATGTGTTATGTGAGTAAAAAAAAAAAGAGTGAATAATCCATCAAGGGAGAGCATAAAATGCAACCTTGTAAGGTTATTATTAAAAAAAAAAAAGAGAAAGAAAAAGAGAAAGATTCAGAATAAAAGCCACACTGGCTTGATGTTTATGTGTGATTGTTTAGATTTGTAGCCACATTGGCTGAGTTTTTGTTTATTTGAGAGTGTTGAGCTCAATTCTTTGGCTGATGTCTTGTTTTATCAGTTAGTAGAATAGAGAGTGAGTTTATTGAGTTTAGACTAGCGTGTGAGTTCAAGTAAAGTAGAATAGAGAGTGTGTTTTCTTTGATGAGCACAATAGGGAACTCTCATGATTGCTTGGCAAGTGCTTAATCAATAGCTGATGGCGAGTGTAGAGATAGAGTTTTTCCATCCATTGTTCATTGATAGGTATTGGGCTTGAGAATTATTATATTTGAGTGAGGCTGCTTATCCTTGGTAAGAACTTAAAGGGAAACTAGGTGCTATTTTATCATGGATTGCTTGCTCATATCTGAAATTTAAGTGGTGATATTGCATGGTTGTTGGACTAGGGATATGGACATGAATGAACTAAGTTATGACTCATTTTGATGCTTAAATTCCCATTTCATCATGATAGAGTTGCATGCTTAGGAAACCATGATTCTCCTTGATTGTTATTTTATTTTTCTTCTGTTTGACTGCGTGTTCATTTTATTTTTTGCATGCTTGTATGTTTTTGCTTGAGGACAAGCAATGGTTCAAGTGTGGTGTATTTGATAACGTGCATTTTATGCCGTTATTCTAGTGTTTATTTAGGATGTTTAAGAGCATGATTAGAGCCTTATTGCTTCATATATCATATATATTTGCTCTAACCCCTAGGAAGATACTATTTGCAAATACATGCGTTTTTAAGCTGTTTTGGCAGATTTTGGACCTCACTTTTGACATAGTAGATGGCCTCAAACAATTTGCGTGCAAGAACTAAAGTTTCTTAGAATGATGTCCTCTACCTACCACAGAAATTTCAGAGCATTTGGAGCTGAACGTGAATTCACCCAATTCACGTGCAAGCCTATTTTTGCCTCTCAGGCCTCTACATGATGCAAGGAAGCTTGTGGAGAAGTTTGAGCTGATTTGGAGGTGCACGTGAATTCACCATATCACGTGCAAATTGGCGTGCAGAGATATTTTTGGACCGATCCAATCGTTTTTCCATGCTGATCATTTGTTCCTGAAGGCCCAAGTCTAAATTGTGGATGGAAGATAGAGTTTTTAATGTTTCGAGTGTTACTTATCAAAACTACGCCGTTTTGATAAGTGGGCTAGGTTACACACCTCAAGGCCCATCCAAACTCTATAAATAAGAGCTCCACGCCCCTTGCTAGCTATGCCTAACCCCCCTACACGTTTTAGAGAGAGAGAGAGGCTCCACGTCTTGGAGGCTGTCCTTGACCTAGGACAGTAGCCGTCGCAGCAGCCGTCACGGATTTTGGAGCCTGGATTTGAAGCTTTGCTGTGCGCGTGATCAAGAAGAAGATGTTGAGCTTTTCTACCATGGTTTTGCTTGTAATCATGCGTGAGTAGTTCTTATAATCTAGGGGAGCAATGTAGCCTCCTTGTTGTTTTGCTGTGTTTATGAATATTGGGTTTGGATGATTGAAGTTTTGCATGTTTTATGAATCTGTTCTTAATTCTATCTTTCGATGTACACCTTGATATTCTTAGCCCTAGTCTGGGGCAGATTGAGATTCATAACTTATTTGTGATTGGTGTGATCATTATCCTTTTGCAAGTATGATTTATTGGCTTTGCATGTTTGTGTGTTTTGATGACCATTCTGGCATACAACTCTTAAAAGGACCTCAATGACCATTTGTTGTCCTTGGCTTATGTTTAGCATGTTTTCAATCAGACAACCCTAATACCATGAACCAGTAGAGATAACATAGGGAGGTGAAATTGTGACCCTACATGCTTTTAATCCTTCAATCTTAATCCTAAAATCAGTTTACTTTATTTGTTTATTTAGAAAACCAAATAAAAATTAGACCTTTAGTTTAAAAAAGAAAACTTTTTGCCAAGATATTTTATAGAACAAGAGTAATTGGGTGATTTGATTCGAGAACTAGAGAACTAGGCTAATCCCTGTGGGTTCGACCCCTTTCTTGCTGCTATTCTTTTAGTGCAAACTTAGGGAATTTATTATTTTGAAGAGAGATTTAACGACATTAGCTAGCTCTTTTAGAGAGGCTAAAAATCTTGTCTGTCAACATCACGTGTCCTTGTAATCCTTTAACGACATTCATCTTTGTTATTTGATTGATCCACTCAATGCTTCAGAAATGAACTAAGTAACCAATGCAAACCTAAACGTACAAGCCATTTGGTTTGTAATTGAATGAAAAATGGGCTTTATCCATTTTCATAATCTTTGGCTTCGAACGTTCGTTACTGACAAGTGTTGACTAGATGTGAAGTAAGAAGAACCTCCTCGCCATGGAGTATGACCATGAAGCGAACAACGTAAATCATGTGTCCTTTTATTCATTTGTCAACATTAATCTTTGTTATTTGATTGATCCACTCAATGCGTCCGAATGGAAAAAAATAACCAACGCAAACCTAAACATACTAGCCTCTTGGTTTGTAATTGAATCAAAAATAGGTTTATTCGTTTTAAATAGAGTGCTTGACTCCGTGCGTTCGTTATTCACATTCGTCGATTGAATGCGTAGTAAGGGGTACCTCATCTGTTGTGGAGTATGTCCCATAAAGTGAACCACGTACATGATGTGTCCTTCTAGTCGTTTATCGATATTCATCTCTCATATTCGATTGATCCACTCAATGCGTCGAAATGAGCTAAGTGACCAATGCAAACCAAAACGTACCAGCCATTTGGTTTGTAATTGAATGAAAAATGGAGTTTATCCATTTTAATAGTCTTTGGCTTTGAACGTTCGTTATTAACAAACATTGACTAGATGTGAACTACGAAGAACCTCACCGCCGTGGAGTATGACCATGATGTGGACAACGTACATCATGTGTCCTTTTATTCATTTATCAATATTAACATTTGTTATTTGATTGATCCACTCAATGCGTCCGAAATGAAATAAATAACCCATGCAAACCTAAATGTACTAGCTTCTTGGTTTGTAATTGAATCAAAAATAGGCTTATTCATTTTAAACAGAGTCTTTGACTCGTGCGTTAAATCATTCACATGCGTCGAACAGGATGCGAACTAAGAGGTACCTCAAATGTTGTGGAGTATGTCCTATAAAGTGGACCACGTACATCATGTGTCCTTGTAATCCTTTATCGATATTCATCTTTGTTACTTGATTGATCCACTCAATGCATCAGAAATGAACTAAGTAACCAATGCAAACCTAAACTTACAAGCCATTTGGTTTGTAATTGAATGAAAAAAGGGGTTTATCCATTTTAATAGTCTTTGGCTTTGAACATTCGTTATTGACAAACATTGACTAGATGTAAAGTAAGAAAACCTCACCGCCGTGGAGTATGACCGTGACGTGAACAACGTACATCCTGTGTCCTTTTATTTATTTATCGATATTAATCTTTGTTATTTGATTGATCCACTCAATGCATCGGAAATGAACTAAGTAACCAATGCAAACCTAAACGTACAAGCCATTTGGTTTGTAATTGAATGAAAAATGGGGTTTATCCATTTTCATAGTCTTTCGCTTGAACGTTAGATTCTGACAAGTGTTGACTAGATGTGAAGTAAGAAGAACCTCCTTTGACCATGAAGCGAACAACGTACATCATGTGTCCTTTTATTTATTTATCGATATTAATCTTTGTTATTTGATTGATCCACTCAATGCGTCCAAAATGAAAAAAATAACCAATGCAAACCAAAACATACTAGCCTCTTGGTTTGTAATTGAATCAAAAATAGGTTTATTCCTTTCAAATAAAGTCTTGCACTCCAAGCGTTCGTTATTCACATGCGTCGAACGGATGCAACGTAAGAGGTACCTGACCATTGTGGAGTATGTCCTATAAAGTCAACCACGTACATCTTTTGTCCTTGTAATCCTTTAACGATATTCATCTTTGATATTTGATTGATCCACTCAACGCTTCAGAAATGAACTAAGTAACCAATGCAAACCTAAACGTACAAGCCATTTGGTTTGTAATTGAATGAAAAAATGGGCTTTATCCATTTTCATAGTCTTTGGCTTCGAACGTTCAATTCTCGACAAGTGTTGACTAGATGTGAAGGAAGAAGAACCTCACCGTCGTGGAGTATGACCGTGACGTGAACAACGTACATCCTGTGTCCTTTTATTTATTTATCGATATTAATCTTTGTTATTTGATTGATCCACTCAGTGCGTCCGAAATGAAATAAATAACAAACACAAACCAAAACATACTAGCCTCTCGGTTTGTAATGGAATCAAAAATACGTTTATTCGTTTCAAATAAAGTCTTGCACTCTGAGCGTTCGTTATTCACATGCGTCGAACAGATGCAAAGTAAGAGGTACCTCAACGTTGTGGAGTATGTCCTATAAAGTCAACCACGTACATCCCGTGTCCTTGTAATCCTTTAACGATATTCATCTTTGTTATTTGATTGATCCACTCAATGCTTCAGAAATGAACTAAGTAACCAATGCAAACCTAAACGTACAAGCCATTTGGTTTGTAATTGAATGAAAAATGGGCTTTATCCATTTTCATAGTCTTTGGCTTCGAACGTTCGTTACTGACAAGTGTTGACTAGATGTGAAGTAAGAAGAACCTCCTCGCCGTGGAGTATGAGCATGAAGCGAACAACGTAAAACATGTGTCCTTTTATTCATTTGTCAATATTAATCTTTGTTATTTGATTGTTCCACTCAATGCGTCCGAATGGAAAAAAATAACCAACGCAAACCTAAACATACTAGCCTCTTGGTTTGTAATTGAATCAAAAATAGGTTTATTCGTTTTAAATAGAGTGCTTGACTCCGTGCGTTCGTTATTCACATTCGTCGGTCGAATGCATAGTAAAGGGTACCTCACTGTTGTGGAGTATGTCCCATAAAGTGAACCACGTGTCCTTCTAATCGTTTATCGATATTCATCTCTCATATTCGATTGATCCACTCAATGCGTCAGAAATGAGCTAAGTGACCAATGCAAACCACAACGTACCAGCCATTTGGTTTGTAATTGAATGAAAAATGGAGTTTATCCATTTTAATAGTCGTTGGCTTTGAACGTTCGTTATTGATAAACATTGACTAGATGTGAACTACGAAGAACCTCACCGCCGTGGAGTATGACCATGATGTGGACAACGTACATCATGTGTCCTTTTATTCATTTATCAATATTAACATTTGTTATTTGATTGATCCACTCAATGCGTCCGAAATGAAATAAATAACCCATGCAAACGTAAACGTACTAGCTTCTTGGTTTGTAATTGAATCAAAAATAGGCTTATTCGTTTTAAACAGAGTCTTTGACTCTGTGCGTTCGTCATTCACATGCGTCGAACAGATGCGAACTAAGAGGTACCTCACCGTTGTGGAGTATGTCCTATAAAGTGTACCACGTACATCATGTGTCCTTGTAATCCTTTATCGATATTCATCTTTGTTACTTGATTGATCCACTCAATGCATCAGAAATGAACTAAGTAACCAATGCAAACGTAAACGTACAAGCCATTTGGTTTGTAATTGAATGAAAAAAGGGGTTTATCCATTTTAATAGTCTTTGGCTTTGAACGTTCGTTATTGACAAACATTGACTAGAAGTAAGGTAAGAAAACCTCACCGTCGTGGAGTATGACCGTGATGTGAACAACGTACATCCTATGTCCTTCTATTTATTTATCGATATTAATCTTTGTTATTTGATTGATCCACTCAGTGCGTCCGAAATGAAGTAAATAACAAACGCAAACCAAAACATACTACCCTCTTGGTTTGTAATGGAATCAAAAATACGTTTATTCGTTTCAAATAAAGTCTTGCACTCCGAGCGTTCGTTATTCACATGCGTCGAACAGATGCAAAGTAAGAGGTACCTCACCGCTGTGGAGTATGTCCTATAAAGTCAACCACGTACAACATGTGTCTTTATAATCCTTTAACGATATTCATCTTTGTTATTTGATTGATCCACTCAATGCATCAGAAATGAACTAAGTAACCAATGCAAACCTAAACATACAAGCCATTTGGTTTGTAATTGAATGAAAAATGGGGTTTATCCATTTTCATAGTCTTTGGCTTCAAACGTTCGTTACTAACAAGTGTTGACTAGATGTGAAGTAAGAAGAACCTACTGCCGTGGAGTATGACCACGAGCGAACAATGTACATCATGTGTCCTTTTATTTATTTATCGATATTAATCTTTGTTATTTGATTGATCCACTCAATGCGTCCGAAATGAAATAAATAACCAACGCAAACCAAAACATACTAGCCTCTTGGTTTGTAATTGAATCAAAAATAGGTTTATTCGTTTCAAATAAAGTCTTGCACTCCGAGCGTCCGTTATTCACATGCGTCGAACAGATGCAAAGTAAGAGGTAGCTCACCGCTGTGGAGTATGTCCTATAAAGTCAACCACATACATCACGTGTCCTTGTAATCCTTTAACGATATTCATCTTTGTTATTTGATTGATCCACTCAATGCTTCAGAAATGAACTAAGTAACCAATGCAAACCTAAACGTACAAGCCATTTGGTTTGTAATTGAATGAAAAATGGGCTTTATCCATTTTCATAATCTTTGGCTTGAACGTTCATTCTCGACAAGTGTTGACTAGATGTGAAGTAAGAAGAACCTCCTCGCCATGGAGTATGACCATGAAGCGAACAACGTAAATCATGTGTCCTTTTATTCATTTGTCAACATTAATCTTTGTTATTTGATTGATCCACTCAATGCGTCCGAATGGAAAAAAATAACCAACGCAAACCTAAACATACTAGCCTCTTGGTTTGTAATTGAATCAAAAATAGGTTTATTCGTTTTAAATAGAGTGCTTGACTCCGTGCGTTCGTTATTCACATTCGTCGATTGAATGCGTAGTAAGGGGTACCTCACTTGTTGTGGAGTATGTCCCATAAAGTGAACCACGTACATGATGTGTCCTTCTAGTCGTTTATCGATATTCATCTCTCATATTCGATTGATCCACTCAATGCGTCAGAAATGAGCTAAGTGACCAATGCAAACCAAAACGTACCAGCCATTTGGTTTGTAATTGAATGAAAAATGGAGTTTATCCATTTTAATAGTCTTTGGCTTTGAACGTTCGTTATTAACAAACATTGACTAGATGTGAACTACGAAGAACCTCACCGCCGTGGAGTATGACCATGATGTGGACAACGTACATCATGTGTCCTTTTATTCATTTATCAATATTAACATTTGTTATTTGATTGATCCACTCAATGCGTCCGAAATGAAATAAATAACCCATGCAAACCTAAATGTACTAGCTTCTTGGTTTGTAATTGAATCAAAAATAGGCTTATTCATTTTAAACAGAGTCTTTGACTCGTATGCGTTAAGTCATTCACATGCGTCGAACAGGATGCGAACTAAGAGGTACCTCATCGTTGTGGAGTATGTCCTATAAAGTGGACCACGTACATCATGTGTCCTTGTAATCCTTTATCGATATTCATCTTTGTTACTTGATTGATCCACTCAATGCATCAGAAATGAACTAAGTAACCAATGCAAACCTAAACTTACAAGCCATTTGGTTTGTAATTGAATGAAAAAAAGGGGTTTATCCATTTTAATAGTCTTTGGCTTTGAACATTCGTTATTGACAAACATTGACTAGATGTAAAGTAAGAAAACCTCACCGCCGTGGAGTATGACCGTGACGTGAACAACGTATATCCTGTGTCCTTTTATTTATTTATCGATATTAATCTTTGTTATTTGATTGATCCACTCAATGCATCAGAAATGAACTAAGTAACCAATGCAAACCTAAACGTACAAGCCATTTGGTTTGTAATTGAATGAAAAATGGGGTTTATCCATTTTCATAGTCTTTCGCTTCGAACGTTAATTCATCGACAAGTGTTGACTAGATGTGAAGTAAGAAGAACCTCCTTTGACCATGAAGCGAACAACGTACATCATGTGTCCTTTTATTTATTTATCGATATTAATCTTTGTTATTTGATTGATCCACTCAATGCGTCCAAAATGAAAAAAATAACCAACGCAAACCAAAACATACTAGCCTCTTGGTTTGTAATTGAATCAAAAATAGGTTTATTCCTTTCAAATAAAGTCTTGCACTCCAAGCGTTCGTTATTCACATGCGTCGAACAGATGCAACGTAAGAGGTACCGACCATTGTGGAGTATGTCCTATAAAGTCAACCACGTACATCTTTTGTCCTTGTAATCCTTTAACGATATTCATCTTTGATATTTGATTGATCCACTCAACGCTTGGAAATGAACTAAGTAACCAATGCAAACCTAAACGTACAAGCCATTTGGTTTGTAATTGAATGAAAAATGGGCTTTATCCATTTTCATAGTCTTTGGCTTCGAACGTTCGTTACTGACAAGTGTTGACTAGATGTGAAGGAAGAAGAACCTCACCGTCGTGGAGTATGACCGTGACGTGAACAACGTACATCCTGTGTCCTTTTATTTATTTATCGATATTAATCTTTGTTATTTGATTGATCCACTCAGTGCGTCCGAAATGAAATAAATAACAAACACAAACCAAAACATACTAGCCTCTCGGTTTGTAATGGAATCAAAAATACGTTTATTCGTTTCAAATAAAGTCTTGCACTCTGAGCGTTCGTTATTCACATGCGTCGAACAGATGCAAAGTAAGAGGTACCTCAACGTTGTGGAGTATGTCCTATAAAGTCAACCACGTACATCCCGTGTCCTTGTAATCCTTTAACGATATTCATCTTTGTTATTTGATTGATCCACTCAATGCTTCAGAAATGAACTAAGTAACCAATGCAAACCTAAACGTACAAGCCATTTGGTTTGTAATTGAATGAAAAATGGGCTTTATCCATTTTCATAGTCTTTGGCCTGAACGTTAGATTCTTGACAAGTGTTGACTAGATGTGAAGTAAGAAGAACCTCCTCGCCGTGGAGTATGAGCATGAAGCGAACAACGTAAAACATGTGTCCTTTTATTCATTTGTCAATATTAATCTTTGTTATTTGATTGTTCCACTCAATGCGTCCGAATGGAAAAAAATAACCAACGCAAACCTAAACATACTAGCCTCTTGGTTTGTAATTGAATCAAAAATAGGTTTATTCGTTTTAAATAGAGTGCTTGACTCCGTGCGTTCGTTATTCACATTCGTCGGTCGAATGCATAGTAAAGGGTACCTCACCCGTTGTGGAGTATGTCCCATAAAGTGAACCACGTGTCCTTCTAATCGTTTATCGATATTCATCTCTCATATTCGATTGATCCACTCAATGTGTCAGAAATGAGCTAAGTGACCAATGCAAACCACAACGTACCAGCCATTTGGTTTGTAATTGAATGAAAAATGGAGTTTATCCATTTTAATAGTCGTTGGCTTTGAACGTTCGTTATTGATAAACATTGACTAGATGTGAACTACGAAGAACCTCACCGCCGTGGAGTATGACCATGATGTGGACAACGTACATCATGTGTCCTTTTATTCATTTATCAATATTAACATTTGTTATTTGATTGATCCACTCAATGCGTCCGAAATGAAATAAATAACCCATGCAAACGTAAACGTACTAGCTTCTTGGTTTGTAATTGAATCAAAAATAGGCTTATTCGTTTTAAACAGAGTCTTTGACTCTGTGCGTTCGTCATTCACATGCGTCGAACAGATGCGAACTAAGAGGTACCTCACCATTGTGGAGTATGTCCTATAAAGTGTACCACGTATATCATGTGTCCTTGTAATCCTTTATCGATATTCATCTTTGTTACTTGATTGATCCACTCAATGCATCAGAAATGAACTAAGTAACCAATGCAAACGTAAACGTACAAGCCATTTGGTTTGTAATTGAATGAAAAAAAGGGGTTTATCCATTTTAATAGTCTTTGGCTTTGAACGTTCGTTATTGACAAACATTGACTAGAAGTAAGGTAAGAAAACCTCACCGTCGTGGAGTATGACCGTGATGTGAACAACGTACATCCTGTGTCCTTCTATTTATTTATCGATATTAATCTTTGTTATTTGATTGATCCACTCAGTGCGTCCGAAATGAAGTAAATAACAAACGCAAACCAAAACATACTAGCCTCTTGGTTTGTAATGGAATCAAAAATACGTTTATTCGTTTCAAATAAAGTCTTGCACTCCGAGCGTTCGTTATTCACATGCGTCGAACAGGATGCAAAGTAAGAGGTACCTCACACTTGTGGAGTATGTCCTATAAAGTCAACCACGTACAACATGTGTCTTTATAATCCTTTAACGATATTCATCTTTGTTATTTGATTGATCCACTCAATGCATCAGAAATGAACTAAGTAACCAATGCAAACCTAAACATACAAGCCATTTGGTTTGTAATTGAATGAAAAATGGGGTTTATCCATTTTCATAGTCTTTGGCTTCAAACGTTCGTTACTAACAAGTGTTGACTAGATGTGAAGTAAGAAGAACCTACTCGCCGTGGAGTATGACCACGAAGCGAACAATGTACATCATGTGTCCTTTTATTTATTTATCGATATTAATCTTTGTTATTTGATTGATCCACTCAGTGCGTCCGAAATGAAATAAATAACCAACGCAAACCAAAACATACTAGCCTCTTGGTTTGTAATTGAATCAAAAATAGGTTTATTCGTTTCAAATAAAGTCTTGCACTCCGAGCGTCCGTTATTCACATGCGTCGAACAGATGCAAAGTAAGAGGTAGCTCACCGCTGTGGAGTATGTCCTATAAAGTCAACCCCATACATCACGTGTCCTTGTAATCCTTTAACGATATTCATCTTTGTTATTTGATTGATCCACTCAATGCTTCAGGAAATGAACTAAGTAACCAATGCAAACCTAAACGTACAAGCCATTTGGTTTGTAATTGAATGAAAAATGGGCTTTATCCATTTTCATAATCTTTGGCTTCGAACGTTCGTTACTGACAAGTGTTGACTAGATGTGAAGTAAGAAGAACCTCCTCGCCGTGGAGTATGACCATGAAGCGAACAACGTAAATCATGTGTCCTTTTATTCATTTGTCAACATTAATCTTTGTTATTTGATTGATCCACTCAATGCGTCCGAATGGAAAAAAATAACCAACGCAAACCTAAACATACTAGCCTCTTGGTTTGTAATTGAATCAAAAATAGGTTTATTCGTTTTAAATAGAGTGCTTGACTCCGTGCGTTCGTTATTCACATTCGTCGATTGAATGCGTAGTAAGGGGTACCTCCTTGTTGTGGAGTATGTCCCATAAAGTGAACCACGTACATGATGTGTCCTTCTAGTCGTTTATCGATATTCATCTCTCATATTCGATTGATCCACTCAATGCGTCAGAAATGAGCTAAGTGACCAATGCAAACCAAAACGTACCAGCCATTTGGTTTGTAATTGAATGAAAAATGGAGTTTATCCATTTTAATAGTCTTTGGCTTTGAACGTTCGTTATTAACAAACATTGACTAGATGTGAACTACGAAGAACCTCACCGCCGTGGAGTATGACCATGATGTGGACAACGTACATCATGTGTCCTTTTATTCATTTATCAATATTAACATTTGTTATTTGATTGATCCACTCAATGCGTCCGAAATGAAATAAATAACCCATGCAAACGTAAACGTACTAGCTTCTTGGTTTGTAATTGAATCAAAAATAGGCTTATTCCTTTTAAACAGAGTCTTTGACTCGTGCGTTAGTCATTCACATGCGTCGAACAGATGCGAACTAAGAGGTACCTCACTGTTGTGGAGTATGTCCTATAAAGTGGACCACGTACATCATGTGTCCTTGTAATCCTTTATCGATATTCATCTTTGTTACTTGATTGATCCACTCAATGCATCAGAAATGAAGTAAGTAACCAATGCAAACCTAAACTTACAAGCCATTTGGTTTGTAATTGAATGAAAAAAGGGGTTTATCCATTTTAATAGTCTTTGGCTTTGAACATTCGTTATTGACAAACATTGACTAGATGTAAAGTAAGAAAACCTCACCGCCGTGGAGTATGACCGTGACGTGAACAACGTACATCCTGTGTCCTTTTATTTATTTATCGATATTAATCTTTGTTATTTGATTGATCCACTCAATGCATCAGAAATGAACTAAGTAACCAATGCAAACCTAAACGTACAAGCCATTTGGTTTGTAATTGAATGAAAAATGGGGTTTATCCATTTTCATAGTCTTTCGCTTCGAACGTTCGTTACTGACAAGTGTTGACTAGATGTGAAGTAAGAAGAACCTCCTTTGACCATGAAGCGAACAACGTACATCATGTGTCCTTTTATTTATTTATCGATATTAATCTTTGTTATTTGATTGATCCATGATAACGTGCATTTTATGCCATTATTCTAGTGTTTATTTAGGATGTTTAAGAGCATGATTAGAGCCTTATTGCCTCATATATCATATATATTTGCTCTAACCCCTAGGAAGATGCTATTTGCAAATACATGCGTTTTTAAGCTGTTTTGGCAGGTTTTGGACCTCACTTTTGACATAGTAAATGGCCTCAAACAATTGGCGTGCAAGAACAAAAGTTGCGTAGAATGATGGCCTCTACCTACCACAGAAATTTCAGAGCATTTGGAGCTAATTTGGAGTTGCACGTGAATTCACCCATATCACGTGCAAGCATATTTTTGCCTCTCAGGCCTCTACAGGATGCAAGGAAGCTTGGGGAGAAGTTTGAGCTGATTTGGAGGTGCACGTGAATTCACCATATCACGTGCAAATTGGCGTGCAGAGATATTTTTGGACCGATCCAATCGTTTTTCCATGCTGATCATTTGTTCCTGAAGGCCCAAGTCCAAATTGTGGATGGAAGATAGAGTTTTTAATGTTTCGAGTGTTACTTATCAAAACTACGCCGTTTTGATAAGTGGGCTAGGTTACACACCTCAAAGCCCATCCAAACTCTATAAATACAAGCCTCCACGCCCTTGCTAGCCAGGCCTAACCCCCCCACACGTTTTAGAGAGAGAGAGAGAGGCTCCACGACTTGGAGGTGCTCCTTGACCTAGGAGAGCAGCCGTCGCAGCAGCCGTCGCGGATTTTGGAGCCTGGATTTGAAGCTTTGCTTGTGCGCGTGATCAAGAAGAAGATGTTTAGCTTTTCTGCTATGGTTTTGCTTGTAATCATGCGTGAGTAGTCTTTTAATCTAGGGGAGCAATGTAGCCCCCTTGTTGCTTTGCTGTGTTTATGAATATTTGGGTTTGGATGATTGAGTTTTGCATGTTTTATGAATCTGTTCTTAAGTTCTATCTTTGGATGTACACCTTGGTATTCTTAGCCCTAGTCTGGGGCGGATTGAGATTCATAACTTATTTGTAATTGGTGTGATCATTATCCTTTTGCAAGTATGATTTATTGGCTTTGCATGTTTGTGTGTTTTGATGACCATTCTGGCATACAACTCTTAAAAGGACCTCAATGACCATTTGTTGTCCTTGGCTTATGTTTAGCATGTTTTCAATCAGACAACCCTAATATCATGAACCAGTAGAGATAACATAGGGAGGTGAAATTGTGACCCTAGATGCCTTTAATCCTTGAATCTTAATCCTAAAATCAACTTACTTTCTTTGTTTATTTAGAAAACCAAATAAAAATTAGATCTTTAGTTTAAAAAAGAAAACTTTTTGCCAAGACATTTTATAGAACAATAGTAATTGGGTGATTTGATTTGAGAACTAGAGAACTAGGCTAATCCCTGTGGGTTCGACCCCTTTCTTGCTGCTATTCTTTTAGTGCAAACTTAGGGAATTTATTATTTTGAAGAGAGATTTAACGACATTAGCTAGCTCTTTTAGAGAGGCTAAAAATCTTGTCTGTCAAATTGGCGCCGTTGCCGGGGGATTCAACGGTTAACTAGTTTTTAAAATCAACATTGAGTGAAATTGTTTGAATTCTGATCTTGGTGTTTTATTTTGTCTTTACTTTTCTGTTATTTGTTTTCTTTATTTGTTTATTTTGCATTGTTCGGAGCTGCTGGGTGTGTTCTTGTTGTTGTTTACAGGAACATACATCAAGGATTCCTAGTTGTGCATGCAAAGAGAGGAGGATATACAATTTACACGGGAACCTGAAAGGTTGTTCAGAGCGCGTCGTAGAGCAGCTAGGGAAGCAGCACGTGAGGCGGAAGAAGCACTACAAGGCTTGGAGCAATCCGTAGGCGATCTGATGGCAGATCTCAGACCTGATGGTGGTGCACCGCAAGGAGGGGCCAATTACAATGGCCAATATCCAGAAGAAGAGGGTAATAGGTTTATGCCCCAGAACCTTCTTAGATTATGCGAGGCCGATGATGTCGGACCACTATTTTGGGATTCGGCAGACAAGAGTCCAAGCGAATAGCTTCGAAATGCAAGCCGGCATTGATCAACATGGTGAGCAACAATGCGTTTGGAGGAACAGCCGTGGATGATCCACACCAGCATTTGATGAGGTTCTACCAGGTGTGTGACACCATCAAGATCAACAACGTGTCGGAGGAGGCCATAAAGCTAAGGCTTTTCCCTTTCTCTTTAAGGGAAAGAGCTCTTGGCTGGTTCAACAGTCTGCCAACAGGTTCAATCAACACTTGGGAGGAGATGCAGACCAAGTTCATGTCAAAATACTTCCCTCCTTCCAAGGTGATCCAGCTCAGAGGAGAGATTAGCAGGTTCAGGCAAGATGAGATGGAGACTCTTCATGAAGCTTGGGAGCGTTTCAAAGACTTAGTGAGAAGATGCCCTGATCATGGAAGGCCCCAGTGGATTCAAATTGAATCTTTCTACACAGGTCTTCAGTCCCATTCACAAGACAAGGTGAATGCAGCTGCTGGAGGATGCTTGATGAATCTAGAGCCTGACGCAGCAGCAGAGCTCTTGGAGAGGTTGTCATTAGCTGATTGGCAGTGGTCTAATGTGCGTACATCAAAGCCGAGGGAGAAGATTGCTTCAGTTGAAAATTCTTCCAATGATGTGCAAGCACAGATTCAAGCTTTAGTGAAAGGCATGGAAGTATTGGCTCTTAAAGTTGAAGGATCACAAGCTTTACCAGTAGTTGAGCAGGGCTGGAGTGGAGCTGAAGAAGCAAATTATGTTGGAGGAAAGGGCTTGTACCGAAACAATAGTTTATCCTCAACAACAACAACTAGGGTACAACCAGAATCAGCAGCAATCTCAACCATTTCGAGAGAACTCGGAACCGAGGGGGAGATACCTCATTTCAAGACAAATATGTGCCTCCGGGGATGAAGCAAAATCCGTATGCTACGGATAATTATTTACACCCACCTCCAGGATTCGAGCGAAACGGCCTCAGCCTCAACAGCAAAGAGGAAGGGTATATCAGAATGTGGATGAGCCAACCAAAAGTGAGGATAATTTGGAGGAAAGGGTAGTCACACTGGAATCTTCAATTCAGAATATGGAGACTTCATTTAAAAGTATGGAGAAGTTACTTGTGAGCATGGCACAGAATGCTAATCAAAGGGTGTCCACCAACACTTTTCCAAGTGACACTGAGGTGAACCCCAAGGAGAGTTGCAAGGCTATCACTCTAAGGAGCGGGAAGACACTAAATGAAGCTGAGGAGCCTAAGAAGAAGGCAAATCCAGAAGAACAGAGAAGACCCTTGGAAGCTGATGACCAAGGAAAATCAGATAAAGCTGAAGAAAGAGTGCAAGAGAAGAAGGACAAGCAACTGAGTCAAGACGGAATAGCTGAAGAACGAAGCAAGAGCTCAGGCCTAGTATGCCATTTCCTCGGAGGCCGAGGAACCAGAGGGTTGAAGAAGAGTATGAGCGCTTCCTGAGTTTGTTCAAGAAGCTTGAGATTAACATTCCATTTGTGGAAGTTTTGGAGAGATGCCTAGGTACAGAAAATTCATCAAAGATTTTGTGACAAAGAAGAGGAAATATGGGGATCATGAGACGGTGGCGATCCACTAACGAGGTGAGCAGTGTTGTTCAACAAAGTTTGCCCATCAAGCATAAAGATCCGGGCAGCTTTAATCTCCCTTGTGTGATTGGCAATGCACCGCACGGCGAGGCCCTATGTGATTTAGGGGCCAGCATCAATTTAATTTCCTTTGCTTTGTATAAGCAGCTTGGGCTTAAGGGCATGAAGCCCACTTCCATATCATTGCAGTTCGCAGACCGGTCCACTGGAAGGCCTGAAGGAATTATTGAAGATGTGCTAGTCAAAGTGGGTTCCTTCATATTTCCAGCGGATTTTGTTGTTTTGGAGATGGAAGAAGATAGAGGAGTTCAGCTACTCCTTGGAAGACCGTTTCTCAGAACGGGTTGTGCATTGATTGATGTTGCTCAAGGGCAGCTAACTCGAGAATTAATGAGGAGACCTTAGTCTTCCACATGGGGAAGGCTTTGCAAGGTCAAGAGGAGGAGGATTGCCTTTGGGTTGAAGACCTTGAGGAATTGGTGGAAGATTACTTGGCAGAAGAAATTACCACCACCAATGATGAAGCCCTTCAGCTTATAGAAGCTCAACAAGATGAAGAGATGTACTTGACAGCTGAGGAAGATGAGCAAACTACAAACTCTTTGGAGCAAGCTGAGGAGGAAAAAGAAGATGACATGCCTCCAGCTCCAGAACTAAAGGAGCTGCCTGGACACCTAAGGTATGAATTTCTAGACTCTACAAATCAATTCCCTGTTATTGTTGCTTCTAATTTGAATGATGTGGAGTGTACTCAATTGTTAGAGGTCCTTAGGAAACACAAAAAGGCCCTAGGATGGAACATTGAAGACATTAGGGGTATTAGTCCAGGGATTTGCATGCATAAGATTTTGATGAATGATGATTTTAAACCCACTGCTGAAAGACAAAGAAGATTAAACCCTGCTATGAAAGAAGTTGTTAGAAAAGAAATTTTAAAATGGAAAAATGCGGGAATAATTTATGCTATTTCAGATAGTGAGTGGGTGAGTCCATTGCATGTCGTGCCCAAGAAAGGGGGCATGACCGTGATTAAGAATGAGAAAAATGAATTGATCCCATCTCGCACTGTGACGGGGTGGAGAGTGTGTGTTGACTATAGGAAGCTGAACAAGGCCACTAGGAAGGATCATTTTCCTCTTCCTTTCATTGACCAAATGTTGGATAGGTTAGCTGGCTATAGTCACTACCGCTTTTTAGATGGCTATTCCGGGTATAATCAGATCATGGTTAAGCCCGAGGACCAAGAAAAGACCACCTTCACGTGCCCTTTTGGCACATTTGCATTTAGGAGAATGCCATTTGGGCTTTGTAATGCCCCCTGCCACCTTTCAAAGGTGTATGATGGCTATTTTTCAGGGTTTGGTTGAGGAGATCATGGAGGTCTTCATGGATGACTTCTCGGTGTTTGGTTCCTCCTACCAACAGTGCTTGAGAAATCTAGATGTGGTCTTAGAGAGATGTGAGGAGAAGGAACTAGTCCTAAATTGGGAGAAATGCCATTTCATGGTAACAGAGGGGATAGTTTTAGGGCACAAGGTGTCTGCACATGGTTTGGAGGTAGACAAGGCAAAAATCTCCACTATTGAGACTCTGCCACCTCCAACCAATGAAAAAGGAGTGAGAAGTTTCCTTGGCCATGCTGGCTTTTATAGGAGATTTATTAAGGACTTCTCAAAAATTGCAAAACCCATGAGTAGATTGTTAGAAAAAGACACAAGCTTTGAGTTTAATGAAGATTGCTTAGAAGCTTTTAACATCCTCAAGGGTAAGTTAGTCACTGCACCTGTTATAGTTACACCTGACTGGGCTCAACCTTTTGAGCTAATGTGCGATGCGAGTGATTATGCTGTGGGGGTAGTCTTAGGGCAAAGGCGAGAAAAGGTGTTTAGGGTCATTTACTATGCTAGTAAGACCTTAGATGATGCTCAACAGAACTATACCACCACCGAGAAAGAGTTGCTAGCCGTGGTTTATGGTTGCAACAAGTTTAGACCCTACCTTTTGGGGTCTAAAGTCATTGTTTATATCCGATCATCTTTGCGTTGAAATATTTGTTTGCTAAAAAAGAAGCTAAGCCACGCTTGATTAGATGGGTTCTCCTCTTACAGAATTTGACCTTGAAATTAGAGACACAAAGGGAGCCCTTAATTCTGTGGCTGATCACCTCTCCCGTGTGGAGAATGCACCTAAGTCTCTACCCATTGTAGATGACTTTCCTGATGAGAAGTTGTTTGAGGTGCATCATCTTCCTTGGTTTCTTGACATAGCCAATTATTTAGCCACCTGGGTTCATACCCAAACAGTTAGACTATCACCAGGAGAAAGAAATTGGTAGTGGATGCTAGGAAATACATTTGGGAAGACCCAATTCTTTATAGGAGGTGTCCAGACCAAATCATTAGAAAGTGTGTCCTTGAGGAAGAAGTAGATGACATAATACATCATTGTCATGCATCACATTATGGGGGCCACTTTGGGGTGCAAAGAAGCGTGGCTAAGATCATGCGGTGTGGCTTTTATTGGCCTCACATGGTGAAAGACACCTATGTCTACATCAAAAAGTGTGATAGATGTCAAAGGGTAGGTGGTTTGTCTAGGAAAAATGAGATGCCCTTAACTGGAATCCTTCCGGTTGAAATTTTTGACATTTGGGGCATTGACTTCATGGGGCCATTCCCCAATTCGATGGGTACTCATACATTTTGCTTGCTTGTGGATTATGTGTCTAAGTGGGTAGAAGCTATTCCTACTAGAGTGAATGATGCTAGGGTTGTGACTCACTTCCTTACTAGGAACATCTTTAGCCGTTTTGGGACACCAAGGGCTATAATCGATGATGAGGGTAGTCATTTCGCAACAAATTGTTTGATAAATTATTGAACAAGTATGGTGTCACTCATAGGAAGTCTTTAGCTTACCACCCACAAGCTAATGGACAAGCGAAGTGTCCAACAGAGAGATTAAGGCCATTTTAGAGAAAACCGTTGGAGCCAATAGGAAAGATTGGTCTCAAAGGCTTGATGAAGCCTTATGGGCATATAGGACAGCTTACAAAACTCCCATTGGGATGTCACCTTACCGTATTCTATATGGTAAGGCATGTCACTTGCCTGTGGAACTAGAACACAAGGCTCATTGGGCCTTGAAGAAGTTAAATTTCAACCCACAAGAGATCAAGGAACTTAGGATGACTCAATTAATTGAGTTAGATGAGCTTAGGTTGGATGCCTATGATAGTGCTAAATTTTACAAAGAAAGAACTAAAAAATGGCATGATAGGCAACTCAACAATGAACCTTTAACCTTAGGGCAGAAAGTTCTTCTATTTAACACAAGGTTGAGGTTATTTCCTGGCAAATTAAGGTCCAAGTGGATGGGACCTTTTGTGATTGTTGATAAGAAGCCATATGGGAGCTTTGAGCTCCAAGTCGTAGATGGCAAGAAATTTTGGGTGAATGGCAATAGGCTGAAACCTTACTTTGATTCAACTCAGAGGGAGATAGTTGATTCCCTCTCTTTCACCATTGCATGATCATCACTGAAAGTCTAGCTACGAGACTTTAAATAACGCTGGTTGGGAGGCAACCCAATGTTTATTCTTGTGTTTTATTTTATGTTATTTTCTCTTATTTGTTTTCTTCAATAAATTTGTTTGCAAGCTAACCATTGTGCAGGAGACTTTGTTCCTTTCTTAGCTAACCATGTGCAGGATGAGCAAATTTTTGGGTCCTGAACTTGTGGAATTGTTTTTAAAGTCAAAGTCAAGGAGCAAGGAGCAAGTGAAGCCCAAAAGTGCTTGAAGATGGGCTCAAACAATTCACGTGCAAGACTTAAAGATGGTCCATAATGCATAAGCAACTCAGTGGAGAAATTTGGGCCAGTTTGGGCCTGAACGTGAATTTGCACGTGAATTGCCCAATTCACGTGCACCTCCTTTTGAGCTGTAACTTTCTGGAATGGTAGATGAAGACCATGTGATTCACGTTTACTCTTGCACGCGAATTGATAGCTGTCATATGAAGGCCCAAAAATGCAAAATACCGATTTTAGCCCTCCTAGAAGCTTCCCACAATTCACGTGCAGAAGGGAGTATTGCTTGCCAGCTCAGTGGGGACCCACCACCAAAGTTTGGGACGATTCTGACCGCACGCCAATTCAGCCAATTCACGTGCAAGAGGGTATTTTGGTCGAACACTCTGAAAAGTTAGGGGCACGTGTATCACGCCAATTGGAGCATCTTTCCTTTTGCACGCTATATAAAGGGAGGCCATCTTCAAAGGCTTTCACACCAAAATCACTCCAGTGGGATCTTTGCTTGCTACTACATGATGGCTATTCTGCAAGGGAAGGAAAATTGGGAAGTGCGCGGCGAGACGTCGGCTGACTTTGTGGCTCAGGTGCGACGAATGGTGGCCAATGTCATCTACTATTACAGTGTGCCAAACCAGGGGTAAGTGTTTTTCCTACTCCCTATTTTATGCCATGAGGACATAGCATATTTTAAGTGTGGTGTATGGGAGTTACTTGAGCCACTTGCTTGTCTTTTATATTGTGATTGCATGTTTTAATTCTAAAAAAAAAAAAAAAACAAAAACTGTTTTTAGTTGCATGATTGTTTGAGTTGTTTGCTTGAATGATTTGTTTGTGGAGATATGGATATTAAGTATGCAATTTTGGCTTAAAATTTAATTTTTATGCCACATTAGTATCATGTTGTGATACGGGTGTTAAAGTAGTTAAAATGTGCTCTGAATTGGTTTAATCATGTCTATATCTCTTGAATGATATCACCATGTTTTTGGAGCTGAGTTTTGAATATTAGCTGAGCATGAAATGCTATGATAGACCTAAGTAACCCTTAAAGTTGAGTGAAAAAGAAATGAAAAATGAGAACAGCTTCTTTTAGCCTTTGAGTGCCATTTTAGGGTATGGGTAATAGTTTGATTTGCTACTCTTCTTTGCACTTAACATTGGTTATTTAATGGTAGGAGTCAAGTAAGCATGTGATTACTTATTAGTGCTCAGTGTTTGGTGTGTGGAGTTAGGATGCAAGACCTCTAAGTCATTGTGACTGTCTCAAGTAACTCATTAGTATCATGTTGTGATACGGGTGTTAAAGTAGTTAAAATGTGCTCTGAATTGGTTTAATCATGTCTATATCTCTTGAATGATATCACCATGTTTTTGGAGCTGAGTTTTGAATATTAGCTGAGCATGAAATGCTATGATAGACCTAAGTAACCCTTAAAGTTGAGTGAAAAAGAAATGAAAAATGAGAACAGCTTCTTTTAGCCTTTGAGTGCCATTTTAGGGTATGGGTAATAGTTTGATTTGCTACTCTTCTTTGCACTTAACATTGGTTATTTAATGGTAGGAGTCAAGTAAGCATGTGATTACTTATTAGTGCTCAGTGTTTGGTGTGTGGAGTTAGGATGCAAGACCTCTAAGTCATTGTGACTGTCTTTGCATTCTTTTCTTTATTGTTTGATATTATTGGAAAAGGCTGTGATATAGAATGTGAAAAAGCCATCACTTAACTGGAAAATGGGATGTGAGACATTAATGAATTTCTGTCTCTCCTTATGTAGCAAAATGGCAAGGAGTTTGCATTAGAAAAATCAGTCTTATTTGTGTTATGTGAGTAAAAAAAAAAAAAAAAAAAAAAAAAAAGAAAAGAAAGAAAGATTCAGAATAAAAGCCACAATGGCTTGATGTTTTTGTGTGATTGTTTAAATTTGTAGCCACATTGGCTCAGTTTTGTGTTTTGAGAGTGTTGAGCTCAATTCTCTGGCTCATGTTTTGTTTATTCAGTTATTAGATTAGAGTGTGAGTTCAAATAAAGTAGAATAGAGAGTGTGTTTTCTTTGATGAGCACAATAGGGAACTCTCATGATTGCTTGGCAAGTACTTAATCAATAGCTGATAGTGAGTGTAGAGATAGAGTTTTCCATCCATTGTTCATTGATAGGTATTGGGCTTGAGAATTATTATATTTGAGTGAGGCTGCTTATCCTTGGTAAGAACTTAAAGGGAAACTAGGTGCTATTTTATCATGGATTGCTTGCTCATATCTGAAATTTAAGTGGTGATATTGCATGGTTGTTGGACTAGGGATATGGACATGAATGAACTAAGCTATGACTCATTTTGATGCTTAAATTCCCATTTCATCATGATAGAGTTGCATGCTTAGGAAACCATGATTCTCCTTGATTGTTATTTTATTTTTCTTCCGTTTGACTGCGTGTTTATTTTATTTTTTGCATGCTTGTATGTTTTTGCTTGAGGACAAGCAATGGTTCAAGTGTGGTGTATTTGATAACGTGCATTTTATGCCGTTATTCTAGTGTTTATTTAGGATGTTTAAGAGCATGATTAGAGCCTTATTGCCTCATATATCATATATATTTGCTCTAACCCCTAGGAAGATGCTATTTGCAAATACATGCGTTTTTAAGCTATTTTGGCAGGTTTTGGACCTCACTTTTGACATAGTAAATGGCCTCAAACAATTGGCGTGCAAGAACAAAAGTTGCTTAGAATGATGGCCTCTACCTACCACAGAAATTTCAGAGCATTTGGAGCTAATTTGGAGTTGCACGTGAATTCACCCATATCACGTGCAAGCATATTTTTGCCTCTCAGGCCTCTACAGGATGCAAGGAAGCTTGGGGAGAAGTTTGAGCTGATTTGGAGGTGCACGTGAATTCACCATATCACGTGCAAATTGGCGTGCAGAGATATTTTTGGACCGATCCAATCGTTTTTCCATGCCGATCATTTGTTCCTGAAGGCCCAAGTCCAAATTGTGGATGGAAGATAGAGTTTTTAATGTTTGAGTGTTACTTATCAAAACTACGCCGTTTTGATAAGTGGGCTAGGTTACACACCTCAAAGCCCATCCAAACTCTATAAATACAAGCCTCCACGCCCTTGCTAGCCAGGCCTAACCCCCCCACACGTTTTAGAGAGAGAGAGAGAGGCTCCACGACTTGGAGGTGCTCCTTGACCTAGGAGAGCAGCCGTCGCAGCAGCCGTCGCGGATTTTGGAGCCTGGATTTGAAGCTTTGCTGTGCGCGTGATCAAGAAGAAGATGTTTAGCTTTTCTGCTATGGTTTTGCTTGTAATCATGCGTGAGTAGTCTTTTAATCTAGGGGAGCAATGTAGCCCCCTTGTTGCTTTGCTGTGTTTATGAATATTTGGGTTTGGATGATTGAGTTTTGCATGTTTTATGAATCTGTTCTTAAGTTCTATCTTTGGATGTACACCTTGGTATTCTTAGCCCTAGTCTGGGGCGGATTGAGATTCATAACTTATTTGTAATTGGTGTGATCATTATCCTTTTGCAAGTATGATTTATTGGCTTTGCATGTTTGTGTGTTTTGATGACCATTCTGGCATACAACTCTTAAAAGGACCTCAATGACCATTTGTTGTCCTTGGCTTATGTTTAGCATGTTTTCAATCAGACAACCCTAATATCATGAACCAGTAGAGATAACATAGGGAGGTGAAATTGTGACCCTAGATGCCTTTAATCCTTGAATCTTAATCCTAAAATCAACTTACTTTCTTTGTTTATTTAGAAAACCAAATAAAAATTAGATCTTTAGTTTAAAAAAGAAAACTTTTTGCCAAGACATTTTATAGAACAATAGTAATTGGGTGATTTGATTTGAGAACTAGAGAACTAGGCTAATCCCTGTGGGTTCGACCCCTTTCTTGCTGCTATTCTTTTAGTGCAAACTTAGGGAATTTATTATTTTGAAGAGAGATTTAACGACATTAGCTAGCTCTTTTAGAGAGGCTAAAAAAATCTTGTCTGTCAATCCACTCAATGCATCTGGAATGAAATAAATAACCAACGCAAACCAAAACATACTAGCCTCTTGGTTTGTAATTGAATCAAAAATAGGTTTATTCCTTTCAAATAAAGTCTTGCACTCCAAGCGTTCGTTATTCACATGCGTCGAACAGATGCAACGTAAGAGGTACCTGACGCTGTGGAGTATGTCCTATAAAGTCAACCACGTACATCTTTTGTCCTTGTAATCCTTTAACGATATTCATCTTTGATATTTGATTGATCCACTCAACGCTTCAGAAATGAACTAAGTAACCAATGCAAACCTAAACGTACAAGCCATTTGGTTTGTAATTGAATGAAAAATGGGCTTTATCCATTTTCATAGTCTTTGGCTTCGAACGTTCGTTACTGACAAGTGTTGACTAGATGTGAAGGAAGAAGAACCTCACCGTCGTGGAGTATGACCGTGACGTGAACAACGTACATCCTGTGTCCTTTTATTTATTTATCGATATTAATCTTTGTTATTTGATTGATCCACTCGGTCGTCCGAAATGAAATAAATAACAAACACAAACCAAAACATACTAGCCTCTCGGTTTGTAATGGAATCAAAAATATGTTTATTCGTTTCAAATAAAGTCTTGCACTCTGAGCGTTCGTTATTCACATGCGTCGAACAGATGCAAAGTAAGAGGTACCTCAACGTTGTGGAGTATGTCCTATAAAGTCAACCACGTACATCACGTGTCCTTGTAATCCTTTAACGATATTCATCTTTGTTATTTGATTGATCCACTCAATGCTTGGGAAATGAACTAAGTAACCAATGCAAACCTAAACGTACAAGCCATTTGGTTTGTAATTGAATGAAAAATGGGCTTTATCCATTTTCATAGTCTTTGGCTTCGAACGTTACATCGACAAGTGTTGACTAGATGTGAAGTAAGAAGAACCTCCTCGCCATGGAGTATGAGCATGAAGCGAACAACGTAAAACATGTGTCCTTTTATTCATTTGTCAATATTAATCTTTGTTATTTGATTGTTCCACTCAATGCGTCCGAATGGAAAAAAATAACCAACGCAAACCTAAACATACTAGCCTCTTGGTTTGTAATTGAATCAAAAATAGGTTTATTCGTTTTAAATAGAGTGCTTGACTCCGTGCGTTCGTTATTCACATTCGTCGGTCGAATGCATAGTAAAGGGTACCTCACTGTTGTGGAGTATGTCCCATAAAGTGAACCACGTACATGATGTGTCCTTCTAATCGTTTATCGATATTCATCTCTCATATTCGATTGATCCACTCAATGCGTCAGAAATGAGCTAAGTGACCAATGCAAACCACAACGTACCAGCCATTTGGTTTGTAATTGAATGAAAAATGGAGTTTATCCATTTTAATAGTTGTTGGCTTTGAACGTTTGACAGACAAGATTTTTAGCCTCTCTAAAAGAGCTAGCTAATGTCGTTAAATCTCTCTTCAAAATAATAAATTCCCTAAGTTTGCACTAAAAGAATAGCAGCAAGAAAGGGGTCGAACCCACAGGGATTAACCTAGTTCTCTAGTTCTCAAATCAAATCACCCAATTACTCTTGTTCTATAAAATGTCTTGGCAAAAAGTTTTCTTTTTTAAACTAAAGATCTAATTTTTATGTGGTTTTCTGAATAAACAAAGAAAACAAACTGATTTTAGGATTAAGATTCAAGGATTAAAAGCATCTAGGGTCACAATTTCACCTCCCTATGTTATCTCTACTGGTTCATGGTATTAGGGTTGTCTGATTGAAAACATGCTAAACATAAGCCAAGGACAACAAATGGTCATTGAGGTCCTTTTAAGAGTTGTATGCCAGAATGGTCATCTAAACACACAAACATGCAAAGCCAATAAATCATACTTGCAAAAGGATAATGATCACACCAATTACAAATAAGTTATGAATCTCAATCTGCCCCAGACTAGGGCTAAGAATACCAAGGTGTACATCCAAAGATAGAACTTAAGAACAGATTCATAAAACATGCAAAACTTCAATCATCCAAACCCAATATTCATAAACACAGCAAAGCAACAAGGGGGCTACATTGCTCCCCTAGATTAAAAGACTACTCACGCGTGATTACAAGCAAACACATAGCAGAAAAGCTCAACATCTTCTTCTTGATCACGCGCACAGCAAAGCTTCAAATCCAGGCTCCAAAATCCGCGACGGCTGCTGCGACGGCTGCTCTCCTAGGTGTAGGGGGGTTAGGCATGGCTAGCATGGGGCGTGGAGCTCTTATTTATAGAGTTTGGATGGGCCTTGAGGTGTGTAACCTAGCCCATCTATCAAAACGGCGTAGTTTTGATAAGTGACACTCGAAACATTAAAAACTCTATCTTCCCTCCACAATTTGGACTTGGGCCTTCAGGAACAAATGATCAACATGGAAAAACGATTGGATCGGTCCAAAAATATCTCTGCACGCCAATTTGCACGTGATATGGTGAATTCACGTGCACCTCCAAATCAGCTCAAACTTCTCCCCAAGCTTCCTTGCATCATGTAGAGGCCTGAGAGGCAAAAATAGGCTTGCACGTGAATTGGGTGAATTCACGTTCAGCTCCAAATGCTCTGAAATTTCTGTGGTAGGTAGATGACATCATTCTAAGAAACTTTTGTTCTTGCACGCAAATTGTTTGAGGCCATCTACTATGTCAAAAGTGAGGTCCAAAATCTGCCAAAAACGCTTAAAAACGCATGTATTTGCCAATAGCATCTTCCTAGGGGTTAGAGCAAATATATATGATATATGAAGCAATAAGGCTCTAATCATGCTCTTAAACATCCTAAATAAACACTAGAATAACGGCATAAAATGCACGTTATCAAATACACCACACTTGAACCATTGCTTGTCCTCAAGCAAAAACATAGAAGCATGCAAAAATAAAATAAACACGCAGTCAAACGGAAGAAAAATAAAATTACAATCAAGGAGAATCATGGTTTCCTAAGCATGCAACTCTATCATGATGAAATGGGAATTTAAGCATCAAAATGAGTCATAACTTAGTTCATTCATGTCCATATCCCTAGTCCAACAACCATGCAATATCACCACTTAAATTTCAGATATGAGCAAGCAATCCATGATAAAATAGCACCTAGTTTCCCTTTAAGTTCTTACCAAGGATAAGCAGCCTCACTCAAATATAATAATGCTCAAGCCTAATACCTATCAATGAACAATGGATGGAAAACTCTATCTCTACACTCGCCATCAGCTATTGATTAAGTACTTGCCAAGCAATCATGAGAGTTCCCTATTGTGCTCATCAAAGAAAACACACTCACTATTCTACTTTATTTCAACTCACTCTATTCTAAACTCAATAAACAAAACATGAGCTAAAGAATTGAGCTCAACACTCTCAAAACACAAAATTGAGCCAATGTGGCTACAAATCTAAACAATCACACAAAAACATCAAGCCATTGTGGCTTTTATTCTGAATCTCTTTTTTTTTTTTCTTTTCTGTTTTTTTTTTAAGTAATAACCTTACAAGGTTGCATTTTATGCTCTCCCTTGATGGATTATTCACTCTTTTTTTTTTTACTCACATAACACATAAATAAGACTGATTTTTTTTTTAATGCAAACTCCTTGCCATTTTGCTACATAAGGAGAGACAGAAATTCATTGATGTCTCACATCCCATTTCCCAATTAAGTGATGGCTTTTTCACATTCCATATCACAGCCTTTTCCAATAATATCTCACAATAAAGAAAAGAATGCAAAGACAGTCACAATGACTTAGAGGTCTTGCATCCTAACTCCACACACCAAACACTGAGCACTAATAAGTAATCACATGCTTACTTGACTCCTACCATTAAATAACCAATGTTGAATGCAAGATGAGTAGCAAATCAAACTATTACCCATACCCTAAATGTCACTCAAGGGCTAAAAGAAGCTGTTCTCATTTTTCATTTCTTTTTCACTCAACTTTAAGGGTTACTTAGGTCTATCATAGCATTTCATGCTCAGCTAATATTCAAAACTCAGCTCCAAAAACATGGTGATATCATTCAAGAGATATAGACATGATTAAACCAATTCAGAGCACATTTTAACTACTTTAACACCCTTATCACAACATGATACTAATGTGGCATAAAAATTAAATTTTAAGCCAAAATTGCATACTTAATATCCATGTCTTTACAAACAAATCATTCAAGCAAACAACTCAAACAATCATGCAACTAAAAACAGTGTTTTTTTTTTGTTTAAAATAAAACATGCAATCACAACATAAAAGACAAGCAAGTGGTTCAAGTAACTCCCTATACACCACACTTAAAATATGCTATGTCCTCATGGCATAAAATAAGGAGTAGGAAAAACACTTACCCCTGGTTTGGCACACTGTAATAGTAGATGACGTTGGCCACCATTCGTCGCACCTGAGCCACAAAGTCTACCGACGTCTCGCCGCGCACTTCCCAATTTTCCTTCCCTTGCAGAATACCCATCATGTAGTAGCAAACAAAGATCCCACAGCTGAATTGGTCAGGCTGTTGGGGAATTTGCATTTCATTGTAGTGAATAAGAGGGAGCTTGTCCGCCAACAAGCCTTCTTTGATCATTGCCACTTTCATGCGTTTGATGAACCCATGCACTAACTGTCTTTTCCGTCTGGCAAACCCTTCGCCTTGGCTTGGATCATATAGCACAGCATGGCCTACATCCAGATTCACACGGACAAGTACATAGTGGCGGTCAATGTGCACCGGAATCAGCACCTCATGCATACCATGCCAAGGGCGGTGCCCTTCATTCTCTCCATTAATGCGTTGGCGCCACACCTCTTCGGACAAGGGTTGATTGAAAAGCTCACACAGCATGATGGAAGTGTACCCAGCTAAGGGGTAATTATGAGGCTCGGCCTCCACTACATACCGCATGGTCCTGCAGAAGAGGTCTATCTCGTCGGCATAGAGATATTCATTCTCCGAGATCCTCTTCAAGCTAAAAGGAGTGAAGATATCATTATCCCGTATAAATCGAGCCCTATGACTGTGGAATTGATGAATTCTTCAAATGCTTTGCTTGGCTCTCTTCAGACGATAAAGCTGGATTAATGATTAAATGAACAGGAGGGCCAAGTAGATCTTCAGGTTCAGCAGGCATGTATGCACCCCAAGATATTGGAAGTATAGCAGCACCGGGGCCTGAGAATATGCAGGATCTGTAAAAGGCCGGAAGGGTGAATACCCTTGCTGCTGGCTCTGCCTCCTCTTGAGGTTGGAAGGGTGAATACCCTGTTCCTGGCGCTGCCTCCCTCTGGGTGAGAGTAAGATGGCTGAGCTGAAGGTTCTTGTTGAGGTGGATCTGCCTGGGCTGGATAAGCATCTTCAGGGGATGGAGAGGGTTCTTTATCAGATATCTCCACTTTAGGAGAACGTTTTGATGCTTTCCTCTTGCTCAAAGCCTTCCAGATTTTTCCTAGGAGGCCTTTGACTTCTTTATTGTCCTTCCTCAGGGCTTCCACCTCGCGCTGGGTTCTGGCATTGGCCTCCCTGAGCTGCTGTGTTTCTTGCCTCCAAGCTTCGATAGATGCGGCAGGAGGAGCTTCGGGGCCTCCCATGCTCTAGGTGATGCATGAGCGGCTACATCCGGGGCCTCCCATGCTCGGGTTCTAGGTTGTGAAGTAGCTTGTTGGTCTCCAGAGATGAGTGCCATTAATTCTTCAAATTGGGCATTAGTGATGTGCCCATTAGTGACTGCCCAATTGATGACCTCCACTTCGCTCACCACCTGCCCACTAATGCCTTGAAAGAAATTGAAAATGTCTTCTTTGTGTACATTGAACTGCATGTACATGGCAGTGAGTCTGTATAGAGTCTGCTTCCTTTGATCCAAATGAGGAGAGGTCTCCCTTGCAAAGTCTGTGGATCGCTCCACATGAACACTGTGCCTAGCGGGCTGTGATGGAGGAGGAACATTGGTTGCCCAATGACCTCTGGTGCTGACCCCCAAACCTCCTTCAGCTTGCAATACTCTTAACACCCAGTGAGAAGGAAAAGTAATGCTCTCCATGGAGGAAAATTGCAAAGAGGCATGCTTTGAAATATCACACACAAAATTCTGCCATTTATCTGCTTGGATGAGTTTTTCTTCCACCATTTAAAAATGGTAGTGGCCCAATCCACATTTAGCATATGATCAATGCTATACATGAACTCCAGGTGTGGCTTAGGCACACTATCTAGCCCACTGGTCTGAATCAATAAGCATTTCCCTACCAGGTAAGCTAGGCATCTAAATTTTCCAACAAAACCATTCTTGGTATACTGCCTTCGACTTTGAAATTTTCTAGCATAGTTACATGCAGTACCAAATTCTCCTAGGCTTAGACGAGGGAAACTATTACCGGGTTCGGGGAGGTTAAAGCAATTTCTAATAATATCAGGGGTTATTCGACATAAACCCCTTGCACAACCCCTATCGGTTCATCCTCATTCCCAGAGACAGATGCATAGAAGTCTTGTAAGGCAGAATAGGGAAATAGCTGGTGGGCAGATACTAACCTTTGTAATCCCAGAGTTTGAATTTTAACAGCCACCTCTCTAGCCCAGCCCAGCTCTGAAGCCTCCAAAGCCTGCATATCAAGAGCATGCCCCAAGAGTATCTCCTCCTCAGTTTGGCTATCAGCACTAGGTGAGTGCACCTCCTCTTGGCCAGTCCTCCTTGTGCGCACCATCTTTGGAATGAGAAAATAAGAACAAGAGCAGAAAACTGAAGAGCAAGAGAGCAAAAGGGCAGAGCTTCTCTAATACTCAGATCAGGAGTGATTTTGGTGTGGAAGCCTTTGAAGATGGACTCCCTTTATATAGCGTGCAGAAGGAAAGATGCTCCAATTGGCATGATACACGTACCCCTAACTTTTCAGAGTGTTCTGACCAAAATACCCTCTGCACATGAATTGGCTGAATTGGCGTGCAGGTCAGAATCGTCCCAAACTTTGGTGGTGGGTCCCCACTGAGCTGGAAAGCAATACTTCCTTGTGCACGTGAATTGTAGGAAGCTTCTAGGAGGGCTAAAATCGGTATTTTGCATTTTTGGGCCTCCATATGACAGCTATCAATTCGCGTGCAAGAGTAAACGTGATTCACATGGTCTTCATCTACCATTCCAGAAAGTTGCAGCTCAAAAGGAGGTGCACGTGAATTGGGCAATTCACGTGCAAATTCACGTTCAGGCCCAAACTGGCCCAAATTTCTCCACTGAGTTGCTTATGCATTATGGACCATCTTGCACGTGAATTGTTTGAGCCCATCTTCAAGCACTTTTGGGCTTCACTTGCTCCTTGCTCCTTGACTTTGACTTTAAAAACAATTCCACAAGTTCAGGACCCAAAAATTTGCTCATCCTGCACATGGTTAGCTAAGAAAGGAACAAAGTCTCCTGCACAATGGTTAGCTTGCAAACAAATTTATTGAAGAAAACAAATAAGAGAAAATAACATAAAATAAAACACAGCAATAAACATTGGGTTGCCTCCCAACCAGCGCTTTATTTAAAGTCTCAGTAACTAGACTTTCAGTGATGATCATGCAATGGTGAAAGAGAGGGAATCAACTATCTCCCTCTCGAGTTGAATCAAAGTAAGGTTTCAGCCTATTGCCATTCACCCAAAATTTCTTGCCATCTACAGCTTGGAGCTCAAAGCTCCCATATGGCTTCTTATCAACTATCACAAAAGGTCCCATCCACTTGGACCTTAATTTGCCAGGAAATAACCTCAACCTTGTGTTAAATAGAAGAACTTTCTGTCCTAAGGTTAAAGGTTCATTGTTGAGTTGCCTATCATGCCATTTCTTAGTTCTTTCTTTGTAAAATTTAGCACTATCATAGGCATCCAACCTAAACTCATCTAACTCAATTAATTGAGTCATCCTAAGCTCCTTGATCTCTTGTGGGTTAAAATTTAACTTCTTCAAGGCCCAATGAGCCTTGTGTTCTAGTTCCACAGGCAAGTGACATGCCTTACCATATAGAATACGGTAAGGTGACATCCTAATGGGAGTTTTGTAAGCTGTCCTATATGCCCATAAGGCTTCATCAAGCCTTTGAGACCAATCTTTCCTATTGGCTCCAACAGTTTTCTCTAAAATGGCCTTAATCTCCCTGTTGGACACTTCGCTTGTCCATTAGCTTGTGGGTGGTAAGCTAAAGACTTCCTATGAGTGACACCATACTTGTTCAATAATTTATCAAACAATTTGTTGCAGAAATGACTACCCTCATCACTGATTATAGCCCTTGGTGTCCCAAAACGGCTAAAGATGTTCCTAGTAAGGAAGTGAGTCACAACCCTAGCATCATTCACTCTAGTAGGAATAGCTTCTACCCATTTAGACACATAATCCACAGCAAGCAAAATGTATGAGTACCCATCAGAATTGGGGAATGGCCCCATGAAGTCAATGCCCCAAATGTCAAAAATTTCAACCGGAAGGATTCCAGTTAAGGGCATCTCATTTTTCCTAGACAAACCACCTACCCTTTGACATCTATCACACTTTTTGATGTAGACATAGGTGTCTTTCACCATGTGAGGCCAATAAAAGCCACACTGCATGATCTTAGCCACAGTTCTCTGCACCCCAAAGTGGCCCCTATAATGTGATGCATGACAATGATGTATTATGTCATCTACTTCTTCCTCAAGGACACACTTTCTAACGATTTGGTCTGGACACCTCCTATAAAGAATTGGGTCTTCCCAAATGTATTTCCTAGCATCCACTACCAATTTCTTTCTCTGGTGGTAGTCTAACTGCTTGGGTATGAACCCAGTGGCTAAATAATTTGCTATGTCAGCAAACCAAGGAAGATGATGCACCTCAAACAACTTCTCATCAGGAAAGTCATCTACAATGGGTAGAGACTTAGGTGCATTCTCCACACGGGAGAGGTGATCAGCCATAGAATTTAGGGCTCCCTTTGTGTCTCTAATTTCAAGGTCAAATTCCTGTAAGAGGAGAACCCATCTAATCAAGCGTGGCTTAGCTTCTTTTTTAGCAAACAAATATTTCAATGCAGCATGATCAGTATAAACAATGACTTTAGACCCCAAAAGGTAGGGTCTAAAATTGTTGCAGCCATAAACCACAGCTAGCAACTCTTTCTCAGTGGTGGTATAATTCTGTTGAGCATCATCTAAGGTCTTACTAGCATAGTAAATGACCCTAAACACCTTTTCTCGCCTTTGCCCTAAGACTACCCCCACAAGATAATCACTCGCATCACACATTAGCTCAAAAGGTTGAGCCCCAGTCGGTGTGACTATAACAGGGCAGTGACTAACTTACCCTTGAGGATGTTGAAAGCTTCTAAGCAATCTGCATTAAACTCAAAGCTAGTGTCTTTTTCTAACAACCTACTCATGGGTTTTGCAATTTTTGAGAAGTCCTTAATGAATCTCCTATAAAAGCCAGCATGGCCAAGGAAACTTCTCACTCCTTTTTCATTGGTTGGAGGTGGCAGAGTCTCAATAGTGGAGATTTTTGCCTTGTCTACCTCCAAACCATGTGCAGACACCTTGTGCCCTAGAACTATCCCCTCTGTTACCATGAAATGGCATTTCTCCCAATTTAGGACTAGTTCCTTCTCCTCACATCTCTCTAAGACCACATCTAGATTTCTCAAGCACCGTTGGTAAGAGGAACCAAACACCGAGAAGTCATCCATGAAGACCTCCATGATCTCCTCAACCAAACCCTGAAAAATAGCCATCATACACCTTTGAAAGGTGCGGCGGGCATTACAAAGCCCAAATGGCATTCTCCTAAATGCAAATGTACCAAAAGGGCACGTGAAGGTGGTCTTTTCTTGATCCTCGGGCTTAACCATGATCTGATTATACCCGGAATAGCCATCTAAAAAGCAGTAGTGACTATAGCCAGCTAACCTATCCAACATTTGGTCAATGAAAGGAAGAGGAAAATGATCCTTCCTAGTGGCCTTGTTCAGCTTCCTATAGTCAACACACACTCTCCACCGCGTCACAGTGCGAGATGGGATCAATTCATTTTTCTCATTCTTAATCACGGTCATGCCCCTTTCTTTGGCACAACATGCAATGGACTCACCCACTCACTATCAGAAATAGCATAAATTATCCCTGCATTTTTCCATTTTAAAATTTCTTTTCTAACAACTTCTTTCATGGCAGGGTTTAATCTTCTTTGTCTTTCAGCAGTGGGTTTAAAGTCATCATTCATTAAAATCTTATGCATGCAAATCCCTGGACTAATACCCCTAATGTCTTCAATGTTCCATCCTAGGGCCTTTTTGTGTTTCCTAAGGACTTCTAACAATTGAGTACACTCCACATCATTCAAATTAGAAGCAACAATAACAGGGAATTGATTTGTAGAGTCTAGAAATTCATACCTTAGGTGTCCAGGCAGCTCCTTCAGTTCTGGAGCTGGAGGCATGTCATCTTCTTTTTTCTCCTCAGCTTGCTCCAAAGAATTTGTAGTTTGGTCATCTTTCTCAGCCGTCAAGTACATCTCTTCATCTTGTTGAGCTTCTACAAGCTGAAGGGTTTCATCATTGGTAGTGGTAATTTCTTCTGCCAAGTAATCTTCCACCAATTCCTCAAGGTCTTCAACCCAAAGGCAATCCTCCTCCTCTTGACCTTGCAGAGCCTTCCCCATGTGGAAGACTAAGGTCTCCTCATTAATTCTCAGAGTTAGCTGCCCTTGAGCAACATCAATCAATGCACAACCCGTTCTGAGAAACGGTCTTCCAAGGAGTAGCTGAACTCCTCTATCTTCTTCCATCTCCAAAACTACAAAGTCTGCTGGAAATATGAAGGAGCCCACTTTGACTAACACGTCTTCAATTATCCCTTAAGGCCTTCCAGTAGACCGGTCAGCAAACTGCAATGATATGGAAGTGGGCTTCATGCCCTTAAGCCCAAGCTGCTTGTACAAAGCAAAGGAAATCAAATTGATGCTGGCCCCTAAATCACATAGGGCCCTGCTTGCGGTGCATTGCCAATCACACAAGGGAGATTAAAGCTGCCCGGATCTTTATGCTTGATGGGCAAACTCGTTGAACAACACTGCTCACCTCGTTAGTGATCGCCACCGTCTCATGATCCCCATATTTCCTCTTCTTTGTCACAAAATCTTTGATGTATTTTCTGTACCTAGGCATCTGCTCCAAAACTTCCACAAATGGAATGTTAATCTCAAGCTTCTTGAACAAACTCAGGAAGCGCTCATACTCTTCTTCAACCCTCTGGTTCCTCAGCCTCTGAGGAAATGGCATAGTAGGCCTGAGCTCTTGCTTCTGTTCTTCAGCTATTCTGTCTTTACTCAGCTGCTTGTCCTTCTTTTCTTGCACTCTTTCTTCAGCTTTATCTGATTCTCCTTGGTCTTCAGCTTCCAAGGGTCTGCTTTGTTCTTTTGGAATTGCCTTCTTCTTAGGCTCTTCAGCTTCATTCAGTGTCTTTCCGCTCCTTAGAGTGATAGCCTTGCAACTCTCCTTGGGGTTCACCTCAGTGTCACTTGGAAAAGTATTAGTTGACACCCCTTGATTTACATTCTGAGCCATACTCACAAGTAACTTCTCCATATTCTTAATTGAAGATTCTAGTGTGACTACCCTTTCCTCCAAATTATCCTCTCTTTTGGTTGGCTCATCCACATTCTGATATACCCTTCCTCTTTCTTGTTGAGGCCGAGGCCGTTTCGCTCGAATCCTGGAGGTGGGTGCAAATAATTATCCGTAGCATACGGATTCTGCTTCATCCCTGGGGGCACATATTTGTACTGAAATGAGGTATCTCCCCCTCGGTTCTGAGTTCTCTAAAATGGTTGAGATTGCTGCTGATTCTGGTTGTACCCTAGTTGTTGTTGTTGAGGATAAAATTGCTGTTTCTGGTACAAGCCCTTTCCTCCAACATAATTTGCTTCTTCAGCTCCACTCCAGCCCTGCTCAACTACTGGTAAAGCTGGTGATCCTTCAACTTTAAGAGCCAATACTTCCATGCCTTTCACTAAAGCTTGAATCTGTGCTTGCACATCATTGGAAGAATTTTCAACTGAAGCAATCTTCTCCCTTGGCTTTGAAGTACGCACATTAGACCACCGCCAATCAGCTAATGACAACCTCTCCAAGAGCTCTCGTCTGCGTCAGGCTCTAGATTCATCAAGCATCCTCCAGCAGCTGCATTCACCTTGTCTTGTGAATGGGACTGAAGACCTGTGTAGAAAGATTCAATTTGAATCCACTGGGGTCTTCCATGATCAGGGCATCTTCTCACTAAATCTTTGAAACGCTCCCAAGCTTCATGAAGAGTCTCCATCTCATCTTGCCTGAACCTGCTAATCTCTCCTTTGAGCTGGATCACCTTGGAAGGAGGGAAGTATTTTGACATGAACTTGGTCTGCATCTCCTCCCAAGTGTTGATTGAACCTGTTGGCGATCGTTGAACCAGCCAAGAGCTCTATCCCTTAAAGAGAAAGGGAAAAGCCTTAGCTTTATGGCCTCCTCCGACACATTGTTGATCTTGATGGTGTCACACACCTGGTAGAACCTCATCAAATGCTGGTGTGGATCATCCACGGCTGTACCTCCAAATGCATTGTTGCTCACCATGTTGATCAATGCCGGCTTTAGCTCGAAGCTATTCGCTTGGACTCTTGTCTGCCGAATCCCAGAATAATGGTCTGACATCATCGGCCTCGCATAATCTAAGAAGGTTCTGGGCATAAACCTATTACCCTCTTCTTCTGGATATTGGCCATTGTAATTGGCCCCTCCTTGCGGTGCACCACCATCAGGTCCGAGATCCGCCATCGGATCGCCTACGGATTGCTCCAAGCCTTGCAATGCTTCTTCCGCCTCACGTGTCGCTTCCCTAGCTGCTCTGCGACGAGCTCTGAACAACCTTTCAGGTTCCCGCGTAAATTGTATATCCTCCTCTCTTTGCATGCACAACTAGGAATCCTTGATGTATGTTCCTGTAAACAACAACAAGAACACACCCAGCAGCTCCGAACAATGCAAAATAAACAAATAAAGAACACAAGAAAACAGAAAATAAAAGACAAAATAAAACACCAAGATCAGAATTCAAACAATTTCACTCAATGTTGATTTTAAAAACTAGTTAACCGTTGAATCCCCGGCAACGGCGCCAATTTGACAAACAAGATTTTTAGCCTCTCTAAAAGAGCTAGCTAATGTCGTTAAATCTCTCTTCAAAATAATAAATTCCCTAAGTTTGCACTAAAAGAATAGCAGCAAGAAAGGGGTCGAACCCACAGGGATTAACCTAGTTCTCTAGTTCTCAAATCAAATCACCCAATTACTCTTGTTCTATAAAATGTCTTGGCAAAAAGTTTTCTTTTTTAAACTAAAGATCTAATTTTTATTTGGTTTTCTGAATAAACAAAGAAAGTAAACTGATTTTAAGATTAAGATTCAAGGATTAAAAGCATCTAGGGTCACAATTTCACCTCCCAATGTTATCTCTACTGATTCATGATATTAGGGTTGTCTGATTGAAAACATGCTAAACATAAGCCAAGGACAACAAATGGTCATTGAGGTCCTTTTAAGAGTTGTATGCCAGAATGGTCATCTAAACACACAAACATGCAAAGCCAATAAATCATACTTGCAAAAGGATAATGATCACACCAATTACAAATAAGTTATGAATCTCAATCTGCCCCAGACTAGGGCTAAGAATACCAAGGTGTACATCCAAAGATAGAACTTAAGAACAGATTCATAAAACATGCAAAACTTCAATCAACCAAACCCAATATTCATAAACACAGCAAAGCAACAAGGGGGCTACATTGCTCCCCTAGATTAAAAGACTACTCACGCATGATTACAAGCAAACACATAGCAGAAAAGCTCAACATCTTCTTCTTGATCACGCGCACAGCAAAGCTTCAAATCCAGGCTCCAAAATCCGCGACGGCTGCTGCGACGGCTGCTCTCCTAGGTCAAGGAGCACCTCCAAGTCGTGGAGCCTCTCTCTCTCTCTAAAACGTGTAGGGGGGTTAGGCATGGCTAGCATGGGGCGTGGAGCTCTTATTTATAGAGTTTGGATGGGCCTTGAGGTGTGTAACCTAGCCCATCTATCAAAACGGCGTAGTTTTGATAAGTGACACTCGAAACATTAAAAACTCTATCTTCCATCCACAATTTGGACTTGGGCCTTCAGGAACAAATGATCAACATGGAAAAACGATTGGATCGGTCCAAAAATATCTCTGCACGCCAATTTGCACGTGATATGGTGAATTCACGTGCACCTCCAAATCAGCTCAAACTTCTCCCCAAGCTTCCTTGCATCATGTAGAGGCCTGAGAGGCAAAAATAGGCTTGCACGTGAATTGGGTGAATTCACGTTCAGCTCCAAATGCTCTGAAATTTCTGTGGTAGGTAGATGACATCATTCTAAGAAACTTTTGTTCTTGCACGCAAATTGTTTGAGGCCATCTACTATGTCAAAAGTGAGGTCCAAAATCTGCCAAAACAGCTTAAAAACGCATGTATTTGCCAATAGCATCTTCCTAGGGGTTAGAGCAAATATATATGATATATGAAGCAATAAGGCTCTAATCATGCTCTTAAACATCCTAAATAAACACTAGAATAACGGCATAAAATGCACGTTATCAACGTTTGTTATTGATAAACATTGACTAGATGTGAACTACGAAGAACCTCACCGCCGTGGAGTATGACCATGATGTGGACAACGTACATCATGTGTCCTTTTATTCATTTATCAATATTAACATTTGTTATTTGATTGATCCACTCAATGCGTCCGAAATGAAATAAATAACCCATGCAAACGTAAACGTACTAGCTTCTTGGTTTGTAATTGAATCAAAAATAGGCTTATTCGTTTTAAACAGAGTCTTTGACTCTGTGCGTTCGTCATTCACATGCGTCGAACAGATGCGAACTAAGAGGTACCTCACCGTTGTGGAGTATGTCCGATAAAGTGTACCACGTACATCCTGTGTCCTTGTAATCCTTTATCGATATTCATCTTTGTTACTTGATTGATCCACTCAATGCATCAGAAATGAACTAAGTAACCAATGCAAACCTAAACTTACAAGCCATTTGGTTTGTAATTGAATGAAAAAAGGGGTTTATCCATTTTAATAGTCTTTGGCTTTGAACATTCGTTATTGACAAACATTGACTAGATGTAAAGTAAGAAAACCTCACCGCCGTGGAGTATGACCGTGACGTGAACAACGTACATCCTGTGTCCTTTTATTTATTTATCGATATTAATCTTTGTTATTTGATTGATCCACTCAATGCATCAGAAATGAACTAAGTAACCAATGCAAACCTAAACGTACAAGCCATTTGGTTTGTAATTGAATGAAAAATGGGGTTTATCCATTTTCATAGTCTTTCGCTTGAACGTTCGATTCTCGACAAGTGTTGACTAGATGTGAAGTAAGAAGAACCTCCTTTGACCATGAAGCGAACAACGTACATCATGTGTCCTTTTATTTATTTATCGATATTAATCTTTGTTATTTGATTGATCCACTCAATGCGTCCAAAATGAAAAAAATAACCAACGCAAACCAAAACATACTACCCTCTTGGTTTGTAATTGAATCAAAAATAGGTTTATTCCTTTCAAATAAAGTCTTGCACTCCAAGCGTTCGTTATTCACATGCGTCGAACAGATGCAACGTAAGAGGTACCTGACCGCTGTGGAGTATGTCCTATAAAGTCAACCACGTACATCTTTTGTCCTTGTAATCCTTTAACGATATTCATCTTTGATATTTGATTGATCCACTCAACGCTTCAGAAATGAACTAAGTAACCAATGAAAACCTAAACGTACAAGCCATTTGGTTTGTAATTGAATGAAAAATGGGCTTTATCCATTTTCATAGTCTTTGGCTTCGAACGTTCGTTACTGCCAAGTGTTGACTAGATGTGAAGGAAGAAGAACCTCACCGTCGTGGAGTATGACCGTGACGTGAACAACGTACATTCTGTGTCCTTTTATTTATTTATCGATATTAATCTTTGTTGTTTGATTGATCCACTCAATGCGTCCGAAATGAAATAAATAACAAACACAAAACAAAACATACTAGCCTCTCGGTTTGTAATGGAATCAAAAATACGTTTATTCGTTTCAAATAAAGTCTTGCACTCTGAGCGTTCGTTATTCACATGCGTCGAACAGATGCAAAGTAAGAGGTACCTCAACGTTGTGGAGTATGTCCTATAAAGTCAACCACGTACATCCCGTGTCCTTGTAATTCTTTAACGATATTCATCTTTGTTATTTGATTGATCCACTCAATGCTTCAGAAATGAACTAAGTAACCAATGCAAACCTAAACGTACAAGCCATTTGGTTTGTAATTGAATGAAAAATGGGCTTTATCCATTTTCATAGTCTTTGGCTTCGAACGTTCGTTACTGACAAGTGTTGACTAGATGTGAAGTAAGAAGAACCTCCTCGCCGTGGAGTATGAGCATGAAGCGAACAACGTAAAACATGTGTCCTTTTATTCATTTGTCAATATTAATCTTTGTTATTTGATTGTTCCACTCAATGCGTCCGAATGGAAAAAAATAACCAACGCAAACCTAAACATACTAGCCTCTTGGTTTGTAATTGAATCAAAAATAGGTTTATTCGTTTTAAATAGAGTGCTTGACTCCGTGCGTTCGTTATTCACATTCGTCGGTCGAATGCATAGTAAAGGGTACCTCACTGTTGTGGAGTATGTCCCATAAAGTGAACCACGTACATGATGTGTCCTTCTAATCGTTTATCGATATTCATCTCTCATATTCGATTGATCCACTCAATGCGTCAGAAATGAGCTAAGTGACCAATGCAAACCACAACGTACCAGCCATTTGGTTTGTAATTGAATGAAAAATGGAGTTTATCCATTTTAATAGTCGTTGGCTTTGAACTTTCGTTATTGATAAACATTGACTAGATGTGAACTACGAAGAACCTCACCACCGTGGAGTATGACCATGATGTGGACAACGTACATCATGTGTCCTTTTATTCATTTATCAATATTAACATTTTTTATTTGATTGATCCACTCAATGCGTCCGAAATGAAATAAATAACCCATGCAAACGTAAACGTACTAGCTTCTTGGTTTGTAATTGAATCAAAAATAGGCTTACTCGTTTTAAACAGAGTCTTTGACTCTGTGCGTTCGTCATTCACATGCGTCGAACAGATGCGAACTAAGAGGTACCTCACCGTTGTGGAGTATGTCCTATAAAGTGTACCACGTACATCATGTGTCCTTGTAATCCTTTATCGATATTCATCTTTGTTACTTGATTGATCCACTCAATGCATCAGAAATGAACTAAGTAACCAATGCAAACGTAAACGTACAAGCCATTTGGTTTGTAATTGAATGAAAAAAGGGGTTTATCCATTTTAATAGTCTTTGGCTTTGAACGTTCGTTATTGACAAACATTGACTAGAAGTAAGGTAAGAAAACCTCACCGTCGTGGAGTATGACCGTGATGTGAACAACGTACATCCTGTGTCCTTCTATTTATTTATCGATATTAATCTTTGTTATTTGATTGATCCACTCAGTGCGTCCGAAATGAAGTAAATAACAAACGCAAACCAAAACATACTAGCCTCTTGGTTTGTAATGGAATCAAAAATACGTTTATTCGTTTCAAATAAAGTCTTGCACTCCAAGCGTTCGTTATTCACATGCGTCGAACAGATGCAAAGTAAGAGGTACCTCACCGCTGTGGAGTATGTCCTATAAAGTCAACCCCATACATCACGTGTCCTTGTAATCCTTTAACGATATTCATCTTTGTTATTTGATTGATCCACTCAATGCTTCAGAAATGAACTAAGTAACCAATGCAAACCTAAACGTACAAGCCATTTGGTTTGTAATTGAATGAAAAATGGGCTTTATCCATTTTCATAATCTTTGGCTTCGAACGTTCGTGCATCGACAAGTGTTGACTAGATGTGAAGTAAGAAGAACCTCCTCGCCATGGAGTATGACCATGAAGCGAACAACGTAAATCATGTGTCCTTTTATTCATTTGTCAACATTAATCTTTGTTATTTGATTGATCCACTCAATGCGTCCGAATGGAAAAAAATAACCAACGCAAACCTAAACATACTAGCCTCTTGGTTTGTAATTGAATCAAAAATAGGTTTATTCGTTTTAAATAGAGTGCTTGACTCCGTGCGTTCGTTATTCACATTCGTCGATTGAATGCGTAGTAAGGGGTACCTCACTGTTGTGGAGTATGTCCCATAAAGTGAACCACGTACATGATGTGTCCTTCTAGTCGTTTATCGATATTCATCTCTCATATTCGATTGATCCACTCAATGCGTCAGAAATGAGCTAAGTGACCAATGCAAACCAAAACGTACCAGCCATTTGGTTTGTAATTGAATGAAAAATGGAGTTTATCCATTTTAATAGTCTTTGGCTTTGAACGTTCGTTATTAACAAACATTGACTAGATGTGAACTACGAAGAACCTCACCGCCGTGGAGTATGACCATGATGTGGACAACGTACATCATGTGTCCTTTTATTCATTTATCAATATTAACATTTGTTATTTGATTGATCCACTCAATGCGTCCGAAATGAAATAAATAACCCATGCAAACCTAAATGTACTAGCTTCTTGGTTTGTAATTGAATCAAAAATAGGCTTATTCATTTTAAACAGAGTCTTTGACTCTGTGCGTTCGTCATTCACATGCGTCGAACAGACGCGAACTAAGAGGTACCTCACCGTTGTGGAGTATGTCCTATAAAGTGGACCACGTACATCATGTGTCCATGTAATCCTTTATCGATATTCATCTTTGTTACTTGATTGATCCACTCAATGCATCAGAAATGAACTAAGTAACCAATGCAAACCTAAACTTACAAGCCATTTGGTTTGTAATTGAATGAAAAAAAGGGGTTTATCCATTTTAATAGTCTTTGGCTTTGAACATTCGTTATTGACAAACATTGACTAGATGTAAAGTAAGAAAACCTCACCGCCGTGGAGTATGACCGTGACGTGAACAACGTACATCCTGTGTCCTTTTATTTATTTATCGATATTAATCTTTGTTATTTGATTGATCCACTCAATGCATCAGAAATGAACTAAGTAACCAATGCAAACCTAAACGTACAAGCCATTTGGTTTGTAATTGAATGAAAAATGGGGTTTATCCATTTTCATAGTCTTTCGCTTCGAACGTTCGTTACTGACAAGTGTTGACTAGATGTGAAGTAAGAAGAACCTCCTTTGACCATGAAGCGAACAACGTACATCATGTGTCCTTTTATTTATTTATCGATATTAATCTTTGTTATTTGATTGATCCACTCAATGCGTCCAAAATGAAAAAAATAACCAACGCAAACCAAAACATACTACCCTCTTGGTTTGTAATTGAATCAAAAATAGGTTTATTCCTTTCAAATAAAGTCTTGCACTCCAAGCGTTCGTTATTCACATGCGTCGAACAGATGCAACGTAAGAGGTACCTGACCGCTGTGGAGTATGTCCTATAAAGTCAACCACGTACATCTTTTGTCCTTGTAATCCTTTAACGATATTCATCTTTGATATTTGATTGATCCACTCAACGCTTCAGAAATGAACTAAGTAACCAATGCAAACCTAAACGTACAAGCCATTTGGTTTGTAATTGAATGAAAAATGGGCTTTATCCATTTTCATAGTCTTTGGCTTCGAACGTTCGTTACTGACAAGTGTTGACTAGATGTGAAGGAAGAAGAACCTCACCGTCGTGGAGTATGACCGTGACGTGAACAACGTACATCCTGTGTCCTTTTATTTATTTATCGATATTAATCTTTGTTATTTGATTGATCCACTCAATGCGTCCGAAATGAAATAAATAACAAACACAAACCAAAACATACTAGCCTCTCGGTTTGTAATGGAATCAAAAATACGTTTATTCGTTTCAAATAAAGTCTTGCACTCTGAGCGTTCGTTATTCACATGCGTCGAACAGATGCAAAGTAAGAGGTACCTCAACGTTGTGGAGTATGTCCTATAAAGTCAACCACGTACATCACGTGTCCTTGTAATCCTTTAACGATATTCATCTTTGTTATTTGATTGATCCACTCAATGCTTCAGAAATGAACTAAGTAACCAATGCAAACCTAAACGTACAAGCCATTTGGTTTGTAATTGAATGAAAAATGGGCTTTATCCATTTTCATAGTCTTTGGCCTCGAACGTTACATTCGACAAGTGTTGACTAGATGTGAAGTAAGAAGAACCTCCTCGCCGTGGAGTATGAGCATGAAGCGAACAACGTAAAACATGTGTCCTTTTATTCATTTGTCAATATTAATCTTTGTAATTTGATTGTTCCACTCAATGCGTCCGAATGGAAAAAAATAACCAACGCAAACCTAAACATACTAGCCTCTTGGTTTGTAATTGAATCAAAAATAGGTTTATTCGTTTTAAATAGAGTGCTTGACTCCGTGCGTTCGTTATTCACATTCGTCGGTCGAATGCGTAGTAAAGGGTACCTCACTGTTGTGGAGTATGTCCCATAAAGTGAACCACGTACATGATGTGTCCTTCTAATCGTTTATCGATATTCATCTCTCATATTCGATTGATCCACTCAATGCGTCAGAAATGAGCTAAGTGACCAATGCAAACCACAACGTACCAGCCATTTGGTTTGTAATTGAATGAAAAATGGAGTTTATCCATTTTAATAGTCGTTGGCTTTGAACGTTCGTTATTGATAAACATTGACTAGATGTGAACTACGAAGAACCTCACCGCCGTGGAGTATGACCATGATGTGGACAACGTACATCATGTGTCCTTTTATTCATTTATCAATATTAACATTTGTTATTTGATTGATCCACTCAATGCGTCCGAAATGAAATAAATAACCCATGCAAACGTAAACGTACTAGCTTCTTGGTTTGTAATTGAATCAAAAATAGGCTTATTCGTTTTAAACAGAGTCTTTGACTCTGTGCGTTCGTCATTCACATGCGTCGAACAGATGCGAACTAAGAGGTACCTCACCGTTGTGGAGTATGTCCTATAAAGTGTACAACGTACATCATGTGTCCTTGTAATCCTTTATCGATATTCATCTTTGTTACTTGATTGATCCACTCAATGCATCAGAAATGAACTAAGTAACCAATGCAAACCTAAACTTACAAGCCATTTGGTTTGTAATTGAATGAAAAAAGGGGTTTATCCATTTTAATAGTCTTTGGCTTTGAACATTCGTTATTGACAAACATTGACTAGATGTAAAGTAAGAAAACCTCACCGCCGTGGAGTATGACCGTGACGTGAACAACGTACATCCTGTGTCCTTTTATTTATTTATCGATATTAATCTTTGTTATTTGATTGATCCACTCAATGCATCAGAAATGAACTAAGTAACCAATGCAAACCTAAACGTACAAGCCATTTGGTTTGTAATTGAATGAAAAATGGGGTTTATCCATTTTCATAGTCTTTGGCTTCGAACGTTCGTTACTGACAAGTGTTGACTAGATGTGAAGTAAGAAGAACCTCCTTTGACCATGAAGCGAACAACGTACATCATGTGTCCTTTTATTTATTTATCGATATTAATCTTTGTTATTTGATTGATCCACTCAATGCGTCCAAAATGAAAAAAATAACCAATGCAAGCCTAAACATACTAGCCTCTTGGTTTGTAATTGAATCAAAAATAGGTTTATTCGTTTTAAATAGAGTGCTTGACTCCGTGCGTTCGTTATTCACATTCGTCGGTCGAATGCGTAGTAAAGGGTACCTCACTGTTGTGGAGTATGTCCCATAAAGTGAACCACGTACATGATGTGTCCTTCTAATCGTTTATCGATATTCATCTCTCATATTCGATTGATCAACTCAATGCGTCAGAAATGAGCTAAGTGACCAATGCAAACCACAACGTACCAGCCATTTGGTTTGTAATTGAATGAAAAATGGAGTTTATCCATTTTAATAGTCTTTGGCTTTGAACGTACGTTATTGATAAACATTGACTAGATGTGAACTACGAAGAACCTCACCGCCGTGGAGTATGACCATGATGTGGACAACGTACATCCTGTGTCCTTTTATTCATTTATCAATATTAACATTTGTTATTTGATTGATCCACTCAATGCGTCTGAAATGAAATAAATAACCCATGCAAACGTAAATGTACTAGCTTCTTGGTTTGTAATTGAATCAAAAATAGGCTTATTCGTTTTAAACAGAGTCTTTGACTTTGTGCGTTCGTCATTCACATGCGTCGAACAGATGCGAACTAAGAGGTACCTCACCATTGTGAGTATGTCCTATAAAGTGGACCACGTACATCATGTGTCCTTGTAATCCTTTATCGATATTCATCTTTGTTACTTGATTGATCCACTCAATGCATCAGAAATGAACTAAGTAACCAATGCAAACGTAAACGTACAAGCCATTTGGTTTGTAATTGAATGAAAAAAGGGGTTTATCCATTTTAATAGTATTTGGCTTTGAACATTCGTTATTGACAAACATTAACTAGATGTAAAGTAAGAAAACCTCACCGCCGTGGAGTATGACCGTGACGTGAACAACGTACATCCTGTGTCCTTTTATTTATTTATCGATATTAATCTTTGTTATTTGATTGATCCACTCAATGCAACAGAAAGGAACTAAGTAACCAATGCAAACCTAAACGTACAAGCCATTTGGTTTGTAATGGAATGAAAAATGGGGTTTATCCATTTTCATAGTCTTTGGCTTCGAACGTTCGTTACTGACAAATGTTGACTAGATGTGAAGTAAGAAGAACCTCCTTTGACCATGAAGCAAACAACGTACATCATGTGTCCTTTTATTTATTTATCGATATTAATCTTTGTTATTTGATTGATCCACTCAATGCGTCCAAAATGAAAAAAATAATCAATGCAAACCAAAACATACTAGCCACTTGGTTTGTAATTGAATCAAAAATAGGTTTATTCGTTTCAAATAAAGTCTTGCACTCCAAGCGTTCGTTATTCACATGCGTCGAACAGATGCAACGTAAGAGGTACCTGACCGCTATGGAGTATGTCCTATAAAGTAACCACGTACATCTTGTGTCCTTGTAATCCTTTAACGATATTCATCTTTGATATTTGATTGATCCACTCAATGCTTCAGAAATGAACTAAGTAACCAATGCAAACCTAAACATACAAGCCATTTGGTTTGTAATTGAATGAAAAATCGGGTTTATCCATTTTCATAGTCTTTGGCTTCGAACGTTCGTTACTGACAAGTGTTGACTAGATGTGAAGTAAGAAGAACCTCCTCGCCGTGGAGTATGACAATGAAGCGAACAACGTAAATCATGTGTCCTTTTATTCATTTGTCAATATTAATCTTTGTAATTTGATTGTTCCACTCAATGCGTCCGAATGGAAAAAAATAACCAACGCAAACCTAAACATACTAGCCTCTTGGTTTGTAATTGAATCAAAAATAGGTTTATTCGTTTTAAATAGAGTGCTTGACTCCGTGCGTTCGTTATTCACATTCGTCGGTCGAATGCGTAGTAAAGGGTACCTCACTGTTGTGGAGTATGTCCCATAAAGTGAACCACGTACATGATGTGTCCTTCTAATCGTTTATCGATATTCATCTCTCATATTCGATTGATCCACTCAATGCGTCAGAAATGAGCTAAGTGACCAATGCAAACCAAAACGTACAAGCCATTTGGTTTGTAGTTAAATGAAAAATGGACTTTATCCATTTTAATAGTCTTTGGCTTTGAACGTTCGTTATTGACAAACATTGACTAGATGTGAACTACGAAAGAACCTCACTACCGTGGAGTATGACCATGAAGCGAACAACGTACATCATGTGTCCTTTTATTCATTGATCAATATTAATATTTGTTATTTGATTGATTCACTCAATGCATCAGAAATGAACTAAGTAACCAATGCAAACCTAAACGTACAAGCCATTTGGTTTGTAATTGAATGAAAAATGGGGTTTATCCATTTTCATAGTCTTTGGCTTCGAACGTTCGTTACTAACAAGTGTTGACTAGATGTGAAGTAAGAAGAACCTACTCGGCGTGGAGTATGACCATGAAGCGAACAATGTACATCATGTCTCCTTCTATTTATTTATCGATATTAATCTTTGTTATTTGATTGATCTACTCAATGCGTCCGAAATGAAATAAATAACCCATGCAAACCTAAACGTACTAGCTTCTTGGTTTGTAATTGAATCAAAAATAGGCTTATTCGTTTTAAGTAGAGTCTTCGACTCCGTGCGTTCGTCATTCAGATGCGTCGAACAGATGTGAAGTAAGACATACCTTACCGTTGTGGAGTATGTCCTATAAATTGAACCACGTACATCATGTGTCCTTGTAATCCTTTATCGATATTTATCTTTATTATTTGATTGATCCACTCAATGCGTCCGAAATGATCTAAGTAACCAATGCAAACCTAAACGTACAAGCCATTTGGTTTATAATTGAATGAAAAATGGAGTTTATCCATTTTAATAGTCTTTGGCTTTGAACGTTCGTTATTGACAAACATTGACTAGAAGTAAAGTAAGAAAACGTCACTGCCGTGGAGTATGACCATGACGTGAACAACGTATATCATGTGTCCTTTTATTTATTTATCGATATTAATCTTTGTTATTTGATTGATCCACTCAATGCATCTGGAATGAAATAAATAACCAACGCAAACCAAAACATACTAGCCTGTTGGTTTGTAATTGAATCAAAAATAATTTTATTCGTTTCAAATAAAGTCTTGCACTCTGAGCGTTCGTTATTCACATGTGTCGAACAGATGCAAAGTAAGAGGTACCTCACCGCTGTGGAGTATGCCCTATAAAGTCAACCACGTACATCATGTGTCCTTATAATCCTTTAACGATATTTATCTTTGTTATTTGATTGATCCACTCAACGCATCAGAAATGAACTAAGTAACCAATGCAAACCTAAACGTACAAAAAGAAAAACCTAAACGTACAAGCCATTTGGTTTGTAATTGAATGAAAAATGGGGTTTATCCTTTTAATAGTCTTTGGCATTGAACGTTCGTTATTGACAAACATTGACTAGATGTAAAGTAAGAAAACCTCACCGCCCTGGAGTATGACCGTGACGTGAACAACGTACATCCTGTGTGCTTTTATTTATTTAGCGATAATAATCTTTGTTATTTGATTGATCCACTCAATGCGTCCCAAATGAAAGAAATAACCCACAAAAACCAAAACATACTAGCCTCTTGGTTTGTAATTGAATCAAAAATAGTGTTATTCGTTTCAAGTAAAGTCTTGCACTCCGAGCGTTCATTATTCACATGCGTCGAACAGATGCAAAGTAAGAGGTACCTCACCGCTGTGGAGTATGTCCTATAAAGTCTACCACGTACATCATGTGTCCTTGTAATCCTTTAACGATATTCATCTTTGTTATTTGATTGATCCACTCAATGCTTCAGAAATGAACTAAGTAACCAATGCAAACCCAAACGTACAAGCCATTTCGTTTGTAATTGAATGAAAAATGGGGTTTATCCATTCTAATAGTCTTTGGCTTCGAACGTTTGTTATTGACAAGCATTGACCAGATGTGAACTACGAAGAACCTCACCGCCGTGGAGTATGACCATGATGTGGACAACGTACATCATGTGTCCTTTTATTCATTTATCAATATTAATATTCGTTATTTGATTGATCCACTCAATGCGTCCGAAATGAAATAAATAACCCATGCAAACGTAAACGTACTAGCTTCTTGGTTTGTAATTGAATCAAAAATAGGCTTATTCGTTTTAAACAGAGTCTTTGACTCTGTGCGTTCGTCATTCACATGCGTCGAACAGATGCGAACTAAGAGGTACCTCACCGTTGTGGAGTATGTCCTATAAAGTGGACCACGTACATCATGTGTCCTTGTAATCCTTTATCGATATTCATCTTTGTTACTTGATTGATCCACTCAATGCATCAGAAATGAACTAAGTAACCAATGCAAACGTAAACGTACAAGCCATTCGGTTTGTAATTGAATGAAAAAAGGGGTTTATCCATTTTAATAGTCTTTGGCTTTGAACATTCGTTATTGACAAACATTGACTAGATGTAAAGTAAGAAAACCTCACCGCCGTGGAGTATGACCGTGACGTGAACAACATACATCCTGTGTCCTTTTATTTATTTATCGATATTAATCTTTGTTATTTGATTGATCCACTCAATGCATCAGAAAGGAACTAAGTAACCAATGCAAACCTAAACGTACAAGCCATTTGGTTTGTAATTGAATGAAAAATGGGGTTTATCCATTTTCATAGTCTTTGGCTTCGAACGTTCGTTACTGACAAGTGTTGACTAGATGTGAAGTAAGAAGAACCTCCTTTGACCATGAAGCGAACAACGTACATCATGTGTCCTTTTATTTATTTATCGATATTAATCTTTGTTATTTGATTGATCCACTCAATGCGTCCAAAATGAAAAAAATAATCAATGCAAACCAAAACATACTAGCCACTTGGTTTGTAATTGAATCAAAAATAGGTTTATTCGTTTCAAATAAAGTCTTGCATTCCAAGCGTTCGTTATTCACATGCGTCGAACAGATGCAACGTAAGAGGTACCTGACCGCTATGGAGTATGTCCTATAAAGTAACCACGTACATCTTGTGTCCTTGTAATCCTTTAACGATATTCATCTTTGATATTTGATTGATCCACTCAATGCTTTAGAAATGAACTAAGTAACCAATGCAAACCTAAACATACAAGCCATTTGGTTTGTAATTGAATAAAAAATGGGGTTTATCCATTTTCATAGTCTTTGGCTTCGAACGTTCGTTACTGACAAGTGTTGACTAGATGTGAAGTAAGAAGAACCTCCTCGCCGTGGAGTATGACCATGAAGCGAACAACGTAAATCATGTGTCCTTTTATTCATTTGTCAATATTAATCTTTGTTATTTGATTGATCCACTCAATGCGTCTGAAATGAAATAAATAACCAACGCAAACCTAAACGTACTAGCCTCTTGGTTTGTAATTGGATCAAAAATAGGTTTATTCATTTTAAATAGAGTGCTTGACTCCCTGCGTTCGTTATTCACATTCGTTGATCGAATGCAGAGTAAGGGGTACCTCACTGTCGTGGAGTATGTCCCATAAAGTGAAGCACGTACATGATGTGTCCTTCTAATCGTTTATCGATATTCATCTTTCCTATACGATTGATCCACTCAATGCGTCAGAAATGAGATAAGTGACCAATGCAAACCAAAACGTACAAGCCATTTGGTTTGTAGTTAAATGAAAAATGGACTTTATCCATTTTAATAGTTTTGGCTTTGAACGTTCGTTATTGACAAACATTGACTAGATGTGAACTACGAAAGAACCTCACCGCCGTGGAGTATGACCATGAAGCGAACAACGTACATCATGTGTCCTTTTATTCATTGATCAATATTAATATTTGTTATTTGATTGATTCACTCAATGCGTCAGAAATGAACTGAGTAACCAATGCAAACCTAAACGTACAAGCCATTTGGTTTGTAATTGAATGAAAAAAGGGGTTTATCCATTTTAATAGTCTTTGGCTTTGAACATTCGTTATTGACAAACATTGACTAGATGTAAAGTAAGAAAACCTCACCGCCGTGGAGTATGACCGTGACGTGAACAACATACATCCTGTGTCCTTTTATTTATTTATCGATATTAATCTTTGTTATTTGATTGATCCACTCAATGCATCAGAAAGGAACTAAGTAACCAATGCAAACCTAAACGTACAAGCCATTTGGTTTGTAATTGAATGAAAAATGGGGTTTATCCATTTTCATAGTCTTTGGCTTCGAACGTTCGTTACTGACAAGTGTTGACTAGATGTGAAGTAAGAAGAACCTCCTTTGACCATGAAGCGAACAACGTACATCATGTGTCCTTTTATTTATTTATCGATATTAATCTTTGTTATTTGATTGATCCACTCAATGCGTCCAAAATGAAAAAAATAATGAACGCAAACCAAAACATACTAGCCACTTGGTTTGTAATTGAATCAAAAATAGGTTTATTCGTTTCAAATAAAGTCTTGCACTCCAAGCGTTCGTTATTCACATGCGTCGAACAGATGCAACGTAAGAGGTACCTGACCGCTATGGAGTATGTCCTATAAAGTAACCACGTACATCTTGTGTCCTTGTAATCCTTTAACGATATTCATCTTTGATATTTGATTGATCCACTCAATGCTTTAGAAATGAACTAAGTAACCAATGCAAACCTAAACATACAAGCCATTTGGTTTGTAATTGAATGAAAAATGGGGTTTATCCATTTTCATAGTCTTTGGCTTCGAACGTTCGTTACTGACAAGTGTTGACTAGATGTGAAGTAAGAAGAACCTCCTCGCCGTGGAGTATGACCATGAAGCGAACAACGTAAATCATGTGTCCTTTTATTCATTTGTCAATATTAATCTTTGTTATTTGATTGATCCACTCAATGCGTCTGAAATGAAATAAATAACCAATGCAAACCTAAACGTACTAGCCGCTTGGTTTGTAATTGAATCAAAAATAGGTTTATTCATTTTAAATAGAGTGCTTGACTCCGTGCGTTCGTTATTCACATTCGTTGATCGAATGCAGAGTAAGGGGTACCTCACTGTCGTGGAGTATGTCTCATAAAGTGAAGCACGTACATGATGTGTCCTTCTAATCGTTTATCGATATTCATCTTTCCTATTCGATTGATCCACTCAATGCGTCAGAAATGAGATAAGTGACCAATGCAAACCAAAACGTACAAGCCATTTGGTTTGTAGTTAAATGAAAAATGGACTTTATCCATTTTAATAGTTTTGGCTTTGAACGTTCGTTATTGACAAACATTGACTAGATGTGAACTACGAAAGAACCTCACCGCCGTGGAGTATGACCATGAAGCGAACAACGTACATCATGTGTCCTTTTATTCATTGATCAATATTAATATTTGTTATTTGATTGATTCACTCAATGCGTCAGAAATGAACTGAGTAACCAATGCAAACCTAAACGTACAAGCCATTTGGTTTGTAATTGAATGAAAAATGGGGTTTGTCCATTTTCATAGTCTTTGGCTTCGAACGTTCGTTACTTACAAGTGTTGACTAGATGTGAAGTAAGAAGAACCTACTCGGCGTGGAGTATGACCATGAAGCGAACAATGTACATCATGTCTCCTTCTATTTATTTATCGATATTAATCTTTGTTATTTGATTGATCTACTCAATGCGTCCGAAGTGAAATAAATAACCCATGCAAACCTAAACGTACTAGCTTCTTGGTTTGTAATTGAATCAAAAATAGGCTTATTCGTTTTAAGTAGAGTCTTTGACTCCGTGCGTTAAGTCATTCGAGATGCGTCGAACAGATGTGAAGTAAGACATACCTTACCGTTGTGGAGTATGTCCTATAAATCGAACCACGTACATCATGTGTCCTTGTAATCCTTTATCGATATTTATCTTTATTATTTGATTGATCCACTCAATGCGTCCGAAATGATCTAAGTAACCAATGCAAACCTAAACGTACAAGCCATTTGGTTTGTAATTGAATGAAAAATGGAGTTTATCCATTTTAATAGTCTTTGGCTTTGAACGTTCGTTATTGACAAACATTGACTAGAAGTAAAGTAAGAAAACGTCACCGCCGTGGAGTATGACCATGACGTGAACAACGTATATCATGTGTCCTTTTATTTATTTATCGATATTAATCTTTGTTATTTGATTGATCCACTCAATGCATCTGGAATGAAATAAATAACCAACGCAAACCAAAACATACTAGCCTGTTGGTTTGTAATTGAATCAAAAATAGGTTTATTCGTTTCAAATAAAGTCTTGCACTCTGAGCATTCATTATTCACATGCGTCGAACAGATGCAAAGTAAGAGGTACCTCACCGCTGTGGAGTATGTCCTATAAAGTCAACCACGTACATCATGTGTCCTTATAATCCTTTAACGATATTTATCTTTGTTATTTGATTGATCCACTCAATGCATCAGAAATGAACTAAGTAACCAATGCAAACCTAAACGTACAAAAAAAAAACCTAAACGTACAAGCCATTTGGTTTGTAATTGAATGAAAAATGGGGTTTATCCTTTTAATAGTCTTTGGCTTTGAACGTTCGTTATTGACAAACATTGACTAGATGTAAAGTAAGAAAATCTCACCGCCCTGGAGTATGACCGTGACGTGAACAACATACATCCTTTGTGCTTTTATTTATTTAGCGATAATAATCTTTGTTATTTGATTGATCCACTCAATGCGTCCGAAATGAAAGAAATAACCCACGAAAACCAAAACATACTAGCCTCTTGGCCTCTTGGTTTGTAATTGAATCAAAAATAGTGTTATTCGTTTCAAGTAAAGTCTTGCACTCCAAGCGTTCGTTATTCACTTGCGTCGAACAGATGCAAAGTAAGAGGTACCTCACCGCTGTGGAGTATGTCCTATAAAGTCTACCACGTACATCATGTGTCCTTGTAATCCTTTAACGATATTCATCTTTGTTATTTGATTGATCCACTCAATGCTTCAGAAATGAACTAAGTAACCAATGCAAACCTAAACGTACAAGCCATTTCGTTTGTAATTGAATGAAAAATGGGGTTTATCCATTCTAATAGTCTTTGGCTTCGAACGTTTGTTATTGACAAGCATTGACCAGATGTGAACTACAAAGAACCTCACCGCTGTGGAGTATGACCATGATGTGGACAACGTACATCATGTGTCCTTTTATTCATTTATCAATATTAATATTCGTTATTTGATTGATCCACTCAATGCGTCCGAAATGAAATAAATAACCCATGCAAACGTAAACGTACTAGCTTCTTGGTTTGTAATTGAATCAAAAATAGGTTTATTCGTTTCAAATAAAGTCTTGCACTCCAAGCGTTCGTTATTCACATGCGTCAAATAGATGCAAAGTAAGAGGTACCTCACCGTTGTGGAGTATGTCCTATAAAGTCGACCACGTACATCATGTGTCCTTGTAATCCTTTAACGATATTCATCTTTGTTATTTGATTGATCCACTCAATGCTTCAGAAATGAACTAAGTAACAAATGCAAACCTAAACATACAAGCCATTTGGTTTGTAATTGAATGAAAAATGGGGTTTATCCATTTTCATAGTGTTTGGCTTCGAACGTTCGTTACTGACAAGTGTTGACTAGATGTGAAGTAAGAAGAACCTACTCGCTGTGGAGTATGACCACGAAGCGAACAATGTACATCATGCGTCCTTTTATTTATTTATCGATATTAATCTTTGTTATTTGATTGATCCACTCAATGTGTCCGAAATGAAATAAATAACCAACGCAAACCAAAACATACTAGCCTCTTGGTTTGTAATTGAATCAAAAATAGGTTTATTCGTTTTAAATAGAGTGCTTGACTCCGTGCGTTCGTTATTCACATTCGTCGATCGAATGCGGAGTAAGGGGTACGTCACTGTCGTGGAGCACGTCCCATAAAGTGAACCACGTACATGATGTGTCCTTCTAATCGTTTATCGATATTCAGCTTTCCTATTCGATTGATCCACTCAATGCGTCAGAAATGAGCTAAGTGACCAATGCAAACCAAAACGTACAAGCCATTTGGTTTGTAATTGAATGAAAAATGGAGTTTATCCATTTTAGTAGTCTTTGGCTTTGAACGTTCGTTATTGACAAACATTGACTAGATGTGAACTACGAAGAACCTCACCGCCGTGGAGTATGACCATGATGCGGACAACGTACATCTTGTGTCCTTTTATTCATTTATCAATATTAATATTTGTTATTTGATTGATCCACTCAATGCATCCGAAATGAAATAAATAACCCATGCAAACGTAAACGTACTAGCTTCTTGGTTTGTAATTGAATCAAAAATAGGCTTATTTGTTTTAAATAGTCTTTGACTCCGTGCGTTTGTCATTCACATGCGTCGAACAGATGCGAAGTAAGAGGTACCGCACCGTTGTGGAGTATGTCCTATAAAGTGAACCACGTACATGATGTGTCCTTCTAATCGTTTATCGATATTCAGCTTTCCTATTCGATTGATCCACTCAATGCATCAGAAATGAACTAAGTGACCAATGCAAACCAAAACGTACAAGCCATTTGGTTTGTAATTGAATGAAAAATGGAGTTTATCCATTTTAATAGTCCTTGGCTTTGAACGTTCGTTATTGACAAACATTGACTAGATGTGAACTACGAAGAACCTCACCGCCGTGGAGTATGACCTTGATGCGGACAACGTACATCATGTGTCCTTTTATTAATTTATCAATTGTAATATTTGTTATTTGATTGATCCACCCAATGCGTCCGAATTGAAATAAATAACCCATGCAAACCTAAACGTACTAGCTTCATGGTATGTAATAGAATCAAAAATAGGCTCAATCGTTTTAAATAGAGTCTTTGACTCCGTGCGTTCGTCATTCACATGCGTCGAACAGATGCGAAGTAAGAGGTACCTCACCGTTGTGGAGTACGTCCTATAAATTGAACCACGTACATCATGTGTCCTTGTAATCCTTTATCGATATTCATCTTCGTTATTTGATTGATCCACTCAATGCGTTAGAAATGAACTAAGCAACCAATGCAAACCTAAACGTACAGGCCATTTGCTTTGTAATTGAATGAAAAATGGAGTTTATCCATTTTAATAGTCTTTGGCTTTGAACGTTCATTATTGACAAACATTGACTAGAAGTAAAGAAAGAAAACCTCACTGCCGTGGAGTATGACCATGACGTGAACAACGTACATCATGTGTCCTTTTATTTATTTATCGATATTTATCCCTGTTATTTGATTGATCCACTCAATGCGTCCGAAATGAAATAAATAACCAACGCAAACCAAAACATACTAGCCTCTTGGTTTGTAATTGACTCAAAAATAGGTTTATTCGTTTCAAATAAAGTCTTGCACTCCGAGCGTTCGTTATTCACATGCATCGAACAGATGCAAAGTAAGAGGTACCTCACCGCTGTGGAGTATGTCCTATAAAGTCAACCACGTACATCATGTGTCCTTGTAATCCTTTAACGATATTCATCTTTGTTATTTGATTGATGCACTCAATGCATCAGAAATGAACTAAGTAACCAATGCAAACCTAAACATACAAGCCATTTGGTTTGTAATTGAATGAAAAATGGGGTTTTTCCATTTTCATAGTCTTTGGCTTCGAACGTTCGTTGCTGACAAGTGTTGACTAGATGTGAAGTAAGAAGAACCTCCTCGCCGTGGAGTATGACCATGAAGCGAACAACGTAAATCATGTGTCCTTTTATTCATTTGTCAGTATTAATCTTTGTTATTTGATTGATCCACTCAATGTGAGAAATTCATTGATCTCTCACATCCCATTTTCCAATTAAGTGATGGCTTTTTCACATTCTATATCACAGCCTTTTCCAATAATATCACACAATAAAGAAAAGAATGCAAAGACAGTCACAGTGACTTAGAGGTCTTGCATCCTAACTCCACACACCAAACACTGAGCACTAATAAGTAATCACATACTTACTTGACTCCTACCGTTAAATAACCAATGTTGAATGCAAGATGAGTAGCAAATCAAACTATTACCCATAAATGTCACTCAAGGGCTAAAAAGAAGCTGTTCTCATAATTTGCTCTTACAACCCTGATAGACGAAAATGGGTGCGAGCTCTGCTAGGGTTTGGTGGTGACGGCGGCTGTTTTGGCGTTTCCTTATGCGATGGCGGACTCGGCAGCTGCGACGATGGGTGTTGGCTTCCCTTCGGCGGTTGTCGCTGGCGCGGTGCGGATTGCCAAACGGGGTGTGCCCCTCTTGGGTCCTCTTGGCGCCGCAGCGTCGGTGGGTACCGATTCCTGGTCATCCATTGTGAAAGGGCCGACTTCCTCTTCCATGAATCTTTCCTATGTATCCCCTCCTCCTCCCCAATCGGGAGGCCGCATTTTGCTACAGCCTTCTCCTTCGGTGGTTTCCCAAGGAATTCTGCGTTGGCAATTTACTCTTGTTGGTTTCTTTCTTGACCGGCTTCCCTTCTCTTTTATTCAAAAGGGTGCGCACAAAGCTTGGGGTTCTCATGGTCTCATTGAGGTGCTCGGTAATGGTAATGGATTCTTTTTCTTTCGATTCTCCTCTGCGGACGGAATGAAGGACGTGCTTGCCGGCGGCGCTTGGCATTTTGGGGGGCGGCCGATTTTCTTGCAAAAGTGGCGACCGGGGTTAAATTTATCCAAGATGGGCTGCCGCAGGGTTCCCATCTGGGTTCACTTCTCCCATATTCCCTTGGAATATTGGACGGCAGAAGGTTTAAGTGTTATTGCAAGCGTGGTGGGTAAGCCTCTATATGCTGATAAACTCACTGATACTATCCAGCGAATCTCTTTTGCCCGCATTTGTGTGGAGGTGGGCGTTGATGATGAGCTACCCCACTCGGTTGATTTGGACTTGGGTGATGGCGCCTCGGTGACTATTGATATTGAATATAAATGGGTTCCAAAGAAGTGTACTCGCTGTCGTGAGTTTGGCCATCTCACTCGGCTTTGCAAAAAGAATTCGATGTGGGTTCAAAAGGGTGTGGCGGATGTCGACGTTGCTGGTCGAATGCCCGATTCTTCTGGCACTCCTTTGCCTGTCGACTTCGGTCCGCTGCCTGACGATCCCGCTTTGAATTTGCCTGCCGATTCTGGTCACGGCAACCTGGACTTCGACGATCGTGCGCACTCTTCGCCGGCGGCCGAACGCAACCTGGCTATCGACGATTGTGCGCACCCTTCGACGGCGGCCGCTAGGGGTAAAGCCGTGATTGTTGATCGCACGCCCCCTCCATCTCCGGCTGCTTATCTTGCTTCATCTTCTTGCCTTGCCTCGGTTTTCCGCGGCGATTTAGGTTCATCTTCTGCTCCGGACTGGCTCTCTTCGAGGCCTTGCTCTTCTCGATCCAGCGACGGGGCTCCTATTGTCTCCGATCTCTTACCGGGCGTTGGCTCCTCTGGACGGCTGGCTCTGCCCCCTCGGGCACTTGGCGCCGTTACGGCTCCCCCAGATGGCATCTCCTCTCCTCAGTCGGATTGTAGCTCGTCCCCTATTGGTGTTGTGGTTGCTCTCTCCAAGCAAGCTAAGCGGAACTTGAAGCGTAAGGCAAATCGTAAGAAGAAGCAGGGATTTTCCCCCTGTCCCTCGCATCATTCTCTATGATTAAAATTGCAGCCTGGAACATACGGGGTCTCAATGATCCTGCTAAGCAAGCCGAGGTTCGCCATTTAGTTAAGGTCCATGCTCTTTCTTGTGTTGCTTTATTAGAGACTAAGGTTCAATCCTATAATTAGTTGATGGTTGCCTCCACTTTATTGCGTGGATGGAAGTCTGCTGACAATTTTGATTGTCATCCTATGGGGCGTATTTGGCTTTGGTGGGATCCCTTGCGTTTGACAGTTTCATGCTTGGCTTCTCATGCTCAGTTCATTCATTGTTCCGTTTCGTTGGTTGCTAGTATGCAGGCTTTTCGCTTGACTGTTGTGTATGGCTCTAATATGGTGGGGAGTCGCAGGCAGCTGTGGCATTCTCTCTCCAGTCTTGCTTGTTCCTTGCCTTGGCTGGTGATGGGGGATTTTAATGCTGTTCGCTTCCGTGGTGATCGCTGCGGAGGCGCTTTGGAATGGCCAGCGTCCATGAATGAGTTTAATGAAGCTCTTATGCAGGCCAAGCTTGATGACCTCAGATATATTGGCTTGTTTTTTACCTGGCACAACTCCCGTTCGTCTGGGTATATTAGGAGGAAGCTGGATAGGGCTCTTGTGAACTCTGAGTGGCTTCAGCAGTTTCCACATGCGCTTGCTGAGTTTCTTCCCTTTGGCATTTCTGACCACTCTCCTGCAGTGGTGAATGTTGGCTTACAGTCTGTTGGTTTTCGCTCCCCGTTTAAGTTCTTTAATCATTGGGCCTCCTATGCTGAATTTCTCCCGCTTGTTGAAGAGATTTGGCAGACGCCTTTTGAGGGCTATACTATGTTTCGTATTTATCAAAAGCTCAAGCTTCTCAAGCGGGCCTTAAAAGCTCTGAGTTATAGTAAGACTAGTGGGCTGGAACCCTTTTGCTCTTCTCTTCACCGCATTCAACTTGATCTGGCTGCCTCTGGGGATGATGCTAATCTGCTTGCTCAGGAGAAAGAGGCGATTTTTCGCCTTTCCAATGCCAGTAGAGGGGTGGAGGCTTCTATTCGCCAGAAGAGTCGGATTCAATGGCTTAAAGAAGGGGACTGCAATTCCTCTTTCTTCTTTCATTCTGTTAAAGGTCGTCAGAATCGGAATAAGATCCCTGGTATTTGTTTAGATGATGGAACTTGGGTGTATGGCTCTCCTGACATTGCTGCCTCGGGTGTGAAGTTTTTCACTTCACTTCTAGGTACCTCCCGCGTGTCGGATTCCTCTGGCCCTTCTCTTTGTGACTTTATTCGGCCCACGTTATCTGATGACTTTATTTCCATGCTGGTGGCCCCCTTTTCTGCCGAAGACATCAGGGCTTCTATGTTTAGTCTTCATTCCAATAAAGCGCCTGGACCTGACGGTTTCAATGCCTTCTTTTTCCAGCAGACTTGGCCTATCATTGGTTCGGAGGTGGTGCAAGCTATACAGGAATACTTTTCCTCTTCTATTCTTCTTAAGGAATCCAATGCCACCATTATAGCATTGATTCCTAAGGTAGCTAATGCCTCTCGGTGGAAGGATTTTCGGCCGATTTCATGCTGTAATACTATTTATAAATGTATTACTAAGCTGCTGGCCACCCGGTTGAAACGGACCCTCCCCTCCTTCATTAATGAAGCCCAGGCGGCTTTTATTCCTGGACGGCATATTGGCGATAATATTTTTCTTGCGCAGGAGTTGGTTTGTGGCTATCATGCTTCTTCTGCCTCCCCTCGGTGTGCTTTATCAAAGTCGATTTAATGAAAGCCTTTGATTCGTTAGGTGGGACTTCTTGTGGAACACTTTGGCTTTGTTTGGTTTTCCCCCCACTTTTATCGGATGGGTTCGTGGGTGTATTACCTCTCCCTCCTACTCTTTGTCTATTAATGGGGAGCTTAAGGGGTATTTTGCTGGGAAGCAAGGACTTCGCCAAGGCGATCCCCTTTCTCCGTATTTGTTTGTGATTTGTATGGAGGTCTTTTCTCGCATCTTGGACCATTCTATTCGGAACTCTCCCTCCTTTTCGTACCACTGGAGATGCCGGAAAACAGCGTTGTCCCACCTCTGTTTTGCAGACGATCTCATGGTATTCTGTAAGGGGAACTTACAGTCTGTTACTGTTGTCCGTGAGGCTCTTATTATCTTCTCGCAACTTTCGGGCCTTACTCCAAATTTGGAGAAAAGCGCCCTTTTCTTTTCGGGGGTCTCTCCTCCTATTCAAAGATTCGATTTCGCTTGCCCTTGGCTTTCCTATTGGCACTCTTCCTGTCCGTTATTTAGGGGTTCCCCTTATTACCAAACGGCTGGGAGCTACCGACTGTCAGGTGTTGGTCGATCGTATCTTGCAGAGGATACGCACCTGGACGACGCGCTTTCTGTCCTTTGGAGGCCGGCTATTACTCATTCAATCTGTCTTATTTGGTATCCAAGCTTTTTGGAGTTATCACTTTATTCTACCTTCTCGAGTGACCCAATCTATTGAGAGGCTTTTGGCTGCATTTTTATGGACGGGCACGGCTTTGAAGGGGCAGGGAGCTCGAGTCTCTTGGGATGACGTATCCAAGCCTAAACTGGAAGGAGGTCTTGGCTTAAAGAAACTCAAGGACTGGAATGCCGCTGCTATCTCTCGACTGGTTTGGGCCCTGTGCCAGCCGACTTCTACCTCCCTGTGGGTTAACTGGGTTCGTTCCAATTTGGTTAAAAAAGGTCAATTCTGGGTGGCGAAGGTACCATGGCGTTGCTCTTGGACTTGGCGCAAGGTTTTGGCTGCCCGCGGTCGCCTTAGACCTTGTATCTCAGTCTCGATTGGGGATGGCCTTTCCACCTCGCTTTGGTTTGATTCTTGGTTGCCTCGGGGCCCTATTTGCTCATCCTTATCTGATAGGGTGATTTTGGACTCCGGGTTGGGTTCCAATGCTACTGTCAGCGATATTCTCTTTCAGGGCTGGCGCTGGCCTGTGGCCAACTCTCCTGAGTTGCTTGAGTTAAAGGCGGAAACGGCTTTGTTGGCTGTTCCCCCCGCTGGCCGTCAGGACCGGGTGCAGTGGTTATCCACTGGGGGCTCTTTCTCTATTTTTTCAGCGTGGAATCACCTCCGTTCTTCTTCTCCCCCTGTTTCTTGGGCTTCGTTGGTATGGTTTCGGCATCACTCTCCCCGGCATGCTAGCGTGTTGTGGCTGGCTTTTCGTCGCCGTCTTCCTACTAAGGATAGGTTGCTATCTTTTGGTATTGCTCTTCCTGGGGGTTGCCTTTTGTGTTTGGCCACATCTGAGGACCATGATCATTTATTTTTTACTTGCCCATTTTCTATGCGCGTTTGGATGGCTTTAATGACCCGCTGTGGGCTCTCTTGTTTTTCTTGGTCCGCTTTTCTTCATTGGGCTTCCGGTTCTCTCTCTGCCAACTCTTTGCAGTCTATGCTTGCGCGTCTTTCTCTTGCGGCTTCGGTGTATTATCTCTGGCAGGAGCGCAATGCTAGAGCTCATGGGAGTAGGTCTCGGTCCGAGGAGCAGCTGGTTAATTTGATTATGGATACAGTTCGGGTCCGTGCTTCTTTGTCATCTGGGTGGCCCCGTTCGCGCTTTAATACTCATTTGCTGCAATTATGGAAAATTCCTGAGGGTTGAGCATTGGTTGTTCTTCTTACCCCTGTTGGTGCTATCCTGCACTAGGGTCTTTGTTGTCTTTTCTCTAGGGGTATGCCCCCTTTTTTTGACGTTTGTACTTTTTCCCAATTAATTTATTCTTTATTTTTCAAAAAAAAAAAAGAAGCTGTTCTCATTTTTCATTTCTTTTTCACTCAACTTTAAGGGTTACTTAGGTCTATCATAGCATTTCATGCTCAGCTAATATTCAAAACTCAGCTCCAAAAACATGGTGATATCATTCAAAAGATAAAGACATGATTAAACCAATTCAGAGCACATTTTAACTACTTTAACACCCTTATCACAACATGATACTAATGTGGCCTAAAAATTAAATTTTAAGCCAAAATTGCATACTTAATATCCATGTCTCCAAAAGCAAATCATTCAAGCAAACAACTCAAACAATCATGCAACTAAAAACATTTTTTTTTTAGAATTAAATAAAACATGCAATCACAACATAAAAGACAAGCAAGTGGCTCAAGTCACTCCCCATACACCACACTTAAAATATGCTATGTCCGCATGGCATAAAATATGGAGTAGGAAAATACTTACCCCTGGTTTGGCAAGCTGTAATAGTAGATGACAATGGCCACCATTCGTCGCACCTGAGCCACAAAGTCAACCAACGTCTCGCCGCGCACTTCCCAAGTTTCCTTCCCTTGCAGAATAGCCATCATGTAGTAGCAAGCAAAGATCCCACTGGAGTGATTTTGGTGTGGAAGCCTTTGAAGATGGCCTCTCTTTATTAGTTAAGAAAGAAGCAAAGTCTCCTGCACAATGGTTAGCTTGCAAACAATTTATTGAATAAAATAAATAAAAGAAAATAACATAAAATAAAACATAGCAATAAACATTGGGTTGCCTCCCAACCAGCGCTTTATTTAAAGTCTGTAGCTAGACTTTGTCATACTAAGCTCAACCAATGTATGAAAGGTTTTCATCCTGGCATTGTAAACCTCAGCAGTCTCATAGACCATAGCAATCGGATGAATGAACCGTTGTGGGAGCCACTTGAACTCCTGATTCAATTGTTGATAGGGAGACACCTCCACAAACTTATGGTTCTCCTTCCTCTCATTCCATCGAGGTGGTAACACAAATTCAACATACTCCACAATTGGAGTAGTCATGATGCACGCATGGTTACCTCCCTTGTCAAGCACTTCCTTCTCTTGTATAAGGGAAGATGATTCCAAAGCAAACATAGTAGTGGTGGGCTCATGTAGCTTGTCTTCATAAAGAGTACCTTGGTTTGATGTGCCTTCAGATATCAGAATTATAGCATCATCATCCAAGATTTGTTGCTGCATCCTTGGGTTGTCATTTATTGGTTTCTCATGTTCTTCTAACACCCCAGAACAATTCAAGTCTTCCTCTTCTTCTTGGATGGAAAAATTGTCCTCATAAGCTTCAACCATGGGAAGAGTTGAAGTGGATACATCACATGGGCTATTAAATTGTGGTGGAGGGACAACCTCATCATAATGAACCATTGCCCTTGTATCCACTTCTTGGTCTATAGCATCATTAATGGTTTGAGCAGCTAGAATGTGAGCTTCATCTTCAGAATCATTATTAGCAGAAAACTCCCATTCTTGTGAGGCAGATGTCAAAGATTGATACATGGAAGTTGGAGTGATGGCTTTGCAATTCTCTTCAGTCTCTATCTCTGTGTCACCAGCAAAGGAGTTAGATGAGACTCCGTAATCTGCATTTTGAACCATACTCATCAATAATTGCTCCATATTTTTTATGGTAGTCTCTATACTTCCTAGCCTTTCATTCAAATTCTCTCTTCTGGTTTCTTCATCTTCAACTTGGGGCTGCCACTCTTGTTGTTGATATGGACAATAATTGCCATAGAGTGGGGCTTCATAGTAAGTTTCATCTTGATATTGCCCAACCCATCTATTCTCAGAATATCCATTGAAGAAACCATTAAACTCCTCAGGTGGTGGCTCTTGTGGATAGTAGTCACCCTCAGGTTGGGTGTAAGTTGGCCATACTTCTCTACCATCTCCATTAATACTCTCACCATAACAAGGAGGCTCCTGGTATGAATAACTGCTTGTGGGAGGATCATAGACAGTGCAATCCCAAGCACTATATGAAAATTGATCTGCTGCATGGCCTGGAACATAAACATTTTGGTCTGCCATCATTGAATTCTCCTCATCTTTCCTTTGATTTTCCCACAAATATTTGTTGCCTTGGATCATCCTTTCCAAACATTCTTCCATGGTTAGCTCCTCCTTATCTCCAAACTGTCTATCCATTGGAGTGCTGTTCAGGTTCTGGATTAAAGGACACAAGTTCCCCTCATCGCACACACAACTAGCAATACCTTAAACACTTGGTGTATGTTCCTGTAACAAGAACACACCCAGCAGCTCCGAACAATGCAAAATAAACAAATAAAGAACACAAAATAACAGAAAATAAAAGACAAAATAAAACACCAAGATCAGAATTCAAACAATTTCACTCAATGTTGATTTTAAAAACTAGTTAACCGTTGAATCCCCGGCAACGACGCCAATTTGACAGACAAGATTTTTAGCCTCTCTAAAAGAGCTAGCTAATGTCGTTAAATCTCTCTTCAAGATAATAAATTCCCTAAATTTGCACTAAAAGAATAGCAGCAAGCAAGGGGTCGAACCCACAGGGATTAGCCTAGTTCTCTAGTTCTCAAATCAAAACACCCAATTACTCTTGTTTTATAAAATGTCTTGGCAAAAAGTTTTCTTTTTTAAACTAAAGATCTAATTTTTATTTGGTTTTCTGAATAAACAAAGAAAGCAAAGTGATTTTAAGATTAAGATTCAAGGATTAAAAGCATCTAGGGTCACAATTTCACCTCCCTATGTTATCTCTACTGGTTCATGATATCAGGGTTGTCTGATTGAAAACATGCTAAACATAAGCCAAGGACAACAAATGGTCATTGAGGTCCTTTTAAGAGTTGTATGCCAGAATGGTCATCAAAACACACAAACATGCAAAGCCAATAAATCATACTTGCAAAAGGATAATGATCACACCAATTACAAATAAGTTATGGATCTCAATCCGCCCCAGACTAGGACTAAGAATACCAAGGTGTACATCCAAAGATAGAATTAAGAACAGATTCATAAAACATGCAAAACTTCAATCATCCAAACCCAATATTCATAAACACAGCAAAGCAACAAGGGGGCTACATTGCTCCCCTAGATTAAAAGAACTACTCACGCATGATTACAAGCAAAACCAAAGCAGAAAAACTCAGCATCTTCTTCTTGATCACGCGCACAGCAAAGCTTCAAATCCAGGCTCCAAAATCTGCGACGGCTGTGACAGACAAGATTTTTAGCCTCTCTAAAAGAGCTAGCTAATGTCGTTAAATCTCTCTTCAAGATAATAAATTCCCTAAATTTGCACTAAAAGAATAGCAGCAAGAAAGGGGTCGAACCCATAGGGATTAACCTAGTTCTCTAGTTCTCAAATCAAATCACCCAATTACTCTTGTTCTATAAAATGTCTTGGCAAAAAGTTTTCTTTTTTAAACTAAAGATCTAATTTTTATTTGGTTTTCTGAATAAACAAAGAAAGTAAAGTGATTTTAGGATTAAGATTCAAGGATTAAAAGCATCTAGGGTCACAATTTCACCTCCCTATGTTATCTCTACTTGGTTCATGGTATTAGGGTTGTCCGATTGAAAACATGCTAAACATAAGCCAAGGACAACAAATGGTCATTGAGGTCCTTTTAAGAGTTGTATGCCAGGAATGGTCATCTAAACACACAAACATGCAAAGCCAATAAATCATACTTGCAAAAGGATAATGATCACACCAATTACAAATAAGTTATGAATCTCAATCCTTGGGACTAGGACTAAGAATACCAAGGTGTACATCCAAAGATAGAATTAAGAACAGATTCATAAAACATGCAAAACTTCAATCATCCAAACCCAATATTCATAAACACAAAGAAAGCAACAAGGGGGCTACATTGCTCCCCTAGATTAAAGGACTACTCACGCATGATTACAAGCAAAACCATAGCAAAAAAGCTAAACATCTTCTTCTTGATCACGCGCACAGCAAAGCTTCAAATCCAGGCTCCAAAATCCGCGACGGCTGCTGCGACGGCTGCGACGGCTGCTCTCCTAGGTCAAGGAGCACCTCCAAGTCGTGGAGCCTCTCTCTCTCTCTCTCTAAAACGTGTGGGGGGGTTAGGCATACATAGCAGAGGCGTGGAGGCTTGTATTTATAGAGTTTGGATGGGCTTTGAGGTGTGTAACCTAGCCCACTTATCAAAACGGCGTAGTTTTGATAAGTAACACTCGAAACTTTAAAATCTCTATCTTCCATCCACAATTTGGACTTGGGCCTTCAGGAACAAATGATCAGCATGGAAAAACGATTGGATCGGTCCAAAAATATCTCTCGCACGCCAATTTGCACGTGATATGGTGAATTCACGTGCACCTCCAAATCAGCTCAAACTTCACCCCAAGCTTCCTTGCATCCTGTAGAGGCCTGAGAGGCAAAAATAGGCTTGCACGTGAAATGGGTGAATTCACGTTCAGCTCCAAATGCTCTGAAATTTCTGTGGTAGGTAGAGGACATCATTCTAAGAAACTTTTGTTCTTGCACGCAAATTGTTTGAGGCCATCTACTATGTCAAAAGTGAGGTCCAAAATCTGCCAAAACACTTAAAAACGCATGTATTTGCAACTAGCATCTTCCTAGGGGTTAGAGCAAATATATATGATATATGAAGCAATAAGGCTCTAATCATGCTCTTAAACATCCTAAATAAACACTAGAATAACGGCATAAAATGCACGTTATCAAATACACCACACTTGAACCATTGCTTGTCCTCAAGCAAAAACATACAAGCATGCAAAAATAAAATAAACACGCAGTCAAACGGAAGAAAAATAAAATAACAATCAAGGAGAATCATGGTTTCCTAAGCATGCAACTCTATCATGATGAAATGGGAATTTAAGCATCAAAATGAGTCATAACTCAGTTCATTCATGTCCATATCCCTAGTCCAACAACCATGCAATATCTCCACTTAAATTTCAGATATGAGCAAGCAATCCATGATAAAATAGCACCTAGTTTCCCTTTAAGTTCTTACCAAGGATAAGCAGCCTCACTCAAGTATAGTAATTCTCAAGCCCAATACCTATCAATGAACAATAGATGGAAAACTCTATCTCTACACTCGCCATCAGCTATTGATTAAGTACTTGCCAAGCAATCATGAGAGTTCCCTATTGTGCTCATCAAAGAAAACACACCCTCTATTCTACTTAATTTGAACTCACACGCTAGTCTAAACTCAATAAACTCAAACTCTATTCTAATAACTGAATAAACAAAACATGAGCCAGAGAATTGAGCTCAACATTCTCAAAACAAAACACAATTCAGCCAATATGGCTACAAATCTAAACAATCACACATAAACATCAAGCCATTGTGGCTTTTATTTTGAATCTTTCTTTCTTTTTTTCTTTTTTTTTTTCTTTTTTTTTTAGTAATAACCTTACAAGGTTGCATTTTATGCTCTCCCTTGATGGATTATTCACTCTTTTTTTTTACTCACAAAACACATAAATAAGACTGATTTTTTCTAATGCATACCCTTTTTCAAAATGTGATGGGCTTTTTCCACAATGTGCATCACAGCCTTTTCCAATAATATCACACAATAAAGAAAAGAATGCAAAGACAGTCACAATGACTTAGAGGTCTTGCATCCTAACTCCACACACCAAAAACTGAGCACTAATAAGTAATCACATGCTTACTTGACTCCTACCATTAAATAACCAATGTTGAATGCAAGATGAGTAGCAAATCAAACTATTACCCATACCCTAAAATGACACTCAAAGGCTAAAAAGAAGCTGTTCTCATTTTTCATTTCTTTTTCACTCAACTTTAAGGGTTACTTAGGTCTATCATAGCATTTCATGCTCAGCTAATATTCAAAACTCAGCTCCAAAAACATGGTGATATCATTCAAGAGATATAGACATGATTAAACCAATTCAGAGCACATTTTAACTACTTTAACACCCTTATCACAACATGATACTAATGTGGCATAAAAATTAAATTTTAAGCCAAAATTGCATACTTAATATCCATGTCTCCACAAACAAATCATTCAAGCAAACAACTCAAACAATCATGCAATTAAAAACAGTGTTTTTTTTTTGTTAAATAAAACATGCAATCACAACATAAAAGACAAGCAAGTGGCTCAAGTAACTCCCTATACACCACACTTAAAATATGCTATGTCCTCGTGGCATAAAATAGGGAGTAGGAAAAACAGTTACCCCTGATTTGGCAAGCTGTAATAGTAGATGACATTGGCCACCATTCGTCGCACCTGAGCCACAAAGTCAACCAACGTCTCGCCGCGCACTTCCCAAGTTTCTCTCCCTTGCAGAATAGCCATCATGTAGTAGCAAACAAAGATCCCACAGCTGAATTGACCCAATAATTTGCTCATCCTGCAAATGGTTAGTTAAGAAAGAAGCAAAGTCTCCTGCACAATGGTTAGCTTGCAAACAATTTATTGAATAAAATAAATAAAAGAAAATAACATAAAATAAAACATAGCAATAAACATTGGGTTGCCTCCCAACCAGCGCTTTATTTAAAGTCTGTAGCTAGACTTTGTCATACTAAGCTCAACCAATGTATGAAAGGCTTTCATCCTGGCATTGTAAACCTCAGCAGTCTCATAGACCATAGCAATCGGATGAATGAACCGCTGTGGGAGCCACTTGAACTCCTGATTCAATTGTTGATAGGGAGACACCTCCACAAACTTATGGTTCTCCTTCCTCTCATTCCAACGAGGTGGTAACACAAATTCAACATACTCCACAATTGGAGTAGTCATGATGCACGCATGGTTACCTCCCTTGTCAAGCACTTCCTTATCTTGTATAAGGGAAGATGATTCCAAAGCAAACATAGTAGTGGTGGGCTCATGTAGCTTGTCTTCATAAAGAGTACCTTGGTTTGATGTGCCTTCAGATATGAGAATTATAGCATCATCATCCAAGATTTGTTGCTGCATCCTTGGATTGTCATTTATTGGTTTCTCATGTTCTTCTAACACCCGGAACAATTCAAGTCTTCCTCTTCTTCTTGGATAGAAAAATTGTCCTCATAAGCTCCAACCATGGGAAGAGTTGAAGTGGATACATCGCATGGGCTATTAAATTGTGGTGGAGGGACCACCTCATCATAATGAAACATTGCCCTTTTATCCACCTCTTGTTCTATAGCAGCATTAATGGTTTGACCATCTAGAATGCGAGCTTCATCTTCAGAATCATTATTAGCAGAAAACTCCCATTCTTGTGAGGCAGACGTCAAAGATTGATTCATGGAAGTTGGGGTGATGGCTTTGTAATTCTCTTCAGTTTTTATCTCTATGTCATCAGCAAAGGAGTGAGATGAGACTCCAGTATTTGCATTTTGAGCCATACTCATCAATAATTGCTCCATATTTTTTATGGTAGTCTCCATACGTCCTAGCCTTTCATTCAAATCCTTTACCTCTCTTCTTGTTTCTTCATCTTCAACTTGGGGCTGCCACTCTTGTTGTTGATATGGACAATAATTACCATAGAGTGGGGCTTCATAGTAAGCTTCATCTTGATATTGCCCAACCCATCTATTCTCAGAATATCCATTGAAGAAACCATTAAACTCCTCAGGTGGTGGCTCTTGTGGATAGTAGTCACCCTCAGGTTGGGTGTAAGTTGGCCATACTTCTCTACCATCTCCATTAATACTCCCACCATAACAAGGAGGCTCTTGGTATGAATAACTGCTTGTGGGAGGATCATAGACAGTGCAATCCCAAGCATTATATGAAAATTGATCTGCTGCATGGCCTGGAACATAAACATGTTGGTCTGCCATCATTGAATTCTCCTCATCTCTCCCTTGGTTTTCCCACAAATATTTGTTGCCTTGGATCATCCTTTCCAAACATTCTTCCATGGTTAGCTCCTCCTCATCTCCGAACTGTCTATCCATTGGAGTGCTGTTCAGGTTCTGGATTAAAGGACACAAGTTCCCCTCATCGCATACACAACTAGCAATACCTCAAACACTTGGTGTATGTTCCTGTAAAACAACAAGAACACACCCAGCAGCTCCGAACAATGCAAAATAAACAAATAAAGAACACAAAATAACAGAAGGTAAAAGACAAAATAAAACACCAAGATCAGAATTCAAACAATTTCACTCAATGTTGATTTTAAAAACTAGTTAACCGTTGAATCCCCGGCAACGGCGCCAATTTGACAGACAAGATTTTTAGCCTCTCTAAAAGAGCTAGCTAATGTCGTTAAATCTCTCTTCAAGATAATAAATTCCCAAAATTTGCACTAAAAGAATAGTAGCAAGAAAGGGGTCGAACCCACAGGGATTAACCTAGTTCTCTAGTTCTCAAATCAAATCACCCAATTACTCTTGTTCTATAAAATGTCTTGGCAAAAAGTTTTCTTTTTTTAAACTAAAGATCTAATTTTTATTTGGTTTTCTGAATAAACAAAGAAAGTAAAGTGATTTTAGGATTAAGATTCAAGGATTAAAAGCATCTAGGGTCACAATTTCACCTCCCTATGTTATCTCTCTTGGTTCATGGTATTAGGGTTGTTCGATTGAAAACATGCTAAACATAAGCCAAGGACAACAAATGGTCATTGAGGTCCTTTTAAGAGTTGTATGCCAGAATGGTCATCTAAACACACAAACATGCAAAGCCAATAAATCATACTTGCAAAAGGATAATGATCACACCAATTACAAATAAGTTATGAATCTCAATCCGCCCTGGACTAGGACTAAGAATACCAAGGTGTACATCCAAAGATAGAATTAAGAACAGATTCATAAAACATGCAAAACTTCAATCATCCAAACCCAATATTCATAAACACAAACAAAGCAACAAGGGGGCTACATTGCTCCCCTAGATTAAAAGACTACTCACGCATGATTACAAGCAAAACCATAGCAGAAAAGCTAAACATCTTCTTCTTGATCACGCGCACAGCAAAGCTTCAAATCCAGGCTCCAAAATCCGCGACGGTTGCTGCGACGGCTGCGACGGCTGCTCTCCTAGGTCAAGGAGCACCTCCAAGTCGTGGAGCCTCTCTCTCTCTCTAAAACGTGTGGGGGGGGGGGGCATACATAGCAGAGGCGTGGAGGCTTGTATTTATAGAGTTTGGATGGGCTTTGAGGTGTGTAACCTAGCCCACTTATCAAAACGGCGTAGTTTTGATAAGTAACACTCGAAACTTTAAAATCTCTATCTTCCATCCACAATTTGGACTTGGGCCTTCAGGAACAAATGATCAGCATGGAAAAACGATTGGATCGGTCCAAAAATATCTCTGCACGCCAATTTGCACATGATATGGTGAATTCACGTGCACCTCCAAATCAGCTCAAACTTCACCCCAAGCTTCCTTGCATCCTTGTAGAGGCCTTGAGAGGCAAAAATAGGCTTGCACGTGAAATGGGTGAATTCACGTTCAGCTCCAAATGCTCTGAAATTTCTGTGGTAGGTAGATGACATCATTCTAAGAAACTTTTGTTCTTGCACGCCAATTGTTTGAGGCCATCTACTATGTCAAAAGTGAGGTCCAAAATCTGCCAAAACAGCTTAAAAACGCATGTATTTGCAACTAGCATCTTCCTAGGGGTTAGAGCAAATATATATGATATATGAAGCAATAAGGCTCTAATCATGCTCTTAAACATCCTAAATAAACACTAGAATAACGGCATAAAATGCACGTTATCAGGCTGCTGCGACGGCTGCTCTCCTAGGTTAAGGAGCACCTCCAAGTTGTGGAGCCTCTCTCTCTCTCTCTAAAACGTGTAGGGGGGTTAGGCATGCACAGCAGAGGGCGTGGAGCTCTTATTTATAGAGTTTGGATGGGCCTTGAGGTGTGTAACCTAGCCCACTTATCAAAACGGCGTAGTTTTGATAAGTAACACTCGAAACTTTAAAATCTCTAACTTCCATCCACAATTTGGACTTGGGCCTTCAGGAACAAATGATCAGCATGGAAAAATGATTGGATTGGTCCAAAAATATCTCTGCACGTCAATTTGCACGTGATATGGTGAATTCACGTGCACCTCCAAATCAGCTCAAACTTCTCCCCAAGCTTCCTTGCATCCTGTAGAGGCCTGAGAGGCAAAAATAGGCTTGCACGTGAAATGGGTGAATTCACGTTCAGCTCCAAATGCTCTGAAATTTCTGTGGTAGGTAGAGGACATCATTCTAAGAAACGTTTGTTCTTGCACGCAAATTGTTTGAGGCCATCTACTATGTCAAAAGTGAGGTCCAAAATCTGCCAAAACAGCTTAAAAACGCATGTATTTGCAACTAGCATCTTCCTAGGGGTTAGAGCAAATATATATGATATATGAAGCAATAAGGCTCTAATCATGCTCTTAAACATCCTAAATAAACACTATAATAACGGCATAAAATGCACGTTATCAGGCTGCTGCGACGGCTGCTCCAAGTTGTGGAGCCTCTCTCTCTCTCTCTAAAACGTGTAGGGGGGTTAGGCATGCATAGCAGAGGGCGTGGAGCTCTTATTTATAGAGTTTGGATGGGCCTTGAGGTGTGTAACCTAGCCCACTTATCAAAACGGCGTAGTTTTGATAAGTAACACTCGAAACTTTAAAATCTCTAACTTCCATCCACAATTTGGACTTGGGCCTTCAGGAACAAATGATCAGCATGGAAAAACGATTGGATTGGTCCAAAAATATCTCTGCACGTCAATTTGCACGTGATATGGTGAATTCACGTGCACCTCCAAATCAGCTCAAACTTCTCCCCAAGCTTCCTTGCATCATGTAGAGGCCTGAGAGGCAAAAATAGGCTTGCACGTGAAATGGGTGAATTCACGTTCAGCTCCAAATGCTCTGAAATTTCTGTGGTAGGTAGATGACATCATTCTAAGAAACTTTTGTTCTAGCACGCCAATTGTTTGAGGCCATCTACTATGTCAAAAGTGAGGTACAAAATCTGCCAAAACAGCTTAAAAACGCATGTATTTGCAAATAGTATCTTCCTAGGGGTTAGAGCAAATATATATGATATATGAAGCAATAAGGCTCTAATCATGCTCTTAAACATCCTAAATAAACACTAGAATAACGGCATAAAATGCACGTTATCAAGGCTACTGCGACGGCTGCTCCAAGTTGTGGAGCCTCTCTCTCTCTCTCTAAAACGTGTAGGGGGGTTAGGCATGCATAGCAGAGGGCGTGGAGCTCTTATTTATAGAGTTTGGATGGGCCTTGAGGTGTGTAACCTAGCCCACTTATCAAAACGGCGTAGTTTTGATAAGTAACACTCGAAACTTTAAAATCTCTAACTTCCATCCACAATTTGGACTTGGGCCTTCAGGAACAAATGATCAGCATGGAAAAACGATTGGATTGGTCCAAAAATATCTCTGCACGTCAATTTGCACGTGATATGGTGAATTCACGTGCACCTCCAAATCAGCTCAAACTTCTCCCCAAGCTTCCTTGCATCCTGTAGAGGCCTGAGAGGCAAAAATAGGCTTGCACGTGAAATGGGTGAATTCACGTTCAGCTCCAAATGCTCTGAAATTTCTGTGGTAGGTAGATGACATCATTCTAAGAAACTTTTGTTCTAGCACGCCAATTGTTTGAGGCCATCTACTATGTCAAAAGTGAGGTACAAAATCTGCCAAAACAGCTTAAAAACGCATGTATTTGCAAATAGTATCTTCCTAGGGGTTAGAGCAAATATATATGATATATGAAGCAATAAGGCTCTAATCATGCTCTTAAACATCCTAAATAAACACTAGAATAACGGCATAAAATGCACGTTATCAGCCCCCTTGTTGTTTTGCTGTGTTTATGAATATTGGGTTTGGATGATTGAGTTTTGCATGTTTTATGAATCTGTTCTTAATCTCTATCTTTGGATGTACACCTTGGTATTTTTGGCCCTAGTCTAGGGCGGATTGAGATTCATAAGTTATTTGTAATTGGTGTGATCATTATCCTTTTGCAAGTATGATTTATTGGCTTTGCATGTTTGTGTGTTTAGATGACCATTCTGGCATACAACTCTTAAAAGGACCTCAATGACCATTTGTTGTCCTTGGCTTGTGTTTAGCATGTTTTCAATCAGACAACCCTAATACCATGAACTAGTACAGATAACATAGGGAGGTGAAATTGTGACCCTAGATGCTTTTAATCCTTGAATCTTAATCTTAAAATCAGTTTACTTTCTTTGTTTATTCAAAAAACCAAATAAAAATTAGATCTTTAGTTTAAAAAAGAAAACTTTTTGCCAAGACATTTTATAGAACAAGAGTAATTGGGTGCTTTGATTTGAGAACTAGAAAACTACGCTAATCCCTGTGGGTTCGGCCCCTTGCTTGCTGCTATTCTTTTAGGGCAAACTTAGGGAATTTATTATCTTGAAGAGAGATTTAACGACATTAGCTAGCTCTTTTAGAGAGGCTAAAAATCTTGTCTGTCAACTCCACGACAGTGAGGTACCCCTTACTACCCATTCGATCGACGAATGTGAATAACGAACGCATGGAGTCAAGCACTCTATTTAAAACGAATAAACCTATTTTTGATTCAATTACAAACCAAGAGGCTAGTATGTTTAGGTTTGCGTTGGTTATTTTTTTCATTTCGGACGCATTGAGTGGATCAATCAAATAACAAAGATTAATATTGACAAATGGATAAAAGGACACATGATTTACGTTGTTCGCTTCATGGTCATACTCCACGGCGAGGAGGTTCTTCTTACTTCACATCTAGTCAACACTTGTCAGTAACGAACGTTGGAAGCCAAATAGTATGAAAACGGATAAACCCCATTTTTCATTCAATCACAAACCAAATGGCTTGTACGTTTTGTTCATTTTTCATTCAATTACAAACCAATTACAAACCAAATGGCTTGCGTTGGTTACTTAGTTCATTTTTGATGCATTGAGTGGATCAATCAAATGACAAAGATGAATATCGATAAAGGATTACAAGGACCCATGATGTACGTGGTTGACTTTATAGGACATACTCCACAGCGGTGAAGTACCTCTTACAACGCATCTGTTCGACGCATGTGAATAACGAACGCTTGGAGTGCAGACTTTATTTGAAACGAATAAACCTATTTTTGATTGAATTACAAACCAAGAGGCTAGTATGTTTTGGTTTGCGTTGGTTATTTATTTCATTTCGGACGCATTGAGTGGATCAATCAAATAACAAAGATTAATACCGATAAATAAATAAAAGGACACATGATGTACGTTGTTCACGTCATGGTCATACTCCACGGCGGTGAGGTTTTCTTACTTTACATCTAGTCAATGTTTGTCAATAACGAACGTTCAAAGCCAAAGACTATTAAAATGGATAAACTCCATTTTTCATGCAATTACAAACCAAAAGGCTTGTACGTTTAGGTTTGCATTGGTTACTTAGTTCATTTCTGACGCATTGAGTGGATCAATCAAATAACAAAGATGAATATCGATAAAGGATTACAAGGACACATGATGTACGTGGTTGACTTTATAAGACATAATCCACAGCGGTGATTTGGAGCTGCACGTGAGTTCACCATATCACGTGCAAATTGACGTGCAGAGATATTTTTGGACCGATCCTATCATTTTTCATTTGTTCCTGAAGGCCCAAGTCCAAATTGTGGATGGAAGATAGAGATTTTAATGTTTCGAGTGTTACTTATCAAAACTACGCCGTTTTGATAAATGGGCTAGGGTACTGATAACGTGCATTTTATGCCGTTATTCTAGTGTTTATTTAGGATGTTTAAGAGCATGATTAGAACCTTATTGCCTCATATTTCATATATATTTGCTCTAACCCCTAGGAGGATGCTATTTGCAAATACATGCGTTTTTAAGCTGTTTTGGCAGATTTTGGACCTCACTTTTGACATAGTAGATGGCCTCAAACAATTTGCGTGCAAGAACAAAAGTTGCTTAGAATGATGGCCTCTACCTACCAGAGAAATATCAGAGCATTTGGAGCTAATTTGGAGTTGCACGTGAATTCACCCATATCACGTGCAAGCATATTTTTGCCTCTCAGGCCTCTACAGGATGCAAGGAAGCTTGGGGAGAAGTTTGAGCTGATTTGGAGGTGCACGTGAATTCACCATATCACCTGCAAATTGGCGTGTAGAGATATTTTTGGACCGATCCAATCGTTTTTCCATGCTGATCATTTGTTCCTGAAGGCCCAAGTCCAAATTGTGGATGGAAGATAGAGTTTTTAATGTTTCGATTGTTACTTATCAAAACTACGCCGTTTTGATAAGTGGGCTAGGTTACACACCTCAAGGCCCATCCAAACTCTATAAATAAGAGCTCCACGCCCTCTGCTATGCATGCCTAACCCCCCTACACGTTTTAGAGAGAGAGAGAGGCTCCACGTCTTGGAGGCTGTCCTTGACCTAGGAGAGCAGCCGTCGCAGCAGCTGGTCGCGGATTTTGGAGCCTGGATTTGAAGCTTTGCTGTGCGCGTGATCAAGAAGAAGATGTTGAGCTTTTCTGCTATGGTTTTGCTTGTAATCATGCGTGAGTAGTTCTTTTAATCTAGGGGAGCAATGTAGCCCCCTTGTTGTTTTGTTGTGTTTATGAATATTTGGGTTTGGATGATTGAGTTTTGCATGTTTTATGAATCTGTTCTTAAGTTCTATCTTTGGATGTACACCTTGATATTCTTAGCCCTAGTCCTGGGCGATTGAGATTCATAACTTATTTGTAATTGGTGTGATCATTATCCTTTTGCAAGTATGATTTATTGGCTTTGCATGTTTGTGTGTTTTGATGACCATTCTGGCATACAACTCTTAAAAGGACCTCAATGACCATTTGTTGTCCTTGGCTTATGTTTAGCATGTTTTCAATCAAACAACCCTAATACCATGAACCAGTAGAGATAACATAGGGAGGTGAAATTGTGACCCTAGATGCTTTTAATCCTTGATTCTTAATCCTAAAATCAGTTTATTTTCTTTGTTTATTCAGAAAACCAAATAAAAATTAGATCTTTAGTTTAAAAAAAGAAAACTTTTTGCCAAGACATTTTATAGAACAAGAGTAATTGGGTGATTTGATTTGAGAACTAGAGAACTAGGTTAATCCCTGTGGGTTCGACCCCTTTCTTGTCGCTATTCTTTTAGTGCAAACTTAGGGAATTTATTATTTTGAAGAGAGATTTAACGACATTAGCTAGCTCTTTTAGAGAGGCTAAAAATCTTGTCTGTCAAATTGGCGCCGTTCTTGGGGATTCAACGGTTAACTAGTTTTTAAAATCAACATTGAGTGAAATTGTTTGAATTCTGATCTTGGTGTTTATTTTGTCTTTTATTTTCTGTTATTTTGTGTTCTTTATTTGTTTATTTTGCATTGTTCGGAGCTGCTGGGTGTGTTCTTGTTGTTTTACAGGAACATACATCAAGGATTCCTAGTTGTGCATGCAAAGAGAGGAGGATATACAATTTACGCGGGAACCTGAAAGGTTGTTCAGAGCTCGGCGTAGAAGCGCTAGGGAAGCAAGACGTGAGGTGAAGAAGCATTGCAAGGCTTGGAGCAATCCGTAGGCGATCCGATGGCAGATCTCGGACCTGATGGTGGTGCACCGCAAGGAGGGGCCAATTACAATGGCCAATATCCAGAAGAAGAGGGTAATAGGTTTATGCCCAGAACCTTCTTAGATTATGCGAGGCCGATGATGTCAGACCATTATTCTGGGATTCGGCAGACAAGAGTCCAAGCGAATAGCTTCGAGCTGAAGCCGGCATTGATTAACATGGTGAGCAACAACGCGTTTGGAGGAACAGCCGTGGATGATCCACACCAAGATCTCGATGAGGTTCTACCAGGTGTGTGACACCATCAAGATCAACAATGTGTCGGAGGAGGCCATAAAGCTAAGGCTTTTCCCTTTCTCTTTAAGGGAAAGAGCTCTTGGCTGGTTCAACGATCTGCCAACAGGTTCAATCAATACTTGGGAGGAGATGCGGACCAAGTTCATGTCAAAGTACTTCCCTCCTTCCAAGGTGATCCAGCTCAGAGGAGAGATTAGCAGGTTCAGGCAAGATGAGATGGAGACTCTTCATGAAGCTTGGGAGCGTTTCAAAGACTTAGTGAGAAGATGCCCCGATCATGGAAGACCCCAGTGGATTCAAATTGAATCTTTCTACACAGGTCTTCAGTCCCATTCACAAGACAAGGTGAATGCAGCTGCTGGAGGATGCTTGATGAACCTAGAGCCTGATGCAGCAGCAGAGCTATTGGAGAGGCTGTCATTAGCTGATTGGCAGTGGTCTAATGTGCGTACTTCAAAGCCGAGGGAGAAGATAGCTTCAGGTTGAAAATTCTTCCAATGATGTGCAAGCACGATTCAAGCTTTAGTGAAAGGCATGGAAGTATTGGCTCTTAAAGTTGAAGGATCACAAGCTTTACCGGTAGTTGAGCAGGGCTGGAGTGGAGCTGAAGAAGCAAATTATGTTGGAGGAAAGGGCTTGTACCAAAACAGCAATTTTATCCTCAACAACAACAACAAGGGTACAACCAGGAATCAGCAGTCTCGGCCTTTTCGGAAAAATCAGAACCGAGGGGGAGATACCTCATTTCAAGACAAATATGTGCCTCCAGGGATGAAGCAAAATCCGTATGCTACGATAATTTCTTACGACCACCTCCCTGGATTCGCGCAATGGCAGCCTCGGCCTCTCAAGAAGAAAGGAGAACATATCAGCATGAGGATGAGACAGCTAGAAGAGAGGTGGGTGATCCGAAGGAAAGGGTAGATAGTATGGAGACTTCATTTAAGAGTATGGAGAAGTTACTTGTGAGCATGGCACGAATGCTAATCAAAGGGTGTCCACCAACACTTTTCCAAGTGACACTGAGGTGAACCCCAAGGAGAGTTGCAAGGCTATCACTCTAAGGAGCGGGAAGACACTAAATGAAGCTGAAGAGCCTAAGAAGAAGGCAATTCCAGAAGAACAAAGCAGACCCTTGGAAGCTGAAGACCAAGGAAAATCAGATAAAGCTGAAGAAAGAGTGCAAGAGAAGAAGGACAAGCAGCTGAGTCAAGACAGAATAGCTGAAGAACAGAAGCAAGAGCTCAGGCCTAGTATGCCATTTCCTCAGAGGCTGAGGAACCAGAGGGTTGAAGAAGAGTATGAGCGCTTCCTGAGTTTGTTCAAGAAGCTTGAGATTAACATTCCATTTGTGGAAGTTTTGGAGCAGATGCCTAGGTACAGAAAATACATCAAAGATTTTGTGACAAAGAAGAGGAAATATGGGGATCATGAGACGGTGGCAGTCACTAACGAGGTGAGCAGTGTTGTTCAACAGAGTTTGCTGATAACGTGCATTTTATACCGTTATTCTAGTGTTTATTTAGGATGTTTAAGAGCATGATTAGAGCCTTATTGCTTCATATATCATATATATTTGCTCTAACCCCTAGGAAGATACTATTTGCAAATACATGCGTTTTTAAGCTGTTTTGGCATATTTTGGACCTCACTTTTGACATAGTAGATGGCCTCAAACAATTTGCGTGCAAGAACAAAAGTTTCTTAGAATGATGTCAACTACCTACCACAGAAATTTCAGAGCATTTGGAGCTGAACGTGAATTCACCCAATTCACGTGCAAGCCTATTTTTGCCTCTCAGGCCTCTACATGATGCAAGGAAGCTTGGGGAGAAGTTTGAGCTGATTTGGAGGTGCACGTGAATTCACCATATCACGTGCAAATTGGCGTGCAGAGATATTTTTGGACCGATCCAATCGTTTTTCCATGCTGATCATTTGTTCCTGAAGGCCCAAGTCCAAATTGTGGATGGAAGATAGAGTTTTTAATGTTTCGAGTGTTACTTATCAAAACTACGCCGTTTTGATAAGTGGGCTAGGGTACACACCTCAAGGCCCATCCAAACTCTATAAATAAGAGCTCCACGCCCCTTGCTAAAATGCCTAACCCCCCCCCCCTACACGTTTTTAGAGAGAGAGAGAGGCTCCAAGTCTTGGAGGCTGTCCTTGACCTAGGAGAGCAGCCGTCGCAGCAGCCGTCGCGGATTTTGGAGCCTGGATTTGAAGCTTTGCTGTGCGCGTGATCAAGAAGAAGATGTTGAGCTTTCTCGCTTTGGTTTTGCTTGTAATCATGCGTGAGTAGTTCTTTTAATCTAGGGGAGCAATGTAGCCCCCTTGTTTCTTTGCTGTGTTTATGAATATTGGGTTTGGATGATTGAGTTTTGCATGTTTTATGAATCTGTTCTTAATTCTATCTTTGGATGTACACCTTGATATTCTTAGCCCTAGTCTGGGGCAGATTGAGATTCATAACTTATTTGTGATTGGTGTGATCATTATCCTTTTGCAAATATGATTTATTGGCTTTGCATGTTTGTGTGTTTAGATGACCATTCTGGCATACAACTCTTAAAAGGACCTCAATGACCATTTGTTGTCCTTGGCTTGTGTTTAGCATGTTTTCAATCGACAACCCTAATATCATGAACCAGTAGAGATAACATAGGGAGGTGAAATTGTGACCCTAGATGCTTTTAATCCTTGAAACTTAATCTTAAAATCAGTTTACTTTCTTTGTTTATTCAGAAAACCACATAAAAATTAGATCTTTAGTTTAAAAAAGAAAACTTTTTGCCAAGACATTTTATAGAACAATAGTAATTGGGTGTTTTGATTTGAAAACTAGAGAACTAGGTTAATCCCTGTGGGTTCGACCCCTTTCTTGCTGCTATTCTTTTAGTGCAAACTTAGGGAATTTATTATTTTGAAGAGAGATTTAACGACATTAGCTAGCTCTTTTAGAGAGGCAATCAACCCTTGTCTGTCAAATTGGCGCCGTTGCCGGGGATTCAACGGTTAACTAGTTTTTAAAATCAACATTGAGTGAAATTGTTTGAATTCTGATCTTGGTGTTTATTTTGTCTTTACTTTTCTGTTATTTTGTGTTCCTTATTTGTTTATTTTGCATTGTTCGGAGCTGCTGGGGTGTGTTCTTGTTGTTTTACAGGAACATACATCAAGGATTCCTAGTTGTGCATGCAAAGAGAGGAGGATATACAATTTACGCGGGAACCTGAAAGGTTGTTCAGAGCTCGTCGTAGAAGCGGCTAGGGAAGCAAGACGTGAGGCGGAAGAAGCATTGCAAGGCTTGGAGCAATCCGTAGGCGATCTGATGGCAGATCTCAGACCTGATGGTGGTGCACCGCAAGGAGGGGCCAATTACAATGGCCAATATCCAGAAGAAGAGGGTAATAGGTTTATGCCCAGAACCTTCTTAGATTATGCGAGGCCGATGATGTCAGACCACTATTCTGGGATTCGGCAGACAAGAGTCCAAGCGAATAGCTTCGAGCTGAAGCCGGCATTGATCAACATGGTGAGCAACAATGCGTTTGGAGGAACAGCCGTGGATGATCCACACCAGCATTTGATGAGGTTCTACCAGGTGTGTGACACCATCAAGATCAACAACGTGTCGGAGGAGGCCATAAAGCTAAGGCTTTTCCCTTTCTCTTTAAGGGAAAGAGCTCTTGGCTGGTTCAACGACCGCCAACAGGTTCAATCAACACTTGGGAGGAGATGCGGACCAAGTTCATGTCAAAGTATTTCCCTCCTTCCAAGGTGATCCAGCTTAGAGGAGAGATTAGCGAGTTCAGGCAAGATGAGATGGAGACTCTTCATGAAGCTTGGGAGCGTTTCAAAGACTTAGTGAGAAGATGCCCTGATCATGGAAGGCCCCAATGGATTCAAATTGAATCTTTCTACACAGGTCTTCAGTCCCATTCACAAGACAAGGTGAATGCAGCTGCTGGAGGATGCTTGATGAATCTAGAGCCTGACGCACAGCGAGCTCTTGGAGAGGTTGTCATTAGCTGATTGGCCGTGGTCTAATGTGCGTACTTCAAAGCCAAGGGAGAAGATAGCTTCAGTTGAAAATTCTTCCAATGATGTGCAAGCACAGATTCAAGCTTTAGTGAAAGGCATGGAAGTATTGGCTCTTAAAGTTGAAGGATCACAAGCTTTACCGGTAGTTGAGCGGGGCTGGAGTGGAGTCAAGAAGCAAATTATGTTGGAGGAAAGGGCTTGTACAGAAACAGCAATTTTATCCTCAACAACAACAACTAGGGTACAAACCAGAATCAAGAGCAATCTCAACCATTTCAGAGAACTCGGAACCGAGGGGGAGATACCTCATTTCAAGACAAATATGTGCCTCCAGGGATGAAGCAAAATCCGTATGCTACGGATAATTATTTACACCCACCTCCAGGATTCGAGCAGAAATGGCCTCGGCCTCAACGCAAGAAAGAGGAAGGGTATATCGAATGTGGATGAGCCAACCAAAAGAGAGGATAATTTGGAGGAAAGGGTAGTCACCCTGGAATCTTCAATTCAGAATATGGAGACTTCATTTAAAAGTATGGAGAAGTTACTTGTGAGCATGGCACAGAATGCTAATCAAAGGGTGTCCACCAACACTTTTCCAAGTGACACCGAGGTGAACCCCAAGGAGAGTTGCAAGGCTATCACTCTAAGGAGCGGGAAGACACCGAATGAAGCTGAGGCGCCTAAGAAGAAGGCAAATCCGGAAGAACAGAGAAGTCCCTTGGAAGTGATGACCAAGGAAAATCAGATAAAGTCAAGAAAGAATGCAAGAGAAGAAGGACAAGCAACTTAGTCAAGACAGAATAGCTGAAGAACAGAAGCAAGAGCTCAGGCCTAGTATGCCATTTCCTCAGAGGCCGAGGAACCAGAGGGTTGAAGAAGAGTATGAGCGCTTCCCGAGTTTGTTCAAGAAGCTTGAGATTAACATTCCATTTGTGGAAGTTTTGGAGCAGATGCCTAGGTACGTAAAATACATCAAAGATTTTGTGACAAAGAAGAGGAAATATGGGGATCATGAGACGGTGGCAGTCACTAACGAGGTGAGCAGTGTTGTTCAACAAAGTTTGCCCATCAAGCATAAAGATCCAGGCAGCTTTAATCTCCCTTGTGTGATTGGCAATGCACCGCAACGAAGAGGCCCTATGTGATTTAGGGGCCAGCATCAATTTGATTTCCTTTGCTTTGTACAAGCGGCTTGGGCTTAAGGGCATGAAGCCCACTTCCATATCATTGCGGTTCAAGACCGGTCCACTTTGGAAGGCCTGAAGGAATCATTGAAGATGTGCTAGTTAAAGTGGGCTCCTTCATATTTCCAGAGATTTTGTTGTTTTGGAGATGGAAGAAGATAGAGGAGTTCGGCTACTCCTTGGAAGACCGTTTCTCGAACGGGTTGTGCATTGATTGATGTTGCTCAAGGGCAGCTAACTCGAGAATTAATGAGGAAACCTTAGTCTTCCACATGGGGAAGGCTCTGCAAGGTCAAGAGGAGGAGGATTGCCTTTGGATTGAAGACCTTGAGGAATTGGTGGAAGATTACTTGGCGTAAGAAATTACCACCACCAATGATGGAGCCCTTCACCTTATAGAAGCTCAACAAGATGAAGAGATGTACTTGACAACTGAGGAAAATGAGCAAATTACAAACTCTTTGGAGCAAGCCGAGGAGGAGAAAGAAGATGACATGCCTCCAGCTCCAGAATCGAAGGAGCTGCCTGGACACCTAAGGTATGAATTTCTAGACTCTACAAATCAATTCCCCGTTATTGTTGCTTCTAATTTGAATGATGTGGAGTGTACTCAATTGTTAGAAGTCCTTAGGAAACACAAAAAGGCCCTAGGATGGAACATTGAAGACATTAGGGGTATTAGTCCAGGGATTTGCATGCATAAGATTTTAATGAATGATGATTTTAAACCCACTCGCCGAAAGACAAAGAAGATTAAACCCTGCTATGAAAGAAGTTGTTAGAAAAGAAATTTTAAAATGGAAAAATGCGGGTATAATTTATGCTATTTCGATAGTGAGTGGGTGAGTCCATTGCATGTTGTGCCCAAGAAAGGGGGCATGACCGTGATTAAGAATGAGAAAAATGAATTGATCCCATCTCGCACCGTGACGGGATGGAGAGTGTGTGTTGACTATAGGAAGCTGAACAAGGCCACTAGGAAGGATCATTTTCCTCTTCCTTTCATTGACCAAATGTTGGATAGGTTAGCCGGCTATAGTCACTATCGCTTTTTAGATGGCTATTCCGGGTATAATCAGATCATGGTTAAGCCCGAGGATCAAGAAAAGACCACCTTCACGTGCCCTTTTGGCACATTTGCATTTAGGAGAATGCCATTTGGGCTTTGTAATGCCCCCGCCACCTTTCAAAGGTGTATGATGGCTATTTTTCAGGGTTTGGTTGAGGAGATCATGGAGGTCTTCATGGATGACTTCTCGGTGTTTGGTTCCTCCTACCAACAGGCTTGAAAAATCTAGATGTGGTCTTAGAGAGATGTGAGGAGAAGGAACTAGTCCTAAATTGGGAGAAATGCCATTTCATGGTAACAGAGGGGATAGTTTTAGGGCACAAGGTGTCTGCACATGGTTTGGAGGTAGACAAGGCAAAAATCTCCACTATTGAGACTCGCCACCTCCAACCAATGGAAAAGGAGTGAGAAGTTTCCTTGGCCATGCTGGCTTTTTATAGGAGATTTATTAAGGACTTCTCAAAAATTGCAAAACCCATGAGTAGGTTGTTAGAAAAAGACACTAGCTTTGAGTTTAATGCAGATTGCTTAGAAGCTTTCAACATCCTAAAGGGTAAGTTAGTCATCGCACCTGTTATAGTTACACCCGACTGGGCTCAACCTTTTGAGCTAATGTGCGATGCGAGTGATTATGCCTTGTGGGGGTAGTCTTAGGGCAAAGGCGAGAAAAGGTGTTTAGGGTCATTTACTATGCTAGTAAGACCTTAGATGATGCTCAACGTAACTATACCACCACCGAGAAAGAGTTGCTAGCTGTGGTTTATGGTCGCAACAAGTTTAGACCCTACCTTTTGGGGTCTAAAGTCATTGTTTACACCGATCATGCCGCGCTGAAATATTTGTTTGCTAAAAAAGAAGCTAAGCCACGCTTGATTAGATGGGTTCTCCTCTTACAGGAATTTGACCTTGAAATTAGAGACACAAAGGGAGCCCTTAATTTCGTGGCTGATCACCTTTCCCGTGTGGAGAATGCACCTAAGTCTCTACCCATTGTAGATGACTTTCCTGATGAGAAGTTGTTTGAGGTGCATCATCTTCCTTGGTTTGCTGACATAGCAAATTATTTAGCCACTGGGTTCATACCCAAGCAGTTAGACTATCACCAGAGAAAGAAATTGGTAGTGGATGCTAGGAAATACATTTGGGAAGACCCAATTCTTTATAGGAGGTGTCCAGACCAAATCATAAGAAAGTGTGTCCTTGAGGAGGAGGTAGATGACATAATACATCATTGTCATGCATCACATTATGGGGGCCACTTTGGGGTGCAAGAGAACCGTGGCTAAGATCATGCGGTGTGGCTTTTATTGGCCTCACATGGTGAAAGACACCTATGTCTACATCAAAAAGTGTGATAGATGTCAAAGGGTAGGTGGTTTGTCTAGGAAAAATGAGATGCCCTTAACTGGAATCCTTCCAGTTGAAATTTTTGACATTTGGGGCATTGACTTCATGGGGCCATTCCCCAATTCTGATGGGTTTTCATACATTTTGCTTGCTGTGGATTATGTGTCTAAGTGGGTAGAAGCTATTCCTACTAGAGTGAATGATGCTAGGGTTGTGACTCACTTCCTTACTAGGAACATCTTTAGCCGTTTTGGGACACCAAGGGCTATAATCAGTGATGAGGGTAGTCATTTTCGCAACAAATTGTTTGATAAATTGTTGAACAAGTATGGTGTCACTCATAGGAAGTCTTTAGCTTACCACCCACAAGCTAATGGACAAGCAGAAGTGTCCAACAGGGAGATTAAGGCCATTTTAGAGAAAACTGTTGGAGTCAATAGGAAAGATTGGTCTCAAAGGCTTGATGAAGCCTTATGGGCATATAGGACAGCTTACAAAACTCCCATTGGGATGTCACCTTACCGTATTCTATATGGTAAGGCATGTCACTTGCCTGTGGAACTAGAACACAAGGCTCATTGGGCCTTGAAGAAGTTAAATTTCAACCCACAAGAGATCAAGGAGCTTAGGATGACTCAATTAATTGAGTTAGATGAGCTTAGGTTGGATGCCTATGATAGTGCTAAATTTTACAAAGAAAGAACTAAGAAATGGCATGATAGGCAACTCAACAATGAACCTTTAACCTTAGGGCAGAAAGTTCTTCTATTTAACACAAGGTTGAGGTTATTTCCTGGCAAATTAAGGTCCAAGTGGATGGGACCTTTTGTGATAATTGATAAGAAGCCATATGGGAGCTTTGAGCTCCAAGTTTGTAGATGGCAAGAAATTTTGGGTGAATGGCAATAGGCTGAAACCTTACTTTGATTCAACTCAGAGGGAGATAGTTGATTCCCTCTCTTTCACCATTGCATGATCATCACCGAAAGTCTAGCTACATACTTTAAATAAAGCGCTGGTTGGGAGGCAACCCAATGTTTATTCTTGTGTTTTATTTTATGTTATTTTCTCTTATTTGTTTTCTTCAATAAATTTGTTTGCAAGCTAACCATTGTGCAGGAGACTTTGTTCCTTTCTTAGCTAACCATGTGCAGGATGAGCAAATTTTTGGGTCCTGAACTTGTGGAATTGTTTTTAAAGTCAAAGTCAAGGAGGAAGGAGCAAGTGAAGCCCAAAAGTGCTTGAAGATGGGCTCAAACAATTCACGTGCAAGACTTAAAGATGGTCCATAATGCATAAGCAACTCGGTGGAGAAATTTGGGCCGGTTTGGGCCCGAACGTGAATTTGCACGTGAATTGCCCAATTCACGTGCACCTCCTTTTGAACCGTAACTCTCTGGAATGGTAGATGAGGACCATGTGATTCACGTTTACTCTTGCACGTGAATTTCTATCCGTCATATGGAGGCCCAAAAAGGCAAAATACCGATTTTAGCCCTCCTAGAAGCTTCCTACAATTCACGTGCGAAGGAAGTATTGCTTGCCGCTGGTGGGGACCTACCACCAAAGTTTGGGACGATTCGACTCGCACGCCAATTCAGCCAATTCACGTGCAGAGGGTATTTTGGTCATAACACTCGAAAAGTTAGGGGCATGTGTATCACGCCAATTGGAGCCTCTTTCCTTCGCACGCTATATAAAGGGAGGCCATCTTCAAAGGCTTCCACACCAAAATCACTCCGATTTGAGTATTAGAGAAGCTCTGCCCTTTTGCTCTCTTGCTCTTCGGTTTTCTGCTCTTGTTCTTATTTTCTCATTCCAAAGATGGTGCGCACAAGGAGGACCGGCCAGGAGGAGGTGCACTCACCTAGTGCCGATAGCCAACCTGAGGAGGAGATACTCTTGGGGCATGCTCGGACATGCAGGCTTTGGAGGCTTCGAGAGCCGGGTGGGCTAGAGAGGTGGTCGTTAAAATTCAAACTCGGGATTACAAAGGTTAGTATCTGCCCAGCCCAGCTATTTCCTATTCTCGCCTTACAAGACTTCTATGCATCTGCTCTGGGAATGAGGATGAACCGATAGGGGTTGTGCAAGGGGTTTATGTCGAATAACCCCCGATATTATTAGAAATTGCTTTAACCTCCCTGAACCCAGTAGTAGCTTCCCCTCGCCTAAGCCTAGGAGAATTTGGTACCGCATGTAACTATGCTAGAAAATTTCAAAGTCGAAGGCGTATACCAAGAATGGTTTTGTTGGAAAATTTAGATGCCTAGCTTACCTGGTAGGGAAATGCTTATTGATTCAGACAGTGGGCTAGATAGTGTGCCTAAGCCACACCTGGAGTTCATGTATAGCATTGATCACATGCTAAATGTGGATTGGGCCACTACCATTTTTAATTGGTGGAAGAAAAACTCATCCAAGCAGATAAATGGCAGAATTTTGTGTGTGATATTTCAAAGCATGCCTGCTTTGCAATTTTCCTCCATAGAGAGCATTACTTTTCCTTCTCACCTGGGTGTTAAGAGTATTGCAAGCTGAAGGAGGTTTGGGGGTCAGACACCAGAGGTCATTGGGCAACCAATGTTCCTCCTCCATCACAACCCGCTAGGCACAGTGTTCATGTGGAGCGATCCACAGACTTTGCAAGGGAGACCTCTCCTCATTTGGATCAAAGGAAGCAGACTCTATATGGACTCACCGCCATGTACATGCAGCTCAATGTACACAAAGAAGACATTTTCAATTTCTTTCAAGGCATTAGTGGGCAGGTGGTGAGCGAAGTGGAGGTCATCAATTGGGCGATCACTAATGGGCACATCACTAATGCCCAATTTGAAGAATTAATGGCACTCATCTCTCGGAGACCAACAAGCTACTTCACAACCTAGAGCATGGGAGGCCCCCTGAAGCTCCTCCTGCCGCATCTATCGAAGCTTGGAGGGAAGAAACACAGCAGCTCGGGGAGGCCAATGCCAGAACCCGGCGCGAGGTGGAAGCCCTGAGGAAGGACAACAAAGAAGTCAAAGGCCTCCTAGGCAAAATCTGGAAGGCTTTGAGCAAGAGGAAAGCATCAAAACGTTCTCCTATAGTGGAGATATCTGATGAAGAACCCTCTCCATCCCCCTGAAGATGCTTATCCAGCCCAGGACAGATCCACCTCAACAAGAACCTTCACTCGGCCATCCCATTATCATCCAGGAGGAGGCGGCGCCAAGAACAGGGTATTCACCCTTCCAACCTCAAGAGGAGGCAGAGCCAGCCAGCAGGGTATTCACCCTTCCGGCCTTTTACGGATCCCGCATATTCTCAGGCCCTGGTGCCTGCTATACTTCCAGGATCTTGGGGTGCATACATGCCTGCTCGAACCTGAAGATCTACTTGGCCCTCCTGTTCATTTAATCATTAATCCAGCTTTATCATCGAAGAGAGCCAAGCAACATTTGAAGAATTCATCAATTCCACAGGTCATAGGGCTCGATTTATACGGGATAATGATATCTTCACTCCTTTTAGCTTGAAGAGGATCTCAGAGAATGAATATCTCTATGCCGACGAGATAGACCTCTTCTGAGACCATGCGGTATGTAGTGGAGGCCGAGCCTCATAATTACCCCTTAGCTTGGGTACACTTCCATCATGCTGTGTGAGCTTTTCAATCAACCCTTGTCCGAAGAGGTGTGGCGCCAACGCATTAATGGAGAGAATGAAGGGCACCGCCCTTGGCATGGTATGCATGAGGTGCTGATTCCGGTGCACATTGACCGCCACTATGTACTTGTCCGTGTGAATCTGGATGTAGGCCATGCCGTGCTATATGATCCAAGCCAAGGCGAAGGGTTTGCTAGACGGAAAAGACAGTTAGTGCATGGGTTCATCAAACGCATGAAAGTGGCCATGATCAAAGAAGGCTTGTTGGCGGACAAGCTCCCTCTTATTCACTACAATGAAATGCAAATTCCCCAACGCCGACCAATTCAGTGTGGGATCTTTGTTTGCTACTACATGATGGGTATTCTGCAAGGGAAGGAAAATTGGGAAGTGCGCGGCGAGACGTCGGCTGACTTTGTGGCTCAGGTGCGATGAATGGTGGCCAATGTCATCTACTATTACAGTGTGCCAAACCAGGGGTAAGTGTTTTTCCTACTCCCTATTTTATGCCATGAGGACATAGCATATTTTAAGTGTGGTGTATAGGGAGTTACTTGAGCCACTTGCTTGTCTTTTATATTGTGATTGCATGTTTTATTTAAAAAAAAAAAAAAAAACAAAAACAAAAAACCAAAACAAACACTGTTTTTAGTTGCATGACTGTTTGAGTTGTTTGCTTGAATGATTTGCTTGTGGAGACATGGATATTAAGTATGCAATTTTGGCTTAAAATTTAATTTTTATGCCACATTAGTATCATGTTGTGATAAGGGTGTTAAAGTAGTTAAAATGTGCTCTGAATTGGTTTAATCATGTCTTTATCTTTTGAATGATATCACCATGTTTTTGGAGCTGAGTTTTGAATATTAGCTGAGCATGAAATGCTATGATAGACCTAAGTAACCCTTAAAGTTGAGTGAAAAAGAAATGAAAAATGAGAACAGCTTCTTTTAGCCCTTGAGTGACATTTAGGGTATGGGTAATAGTTTGATTTGCTACTCATCTTGCATTCAACATTGGTTATTTAATGGTAGGAGTCAAGTAAGCATGTGATTACTTATTAGTGCTCAGTGTTTGGTGTGTGGAGTTAGGATGCAAGACCTCTAAGTCATTGTGACTGTCTTTGCATTCTTTTCTTTATTTTGTGATATTATTGGAAAAGGCTGTGATATAGAATGTGAAAAAGCCATCACTTAATTGGGAAATAGGATGTGAGACATCAATGAATTTCTGTCTCTCCTTATGTAGCAAAATGGCAAGGGGCATGCATTAGAAAAATCAGTCTTATTTATGTGTTATGTGAGTAAAAAAAAAAGAGTGAATAATCCATCAAGGGAGAGCATAAAATGCAACCTTGTAAGATTATTACTAAAAAAAAAAAAAAAAAAAAAAAAAAAAAAAGAAAGAAAAAGAAAGATTCAGAATAAAAGCCACACTGGCTTGATGTTTATGTGTGATTATTTATGTGAAGCCACATTGGCTGAATTATGTTTTGTTTTGAGAGTGTTGAACTCAATTCTTTAGCTCATGGTTTTGTTTTATCAGTTATTAGAATAGAGTGTGAGTTTATTGAGTTTAGATTAGAGTGTGAGTTCAAATAAAGTAGAATAGAGGGTGTGTTTTCTTTGATGAGCACAATAGGGAACTCTCATGATTGCTTGGCAAGTACTTAATTAATAGCTGATGGCTAGTGTAGAGATAGAGTTTTCCATCCATTGTTCATTGATAGGTATTTGGGCTTGAGAATTATTATATTTGAGTGAGGCTGCTTATCCTTGGTAAAAACTTAAAGGGAAACTAGGTGCTATTTTATCATGGATTGCTTGCTCATATCTGAAATTTAAGTGGTGATATTGCATGGTTGTTGGACTAGGGATATGGACATGAATGAACTAAGCTATGACTCATTTTGATGCTTAAATTCCCATTTCATCATGATAGAGTTGCATGCTTAGGAAACCATGATTCTCCTTGATTGTTATTTTATTTTTCTTCCGTTTGACTGCGTGTTTATTTTATTTTTGCACGCTTGTATGTTTTTGCTTGAGGACAAGCAATGGTTCAAGTGTGGTGTATTTGATAACGTGCATTTTATGCCGTTATTCTAGTGTTTATTTAGGATGTTTAAGAGCATGATTAGAGCCTTATTGCTTCATATATCATATATATTTGCTCTAACCCCTAGGAAGATACTATTTGCAAATACATGCGTTTTTAAGCTGTTTTGGCATATTTTGGACCTCACTTTTGACATAGTAGATGGCCTCAAACAATTTGCGTGCAAGAACAAAAGTTTCTTAGAATGATGTCAACTACCTACCACAGAAATTTCAGAGCATTTGGAGCTGAACGTGAATTCACCCAATTCACGTGCAAGCCTATTTTTGCCTCTCAGGCCTCTACATGATGCAAGGAAGCTTGGGGAGAAGTTTGAGCTGATTTGGAGGTGCACGTGAATTCACCATATCACGTGCAAATTGGCGTGCAGAGATATTTTTGGACCGATCCAATCGTTTTTCCATGCTGATCATTTGTTCCTGAAGGCCCAAGTCCAAATTGTGGATGGAAGATAGAGTTTTTAATGTTTCGAGTGTTACTTATCAAAACTACGCCGTTTTGATAAGTGGGCTAGGGTACACACCTCAAGGCCCATCCAAACTCTATAAATAAGAGCTCCACGCCCCTTGCTAAAATGCCTAACCCCCCCCCCCCCCTACACGTTTTTGAGAGAGAGAGAGGCTCCAAGTCTTGGAGGCTGTCCTTGACCTAGGAGAGCAGCCGTCCGCAGCGAGCCGTCGCGGATTTTGGAGCCTGGATTTGAAGCTTTGCTGTGCGCGTGATCAAGAAGAAGATGTTGAGCTTTTCTGCTTTGGTTTTGCTTGTAATCATGCGTGAGTAGTTCTTTTAATCTAGGGGAGCAATGTAGCCCCCTTGTTTCTTTGCTGTGTTTATGAATATTGGGTTTGGATGATTGAGTTTTGCATGTTTTATGAATCTGTTCTTAATTCTATCTTTGGATGTACACCTTGATATTCTTAGCCCTAGTCTGGGGCAGATTGAGATTCATAACTTATTTGTGATTGGTGTGATCATTATCCTTTTGCAAATATGATTTATTGGCTTTGCATGTTTGTGTGTTTAGATGACCATTCTGGCATACAACTCTTAAAAGGACCTCAATGACCATTTGTTGTCCTTGGCTTGTGTTTAGCATGTTTTCAATCAGACAACCCTAATATCATGAACCAGTAGAGATAACATAGGGAGGTGAAATTGTGACCCTAGATGCTTTTAATCCTTGAAACTTAATCTTAAAATCAGTTTACTTTCTTTGTTTATTCAGAAAACCACATAAAAATTAGATCTTTAGTTTAAAAAAGAAAACTTTTTGCCAAGACATTTTATAGAACAATAGTAATTGGGTGTTTTGATTTGAAAACTAGAGAACTAGGTTAATCCCTGTGGGTTCGACCCCTTTCTTGCTGCTATTCTTTTAGTGCAAACTTAGGGAATTTATTATTTTGAAGAGAGATTTAACGACATTAGCTAGCTCTTTTAGAGAGGCAATCAACCCTTGTCTGTCATTTGCCCATCAAGCATAAAGATCCGGGCAGCTTTAATCTCCCTTGTGTGATTGGCAATGCACCGCAGCAGCAGGCCCTATGTGATTTAGGGGCCAGCATCAATTTGATTTCCTTCGCTTTGTATAAACAGCTTAGGCTTAAGGGCATGAAGCCCACTTCCATATCATTGCAGTTCGCAGACCGGTCCACTGGAAGGCCTGAAGGAATCATTGAAGATGTGCTAGTTAAAGTGGACTCCTTCATATTTCCAGCGGATTTTGTTGTTTTGGAGATGGAAGAAGATAGAGGAGTTCAGCTACTCCTTGGAAGACCGTTTCTCAGAACGGGTTGTGCATTGATTGATGTTGCTCAAGGGCAGCTAACTCTGAGAATTAATGAGGAGACCTTAGTCTTCCACATGGGGAAGGCTTTGCAAGGTCAAGAGGAGGAGGATTGCCTTTGGGTTGAAGACCTTGAGGAATTGGTGGAAGATTACTTGGCGTAAGAAATTACCACCACCAATGATGAAGCCCTTCACTTATAGAAGCTCAACAAGATGAAGAGATGTACTTGACAATTGAGGAAAATGAGCAAATTACAAACTCTTTGGAGCAAGCCGAGGAGGAAAAAGAAGATGACATGCCTCCAGCTCCAGAACCGAAGGAGCTGCCTGGACACCTAAGGTATGAATTTCTAGACTCTACAAATCAATTCCCTGTTATTGTTGCTTCTAATTTGAATGATGTGGAGTGTACTCAATTGTTAGAAGTCCTTAGGAAACACAAAAAGGCCCTAGGATGGAACATTGAAGACATTAGGGGTATTAGTCCAGGGATTTGCATGCATAAGATTTTAATGAATGATGATTTTAAACCCACTCTTTGAAAGACAAAGAAGATTAAACCTCGCTATGAAAGAAGTTGTTAGAAAAGAAATTTTAAAATGGAAAAATGCGGGTATAATTTATGCTATTTCGATAGTGAGTGGGTGAGTCCATTGCATGTTGTGCCCAAGAAAGGGGGCATGACTCGTGATTAAGAATGAGAAAAATGAATTGATCCCATCTCGCACCGTGATGGGGTGGAGAGTGTGTGTTGACTATAGGAAGCTGAACAAGGCCACTAGGAAGGATCATTTTCCTCTTCCTTTCATTGACCAAATGTTGGATAGGTTAGCTGGCTATAGTCACTATTGCTTTTTAGATGGATATTCCGGGTATAATCAGATCATGGTTAAGCCCGAGGACCAAGAAAAGACCACCTTCACGTGCCCTTTTGGCACTTTTGCATTTAGGAGAATGCCATTTGGGCTTTGTAATGCCCCCGCCACCTTTCAAAGGTGTATGATGGCTATTTTTCAGGGTTTGGTTGAGGAGATCATGGAGGTCTTCATGGATGACTTCTCGGTGTTTGGTTCCTCTTACCAACAATGCTTGAAAAATCTAGATGTGGTCTTAGAGAGATGTGAGGAGAAGGAACTAGTCCTAAATTGGGAGAAATGCCATTTCATGGTAACGAGAGGGGATAGTTCTAGGGCACAAGGTGTCTGCACATGGTTTGGAGGTAGACAAGGCAAAAATCTCCACTATTGAGACTCGCCACCTCCAACTAATGAAAAAGGAGTGAGAAGTTTCCTTGGCCATGCCTGGCTTTTATAGGAGATTTATTAAGGACTTCTCAAAAATTGCAAAACCCATGAGTAGGTTGTTAGAAAAAGACACTAGCTTTGAGTTTAATGAAGATTGCTTAGAAGCTTTTAACATCCTCAAGGGTAAGTTAGTCACCGCACCTGTTATAGTCACACCCGACTGGGCTCAACCTTTTGAGCTAATGTGCGATGCGAGTGATTACTGTTGTGGGGGTAGTCTTAGGGCAAAGGCGAGAAAAGGTATTTAGGGTCATTTACTATGCTAGTAAGACCTTAGATGATGCTCAACGTAACTATACCACCACCGAGAAAGAGTTGCTAGCCGTGGTTTATGGTCGCAACAAGTTTAGACCCTACCTTTTGGGGTCTAAAGTCGTTGTTTATACCGATCATGCCGCATTGAAATATTTGTTTGCGAAAAAAGAAGCTAAGCCACGCTTGATTAGATGGGTTCTCCTCTTACAGGAATTTGACCTTGAAATTAGAGACACAAAGGGAGCCCTAAATTCGTGGCTGATCGGCTCTCCCGTGTGGAGAATGCACCTAAGTCTCTACCCATTGTAGATGACTTTCCTGATGAGAAGTTGTTTGAGGTGCATCATCTTCCTTAGTTTGCCGACATAGCAAATTATTTAGCCACCGGGTTCATACCCAAACAGTTAGACTATCACCAGAGAAAGAAATTGGTAGTGGATGCTAGGAAATACATTTGGGAAGACCCAATTCTTTATAGGAGGTGTCCAGGACCAAATCATTAGAAAGTGTGTCCTTGAGGAAGAAGTAGATGACATAATACATCATTGTCATGCATCACATTATGGGGGCCACTTTGGGGTGCAAAGAACGTGGCTAAGATCATGCGGTGTGGCTTTTATTGGCCTCACATGGTGAAAGACACCTATGTCTACATCAAAAAGTGTGATAGATGTCAAAGGGTAGGTGGTTTGTCTAGGAAAAATGAGATGCCCTTAACTTGGAATCCTTCCAGTTGAAATTTTTGGCATTTGGGGCATTGACTTCATGGGGCCATTCCCCAATTCGATGGGTTTTCATACATTTTGCTTGTTGTGGATTATGTGTCTAAGTGGGTAGAAGCTATTCCTACTAGAGTGAATGATGCTAGGGTTGTGACTCATTTCCTTACTAGGAACATCTTTAGCCGTTTTGGGACACCAAGGGCTATAATCAGTGATGAGGGTAGTCATTTCTGCAACAAATTGTTTGATAAATTATTGAACAAGTATGGTGTCACTCATAGGAAGTCTTTAGCTTACCACCCACAAGCTAATGGACAAGCGAAGTGTCCAACAGGGAGATTAAGGCCATTTTAGAGAAAACTATTGGAGCCAATAGGAAAGATTGGTCTCAAAGGCTTGATGAAGCCTTATGGGCATATAGGACAGCTTACAAAACTCCCATTGGGATGTCACCTTACCGTATTCTATATGGTAAGGCATGTCACTTGCCTGTGGAACTAGAACACAAGGCTCATTGGGCCTTGAAGAAGTTAAATTTCAACCCACAAGAGATCAAGGAGCTTAGGATGACTCAATTAATTGAGTTAGATGAGCTTAGGTTGGATGCCTATGATAGTGCTAAATTTTACAAAGAAAGAACTAAGAAATGGCATGATAGGCAACTCAACAATGAACCTTTAACCTTAGGACAGAAAGTTCTTCTATTTAACACAAGGTTGAGGTTATTTCCTGGCAAATTAAGGTCCAAGTGGATGGGACCTTTTGTAATAGTTGATAAGAAGCCATATGGGAGCTTTGAGCTCCAAGTTGTAGATGGCAAGAAATTTTGGGTGAATGGCAATAGGTGAAACCTTACTTTGATTCAACTCGAGAGGGAGATAGTTGATTCCCTCTCTTTCACCATTGCATGATCATCACCGAAAGTCTAGCTACAGACTTTAAATAAAGCCAGGTTGGGAGGCAACCCAATGTTTATTGTTGTGTTTTATTTTATGTTATTTTCTCTTATTTGTTTTCTTCAATAAATTTGTTTGCAAGCTAACCATTGTGCAGGAGACTTTGTTCCTTTCTTAGCTAACCATGTGCAGGATGAGCAAATTATTGGGTCCTGAACTTGTGGAATTATTTTTAAAGTCAAAGTCAAGGAGCAAGGAGCAAGTGAAGCCCAAAAGTGCTTGAAGATGGGCTCCAACAATTCACGTGCAAGACTTAAAGATGGTCCATAATGCATAAGCAACTCAGTGGAGAAATTTGGGCCAGTTTGGGCCTGAACGTGAATTTGCACGTGAATTGCCCAATTCACGTGCAACTCCTTGTGAGCTGTAACTTTCTAGAATGGTAGATGAAGACCATGTGATTCACGTTTACTCTTGCACGTGATTTTCTATCTGTCATATGGAGGCCCAAAAATGCAAAATACTGATTTTAGCCCTCCTAGAAGCTTCCCACAATTCACGTGCAGAAGGAAGTATTGCTTGCCAGCTCAGTGGGGACCCACCACCAAAGTTTGGGACGATTCTGACCTGCACGCCAATTCATCCAATTCATGTGCAGAGGGTATTTTGGTCAGAACACTCTGAAAAGTAAGGGGCACGTGTATCACGCCAATTGGAGCATCTTTCCTTCTGCACGCTATATAAAGGGAGGCCATCTTCAAAGGCTTCCACACCAAAATCACTTCAGATCTGAGTATTAGAGAAACTCTGCCCTTTTGCTCTCTTGCTCTTGAGTTTTCTGCTCTTTGTTCTTATTTTCTCATTCCAAAGATGGTGCGCACAAGGAGGACTGGCCAGGAGGAGGTGCACTCACCTAGTGCTGATAGCCAAACTGAGGAGGAGATACTCTTGGGGCATGCTCTTGACATGCAGGCTTTGGAGGCTTCGAGAGCCGGGCTGGGCTAGAGAGGTGGCCGTTAAAATTCAAACTCGGGATTACAAAGGTTAGTATCGCCCGGCTAGCTATTTCCTATTCTTGCCTTACAAGACTTCTATGCATCTGTCTCTGGGAATGAGGATGAACTGATAGGGGTTGTGCAAGGGGTTTATGTCAGAATAACCCCTGATATTATTAGAAATTGCTTTAACCTCCCTGAACCCAGTAATAGTTTCCCTCAGCTAAGCCTAGGAGAATTTGGTACTGCATGTAACTATGCTAGAAAATTTCAAAGTCGGAGGCAGTATACCAAGAATGGTTTTGTTGGAAAATTTAGATGCCTAGCTTACCTAGTAGGGAAATGCCTATTGATTCAGACCAGTGGGCTAGATAACTAGAGAACAAGAGTAATTGGGTGATTTGATTTGAGAACTAGAGAACTAGGTTAATCCCTGTGGGTTCGACCCCTTTCTTGCTGCTATTATTTTAGTGCAAATTTAGGGAATTTATTATCTTGAAGAGAGATTTAACGACATTAGCTAGCTCTTTTAGAGAGGCTAAAAATCTTGTCTGTCAGTACTTGTCCGTGTGAATCTGGATGTAGGTCATGCTGTGCTATATGATCCAAGCCAAGGCGAAGGGTTTGCTAGACGGAAAAGACAGTTAGTACATGGGTTCATCAAACGCATGAAAGTAGCAATGATCAAAGAAGGCTTGTTGGCGGACAAGCTCCCTCTTATTCACTACAATGAAATGCAAATTCCCCAACAGCCTGACCAATTCAGCTGTGGGATCTTTGTTTGCTACTACATGATGGGTATTCTGCAAGGGAAGGAAAATTGGGAAGTGCGCGGCGAGACGTCGGCTGACTTTGTGGCTCAGGTGCGACGAATGGTGGCCAATGTCATCTACTATTACAGTGTGCCAAACCAAGGGTAAGTGTTTTCCTACTCCTTCTTTTATGCCATGCGGACATAGCATATTTTAAGTGTGGTGTATGGGGAGTGACTTGAGCCACTTGCTTGTCTTTTATGTTGTGATTGCATGTTTTATTTAAAAAAAAACAAAAAAAACAAAAAAAACAAAAACACTGTTTTTATTTGCATGATTGTTTGAATTGTTTGATTGAATGATTTGTTTGTGGAGACATGGATATTAAGTATGCAATTTTGGCTTAAAATTTTAATTTTTATGCCACATTAGTATCATGTTGTGATAAGGGTATTAAAGTAGTTAAAATGTGCTTTGGAATTGGTTTAATCATGTCTATATCTCTTGAATGATATCACCATGTTTTTGGAGCTGAGTTTTGAATATTAGCTGAGCATGAAATGCTATGATAGACCTAAGTAACCCTTAAAGTTGAGTGAAAAAGAAATGCAAAATGAGAACAGCTTCTTTTAGCCTTTGAGTGCCATTTAAAGGGTATGGGTAATAGTTTAATTGCTACTCTTCTTGCATTCAACATTGGGTATTTAATGGTAGGAGTCAAGTAAGCATGTGATTACTTATTAGTGCTCAGTGTTTGGTGTGTTTAGTTAGGATGCAAGACCTCTAAGTCATTGTGATTGTCTTTGCATTCTTTTCTTTATTGTGTGATATTATTGGAAAAGGCTGTGATGCACATTGTGGAAAAAGCCCATCACATTTTGAAAAGGGGTATGCATTAGAAAAATTCAGTCTTATTTATGTGTTATGTGAGTAAAAAAAAAAGAGTGAATAATCCATCAAGGGAGAGCATAAAATGCAACCTTGTAAGATTATTACTAAAAAAAAAGAAAAAAAAAAGAAAGAAAAAGAAAGATTCAGAAAAAAAGCCACACTGGCTTGATGTTTATGTGTGATTGTTTAGATTTGTAGCCACATTGGCTGAATTGTGTTTTGTTTTAAGAATGTTGAGCTCAATTCTTTGGCTCATGGTTTTGTTTTATCAGTTATTAGAATAGAGTGTGAGTTTATTGAGTTTAGATTAGAGTGTGAGTTCAAATAAAGTAGAATAGAGAGTGTGTTTTCTTTGATGAGCACAATAGGGAACTCTTATGATTGCTTGGCAAGTACTTAATCAATAGCTGATGGTGAGTGTAGAGATAGAGTTTTCCATCCATTGTTCATTGATAGGTATTGGGCTTGAGAATTATTATATTTGAGTGAGGCTGCTTATCCTTGGTAAGAACTTAAAGGGAAACTAGGTGCTATTTTATCATGGATTGCTTGCTCATATCTGAAATTTAAGTGGAGATATTGCATGGTTGTTGGACTTAGGGATATGGACATGAATGAAGTAAGCTATGACTCATTTTGATGCTTAAATTCCCATTTCATCATGATAGAGTTGCATGCTTAGGAAACCATGATTCTCCTTGATTGTTATTTTATTTTTCTTCCGTTTGACTGCGTGTTCATTTTATTTTTGCATGCTTGTATGTTTTTGCTTGAGGACAAGCAATGGTTCAAGTGTGGTGTATTTGATAACGTGCATTTTATGCCGTTATTCTAGTGTTTATTTAGGATGTTTAAGAGCATGATTAGAACCTTATTGCCTCATATTTCATATATATTTGCTCTAACCCCTAGGAGGATGCTATTTGCAAATACATGCGTTTTTAAGCTGTTTTGGCAGATTTTGGACCTCACTTTTGACATAGTAGATGGCCTCAAACAATTTGCATGCAAGAACAAAAGTTGCTTAGAATGATGGCCTCTACCTACCAGAGAAATATCAGAGCATTTGGAGCTAATTTGGAGTTGCACGTGAATTCACCCATATCACGTGCAAGCATATTTTTGCCTCTCAGGCCTCTACAGGATGCAAGGAAGCTTGGGGAGAAGTTTGAGCTGATTTGGAGGTGCACGTGAATTCACCATATCACGTGCAAATTGGCGTGCAGAGATATTTTTGGACCGATCCAATCGTTTTTCCATGCTGATCATTTGTTCCTGAAGGCCCAAGTCCAAATTGTGGATGGAAGATAGAGTTTTTAATGTTTCGATTGTTACTTATCAAAACTACGCCGTTTTGATAAGTGGGCTAGGTTACACACCTCAAGGCCCATCCAAACTCTATAAATAAGAGCTCCACGCCCTCGCTATGCATGCCTAACCCCCCTACACGTTTTTAGAGAGAGAGAGAGGCTCCACGTCTTGGAGGCTGTCCTTGACCTAGGAGAGCAGCCGTCGCAGCAGCCGTCGCGGATTTTGGAGCCTGGATTTGAAGCTTTGCTGTGCGCGTGATCAAGAAGAAGATGTTGAGCTTTTCTGCTATGGTTTTGCTTGTAATCATGCGTGAGTAGTTCTTTTAATCTAGGGGAGCAATGTAGCCCCCTGGTTGTTTTGCTGTGTTTATGAATATTTGGGTTTGGATGATTGAGTTTTGCATGTTTTATGAATCTGTTCTTAAGTTCTATCTTTGGATGTACACCTTGATATTCTTAGCCCTAGTCTCGGGGCGATTGAGATTCATAACTTATTTGTAATTGGTGTGATCATTATCCTTTTGCAAGTATGATTTATTGGCTTTGCATGTTTGTGTGTTTTGATGACCATTCTGGCATACAACTCTTAAAAGGACCTCAATGACCATTTGTTGTCCTTGGCTTATGTTTAGCATGTTTTCAATCAAACAACCCTAATACCATGAACCAGTAGAGATAACATAGGGAGGTGAAATTGTGACCCTAGATGCTTTTAATCCTTGATTCTTAATCCTAAAATCAGTTTATTTTCTTTGTTTATTCAGAAAACCAAATAAAAATTAGATCTTTAGTTTAAAAAAAGAAAACTTTTTGCCAAGACATTTTATAGAACAAGAGTAATTGGGTGATTTGATTTGAGAACTAGAGAACTAGGTTAATCCCTGTGGGTTCGACCCCTTTCTTGCTGCTATTCTTTTAGTGCAAACTTAGGGAATTTATTATTTTGAAGAGAGATTTAACGACATTAGCTAGCTCTTTTAGAGAGGCTAAAAATCTTGTCTGTCAGTTAGTTAAGAAAGAAGCAAAGTCTCCTGCACAATGGTTAGCTTGCAAATAAATTTATTGAATAAAATAAATAAAAGAAAATAACATAAAATGAAACATAGCAATAAACATTGGGTTGCCTCCCAACCAGCGCTTTATTTAAAGTCTGTAGCTAGACTTTAACTTATGATCATGCAATGGTGAAAGAGAGGGAATCAATTGTCTCCTCTCGAGGTGAATGAAAGTATGGTTTCGATCTGTTGCCATTCACCCAAAATTTCTTGCCATCTACAGCTTGGAGCTCAAAGCTCCCAAATGGCTTCTTATCAATTATCACAAAAGGTCCCATCCACTTGGACCTTAATTTTCCAGGAAATAACCTCAACCTTGTGTTAAATAGAAGAACTTTCTGCCCTAAGGTTAAAGGTTCATTGTTGAGTTGCCTATCGTGCCATTTCTTAGTTCTTTCTTTGTAAAATTTAGCACTATCATAGGCATCCAGCCTAAGCTCATCTAACTCAATTAATTAAGTTATCCTAAGCTCCTTGATCTCTTGTGGGTTAAAATTTAACTTCTTCAAGGCCTAATGAGCCTTGTGTTTTAGTTCTATGGGCAAGTGACATGCCTTACCATATAGAATACGGTAAGGTGACATCCCAATGGGAGTTTTGTAAGCTGTCCTATATGCCCATAAGGCTTCATCAGGCCTTTGAGACCAATCTTTCCTATTGGCTCCAACAGTTTTCTCTAAAATGGCCTTAATCTCTCTGTTGGACACTTCTGCTTGTCCATTAGCTTGTGGGTGGTAAGCTAAAGACTTCCTATGAGTGACACCATACTTGTTCAATAATTTGTCAAACAATTTGTTGCAGAAATGACTACCCTCATCACTAATTATAGCCCTTGGTGTCCCAAAACGGCTAAAGATGTTCCTAGTAAGGAAGTGAGTCACAACCCTAGCATCATTCACTCTAGTAGGAATAGCTTCTACCCACTTAGACACATAATCCACAACAAGCAAAATGTATGAATACCCATCAGAATTGTGGAATGGCCCTGTCACGCCCCGGATTTCCAACCCGAGGAAACCGGCACGTGACTCCCCTTTTACCCACACGGAGGGCAAAGGGGTTAGGATACAAACCAAGAATATTACATTTCAAACATCCACAACACATTCAAGAAAGTAATGTTCATAAAAATAATCCAAACCAGTTTATTACAATGAAATCCTTTCCAATCCCATCCCCACCTGGGGTTACATCAATTCCAATAGAAATAACATAAATGGTAGACAGCAAAGTAAACAAGGTCTTCCACCTTGGTGTTCCCACCTAACGCCTGTAGGTTCCTGTAAAGAAAACATGGTAGGAGGGGTGAGCATCCACAGCTCAGTAGGGATCATGTCTCCCCAACCCATCCCATGCACCTAACATCTACATGCCTTGTGTACAAGTGCTGTGTCGTGATACAATTATTCCACCAGACATAACTACAGGCTATAGCAGCAAATACAATCATACACAGGCTGGTACATAAACACTCCCGGGCTTCCACGGCCACCGGGTTTCCAAGGACAATCCCGGGCTTCCACAACCCACCGGGTTTCAAGAAACGTCCCGGGCTTCCCACACCACCGGGTTCCACAAAACAGTCTCGGGCTTCCACACCACCGGGTTCCACAAAACAGTCCCAGGCTTCCACACCACCTGGGTTTCAAGCAAACACGCAGCACACATGGCCATACAGGCATAACATCAAACACTTAGTATGCTTAGTCACACAGGAATAACATCGAACACTTAGCATGCATATATTCACAAGCTCATAAACCCAGCCACACAAATATAATCTCACACATAATATGCACAGCTTCACAGGCATAATTTCAAACACTTGGCGTGCGTGGCCTCACGAGCATTACCTCAAACACATAATATGCACGACCTCACAGGCATAATTTCAAACACTTCAGGCATATATACATATATCCAAACAACACGCCATTGAAGGCCAACATTCATATAGGAGATCACACCTATATGAATTTACATATAAATAATATAATAACAAGAACGATATCCAACGGCTTATTCACCACAGGGCCTAACCCCGGATTAGGTACAAGAAGACAGAACCCCTACCTTAAAGAAGATCCTCCTTGCTCCCGCGTTAGATGCCGTCCTCCCCACGCAAGATGCTCCGGCATCAACCAGCAGTTCTCCCCCTTTCCCTCTCTCTAGCTCTCTCTCTCTCCACGACGGCTGCAGTGGCTGAAAAACCCCTAACCCTAGAACAAGGAGTCTCCCCATCCTTATATAGGCCTCCCACTATCAAAACGACGTAGTTTTGATTAAGTGAAACCCAGGATCAAAACGACGTAGTTTTGATCACACAAGTTAGCACCTTTCCGCACCCATATGGGCCAAAATACTCAGAATTTCAACATGGTCCTTTGGAGAAAGTTCCTTAGAATGTCAAAACCAAGGGAACCATGCAAAAATATGCCTGCACGCCAATTTGCACGTGAATTCCCCAATTCACGTGCAACTCCATATGCACTCCAAATGCTCTCAAACTTCACCCCTAGCCTCCTTGCATCATTTAGAAGACAACCACACTTGCACGTGAATTGGACCCATATCACGTGCACCTCACATACATGTCCATTTGGCCTGAAACTTCTGTGGTAGATAGAGGACATCATTCTAAGCATCTTTCCTTTTACACGTGAATTCATTGGAGTCCATTTACTAGGTCAAAATCTAGAAAAACTCTACTCAGGAGGCAAAACCGACTAACTCAAGGTACGGGTCCTTACATCCTCTCCCCCTTAAGACTTTTCGTCCTCGAAAAGAAATGACATACGAGGAAAACAAACACAAACTACCCATTTGCCACCCGGCAAGCCACCACACCCAAATGGGTCATACACCGCATACAGCACAACAGCACATAACAAAGTACCACCATAATCCATAACCACAATAATGTATATAACACATGTCCGCATGTCACGAATACACATCTCAAAACACATCACAAATAAGAACACATGTCTTTAAAAGACAATACAAATACCCCAAATCGTACACAACTAATACAAAACACATCACTATCCCTTGGCCAACAGCCACCTCCCACGCTTAAGATTGTTCGTCCTCGAACAAGTCCGGATCTTGCTCACGCATCATGGACTCACGTTCCCATGTCTCCTCCTCAATGCCACGGTGCTGCCACAGCACGCGAACTAAAGGAATAACACGACCACGCAAAAGCTTCTCTCGCCGATCGAGGATACGGATAGGGGCCTCAACGACGGACATGTCATCCTCAATGTCCAACGTCCCCCAATCAATCACATGAGTGGGGTCAGGGTGATACTTCCGCAACTGGGACACGTGAAACACGTTGTGCACTCGACTCAGCCGCAGTGGTAACGCTAACCGGTAGGCCACAGGCCCTACACGATCCCAGAATCTCAAAAGGACCAATAAACCGCGGAGATAGCTTGGAACCTCGCCCAAATCGTCGATGTCCACGACGTGGAGAGACACGAAGGAACACATGATCACCAACGAGAAAACTCCAAAGGTCGCCGCCGCTGATCCGCATAAGATTTCTCGCCGACTCGAGCCGACAACAAACGCCGACGAATCAACTTGACCTTCTCGGTAGCCTCTTGAACCAACTGCGGTCCCAAGAGAGCTGTCTCCCCCACCTCGGTCCAACACAAAGGGGATCGACACGGCCGTCCATACAACGCCTCAAAAGGAGCCATCCCAATGGATGCTCGATAATCGTTGTTGTAGGCAAACTCCACCAAAGGAAGGTGAGTTGCCCACGAACCCCGAAATCTAACACACAGGCCCGTAACATGTCCTCCAACGTCCGATTCGTCCTCTCCGTCCGGCCGTCGGTCTCAGGGTGAAAGGCTGTACTCAAATGAAGCTTGGTCCCCATAGCCTCCTCGCAAACCTGCCCAAAAACGGGAAGTGAACCTCGAATCCCGGTCCGAGACAACCAATGATGGTACTCCATGCAGTCTCACAATCTCGTTCATGTACACCGACTCAAGGTCCCAATAGAGTCCCGCTCGCGAACAAGCAAGGAAATGGGCCGACTTTGTAAGTCGATCCACAATCACCCAAATCATATCCTTCCTCCCGGTGGTGGGTGGAAGACCGATCCACAAAATCCGTCGCTATATGGTCCCACTTCCACTCCGCTATGGGCAAGGGCTGTAACATGCCCGCCGGCCGCTGATGCTCAGCCTTTACCTGCTAACACGTGACGCACCGCGAAACAAAGGCAGCCACATCGCGTTTCATCCCAGGCCACCAAAAATGTTCGCGAAGCGCATGGTACATCTTCGTACCCCCTGGATGCACAGCAACTCTAGATTGGTGAAACGCCCTCATCACCTCATCCCTGAGGGAAGAAGCCACTACCAACCGCCCCTGAAATGACAACTCATGCTCGGGACCCTCTGTCCGGTCCCCGAGATAGCTCCCCGGCCTCAATACGGGCACGGAGAACCTCGCACTCAATGTCACCCAGTTGTTCCTCCCGGACGCGCTGGTACAACTCAGGCACTACCACCAAAGGACTCAGGACTGTCCCACCATCATGAACAACAAGCCGGCACCGCAACGTCGCCAATCGCTCCATCGCCTTCCACTCTCTCACGGCCACCTCAGCTTTCCCTTTTCTTGCTCAATGCATCGCCCACAACATTACCCTTGCCCGGGGTATAGGCAAGAGTAAAATCAAAGGTCCGCAAATACTCCACCCATCTCCTTTGCCTCAAATTCAAGTCCTTCTGAGTAAAGATGTACCGAAGGCTCTTGTGATCCGAGAACACCACAAACTTTTCCCCCCAAGAGGTAGTGCTGCCAACTCTTCAGGGCGAAGATGACAACGACTAACTCAAGGTCATGAGTAGGATAATTCTGCTCATGAGGCTTCAACTGCCTCGACCCATAAGCTACCACACCGTGCTCCCGCATAAGCACACACCCCAAACCAACCCTAGACGCATCACAGGATACCTCATATGGAATATCCTCCCTAGGCAACCTCAACACAGGTGCGGTGGTCAAACGGGTTTTGAGAGTCTCAAACGCCCGCCGACACTTGTCGGTCAATCAAACTTCACGCCCTTCCGAGTCAACGCCTGTCATAGGAGCCGCCAAACGGGAGAACCCCTCTACAAAACGACGATAGTACCCCGCCAAGCCAAGAAAACTACGGATCTCAAAAACGTTGGTTGGCCTCGCCCACGATGCCACGGCCTCAATCTTGGCTGGGTCCACCCTAACTCCCTTAGCCGACACCACATGGCCAAGAAAGTGAACCTCCTGTAACCCAAAACTCACACTTGCTAAACTTAGCAAATAGCTGCTGGTCCCTCAAGGTTTGCAACACTGTTGCCAAGTGCTCCACATGTTCCTTCTCGGTCTTGGAATACACCAAGATATCGTCGATAAACACCACCACGAACGAGTCTAAGTATGGGGCAAAGACTTGGTTCATCAAATGCATGAACACCTGCTGGCGCATTAGTGAGCCCGAAAGGCATCACTACCCACTCATAATGCCCATACCTGCACCGAAAAGCCGTCTTAGGGATGTCCTCCTCCCTAACCCCGAGCCGGTGATACCCCGACCGTAAATCTATTTTGGAAAACCACTGGGCCCCACTCAATTGGTCAAACAGGTCATCTATCCGAGGCAACGGGTACTTGTTCTTCACGATCCTGAATTCGCCTTCCTGTAGTCGATGCGAGACGAAGCGTGCCATCGGCCTTCTTAGCAAAGAGCACCGGAGTACCCCAAGGTGAGGTACTCGGTCTGATATACCCCTGACCCACCAACTCCTCGATTTGCCTCTGAAGCTCCCTCAACTCAGCTGGCCCCATACGATACGCTACTTGGGAAATCGGACCCGTCCCCGGCACCAACTCAATGGTGAACTCCACACTCCTCTTAGGTGGCAAACTCCTCAACTGCTCAGGAAAAACATCCTGAAATTGGTCCACAACAGCGGGCCACACCCTCTTTTCCACCTTACCCTCCTCAAAGGTCAGGGCTGCTAACCTGTGGGTAATGGCACCCCACTGGTCCAACACTGGCCCGGCCCGACTCGCCTCACAATCCCACTCCCCCTGCAGGGTGCAAGAGGTCCCTGCAGGTGTCACGAAGGTCACACGCCGCCGATAACAATCTATCTTGGCCTGGAAAGCCATAAGCCAATCCATACCCAAGATCAGGTCAAACGTACGCATGGGCATCACATGCAAATCAAAACGCAGCTCCACCTCTCCTATGGTCAACACACAGTCACGGCAAACACGCCACACCTCAATCTTACCCCCCACTGGAGACTCAACAACTAGGGGCTTCACTGCCTCCACACAAGCTAACCCCAAGCTATCTATCACAAGCTCAGCAACAAACGAACACGATGCACCCGTATCGAAAAGTACAGAAGCTAATGTACGGGAGATCAAGAGGGTACCTCTAACCACCGATGGTCCTGCTCCACCCTCAGCTGGTGGGGGTGGTAGCTCAACCTCCTCCCGGGTACGTCGCCTCCAGGGCGCAAACACCCTCCCCTTGGCCCGTGCCACCGGTCGGCTCACTCACCGGGCGCTTCCCGCCAAGGCTCGCCTCCCGGCTTCGGTCTGCTGCCGCTCCGGCCTCCCCCCGAGGTCGGGTCCGATTCGATCCTGCTCGACTAGCCGGCCACCGACGAGCTGGTCTCTCTCGCTGGTGCACGAAACTGGCATCACTCCTTGTGCTGGATGTCATGCCTCCAACTCCCCTGTTACTACTCCGGCAAACCCGGCTCAGATGGCCCTCTCGTCCACATCTATGACATTTCCAGTCCCTCTTTGGACACTCCTTTCTCAAGTGGCCTTGCTCCCCACAGAAGAATAACCGCCGGGGAGACCCCTTTGGACCGCCCTGTCTGCCACCGCCAAAGCTAGACCTCCCTGGTTCACCAATGTCTGTCCCCCGCTGCGGAAGGAACCGCTATCCCTCTCCTCCGTCTTGAGCCTCTTGGACCCTGCATCTCGATCAGGCCCACTCTGCAACTGGCGACCCCGATGGGCCTGCCTCCCACCATCCAGCTCTCTCTCAGCTATACGGGCCGTCTCCACAGCCTCAGCATAGGTCCTCAAGCGTAGAATCGCCACCCTCTCCCTAAGGGCTGGCCTAAGACCCAGAGTGAACTTGTGGGCCTTCAGGTCCTCCTTTGCCACTGTCTCGGGGGCAAACCTACTCAGGCTCCGGAACTCCCGCTCATACTCGGGCACCATCTTTGATCCTTGCTTCAGGCTGTCAAATTCCTCCCTCTTCTGCCATCTCACTAATTCCGGGAAGAACTCATCATGGAAGAGTTGCAAGAATTCCTCCCAAAACATGAGTTGCACTGCACGGCTCCCCGCAACACTCGTCCACCACTCCAAAGCATCCCCCTCCAGCTGCCGAGTGCTGGGCCGCACCTTATCCTCCTCCCTGGGCAGGAGAAAGGAGAACACATGCTCAATCTGCCTCAACCACTGCTCGCCTACCACAGGGTCTTCTCCCCCTTAAATCGCGGAGGTTGTTCCTTTCGGAACCGTGTCACCACGTCATCCTCTCGCACGGGTCGGTACACCACCCAGCGAACTCTCACGCTCACGAGGCAGCTCTCCCACCTGGTGGTGGTGGTGGTGGCACCACCTGCCGTGTCTTTGCCATCTCACGGCGCACCTCCTCCCGAACGTCCTGCCGGAGTCCCTCCTGTAGCTCTCGTACCTCCAGCCGGATGCCTTCTTGTAGCTGTGCCAGTAACAACGCATGCCCCCCAACGGATGGCCCCACACCTGGACCCTCATGGGCAGATGACTCATCAGCCACTGCCCCAGACGCACGTGTCACTCTCCTCGGTGGCATTCTTACTACATGAAGTAAGATGCACAAACGTCAGAACGCGTTTGACTACTAACAAGTTGACTACCTCTACCTCATTAGCAAGTCAAGCCGTACATGGCATTACACACATTTTAACCATTGCATCAACCAATATTGCACACAGCACAGTCCACATTGTAGTCATACCCAAGGCATTCCAAGAATATTCAAAGTTGCACCGTTCACACATGATCATGTTATGCACATCCTTCACACATGACAACAAATGCAACTAGTGCCCTAATGCCAATGCATGCAAATCCTACCACAAGACTGGACTACCCTAAGTACACCTTGGAGGCTCAAAGAGGACCATGTTGATCAGGCATGTCCCTCCAGGCTCCTCCAAAGGACTTAGGATAACCAAGTCCGCCCACTACCCTAGGCCAACTAGACCATGCTCTGATACCATATTGTCACGCCCCGGATTTCCAACCCGAGGAAACCGGCACGTGACTCCCCTTTTACCCACACGGAGGGCAAAGGGGTTAGGATACAAACCAAGAATATTACATTTCAAACATCCACAACACATTCAAGAAAGTAATGTTCATAAAAATAATCCAAACCAGTTTATTACAATGAAATCCTTTCCAATCCCATCCCCACTGGGGTTACATCAATTCCAATAGAAATAACATAAATGGTAGACAGCAAAGTAAACAAGGTCTTCCACCTTGGTGTTCCCACCTAACGCCTGTAGGTTCCTGTAAAGAAAACATGGTAGGAGGGGTGAGCATCCACAGCTCAGTAGGGATCATGTCTCCCCAACCCATCCCATGCACCTAACATCTACATGCCTTGTGTACAAGTGCTGTGTCGTGATACAATTATTCCACCAGACATAACTACAGGCTATAGCAGCAAATACAATCATACACAGGCTGGTACATAAACACTCCCGGGCTTCCACAGCCACCGGGTTTCCAAGGACAATCCCGGGCTTCCACAGCCACCGGGTTTCAAGAACAGTCCCGGGCTTCCACAGCCACCGGGTTCCACAAAACAGTCCCGGGCTTCCACAGCCACCGGGTTCCACAAAACAGTCCCGGGCTTCCACAGCCACCGGGTTTCAAGCAAACACGCAGCACACATGGCCATACAGGCACAACATCAAACACTTAGTATCCTTAGCCACACAGGAATAACATCGAACACTTAGCATGCATATATTCACAAGCTCATAAACCCAGCCACACAAATATAATCTCACACATAATATGCACAGTTTCACAGGCATAATTTCAAACACTTGGCGTGCGTGGCCTCACAGGCATTACCTCAAACACATAATATGCACAGCCTCACAGGCATAATTTCAAACACTTGGCAGGCATATATACATATATCCAAACAACATGCCATTGAAGGCCAACATTCATATAGGAGATCACACCTATATGAATTTACATATAAATAATATAATAACAAGAACGATATCCAACGGCTTATTCACCACAGGGCCTAACCCCGGATTAGGTACAAGAAGACAGAACCCCTACCTTAAAGAAGATCCTCCTTGCTCCCGCGTTAGATGCCGTCCTCCCCACGCAAGATGCTCCGGCAAGAACCCAGCTTCTCCCCCTTTCCCTCTCTCTAGCTCTCTCTCTCTCTCCACGACGGCCGCAGTGGCTGAAAAACCCCCTAACCCTAGAACAAGGAGTCTCCTCATCCTTATATAGGCCTCCCACTATCAAAACGACGTAGTTTTGATTAAGTGAAACCCAGGATCAAAACGACGTAGTTTTGATCACACAAGTTAGCACCTTTCCGCACCCATATGGGCCAAAATACTCAGAATTTCAACATGGTCCTTTGGAGAAAGTTCCTTAGAATGTCAAAACCAAGGGAACCATGCAAAAATATGCCTGCACGCCAATTTGCACGTGAATTCCCCAATTCACGTGCAACTCCATATGCACTCCAAATGCTCTCAAACTTCACCCCTAGCCTCCTTGCATCATTTAGAAGACAACCACACTTGCACGTGAATTGGACCCATATCACGTGCACCTCACATACATGTCCATTTGGCCTGAAACTTCTGTGGTAGATAGAGGACATCATTCTAAGCATCTTTCCTTTTGCACGTGAATTCATTGGAGTCCATTTACTAGGTCAAAATCTAGAAAAACTCTACTCAGGAGGCAAAACTGACTAACTCAAGGTACGGGTCCTTACAGGCCCCATGAAGTCAATGCCCCAAATGTCAAAAATTTCAACTGGAAGGATTCCAGTTAAGGGCATCTCATTTTTCTTAGACAGACCACCTACCCTTTGACATCTATCACACTTTTTGATGTAGACATAGGTGTCTTTCACCATGTGAGGCCAATAAAAGCCACACTGCATGATTTTAGCCACAGTTCTTTGCACCCCAAAGTGGCCCCCATAATGTGATGTATGACAATGATGTATTATGTCATCTACCTCCTCCTCAAGGACACACTTTCTAATGATTTGGTCTGGACACCTCCTATAGAGAATTGGGTCTTCCCAAATGTATTTCTTAGCATCCACTACCAATTTCTTTCTCTGGTGGTAATCTAACTTCTTGGGTATGAACCCAGTGGCTAAATAATTTGCTATGTCAGCAAACCAAGGAAGATGATGCACCGCAAACAACTTCTCATTAGGAAAGTCATCTACAATGGGTAGAGACTTAGGTGCATTCTCCACACGGGAGAGGTGATCAGCCACAGAATTTAGGGCTCCCTTTGTGTCTCTAATTTCAAGGTCAAATTCCTGTAAGAGGAGAACCCATCTAATCAAGCGTGGCTTAGCTTCTTTTTTAGCAAACAAATATTTCAATGCAGCATGATCAGTATAAACAATGACTTTAGACCCCAAAAGGTAGGGTCTAAACTTGTTGCAGCCATAAACCACGGCTAGCAACTCTTTCTCAGTGGTGGTATAGTTCTGTTGAGCATCATCTAAGGTCTTACTAGCATAGTAAATGACCCTAAACACCTTTTCTCGCCTTTGCCCTAAGACTACCCCCACAGCATAATCACTTGCATCACACATTAGCTCAAAAGGCTGAGCCCAGTCAGGTGTGACTATAACTGGTGCAGTGACTAACTTACCTTTGAGGATATTGAAAGCTTCTAAGCAATCTGCATTAAACTCAAAGCTTGTGTCTTTTTTTAACAACCTACGCATGGGTTTTGCAATTTTTGAGAAGTCCTTAATGAATCTCCTATAAAAGCCAGCATGGCCAAGGAAACTTCTCACTCCTTTTTCATTGGTTGGAGGTGGCAGAGTCTCAATAGTGGGGATTTTTGCCTTGTCTACCTCCAAACCATGTGCAGACACCTTGTGCTCTAGAACTATCCCCTCAGTTACCATGGAATGGCATTTCTCCCAATTTAGGACTAGTTCCTTCTCCTCACATCTCTCTAAGACCACATCTAGATTTTTCAAGCACTGTTGGTAGGAGGAACCAAACACCGAAAAGTCATCCATGAAGACCTCCATGATCTCCTCAACCAAACCCTGAAAAATGGACATCATACACCTTTGAAAGGTGGCAGGGGCATTACAAACCCCAAATGGCATTCTCCTAAATGCAAAAGTGCCAAAAGGGCACGTAAAGGTGGTCTTTTCTTGGTCCTCGGGCTTAACCATGATCTGATTATACCCGGAATAGCCATCTAAAAAGCAGTAGTGACTATAGCCAGCTAACCTATCCAACATTTGGTCAATGAAAGGAAGAGGAAAATGATCCTTCCTAGTAGCCTTGTTCAGCTTTCTATAGTCAACACACACCCTCCACCCCGTCACAGTGCGAGATGGGATCAGTTCATTATTCTCATTTTGAATCACGGTCATGCCCCCTTTCTTGGGCACAACATGCAATGGACCCACCCACTCACTATCGGAAATAGCATAAATTATACTCGCATTTTTCCATTTTAAAATTTCTTTTCTAACAACTTCTTTCATGACAGGGTTTAATCTTCTTTGTCTTTCAGTAGTGGGTTTAAAATCATCATTCATCAAAATTTTATGCATGCAAATCCCTAGACTAATACCCCTAATGTCTTCAATGTTCCATCCTAGGGCCTTTTTGTGTTTCCTAAGGACTTCTAGCAATTGAATACACTCCACATCATTCAAATTAGAAGCAACAATGACAGGGAATTGATTTGTAGAGTCTAGAAATTCATACCTTAGGTGTCCAGGCAGCTCCTTCAGTTCTGAAGCTGGAGGCACGTCATCTTCTTTCTCCTCCTCAGCTTGCTCTAGAGAGTTTGTAGTTTGCTCATCTTCCTCAGCTGTCAAGTATATCTCTTCATCTTGTTGAGCTTCTATAAGCTGAAGGGCTCCATTATTGGTGGTGGTATTTTCTTCTGCCAAGTAGTCTTCCACCAATTCCTCAAGGTCTTCAACCCAAAGGCAGTCCTCCTCCTCTTGACCTTGCAAAGCCTTTCCCATGTGGAAGACTAAGGTCTCCTCATTAATTCTCAGAGTTAGCTGCCCTTGAGCAACATCAATCAATGCATAACCCGTTCTGAGAAACAGTTTTCCAAGGAGTAGCTGAACTCCTCTATCTTCTTCCATCTCCAAAACTACAAAGTCCGCTGGAAATATGAAGGAGCCCACTTTAACTAACACATCTTCAATTATCCCTTCAGGCCTTCCAGTAGACCGGTCAGCAAACTGCAATGATATGGAAGTGGGCTTCATGCCTTTAAGCCCAAGCTGCTTATACAAAGCAAAGGAAATCAAATTGATGCTGGCCCCTAAATCACATAAGGCCTCCTGCTGCGGTGCATTGCCAAACACACAAGGGAGATTAAAACTGCCCGGATCTTTATGCTTGATGGGCAAACTCTGTTGAACAACACTGCTCACCTTGTTAGTGACTGCCACCGTCTCATGATCCCCATATTTCCTCTTCTTCGTCACAAAATCTTTGATGTATTTTCTGTACCTAGGCATTTGCTCCAAGATTTCCACAAATGGAATGTTAATTTCAAGCCTCTTGAACAAACTCAGAAAGCGCTCATGCTCTTCTTCAACCCTCTGGTTCCTCAGCCTCTGAGGAAATGGCATGGTAGGCCTGAGCTCTTGCCATGGTTGTTCAACTATTTTGCCTTTAGTCAGCTGATGTTCCCTTTTGTCTTGCAACCTTTCTTCCTCTTTATCTGATTTTCCTTGGTCATCAGCTTCCAAGGGTCTGCTTTGTTCTTCTGGAATAGCCCTTTTCTTAGGCTCTTCAGCTTCCTTCAATGCTTTCCCACTCCTTAGAGTGATAGCCTTGCAACTCTCCTTGGGGTTCACCTCAGTATCACTTGGAAAAGATTTAGCTGAGACTCCTTGGTTTACATTCTGGGCCAAACTCACAAGCAGCTTTTCTGTATTCTTCATTGAAGATTCTATGGTGACTATCCTTTCCTCCAAATTATCCTCTCTTTTGGTTGGCTCATCCACATTCTGATATACCCTTCCTCTTTGCTGTTGAGGTTGAGGCTGTTTCTGCTCGAATCTTGGAGGTGGGTGTAAATAATTATCCGTAGCATACGGATTCTGCTTCATCCCTGGGGGCACATATTTGTACTGAAATGAGGTATCTGCCCCTTGGTTCTGGTTTTTCTGAAATAGCTGAGACTGCTGCTGGTTCTGGTTGTACCCTTGTTGTTGATGTTGAGGATAAAATTGCTGCTTCTGGTACAAGCCCTTTCCTCCAACATTTGCTTCTTCAGCTCCACTCTAGCCCTGCTTAGCTACTGGTAAAGCTTGTTGTGATCCTTCAACTTTAAGAGCCAATACTTCCATGCCTTTCACTAAAGCTTGAATCTGTGCTTGCATATCATTGGAAGAATTATCAACTGAAGCTATCTTCTCCTTTGGCTTTGAAGTGCGCACATTAGACCACCGCCAATCAGCTAATGATGACCTCTCCAAGAGCTCCGCTCGTGTCAGGCTCTAGATTCATCAAGCATCCTCCAGCAGCTGCATTCACCTTGTCTTGTGAGTGGGACTGAAGACCTATGTAGAAAGATTCAATTTGAATCCACTGGGGTTTTCCATGAACAGGGCATCTTGTCACTAAGTCTTTGAAACGCTCCCAAGCTTCATGAAGAGTCTCCATCTCATCTTGCCTGAATCTGCTAATCTCTCCTCTGAGTTGGATCACCTTGGAAGGAGGGAAGTACTTTGACATGAACTTGGTCTGCATCTCCTCCCAAGTGTTGATTGAACTCGCCTGGCAGATCGTTGAACTAGCCAAGAGCTCTATCCCTTAAAGAGAAAGGGAAAAGCCTTAGATTTATTGCCTCCTCTGATACATTGTTGATCTTTATGGTGTCGCATATCTGGTAGAACCTCATCAAATGCTGGTGTGGATCATCCACAACTGTTCCTCCAAATGTGTTGTTCCTCACCATGTTGATTAACGCAGGCTTCAACTCGAAGCTATTTGCTTAGACTCTTGTCTGCCGAATCCCAGAATAATGGTCTGACATCATTGGCCTCGCATAATCTAAGAAGGTTCTGGGCATAAACCGATTACCCTCTTCTTCTGGATATTGGCCATTGTAATTGGCCCCTCCTTGCGGTGCACCACCATCAGGCCTTAAATCTGCCATCAATTCACCTATTGAATGCTCTAAGCCTTGCAATGCTTCTTCAGCCTCACGTGCTGCTTCCCTAGCTGCTCTACGCCGAGCTCTGAACAATCTTTCAGGTTCCCGATTAAATGGTATAAACTCCTGTCTTGGCATGCACAACTAGGAATTCCTCAAACACTTGGTGTATGTTCCTGTAAAACAACAAGAACACACCTAGCAGCTCCGAACAATGCAAGATAAATAACTAAAAACTAAAAGAAAAATAACAGAAAATAAAAGACAAAATAAAACACCAAGATCAGAATTCAAACAATTTCAATAAATGTTGATTTCTAAAGCTAGTCAACCGTTGAATCCCCGGCAACGGTGCCAATTTGACGAACGGGTATTTCGTAAGCGAAACCCAAGTGAGGGTTAAGCTACTGTCGTTTAAATCCCTTCTCAAAATATTAATTCCCTTAACTAATGCTAAATAGAATAGCGACAAGAAAGGGGTCGATCCCACAGAGATTACCAAGTTATCTAGCTTTAACTCAAATCACCAAATTAATCTTGCTTAAAACAATGTCTTGGCAAAAACGAATTCTTTGTATAACTAAAGATCTAATTTTTATTTGGTTTTCTGAATAAACAAAGAAAGCAAATTGATTTTAGGATTAAGATTCAAGGATTAAAGGCATTTAGGGTCACAATTTCACCTCCCTATGTTATCTCTACTGGTTCATGGTATTAGGGTTGTCTGATTGAAAACATGCTAAACATAAGCCAAGGACAACAAATGGTCATTGAGGTCCTTTTAAGAGTTGTATGCCAGAATGGTCATCTAAACACACAAACATGCAAAGCCAATAAATCATACTTGCAAAAGGATAATGATCACACCAATTACAAATAAGTTATGAATCTCAATCCGCCCCAGACTAGGACTAAGAATACCAAGGTGTACATCCAAAGATAGAATTAAGAACAGATTCATAAAACATGCAAAACTCAATCATCCAAACCCAATATTCATAAACACAAAGAAAGCAACCAGGGGGGCTACATTGCTCCCCTAGATTATAAGAACTACTCACGCATGATTACAAGCAAAACCATAGCGGTAAAGCTAAACATCTTTTTCTAATCCACGCGCGCAACAAAGCTTCAAATCCAAGCTCCAAAATCCGTGACGGCTGCTGCGACGGCCACGACGGCTGCTCTCCTAGGTCAAGGAGCAACCTCCAAGTCGTGGAGCCTCTCTCTCTCTCTCTAAAAACGTGTAGGGGGGTCTAGGATGGGTTGCATGGGGCGTGGAGGCTGTATTTATAGAGGTTGGATGGGCCTTGAGGTGTGTACCCTAGCCCATCTATCAAAACGACGTAGTTTTGATAAGTGACACTCCAAACATTAAAATCTCTATCTTCCTTCCATAATTTGGACATGGGCCTTCAGTAACAAATGATCAGCATGAAAAAACGATAGGATCGGTCCAAAAATTTCTCTGCACGTCGATTTGCACGTGATATGCTGAATTCAAGTGCAACTCCAAATCAGCTCAAACTTCTCCCCAAGCTTCCTTGCATCCTGTAGAGGCCTGAGAGGCAAAAATAGGCTTCCACGTGAAATGGGTGAATTCATGTGCAGCTCCAAATGCTCTGAAATATCTGTGGTAGGTAGAGGACATCATTCCAAGCAACTTTTGTTCTTGCACGGCAATTGTTTGAGGCCATCTACTATGTCAAAAGTGAGCTCCAAAATCTGCCAAAACAGCTTAAAAACGCATGTATTTGCAAATAGCATCTTCCTAGGGGTTAGAGCAAATATATATGATATATGAAGCAATAAGTCTCTAATCATGCTCTTAAACATCCTAAATAAACAATAGAATAATGGCATAAAATGCATGTTATCAATGCTATCCATGGAGGAAAAACGCAAAGCAGGAATGCTTTGAAATATCAAACACAAAAATCTGCCATTTATCTGCTTTGATGAGTTTTTCTTCCACCATTTAAAAATGGTAGTGGCCCAATCCACATTTAGCATATGATCAATGCTATACATCAACTCCAGGTGTGGCTTAGGCACACTATGTATCCCACTGGTCTGAATCAATAAGCATTTTCCTACCAGGTAGGCTAGGCACCTAAATCTTCCAACAAAACCATTCTTGGTATACTGCCTTCGACTTTGAAATTTTCTAGCATAATTGCATGCAGTACCAAATTCTCCTAGGCTTAGCTGAGGAAGGCTTTCACTGGATGCAGGGAGGTTAAAGCAATGTCTAATAATTTCAGGGGTAATTCTGACATAAACCCCTTGCACGACCCCTATCAGTTCATCCTCACTCACAGAGACAGATGCATAAAATTCTTGTAGGGCAGAATAGGAAATAGCTGGCTGGGCAGATACTAACCTTTGTAATCCCAGATTTTTAATTTTAAGAGCCACCTCTCTAGCCCAACTCAGCTCTGAAGCCTCCAAAGCCTGCATATCAAGAGCATGCCCCAAGAGTATCTCCTCCTCAGGTTGGCTATCAGCACTAGGTGAGTGCACCTCCTCTTGGCCAGTCCTCCTTGTGCGCACCATCTTTGGAATGAAAATAAAGAGCAAAGAGCAGAAAACTGAAGAGCAAGATAGCAAAAGAGCAGAGTTTCTCTAATACTCAGATCTGGAGTGATTTTGGTGTGGAAGCCTTTAAAGATGGCCTCTCTTTATACAGCGTGCAGAAGGAAAGATGCTCCAATTGGCGTGATACACATGCCCCTAAATTTTCAGAGTGTTCTGACCAAAATAGCCCTTGCACGTGAATTGGTTGAATTGGCGTGCAGGTCAGAATCGTCCCAAACTTTGGTGGTGGGTCCCCCTTGAGCTGGCAAGCAATAGTCCCTTCTGCACGTGAATTGTTTGAAGCTTCTAGGAGGGCTAAAATCGGTAGTTTGCATTCTTGAGCCTCCATATGACAGCTAGCAATTCGCATGCAAGAGTAAACGTGTTTCACATGGTCTTCATCTACTAGTCCAGAAAGTTACAGCTCAAAAGGAGGTGCACGTGAATTGGGTAATTCACGTGCAAATTCACGTTCAGGCCCAAACTAGCCCAAATTTCCCCACTTTGTTGCTTGTGCATTATTGACCATCTTTAAGCCTTGCACGTGAATTGTTTGAGCCCATCTTCAAGCACTTTTGGGCTTCACTTGCTCCTTGCTCCTTGACTTTGACTTTAAAAACAATTCCACAAGTTCAGGACCCAATAATTTGCTCATTCTGCAAATGGTTAGTTAAGAAAGAAGCAAAGTCTCCTGCATAATGGTTAGCTTGCAAATAAATTTATTGAATAAAATAAATAAAAGAAAATAACATAAAATAAAACATAGCAATAAACATTGGGTTGCCTCCCAACGAGCGCTTTATTTAAAGTCTGTAGCTAGACTTTCAGTTATGATCATGCAATGGTGAAAGAGAGGGAATCAACTATCTCCCTCTGAGTTGAATGAAAGTATGGTTTCAGTCTGTTGCCATTCACCCAAAATTTCTTGCCATCTACAGCTTGGAGCTCAAAGCTCCCATATGGCTTCTTATCAACTATCACAAAAGGTCCCATCCACTTGGACCTTAATTTTCTAGGAAATAACCTCAACCTTGTGTTAAAGAGAAGAACTTTCTGCCCTAAGGTTAAAGGTTCATTGTTAAGTTGCCTATCATGCCATTTCTTAGTTCTTTCTTTGTAAAATTTAGCACTATCATAGGCATCCAGCCTAAGCTCATCTAACTCAATTAATTGAGTCATCCTAAGCTCCTTGATCTCTTGTGGGTTAAAATTTAACTTCTTCAAGGCCCAATGAGCTTTGTGTTCTAGTTCCACAGGCAAGTGACATGCCTTACCATATAGAATACGGTAAGGTGATAGACAAGATTTTTAGCATCTCTAAAAGAGCTAGCTAATTTCGTTAAATCTCTCTTCAAGATAATGAATTCCCTAAGTTTGCACTAAAAGAATAGCAGCAAGAAAGGGGTCGAACCCACCGGGATTAGCCTAGTTCTCTAGTTCTCAAATCAAAACACCCAATTACTCTTGTTCTATAAAATGTCTTGGCAAAAAGTTTTCTTTTTTAAACTAAAGATTTAATTTTTATTTGGTTTTCTGAATAAACAAAGAAAGCAAATTGATTTTAGGATTAAGATGCAAGGATTAAAAACATCTAGGGTCACAATTTCACCTCCCTATGTTATCTCTACTGGTTCATGGTATTAGGGTTGTCTGATTGAAAACATGCTAAACATAAGCCAAGGACAACAAATGGTCATTGAGGTCCTTTTAAGAGTCGTATGCCAGAATGGTCATCTAAACACACAAACATGCAAAGCCAATAAATCATACTTGCAAATGGATAATGATCACACCAATTACAAATAAGTTATGAATCTCAATCCGCCCCAGACTAGGGCTAAGAATTCCAAGGTGTACATCCAAAGATAGAATTAAGAACAGATTCATAAAAATGCAAAACTCAATCATCCAAACCCAATATTCATAAACTCAGCAAATCAACAAGGGGGCTACATTGCTCCCCTAGATTAAAAGAACTACTCACGCATGATTACAAGCAAAACCATAGCAGAAAAGCTAAACATCTTCTTCTAATCCACGCACGCAACAAAGCTTCAAATCCAAGCTCCAAAATCCGCGACGGCTACTGAGACGACTGCGACGGCTGCTCTCCTAGGTCAAGGAGCAACCTCCAAGTCATGGAGCCTCTCTCTCTCTCTAAAAACGTGTAGGGGGGTTAAGCATACATAGCAGGGGGCGTGGAGCTCTTATTTATAGAGTTTGGATGGGCCTTGAGGTGTGTACCCTAGCCCATTTATCAAAATGGCGTAGTTTTGATAAGTAACACTCGAAACATTAAAATCTCTATCTTCCATCCACAATTTGGACAGGGGCCTTCAAAAACAAATGATCAGCATGGAAAAACGATAGGATCGTTCCAAAAATATCTCTGCACGCCATTTTGCACGTGATATGGTGAATTCACGTGCAGCTTCAAATCAGCTCAAACCTCTCCCCAAGCTTCCTTGCATCCTATAGAGGCCTGAGAGGCAAAAATAGGCTTGCACGTGAAATGGGTGAATTCACGTGCAGCTCCAAATGCTCTGAAATTTCTGTGGTAGGTAGAGGACATCATTCTAAGCAACTTTTGTTCTTGCACGCCAACTGTTTGAGGCCATCTACTATGTCAAAAGTGAGCTCCAAAATCTGCCAAAACAACTTATAAGCGCATGTATTTGCAAATAGCATCTTCCTAGGGGTTAGAGCAAATATATATAATATATGAAGCAATAAGGCTCTAATCATGCTCTTAAACATCCTAAATAAACACTAGAATAATGGCATAAAATGCACGTTATCAAATTCACCACACTTGAACCATTGCTTGTCCTCAAGCAAAAACATACAAGCATACAAAAATAAAATAAACATGCAATCAAATAGAAGAAAAATAAAATAATAATCAAGGAGAATCATGGTTTCCTAAGCATGCAACTCTATCATGATGAAATGAGAATTTAAGCATCAAAATGAGTCATAACTTAGTTCATTCATGTCCATATCCCTAGTCCAACAACCATGCAATATCACCACTTAAATTTCAGATAGGAGCAAGCAATCCATGATAAAATAGCACCTAGTTTCCCTTTAAGTTCTTACCAAGGATAAGCAGCCTCACTCAAATATAATAATTCTCAAGCCCAATACCTATCAATGAACAATGGATGGAAAAACTCTATCTCTACACTCGCCATCAGCTATTGATTAAGTACTTGCCAAGCAATCATGGGAGTTTCCTATTGTGCTCATCAAAGAAAACAAACCCTCTATTCTACTTTATTTGAACTCACACTCTAGTCTACTAACTCAATAAAACAAAGTCATGAGCTAAAGAATTGAGCTCAACACTCTTAAAACAAACAAAACTCAGCCAATGTGGCTACAAATCTAAACAATCACACATAAACATCAAGCCATTGTGGCTTTTATTATGAATCTTTCTCTTTTTTTTTTCTTTTTTTTCTTTTTTTTGTTTTTTTGTAATAATCTTACAAGGTTGCATTTTATGCTCTCCCTTGATGGATTATTCACTCTTTTTTTTTACTCACATAACATATAAATAAGACTGATTTTTCTAATGCATACCCCTTTCAAAATGTGATGGGCTTTTTCCACAATGTGCATCACAGCCTTTTATATTTACAATACAACAAACAAAAATTAGGATACATAGGAAGTCAAAGTGACTTAAAGGTCTTGCATCCTAACTCCACACACCAAACACTGAGCACTAATAAGTAATCACATGCTTACTTGACTCCTACCATTAAATAACCAATGTTGAATGCAAGAAGAGTAGCAAATCAAACTATTACCCAAAAACCGTAAATATCACTCAAGGGCTAAAAAGAAGCTGTTCTCATATTACATTTCTTTTTCACTCAACTTTAAGGGTTACTTAGGTCTATCATAGCATTTCATGCTCAGCTAATATTCAAAACTTAGCTCCAAAAACATGGTGATATCATTCATAAGATAAAGATATGATTAAACCAATTCAGAGCACATTTTAACTACTTTAACACCCTTATCACAACATGATACTAATGTGGCATAAAAATTAAATTTTAAGCCAAAATTGCATACTTAATATCCATGTCTCCACAACCAAATCATTCAAGCAAACAACTCAAACAATCATGCAACTAAAAACAGTTTTTTTTTTATTTTTTATAAAATTATAAATAAAACATGCAATCACAACATATAAGACAAGCAAGTGGCTCAAGTCACTCCCCATACACCACGCTTAAAATATGCTATGTCCTCATGGCATAAAATAGGGAGTAGGAAAATACTTACCTCTCAGTTGGCAAGCTGTAATAGTAGATGACATTGGCCACCATTCGTCGCACCTGAGCCACAAAGTCAACCGACGTCTCGCCACGCACTTCCCAAGTTTCCTTCCCCTTGCAGAATAGCCATCATATAGTAGCAAACAAAGATCCCACAGCTGAATTGGTCAGGCTGCTGAGGGATTTCCATTTCGTTGAGGTGAATAAGAGGGAGCTTATCCTGCAACAATCCTTCTTGTCTCATCGCATCCTTGATTCTTTTTATGAGCCCATGAACAAGCCATCTCTTTCTTCTGGTGAACCCTTCCCTTTGGCTTGGATCATAAAGCACCGCATGCCCTGCACTCAAATCCACACGCACCAAGACATAGTGATGATCAATGTGCACAGGTATCAGCACCTCGTGCATACCATCCCAAGGACGGTGCCCTTCATTCTGACCATTTATACGCTGGCGCCACACACTTTCAGTCAAGGGTTGCTCATAAAGCTCGCACAGTGATAACGTGCATTTTATGCCGTTATTCTAGTGTTTATTTAGGATGTTTAAGAGCATGATTAAAGCCTTATTGCTTCATATATCATATAGATTTGCTCTAACCCCTAGGAAGATGCTATGTGCAAATACATGCGTTTTTAAGCTGTTTTGGCAGATTTTGGACCTCACTTTTGACATAGTAGATGGCTTCAAACAATTGGCTTCTTAGAATGATGTCCTCTACCTACCAGAGAAATTTCAAAGCATTTGGAGCTGATTTGGAGCTGCACGTGAATTCACCCATTTCACGTGCAAGCCTATTTTTGCCTCTCAGGCCTCTACAGGATGCAAGGAAGCTTGGGGAGAAGTTTGAGCTTATTTGGAGGTGCACGTGAATTCACCATATCACGTGCAAATTGGCGTGCAGAGATATTTTTGGACCGATCCTATCGTTTTTTCATGCTGATCATTTGTTTCTGAAGGCCCATGTCCAAAAAGTGGATGGAAGATGGAGTTTTTAAAGTTTCGAGTGTTACTTATCAAAACTACGTCGTTTTGATAGATGGGCTAGGTTACACACCTCAAACCCCATCCAAACTCTATAAATACAAGCCTCCACGCCCTTGCTAGCCATGCCTAACCCCCCTACACGTTTTTAGAGGGAGAGAGAGAGGCTCCACGACTTGGAGGTGCTCCTTGACCTAGGAGAGCAGCCATCGCAGCCGTCGCTGCCGTCGCAGCAGCCGTCGCGGATTTTGGAGCCTGGATTTGAAGCTTTGCTGTGCGCGTGATCAAGAAGAAGATGTTGAGCTTTTCTGCTTTGTGTTTGCTTGTAATCATGCGTGAGTAGTTCTTATAATCTAGGGGAGCAATGTAGCCCCCTTGTTGCTTTGCTGTGTTTATGAATATTTGGGTTTGGATGATTGAGTTTTGCATGTTTTATGAATCTGTTCTTAAGTTCTATCTTTGGATGTACACCTAGGTATTCTTAGCCCTAGTCTGGGGCGGATTGAGATTTATAACTTATTTGTGATTGGTGTGATCATTATCCTTTTACAAGTATGATTTATTGGCTTTGCATGTTTGTGTGTTTAGATGACCATTCTGGCATACAACTCTTAAAAGGACCTCAATGACCATTTGTTGTCCTTGGCTTATGTTTAGCATGTTTTCAATCAGACAACCCTAATACCATGAACCAGTAGAGATAACATGGGGAGGTGAAATTGTGACCTTAGATGCTTTTAATCCTTGAATCTTAATCTTAAATTCAGTTTGTTTTCTTTGTTTATTTAGAAAACCAAATAAAAATTAGATCTTTAGTTTAAAAAAGAAAACTTTTTGCCAAGACATTTTATAGAACAAGAGTAATTGGGTGATTTGATTTGAGAACTAGAGAACTAGGCTAATCCCTGTGGGTTCGACCCCTTGCTTGCTGCTATTCTTTTAGTGCAAACTTAGGGAATTTATTATCTTGAAGAGAGATTTAACGACATTAGCTAGCTCTTTTAGAGAGGCTAAAAATCTTGTCTGTCAAATTGGCGCCGTTACCGGGGATTCAACGGTTAACTAGTTTTTAAAATCAACAGTGAGTGAAATTGTTTGAATTCTGATCTTGGTGTTTTATTTTGTCTTTTATTTTTTGTTATTTTGTGTTCTTTATTTGTTTATTTTGCATTGTTCGGAGCTGCTGGGTGTGTTCTTGTTGTTTTACAGGAACATACATCAAGGATTCCTAGTTGTGCATGCAAAGAGAGAAGGATATACAATTTACTCGGGAACCTGAAAGGTTGTTCAGAGCTCGGCATAGAGCAGCTCGGGAAGCAGCAAGTGAGGCTGAAGAAGCATTGCAAGGCTTGGAGCAATCCGTAGGCGACTTGATGGCAGATCTCAGACCTGATGGTGGTGCACCACACGGAGGGGCCAATTACGATGGCCAATATCCAGAAGAAGAGGGTAATAGGTTTATGCCCAGAACCTTCTTAGATTATGTGAGGCCAATGATGTCAGACCATTATTCTGGGATTCGGCAGACAAGAGTCCAAGCAAATAGCTTTGAGCTGAAGCCGGCGTTGATCAACATGGTGAGCAACAACGCATTTGGAGGAACAGCCGTGGATGATCCGCACCAGCATTTGATGAGGTTCTATCAGGTGTGCAACACCATCAAGATCAACAATGTGTCGGAGGAGGTAATAAAGCTAAGGCTTTTCCCTTTCTCTTTAAGGGATAGAGCTCTTGGCTGGTTCAACAGTCTGCTAGCCAGGTTCAATCAACACTTGGGAGGAGATGCAGACCAAGTTCATGTCAAAGTACTTCCCTCCTTCCAAGGTGATCCAGCTCAGAGGGGAGATTAGCAGATTCAGGCAAGATGAGATGGAGACTCTTCATGAAGCTTGGGAGCGTTTCAAAGACTTAGTGAGAAGATGCCCTGATCATGGAAGACCCCAGTGGATTCAAATTGAATCTTCCTACACAGGTCTTCAGTCCCATTCACAAGACAAGGTGAATGCAGCTGCTGGTGGTTGCTTGATGAACCTAGAGCCTGACGCAGCAACAGAGCTCTTGGAGAGGCTGTCATTAGCTGATTGGCAGTGGTCTAATGTGCGTACTTCAAAGCCGAGGGAGAAGATAGCTTCAGTTGAAAATTCTTCCAATGATGTGCAAGCACAGATTCAAGCTTTAGTAAAAGGCATGGAAGTATTGGCCCTTAAAGTTGAAGGATCTCAAGCTTTACCAGTAGTTGAGCAGGGCTGGAGTGGAGCTGACGAAGCAAATTATGTTGGAGGAAAGGGCTTGTACCAGAAACAGCAATTTTATCCTCAACAACAACAAGGGTACAACCAGAATCAGCAGCAGTCTCAGCCATTTCAGAGAAACCAGAACCGAGGGGGAGATACCTCATTTCAGTACAAATATATGCCCCCAGGGATGAAGCAGAATCCATATGCTACGGATAATTATTTACACCCACCTCCAGGATTCGTGCAGAAACAGCCTCAGCCTCAACAGCAAAGAGGAAGGGTATATCAGAATGTGGATGAGCAAACCAAAAGAGAGGATAATTTGGAGGAAAGGGTAGTCACAATAGAATCTTCAATTAAGAATATGGAGAAGTTACTTGTGAGTATGGCACAGAATGCTAATCAAAGGGTGTCAACCAATACTTTTCCAAGTGACACTAAGGTGAACCCCAAGGAGAGTTGCAAGGCTATCACTCTAAGGAGCGAGAAGACACTGAATGAAGCTGAAGAGCCTAAGAAGAAGGCAATTCCAGAAGAATAGAGCAGACCCTTGGAAGCTGATGACCAAGGAAAATCAGATAAAGCTGAAGAAAGAGTGCAAGAAAAGAAGGACAAGCAGCTGAGTCAAGACAGAATAGCTGACGAACAGAAGCAAGAGCTCAGGCCTACTATGCCATTTCCTCAGAGGCTGAGGAACCAGAGGGTTGAGGAAGAGTATGAGCGCTTTCTGAGTTTGTTTAAGAAGCTTGAAATTAACATTCCATTTGTGGAAATCTTGGAGCAGATGCCTAGGTACAAAAAATACATCAAAGATTTTGTGACGAAGAAGAGGAAATATAGGGATCATGAGACGGTGGCAGTCACTAACGAGGTGAGCAGTGTTGTTCAACAGAGTTTGCCCATCAAGCATAAAGATCCGGGCAGCTTTAATCTCCCTTGTGTGATTGGCAATGCACCGCAGCAGCAGGCCCTATGTGATTTAGGGGCCAGCATCAATTTGATTTCCTTTGCTTTGTACAAGTAGCTTGGGCTTAAGGGCATGAAGCCCACTTCCATATCATTGCAGTTTGCTGACCGGTCTACTGGAAGGCCTGAAGGGATAATTGAAGACGTGTTAGTCAAAGTGGGTTCCTTCATATTTCCAGCAGACTTTGTTGTTTTGGAGATGGAAGAAGATAGAGGAGTTCAGCTACTCCTTGGAAGACCGTTTCTCAGAACGGGTTGTGCATTGATTGATGTCGCTCAAGGGCAGCTAACTCTGAGAATTAATGAGGAGACCTTAGTCTTCCACATGGGGAAGGCTTTGCAAGGTCAAGAGGAGGAGGATTGCCTTTGGGTTGAAGACCTTGAGGAATTGGTGGAAGATTACTTGGCAGAAGAAATTACCACCACCAATAATGGAGCCCTTCAGCTCATAGAAGCTCAACAAGATGAAGAGATGTACTTGACAGCTGAGGAAGATGAGCAAACTACAAACTCTTTGGAGCAAGCTGAGGAGGAGAAAGAAGATGACGTGCCTCCAGCTCCAGAACTGAAGGAGCTGCCTGGACACCTAAGGTATGAATTTCTAGACTCTACAAATCAATTCCCTGTTATTGTTGCTTCTAATTTGAATGATGTGGAGTGTACTCAATTGTTAGAAGTCCTTAGGAAACACAAAAAGGCCCTAGGATGGAACATTGAAGACATTAGGGGTATTAGTCCAGGGATTTGCATGCATAAAATTTTGATGAATGATGATTTTAAACCCCTGCTTGAAAGACAAAGAAGATTAAACCCTGCCATAAAAGAAGTTGTTAGAAAAGAAATTTTAAAATGGAAAAATGCGGGTATAATTTATGCTATTTCGATAGTGAGTGGGTGAGTCCATTGCATGTTGTGCCCAAGAAAGGGGGCATGACCGTGATTAAGAATGAGAAAAATGAATTGATCCCATCTCGCACTGTGACGGGGTGGAGAGTGTGTGTTGACTATAGGAAGCTGAACAAGGCTACTAGGAAGGATCATTTTCCTCTTCCTTTCATTGACCAAATGTTGGATAGGTTAGCTGGCTATAGTCACTACTGCTTTTTAGATAGCTATTCCGGGTATAATCAGATCATGGTTAAGCCCGAGGACCAAGAAAAGACCACCTTCACGTGCCCTTTTGGCACATTTGCATTTAGGAGAATGCCATTTGGGCTTTCTAATGCCCCTGCCACCTTTCAAAGGTGTATGATGGCTATTTTTCAGGGTTTGGTTGAGGAGATCATGGAGGTCTTCATGGATGACTTCTCGGTGTTTGGTTCCTCCTACCAACAGTGCTTGAAAAATCTAGATGTGGTCTTAGAGAGATGTGAGGAGAAGGAACTAGTCCTAAATTTGGAGAAATGCCATTTCATGGTAACTAAGGGGATAGTTCTAGGGCACAAGGTGTCTGCACATGGTTTGGAGGTAGACAAGGCAAAAATCTCCACTATTGAGACTTTGCCACCTCCAACCAATGAAAAAGGAGTGAGAAGTTTCCTTGGCCATGCTGGCTTTTATAGGAGATTCATTAAGGACTTCTCAAAAATTGCAAAACCCATGAGTAGGTTGTTAGAAAAAGACACAAGCTTTGAGTTTAATGCAGATTGCTTAGAAGCTTTCAACATCCTCAAGGGTAAGTTAGTCATCGCACTTGTTATAGTCACACCTGACCGGGCTCAACCTTTTGAGCTAATGTGTGATGCGAGTGATTATCTTGTGGGGGTAGTCTTAGGGCAAAGGCGAGAAAAGGTGTTTAGGGTCATTTACTATGCTAGTAAGACCTTAGATGATGCTCAACAGAACTATACCACCACCGAGAAAGAGTTGCTAGTTGTGGTTTATGGCTGCAACAAGTTTAGACCCTACCTTTTGGGGTCTAAAGTCATTGTTTATACTGATCATGCTGCATTGAAATATTTGTTTGCTAAAAAAGAAGCTAAGCCACGCTTGAGTAGGTGGGTTCTCCTCTTACAGGAATTTGACCTTGAAATTAGAGACACAAAGGGAGCCCTAAATTCTGTGGCTGATCACCTCTCCCGTGTGGAGAATGCACCTAAGTCTCTATCCATTGTAGATGACTTTCCTGATGAGAAGTTGTTTGAGGTGCATCATCTTCCTTGGTTTGCTGACATAGCAAATTATTTAGCCACTGGGTTCATACCCAAGCAGTTAGACTACCAGCAGAGAAAGAAATTGGTAGTGGATGCTAAGAAATTCATTTGGGAAGACCCAATTCTTTATAGGAGGTGTCCTGACCAAGTCATTAGAAAGTGTGTCCTTGAGGAGGAGGTAGATGACATAATACATCATTGTCATGCATCACATTATGGGGGCCACTTTGGGGTGCAAAGAACTGTGGAAGTCTTTAGCTTACCACCCACAAGCTAATGGACAAGCAGAAGTGTCCAACAGGGAGATTAAGGCCATTTTAGAGAAAACTGTTGGAGCCAATAGGAAAGATTGGTCTCAAAGGCTTGATGAAGCCTTATGGGCATATAGGACAGCTTACAAAACTCCCATTGGGATGTCACCTTACCGTATTTTATATGGTAAGGCATGTCACCTGCCTGTGGAACTAGAACACAAGGCTCATTGGGCCTTGAAGAAGTTAAATTTTAACCCACAAGAGATCAAGGAGCTTAGGATGACTCAATTAATTGAGTTAGATGAGCTTAGGCTGGATGCCTACGATAGTGCTAAATTTTACAAAGAAAGAACTAAGATATGGCATGATAAGCAACTCAACAATGAACCTTTAACCTTAGGGCAGAAAGTTCTTCTATTTAACACAAGGTTGAGGTTATTTCCTGGCAAATTAAGGTCCAAGTGGATGGAACCTTTTGTGATAGCTGATAAGAAGCCATATGGGAGCTTTGAGCTCCAAGCTGTAGATGGCAAGAAATTTTGGGTGAATGGAAATAGGCTGAAACCATACTTTGATTCAACTCAGAGGGAGATAGTTGATTCCCTCTCTTTCACCATTGCCTGATCATAACTGAAAGTCTAGCTACAGACTTTAAATAAAGCGCTGGTTGGGAGGCAACCCAATGTTTATTGCTATGTTTTATTTTATGTTATTTTCTTTTATTTATTTTATTCAATAAATTTGTTTGCAAGCTAACCATTGTGCAGGAGACTTTGTTACTTTCCAAGCTAACCATGTGCAGGATGAGCAAATTATTGGGTCCTGAACTTGTGGAATTATTTTTAAAGTCAAAGTCAAGGAGCAAGGAGCAAGTGAAGCCCAAAAGTGCTTGAAGATGGGCTCAAACAATTCACGTGCAAGACTTAAAGATGGTTCATAATGCATAAGCAACTCAGTGGAGAAATTTGGGCTAGTTTGGGCCTGAACGTGAATTGGCACGTGAATTGCCCAAATCACGTGCACCTCCTTTTGAGCTATAACTTTCTGGAATGGTAGATGAAGACCATGTGAATCACGTTTACTCTTGCACGCGAATTGCTAGCTGTCATATGGAGGCCCAAAAATGCAAAATACCGATTTTAGCCCTCCTAGAAGCTTCCCACAATTCACGTGCAGAAGGGACTATTGCTTGACAGCTCAGTGGGGACCAACCACCAAAGTTTGGGACGATTCTAACCTGCACGCCAATTCAGCCAATTCACGTGCAGAGGCTATTTTGGTCAGAACACTCTGAAAAGTTAGGGGCACGTGTATCACGCCAATTGGAGCATCTTTCCTTCTGCACGCTATATAAAGGGAGGCCATCTTCAAAGGCTTCCACACCAAAATCACTCCAGATCTGAGTATTAGAGAAACTCTGCCCTTTTGCTCTCTTGCTCTTCAGTTTTCTGCTCTTTGTTCTATTTTCTCATTCCAAAGATGGTGCGCACAAGGAGGACTGGCCAGGAGGAGGTGCACTCACCTAGTGCTGATAGCCAACCTGAGGAGGAGATACTCTTGGGGCATGCTCTTGATATGCAGGCTTTGGAGGCTTTAGAGCTGGGCTGGGCTAGAGAGGTGGCTCTTAAAATTCAAACTCGGGATTACAAAGGTTAGTATCTGCCCCACCCGGCTATTTCCTATTCTGCCCTACAAGAATTCTATGCATCTGTCTCTGGGAGTGAGGATGAACCGATAGGGGTTGTGCAAGGGGTTTATGTCGAATAACCCCTGAAATTATTAGACATTGCTTTAACCTCCCTGAACCCAGTGATAGTTTCCCTCGCCTAAGCCTAGGAGAATTTGGTACTGCATGCAATTATGCTAGAAAATTTCAAAGTCGAAGGCAGTTTACCAAGAATGGTTTTGTTGGAAAATTTAGATGCCTAGCTTACCTGGTAGGGAAATGCTTATTGATTCAGACCAGTGGGCTAGATAGTGTGCCCAAGCTACACCTGGAGTTCATGTATAGCATTGATCATATGCTAAATGTGGATTGGGCCAATACCATTTTTAAATGGTGGAAGAAAAACTCATCCAAGCTGATAAATGGCAGACTTTTGTGTGTGATATTTCAAAGCATGCCTGCTTTGCATTTTTCCTCCATGGAGAGCATCACTTTTCCTTCTCACTGGGTGTTAAGAGTATTGCATGCTGAAGGAGGTTTGGGGGTCAGTACCAGAGGTCATTGGGCAACCAATGTTCCTCCTCCCTCACAGCCCGCAAGGCACAGCGTTCATGTGTAGCGATCTACTGACTTTGCAAAGGAAAGCTCTCCTCATATGGATCAAAGGAAGCAGACTCTATACAGACTCACTGCCATGTACATGCAGTTCAATGTACACAAAGAAGATATTTTCAATTTCTTTCAAGGCATTAATGGGCAAGTAGTGAGCGAAGTGGAGGTCATCAATTGGGCAGTCACTAATGGGCACATCACTAGTGCCCAATTTGAAGAATTAATGGCTCTCATCTCTGGAGACCAACAAGCTACTTCACAACCTAGAACCAGAGCATGGGAGGTCCCGGATGATGTGCGCTCATGCATCGCCTAGAGCATGGGAAGCCCCAGAAGCTCCTCCTGCTGCATCTACCGAAGCTTGGAGGCAAGAAACACAGCAGCTCAGGGAGGCAAATGCTAGAACCCAGCGCGAGGTGGAAGCCCTGAGAAAGGACAATAAAGAAGTCAAAGGCCTCCTAGGCAAAATCTGGAAGGCTTTGAGCAAGAGGAAAGCATCAAAATGTTCTCCTATAGTGGAGATATCTGATGAAGAACCCTCTCCATCCCCTGAAGATTCCTATCCAGCCCAGGCAGATCCACCTCAACCAAAATCTTCAGCTCGGCCATCTTACTATCACACAGAGGAGGCAGCGCCAGCAATAGGGTATTCACCTTTCCAGCCTCAAGAGGAGACAGAGCAGCCAGAAGGGTATTCACCCTTCCGGCCTTTTACCGATCCCTGCATATTCTCAGGCTCGGTGCCCGCTATACTTCCTGTCTCTTGGGGTGCATACATGCCTGCTGAACCTGAAGATCTACTTGGCCCTCCCGTCCATTTAATCATTAATCCAGCCTTATCATCCGACGAGAGCCAAGCAAAGATTTGAAGAGTTCATCAATTCCACGGTTCAGAGGGCTCGCTTTATACGAGATAATGATATCTTCACCCCTTTTAGCTTAAAGAGGATCTCCAAGAATGAATATCTCTACGCCGACGAGATAGACCTCTTCTGCAAGACCATGCGCTATGTAGTGGAGGCTGAGCCTCATAACTACCCCTTAGCTCAATACACTTCCATCATGCTGTGTGAGCTTTTCAATCAACCCTTGTCCGAAGAGGTGTGGCGCCAATGCATCAATGGTGAGAATGAAGGGCACCGCCCTTGGCATGGTATGCATGAGGTGCTGATTCCGATGCACATTGACCACCACTATGTACTTGTCCGTTTGAATCTGGATGTAGGACATGCCGTGCTATATGATCCAAGCCAAGGCGAAGGGTTTGCTAGACGGAAAAGACAGTTAGTGCATGGGTTCATCAAACAAATGAAAGTGGCAATGATCAAAGAAGGATTGTTGCAGGATAAGCTCCCTCTTATTCACCTCAACGAAATGGAAATCCCTCAGCAGCCTGACCAATTCAGCTGTGGGATCTTTGTTTGCTACTACATGATGGCTATTTTGCAAGGGAAGGAAACTTGGGAAATGCGCGGCGAGACGTCGGTTGACTTTGTGGCTCAGGTGCGACGAATGGTGGCCAATGTCATCTACTATTACAGTGTGCCAAACCAGGGGTAAGTGTTTTTCCTACTCCCTATTTTATGCCATGAGGACATAGCATATTTTAAGTGTGGTGTATGGGGAGTGACTTGAGCCACTTGCTTGTCTTTTATATTGTGATTGCATGTTTTATTTTAAAAAAAAATTAGTTGCATGATTGTATGAGTTGTTTGCTTGAATGATTTGCTTGTGGAGACATGGATATTAAGTATGCAATTTTGGCTTAAAATTTAATTTTTATGCCACATTAGTATCATGTTGTGATAAGGGTGTTAAAGTAGTTAAAATGTGCTCTGAATTAGTTTGATCATGTGTTTATCTTTTGAATGATATCACCATGTTTTTGGAGCTGAATTTTGAATATTAGCTGAGCATGAAATGCTATGATAGACCTAAGTAACCCTTAAAGTTGAGTGTAAAAGAAATGAAAAATGAGAACAGCTTCTTTTTAGCCCTTGAGTGACATTCATGGTTTTTGGGTAATAGTTTGATTTGCTACTCTTCTTGCATTCAACATTGGTTATTTAATGGTAGGAGTCAAGTAAGCATGTGATTACTTGTTAGTGCTCAGTGTTTGGTGTGTGGAGTTAGGATGCAAGACCTCTAAGTCATTGTGACTGTCTTTGCATTCTTTTCTTTATTGTGTGATATTATTGGAAAAGGCTGTGATGCACATTGTGGAAAAAGCCCATCACATTTTGAAAAGGGGTATGCATTAGAAAAACTCAGTCTTATTTATGTGTTATGTGAGTAAAAAAAGAGTGAATAATCCATCAAGGGAGAGCATAAAATGCAACCTTGTAAGGTTATTACTTAAAAAAGAAAAAAAAGAAAAAGAAAAAGAAAAGAAAGATTCAGAATAAAAGCCACGCTGGCTTGATGTTTATGTGTGATTGTTTAGATTTGTGAAGCCACATTGGCTGAATTATGTTTTGTTTTGAGAGTGTTGAGCTTAATTCTTTAGCTCATGGTTTTGTTTTATCAGTTATTAGAATAGAGTGTGAGTTTATTGAGTTTAGATTAGAGTGTGAGTTCAAATAAAGTAGAATAGAGGGTGTGTTTTCTTTGATGAGCACAATAGGGAACTCTCATGATTGCTTGGCAAGTACTTAATCAATAGCTGATGGCGAGTGTAGAGATAGAGTTTTCCATCCATTGTTCATTGATAGGTATTGGGCTTGAGAATTATTATATTTGAGTGAGGCTGCTTATCCTTGGTAAGAACTTAAAGGGAAACTAGGTGCTATTTTATCTTGGATTGCTTGCTCATATCTGAAATTTAAGTGGAGATATTGCATGGTTGTTGGACTTAGGGATATGGACATGAATGAACTAAGTTATGACTCATTTTGATGCTTAAATTCCTATTTCATCATGATAGAGTTGCATGCTTAGGAAACCATGATTCTCCTTGATTGTTATTTTATTTTTCCTTCTGTTTGATTGCGTGTTTATTTTATTTTTGCATTCTTGTATGTTTTTGCTTGAGGACAAGCAATGGTTCAAGTGTGGTGCATTTGATAACGTGCATTTTATGCCGTTATTCTAGTGTTTATTTAGGATGTTTAAGAGCATGATTAGAGCCTTATTGCTTCATATATCATATAGATTTGCTCTAACCCCTAGGAAGATGCTATGTGCAAATACATGCGTTTTTAAGCTGTTTTGGCAGATTTTGGACCTCACTTTTGACATAGTAGATGGCTTCAAACAATTGGCGTGCAAGAACAAAAGTTTCTTAGAATTATGTCTTCTACCTACCAGAGAAATTTCAGAGCATTTGGAGCTGATTTGGAGCTGCACGTGAATTCACCCATTTCACGTGCAAGCCTATTTTTGCCTCTCAGGCCTCTACAGGATGCAAGGAAGCTTGGGGAGAAGTTTGAGCTTATTTGGAGGTGCACGTGAATTCACCATATCACGTGCAAATTGAGCGTGCAAAGATATTTTTGGACCAATCCTATCGTTTTTTCATGCTGATCATTTGTTTAGAAGGCCCATGTCCTAAAAGTGGATGGAAGATAGTGTTTTTAAAGTTTCGAGTGTTACTTATCAAAACTACGTCATTTTGATAGATGGGCTAGGTTACACACCTCAAAGCCCATCCAAACTCTATAAATACAAGCCTCCATAGCCTTGCTAGCCATGCTAACCCCTACACGTTTTAGGGAGAGAGAGGGCTCCACGACTTGGAGGTGCTCCTTGACCTAGGAGAGCAGCGTCGCAGCCATCGCTGCCGTCGCAGCAGCCGTCGCGGATTTTGGAGCCTGGATTTGAAGCTTTGCTGTGCGCGTGATCAAGAAGAAAATGTTAAGCTTTTCTGCTTTGTGTTTGCTTGTAATCATGCGTGAGTAGTTCTTATAATCTAGGGGAGCAATGTAGCCCCCTTGTTGCTTTGCTGTGTTTATGAATATTTGGGTTTGGATGATTGAGTTTTGCATGTTTTATTAATCTGTTCTTAAGTTCTATCTTTGGATGTACACCTTGGTATTCTTAGCCCTATGTCTGGGGCGGATTGAGATTCATAACTTATTTGTGATTGGTGTGATCATTATCCTTTTGCAAAGTATGATTTATTGGCTTTGCATGTTTGTGTGTTTAGATGACCTTCGGCATACAACTCTTAAAAGGACCTCAATGACCATTTGTTGTCCTTGGCTTATGTTTAGCATGTTTTCAATCAGACAACCCTAATACCATGAACCAAGAGAGATAACATGGGAGGTGAAAATGTGACCCTAGATGCTTTTAATCCTTGAATCTTAATCTTAAATTCAGTTTGTTTTCTTTGTTTATTGAGAAAACCAAATAAAAATTAGATCTTTAGTTTAAAAGAAAACTTTTTGCCAAGACATTTTATAGAACAAGAGTAATTGGGTGATTTGATTTGAGAACTAGAGAACTAGGCTAATCCCGTTGGGTTCGACCCTTTGCTTGCTACTATTCTTTTAGTGCAAACTTAGGGAATTTATTATCTTGAAGAGAGATTTACGACATTAGCTAGCTCTTTTGAGAGGCTAAAAATCTTGTCTGTCACACAAGTAATAAGGTATCTTTGGGACAATGGGTAATTATGAGGCTCGGCCTCCACAACAAAACGCATAGTCCTGCAAAATAAGTCCACCTCATCTGAATATAGATATTCATCGCCTAAAATCCTTTGAAGGACAAACAAGGTGAAAAGGTCCATGTCCCTTGCAAAGTGAGCCCTTAACACACGGAGTTAATGAAGTCTTCAAATGCTTCTTGACTCTCGATGGATGATAGGCTGGATCTAGGGTCAAATAAATAGGAGGGCCAAGAAGGTCTTCGGGTTCAGCAGGCATGTATGTACCCCAAGAGACGGGATGTATAACAGGCACAAGAGCTTGAGAATATGCGAGGATCGGTAAAAAGGTTGGAAGGGTGAATACCCTTCTGCTTTGCTCTGTCTCCTCTTGAGGCTGATAGTAGGATGGCCTAGTGAAGATTCTGGTTGAGGTGGATCCTTTTGGGGTGGATAAGAAACTTGGGGGGGATGGAGAGGGTTTTTCATCGGATATCTCCACTATAGGAGAACGTTTTTGATGCTTTCCTCTTGCTCGAGGCCTTCCGTTTTGCCTGAGAGGCCTTTGACTTCTTTGTTGTCCTTCCTCGGGGCTTCCACCTCGTCTTTGGGTTACGGCATTTGCCTCCCTGAGGCTGTTTTCTTGCCTCCAAGCTTCGGTAGATACGGCAGGAGCTTTTGGGGCCTCCCATGCTCTAGGAGATGCATGAGCAGCTACGTCTGCGGCCTCCCATGCTCTGGTTCTAGGTTATGAAGTAGCTTGTTGGTCTCCAGAGATGAGGGCCATTAATTCTTCAAATTGGGCACTAGTGATGTGCCCATTAGTGACTGCCCAATTGATGACCTCCACTTCGCTCACCACCTGCCCACTAATGCCTTGAAAGAAATTAAAAATATCTTCTTTGTGTACATTGAACTGCATGTACATGGCAGTGAGTCTGTATAGAGTCTGCTTCCTTTAATCCACATGAGGAGAGGTCTCCCTTGCAAAGTCAGTGGATCGCTCCACATGAACACTGTGCCTAGCGGGCTGTGATGGAGGAGGAACATTGGATGCCCAATGACCTCTGGTACTGATCCCCAAACCCCCTTCAGCATGCAATATTCTTAACACCCAGTGAGAAGGAAAAGAACTGCTATCCATGGAGGAAAAATGCAAAGCGGGCATGCTTTGAAATATCAAACACAAAAATCTTCCATTTATCTCGCTTTGATGAGTTTTTCTTCCACCATTTAAAAATGGTAGTGGCCCGATCCACATTTAGCATATGCTCAATGCTATCATCGACTCCAGGTGTGGCTTAGGCACATATCTATCCCACTGGTGCCGAATCAATAAGCATTTTCCTACCAGGTATCTTAGGCATCTAAATTTTCCAACAAAACCATTCTTGGTATACTGTCTTCGACTTTGAAATTTTCTAGCATAGTTGCTTGCAATACCAAATTCTCCTAGGCTTAGGCGAGGAAAGCTATCACCGGGTGCGGGGAGGTTAAAGCAATGTCTAATAATTTCAGGGTAATTCGACATAAATCCCTTGCACGACCCCTATCGGTTCATCCTCACTCCCGAGAGACAGATGCATGAAATTCTTGTGGGCGAGAATAGGAAATAGCTGGTGGCGAGATACTAACCTTTGTAATCCCAGTTTTGAATTTTAAGAGCCACCTCTCTAGCCTAGCCCAGCCGAAGCCTCCAAAGCCTGCATATCAAGAGCATGCCCTAAGAGGATCTCCTCTTCAGGTTGGTATCAGCACTAGGAGAGTGCACCTCCTCCTGGCCCCTCCTTATGCGCACCATCTTTGGAATGAGAATAAAGAGCAAAGAGCGAAAACGAAGAGCAAGAGAGCAAAAGAGCGAGTTTCTCTAATACTCGGATCCGAAGTGATTTTGGTGTGGAAGCCTTTGAAAATGGCCTCTCTTTATATAGCGTGCGAGAAGGAAAGATGCTCCAATTAGCGTAATACACGTGCCCCTAACTTTTCGAGCATTTGGAGCCGCACGTGAATTGGTTGAATTGGCGTGCGAGTCGAATTGTCCCAAACATTGGTGGTGGGTCCCCTTGAGCCGGCAAGCAATAGTCCCTTCTCGCACGTGAATTGTATGAAGCTTCAAGGAGGGCTAAAATCAGTATTTTGCTTTCTTGAGCCACCATATGACAGCGAGCAACTCGCGTGCAAGAGCAAACGTGATTCACATGGTCTTCATCTACCATTCCGAAAATTATGACTCAAAATGAGGTGCACGTGAATTGGGCAATTCACGTGCAAATTCACGTTCAGACCCAAGTGGCCCAAATTTCTCCACTTTGTTGCTTGTGCATTATGGACCATCTTTAAGTCTTGCACGTGAATTGTTTGAGCCCATCTTCAAGCACTTTTGGGCTTCACTTGCTCCTTGCTCCTTGACTTTAACTTTAAAAATAATTCCACTAGTTCGGGACCCAATAATTTGCTCATCCCGCAAATGGTTAGTTAAGAAAGAAGCACGGTCTCTGCACAATGGTTAGCTTGCAAACAAATTTATTGAATAAAATAAATAAAAGAAAATAACATAAAATAAAACATAGCAATACACATTGGGTTGCCACCCAACCAGCGCTTTATTTAAAGTCCGTAGCTAGACTTTCGGTTATGATCATGCAATGGTGAAAGAGAGAATCAACTATCTCCCTCTGAGTTGAATCAAAATATGGTTTCGATCTGTTGCCATTCACCCAAAATTTCTTGCCATCTACGACTTGGAGCTCAAAGCTCCCATATGGCTTCTTATCGACTATCACAAAGGTCCCATCCACTTGGACCTTAATTTTCCAGAAATAACCTCAACCTTGTGTTAAATAGAAGAACTTTCCGCCTAAGGTTAAAGGTTCATTGTTGAGTTGCCTATCATGCCATTTCTTAGTTCTTTCTTTGTAAAATTTAGCTTATCATAGGCATCCAGCTAAAGCTCATCTAACTCAATTAATTGAGTCATCCTAAGCTCCTTGATCTCTTGTGGGTTAAAATTTAACTTCTTCAGGCCCAATGAGCCTTGTGTTCTAGTTCCACATGCAAGTGACATGCCTTACCATATAGAATACGGTAAGGTGACATCCCAATGGGAGTTTTGTAAGCTGTCCTATATGCCCATAAGGCTTTATCGGGCCTTTGAGACCAATCTTTCCTATTGGCTCCAACAGTTTTTTCTCTAAAATGGCCTTAATCTCTCTGTTACGACACTTCGCTTCTCCATTAGCTTGTGGGTGGTAATCTAAAGACATCCTATGAGTGACACCATACTTGTTCAATAATTTGTCAAACAATTTGTTGCGGAAATGACTACCCTCATCATTGATTATAGCCCTTGGTGTCCCAAAACGGCTAAAGATGTTCCTAATAAGGAAGTGAGTCACAACCCCAGCATCATTCACTCTAGTAGGAATAGCTTCTACCCACTTGAACACATAATCCACTCAAGCAAAATGTATGAATACCCATCGAATTGGAGAATGGCCCCATGAAGTCAATGCCCCAAATGTCAAAAATTTCAACTCGAAGGATTCCGGTTAAGGGCATCTCATTTTTCCTGGACAGACGACCTACCCTTTGACATCTATCACACTTTTTGATGTAGACATAGGTGTCTTTCACCATGTGAGGCCAATAAAAGCCACAGCTGCGTGATTTTAGCCACCAGTTCTTTGCACTCCAAAGTGGCCCCCATAATGTGATGCATGACAATGATGTATTATGTCATCTAGTTCCTCCTCGGGGACACACTTTCTAATGATTTGGTCTGGACACCTCCTATGAAGAATTGGGTCTTCCCAAATGTATTTCTTAGCATCCACTTACCAATTTCTTTCTCTGGTGGTAGTCTAGCTGCTTGGTATGAACCCGGTGGCTAAATAATTTGCTATGTCGGCAAACCAAGGAAGATGATGCACCTCAAACAACTTCTCATCGGGAAAGTCATCTACAATGGGTAGAGACTTAGGTGCATTCTCCACACGGGAGAGGTGATCAGCCACGAATTTAGGGCTCCCTTTGTGTCTCTAATTTCAAGGTCAAATTCTGTAAGAGGAGAACCCATCTAATCAAGCGTGGCTTAGCTTCCTTTTTAGCAAACAAATATTTCAATGCACATGATCGGTATAAACAATGACTTTAGACCCCAAAAGGTAGGGTCTAAACTTGTTGCACCATAAACCACGGCAAGCAACTCTTTCTCGGTGGTGGTATAGTTCCGTTGAGCATCATCTAAGGTCTTACTAGCATAGTAAATGACCCTAAACACCTTTTCTCGCCTTTGCCCTAAGACTACCCCCACGGCATAATCACTCGCATCACACATTAGCTCAAAAGGCCGAGCCCGAGGTGTGACTATAACGGTGCAGTGACTAACTTACCCTTGAGGATGTTGAAAGCTTCTAAGCAATCGCATTAAACTCAAAGCTTGTGTCTTTTTATAACAACCTACTCATGGGTTTTGCAATTTTTGAGAAGTCCTTAATAAATCTCCTATAAAAGCCAACATGGCCAGGGAACTTCTCACTCCTTTTTCATTGGTTGGAGGTGGCAGAGTCTCAATAGTAGAGATTTTTTGCCTTGTCTACCTCCAAACCATGTGCAGACACCTTGTGCCCTAGAACTATCCCCTCGGTTACCATGAAATGGCATTTCTCCCAATTTAGGACTAGTTCCTTCTCCTCACATCTCTCTAAGACCACATCTAGATTTTTCAAGCACTGCTGGTGGTAGGGAACCAAACACCGAGAAGTCATCCATGAAGACCTCCATGATCTCCTCAACCAAACCCCTGAAAAATAGCCATCATACACCTTTGAAAGGTGGTTGGGGCATTACAAAGCCCAAATGGCATTCTCCTAAATGCAAAAGTGCCAAAAGGGCACGTGAAGGTGGTCTTTTCTTGGTCCTCGGGCTTAACCATGATCCGATTATACCCGGAATAGCCATCTAAAAAGCAATAGTGACTATAGCCACTAACCTATCCAACATTTGGTCAACGAAAGGAAAGAGGAAAATGATCCTTCCTAGTAGCCTTGTTCGGCTTTCTATAGTCAACACACACTCTCCACCCCGTCACGGTGCGAGATGAGATCAATTCATTTTTCTCATTTTTAATCACAATCATGCCCCCTTTCTTGGGCACAACATGTAATGGACTCACCCACTCACTATCTAAAATAGCATAAATTATACCTGCATTTTTCCATTTTAAAATTTCTTTTCTAACAACTTCTTTCATGGCAAGGTTTAATCTTCTTTGTCTTTCAGCAGTGGGTTTAAAATCATCATTCATCAAAATTTTATGCATGCAAATCCCTGGACTAATACCCCTAATGTCTTCAATGTTCCATCCTAGGGCCTTTTTGTGTTTCCTAAGGACTTAAAGCACCGAGTGCACTCCACATCATTCAAATTAGAAGCAACAATGACGGGGAATTGATTTATGGAGTCTAGAAATTCGTACCTTAGGTGTCCAGGCAGCTCCTTCGGTTCGGGAGGCTGAGGCACGTCATCTTCTTTCTCCTCCTCGGCTTGCTCCAGAGAGTTTGTAGTTTGCTCATCTTCCTCAGTTGTCAAGTACATCTCTTCATCTTGTTGAGCTTCTATATGTTGAAGGGCTCCATTATTGGTGGTGGTAATTTCTTCGCCAAGTAGTCTTCCACCAATTCCTCAAGGTCTTCAACCCAAAGGCAGTCCTCCTCCTCTTGACCTTGCAAAGCCTTCCCCATGTGGAAGACTAAAGTCTCCTCATTAATTCTCGAGTTAGCTGCCCTTGAGCAACATCAATCAATGCACAACCCATTCCGATAAATGGTCTTCCAAGAAGTAGTGAACTCCTCTATCTTCTTCCATCTCCAAAACTACAAAGTCTGCTGGAAATATGAAGGAACCCACTTTGACTAACACGTCTTCAATTATCCCTTCGGGCCTTCCAGGACCGGTCACAACCGCAATGATATGGAAGTGGGCTTCATGCCCTTAAGCCCAAGTGGCTGCTGCAAAGCAAAGGAGATCAAATTGATGCTGGCCCCTAAATCACATAAGGCCTGTCGCTACGGTTGCATTGCCAATCACACAAGGGAGATTAAAGCGCCTGGATCTTTATGCTTGATGGGCAAGCTCTTTTTGAACAACATTGCTCACCTCGTTAGTGACTCCCACCGTCTCATGATCCCCCTATTTCTCTTCTTCTTCACAAAATCTTTAATGTACTTTACGTACCTAGGCATCTGCTCCAAAATTTCCACAAATGGAATGTTAATTTCAAGCCTCTTGAACAAACTCGAAAAGCGCTCATACTCTTCCTCGACCCTCCGGTTCCTCGGCCTCCGAGGAAATGGCATAGTAGGCCTGAGTTCTTGCCCCTGTTCTTCGGCTATTCTATCTTGACTCAGTTTGCTGGTCCTTCTTTTCTTGCACTCTTTTCTTGACTTTATCTGATTTTCCTTGGTCATCGGCTTCCAAGGGTCTGTCTGTTCTTACGGAATTGCCTTCTTCTTAGGCTCTTCAGCTTCTTTCGTTGCCTTCCCGCTTCTAAGAGTAATAACCTTGCGGCTTTCCTTGGGGTTCACCTCGGTATCACTTGGAAAAGATTTAGTGAGACCCCTTGATTTACATTCCGGGCCAAACTCACAAGCAGCTTTTTCTATATTCTTCATTGAAGATTCCATGGTGACTACCCTTTCCTCCAAATTATCCTCTCTTTTGGTTGGCTAATCCACATTACGATATACCCTTCCTCTTTGTTTGTTGAGGCCGAGGTCAATTTCTCGTCGAATCCTGGAGGTGGTTGTAAATAATTATCCGTAGCATACGGATTCTCGCTAAATCCCCAGGGGCACATATTTGTCTTGAAATGAGGTATCTCCCCCTCGGTTCTGGTTTTTTCCCGAAATGGCCGAGATTCTTGCTGGTTCCGGTTTGTACCCGTGTTGTTGTTGTTGAGGAAAAAATTGCTGCTTCGATACAAGCCCTTTCCTCCAACATAATTTGCTTCTTGACTCCACTCCAGCCCCCTCGCTCATTCTTGGTAAAGCTTGTTGTGATCCTTCAACTGAAGCTATCTTCTCCCTTGGCTTTGAAGTACGCACATTAGACCATCGCCAATCAGCTAATGACCTCTCCAAGAGCTCTGCCAGTGCGTCGGGCTCTAGATTCATCAAGCATCCTCCAGATGCATTCACCTTGTCTTGTGAGTGGGACTGAAGACTGTGTAGAAAGATTCAATTTGAATCCACCGAGGTCTTCCATGATCAAGGCATCTTCTCACTACGACTTTGAAATGCTCCCAAGCTTCATGAAGAGTCTCCATCTCATCTTGCCTGAATCTGCTAATCTCCCCTCCGAGCTAGATCACCTTGGAAGGAGGGAAGTACTTTGACATGAACTTGGTCCGCATCTCCTCCCGAGTGTTGATTGAACTTGTTGTGACTGTTGAACTTGACCAAGAGCTCTATCCCTTAAAGAGAAAGGGGAAAAGACTTAGCTTTAGTGCCTCCTCCGATACATTGTTGATCTTTATGGTGTCGCATCTGGTAGAACCTCATCAAATCTTGGTGTGGATCATCCACGGCTGTTCCTCCAAATGCGTTGTTGCTCACCATGTTGATCAACGCCGGCTTCACTTCGAAGCTATTTGCTTGGACTCTTGTCCGCCGAATCCCCGAGAATAATGGTCCGACATCATTGGCCTCGCATAGTCTAAGAAGGTTCAGGGCATAAACCTATTACCCTCTTCTTCCGGATATTGGCCATTTTAATTGGCCCCTCTTTGCGGTGCACCACCATCAGGCCTTAAATCGACATCAATTCACCTCTTGAATGCTCTAAGCCTTGCAATGCTTCTTGACCTCACATCTTGTTTCCCTAGTCGCTTCTACGCCAAGCTCACGAACAATCTTTCAGAGTTCCCGATTAAATGGTATAAACTCTTGTCTTGGCATGCACAACTAGGAATTCCTCAAACACTTGGTGTGTGTTCTGTAAAACAACAAGAACACATCCAAGCACTTCGAACAAAAGAAAATAAATAAATAAAAACTCAAAGAAACATAACGGAAAATAAAAGACAAAATAAAACACCAAGATCGGAATTCAAACTATTTCACTCAATGTTGATTTCTAAAGCTAGTCAACCGTTGAATCCTCGGCAATGCGGCGCCAATTTGACGAACGGTATTTCTTAAGCGAAACCCAAGTGAGGGTTAAGCTACTGTCGTTTAAATCCCTTCGCAAAATATTAATTCCCTTAACTAATGCTAAATAGAATAGCAACAAGAAAGGGGTCGATCCCAGAGAGTTACCAAGTTATCCAGCTTTAACTCAAATCACCAAATTAATCTTGCTTAAAACAATGTCTTCGCAAAAATGAAATCTTTTTTATAACTAAAGATCTAATTTTTATTTGGTTTTCCGAATAAACAAAGAAAGCAAATTGATTTTAGGATTAAGATGCAAGGATTAAAGCATCTAGGGTCACAATTTCACCTCCCTATGTTATCTCTACAAGTTCAAGGTATTAGGGTTGTCCGATTGAAAACATGCTAAATATAAGCCAAGGATAACAAATGGTCATTGAGGTCCTTTTAAGAGTTGTATGCCGAATGGTCATCTAAACACACAGACATGCAAAGCCAATAAATCATACTTGCAAAAGGATAATGATCACACCAATTACAAATAAGTTATGAATCACAATCCGCCTGGACTAGGGCTAAGAATACCAAGGTGTACATCCAAAGATAGAAATTAAGAACAGATTCATAAAACTTGCAAAATTCAATCATCCAAACCCAATATTCATAAACACAAGAAAGCAACAAGGGGGCTACATTGCTCCCTTAGATTATAAGAACTACTCACGCATGATTACAAGCAAAACCATAGCGAGAAAAGCTAAACATCTTCTTCTAATCTAGGTGCGCAACAAAGCTTCAAATCCAGGCTCCAAAATCCGCGATGGTCGCGATAGGCTGCTCTCTAGGTCAAGGAGCGACCTCCAAGTCGTGAAGCCTCTCTCTCTCTAAAAACATGTAGGGGGTCTAGGATGTCTAGCAGGGGGCGTGCGGGGCTTAATTTATAGAGGTTAGATGGGCCTTGAGGTGTGTACCCTAGCCCATTTATCAAAATGGCGTAGTTTTGATAAGTGACACTTCAAACTTTAAAATCTCTATCTTCCATCCACAATTTGGACATGGGCCTTGAGAAATAAATAATCGGCATGGAAAAAACGATAAGATCGGTCCAAAAATATCTCTGCACGCCAATTTGCACATGATATGGTGAATTCACGTGCGGCTTGACGAACGGGTATTTCGTGAGCGAAACCCAAGTGAGGGTTAAGCTACGTCGTTTAAATCCCTTCTCAAAATATTAATTCCCTTAACTAATGCTAAATAGAATAGCGACAAGAAAGGGTCGATCCCACAGAGATTACCAAGTTATCTAGCTTTAACTCAAATCACCAAATTAATCTTGCTTAAAACAATGTCTTGGCAAAAACGAATTCTTTTTGTAACTAAAGATCTAATTTTTATTTGGTTTTCTGAATAAACAAAGAAAGCAAATTGATTTTAGGATTAAGATTCAAGGATTAAAGGCATCTAGGGTCACAATTTCACCTCCCTATGTTATCTCTCTTGCTTCATGGTATTAGGGTTGTCTGATTGAAAACATGCTAAACATAAGCCAAGGACAACAAATGGTCATTGAGGTCCTTTTAAGAGTTGTATGCCAGAATGGTCATCTAAACACACAGACATGCAAAGCCAATAAATCATACTTGCAAAAGGATAATGATCACACCAATTACAAATAAGTTATGAATCTCAATACGCCCCAGACTAGGGCTAAGAATACCAATGTGTACATCCAAAGATAGAATTTAAGAACAGATTCATAAAACATGCAAAACCCAATCATCCAAACCCAATATTCGTAAACACAGCAAAGCAACAAGGGGGCTACATTTTTCCCCTAGATTATATCCAAACTCATGCATGATTACAAGCAAAACCATAGCAGTAAAGCTAAACATCTTCTTCTAATCCACGTGCGCAACAAAGCTTCAAATCCAAGCTCCAAAATCCGCGACGGCGGCTGCAACGGCTGCGACGGCTGCTCTCCTAGGTCAAGGAGCAACCTCCAAGTCGTGGAGGCTCTCTCTCTCTCTAAAAACGTGTAGGGGGGTCTAGGATACATAGCAGGGGGCGTGGAGGCTGTATTTATAGAGGTTGGATGGGCTTTGAGGTGTGTACCCTAGCCCATCTATCAAAACGACGTAGTTTCAATAAGTGACACTCCAAACTTTAAAATCTCTATCTTCCGTCCATAATTTGGACATGGGCCTTCGAGAAACAAATGATCAACATCGAAAAACGTTAGGATCGGCCCAAAAATATCTCTGCACGTCAATTTGAACGTGATATGGTGAATTCACGTGCAACTCCAAATCAGCTCAAACTTCTCGCCAAGCTTCCTTGCATCCCGTAGAGGCTTGAGAGGCAAAAATAGGCTTGCACGTTAAATGGGTGAATTCACGTGCAGCTCTAAATGTTTTGCAATTTCTGTGGTAGGTAGAGGACATCATTCTAAGAAACTTTTGTTCTTGCACGCCATTTGTTTGAGGCCATCTACTATGTCAAAAGTGAGCTCCAAAATCTGCCAAACGGCTTAAAAACGCATGTATTTGCAAATAGCATCTTCCTAGGGGTTAGAGCAAATATATATATATATATATATATATATATATATATATATATATATATATATATGAAGCAATAAGGCTCTAATCATGCTCTTAAACATCCTAAATAAACACTAGAATAACGGCATAAAATGCACGTTATCAAATACACCACACTTGAACCATTGCTTGTCCTCAAGCAAAAACATACAAGCATGCAAAAAATAAAATAAACACGCAGTCAAACGGAAGAAAAATAAAATAACAATCAAGGAGAATCATGGTTTCCTAAGCATGCAACTCTATCATGACGAAATGAGAATTTAAGCATCAAAATGAGTCATAACTTAGTTCATTCATGTCCATATCCCTAGTCCAACAACCATGCAATATCACCACTTAAATTTCAGATATGAGCAAGCAATCCATGATAAAATAGCACCTAGTTTCCCTTTAAGTTCTTACCAAGGATAAGCAGCCTCACTCAAATATAATAATTCTCAAGCCCAATACCTATCAATGAACAATGGATGGAAAACTCTATCTCTACACTCGCCATCAGCTATTGATTAAGTACTTGCGAAGCAATCATGAGAGTTCCCTATTGTGCTCATCAAAGAAAACACACCCTCTATTCTACTTTATTTGAACTCACACGCTAGTCTAAATTCGATAAACTCACACTCTATTCTAATAACTGATAAAACAAAATCATGAGCTAAAGAATTGAGCTCAAAACTCTCAAAACAAAACACAATTCAGCCAATGTGGCTTCCAAACTAACTAATTTCTCATAAGCATCAAGCCATTGTGGCTTTTTATCCTGAATCTTTTTTTTCTTTCTTTTTTTTTTTTTTTTTTTTTTTTTTTAGTATTACCTTACAAGGTTGCATTTTATGCTCTCCCTTGATGGATTATTCACATAAATAAGACTGATTTATTTATTTATTTATTTTTTATGCATACCCCTTTTCAAAATGTGATGGGCTTTTTCCACAATGTGCATCACAGCCTTGTCCAATAATATCACACAATAAAGAAAAGAATGCAAAGACAAACGATGTTGACTCAAAGGTCTTGCATCCTAACTAAACACCAAACACCGAGCACTAATAAGTAATCACATGCTTACTTGACTCCTACCATTGAATAACCAATGTTGAATGCGAGAGAGGAGTATCGAGATCAAACTATTACCCAAAAACCATAAATGTCACTTAAGGGATAAAAAGAAGCTGTTCTCATTTTGCATTTCTTTTTCACTCAACTTTAAGGGTTACTTAGGTCTATCATAGCATTTCATGCTCAGCTAATATTCAAACTTCAGCTCCAAAAACATGGTGATATCATTCAAAAGATAAAGACATGATCAAACTAATTCGAGAGCACATTTTAACTACTTAAACACCCTTATCACAACATGATACTAATGTGGCCCAAAAAGTAAAATTTCTAGGCCAAAATTGCATACTTAATATCCATGTCTCCACAAGCAAATCATTCAAACAAACAACTCAAACAATCATGCAACTAAAAACAGTTTTTTTTTTTTTGTTTTTTGATTTTTTGTTTTTTGTTTATAAAATTATAAATAAAACATGCAATCACAACATAAAAGACAAGCAAGTGGCTCAAGTCACTCCCATACACCACGCTTAAAATATGCTATGTCCTCATGGCATAAAATAGGGAGTAGGAAAAAACACCTACCTCTCAGTTGGCAAGTCAGTAGTAGTAGATAAGATTGGCCACCATTAATCGCACCGAGCTACAAAGTCAACCGACGTCTCGCCGCGCACTTCCCAAGTTTCCTTCCCTTTGCATGAGAATAGCCATCATGTAGTAGCAAGCAAAGATCCCACGTGAATTGGTCGGTGTTGGGAAATTTCCATTTTGTTGCAGTGAATAAGAGGTAGCTTGTCCGCCAACAAGCCTTCTTTGCTCATCGCCACTTTGATTCATTTGATGAACCCATGCACTAACTGTCTTTTTCGTCTGGAAAACCCTTCGCCTTGGCTTGGATCATATAGCACGGCATGTCTTACATCCAGATTCAAATGGACCAATACATAGTGGCGGTCAATGTGCACCGGAATCAGCACCTCATGCATACCATGCCAAGGGCGGTGCCCTTCATTCTCACCATTGATGCGTTGGCGCCACACCTCTTCGGACAAGGGTTGATTGAATATCTCGCACAGCATGATGGAAGTGAACTGAGCTAAGGGGTAGTTATGAGGCTCAGCCTCCACTACATATCGCATGGTCCTGCATAAGTGGTCTATCTCGTCGCAGTAGAGATATTCATTCTCTGAGATCCTCTTTAGGCTAAAAGGGGTAAAGATATCATTATCCCATATAAAGCGGGCCCTCTGAACCGTGGAATTGATGAACTCTTCAAATGCTGCTTGGCTCTCGTCAGATGATAAAACTGGATTAATGATTAAATGGATAGGAGGGCCAAGAAGATCTTCAGGTTCAGCAGGCATGTATGCACCCCAAGAGACAGGAAGTATAGCGAGCACAAGAGCCTGAGAATATGCAAGGATCGATAAAAGGCTGGAAGGGTGAATACCCATCTACTGGCTTTGTCTCCTCTTGAGGCTTGAAGGGTGAATACCCTGTTGCTGGCTCTGCCTTCTCTGGGTGATAGTAGGATGGCCGAGCTGAAGGTTCTGGTTGAGGTGGATCTGCCTGGGCTGGATAAGAAACTTCAGGGGATGGAGAGGGTTCTTCATCGGATATCTCCACTATAGGAGAACGTTTTGATGCTTTCCTCTTGCTCAAGGCCTTCCAGATTTTGCCTAGGAGGCCTTTGACTTCTTTGTTGTCCTTCCTCGGGGCTTCCACCTCGCCTGGGCTCCTGGCATTTGCCTCCCTGAGCTGCTGTGTTTCTTGCCTCCAAGCTTCGGTAGAAGCGGCGGGAGGAGCTTTGGGGCCTCCCATGCTCTAGGAGATGCATGAGCGGCTACGTCTGGTTCTAGGTTGTGAAGTAGCTTGTTCATCTCCCGAGAGATGAGGGCCGATAATTCTTCAAATTGGGCACTAGTGATGTGCCCATTAGTGACTGCCCAATTGATGACCTCCACTTCGCTCACCACCTTGCCACTAATGCCTTGAAAGAAATTGAAAATATCTTCTTTGTGTACATTGAACTACATGTACATAGCGGTGAGTCTTTATAGAGTCTGCTTCCTTTGATCCACATGAGGAGAGGTCTCCCTTGCAAAGTCGGTGGATCGCTCCACATGAACACCGTGCCTAGCGGGTCTGTGATGGAGGAGGAACATTGGTTGCCCAATGACCTCTCGGTACCGATCCCCAAACCCCCTTCGAAGATGCAATACTCTTATCACCCAGGTGAGAAGGAAAAGTGATGCTATCCATGGAGGAAAAATGCAAAGCGGGCATGCTTTGAAATATCAAACACAAAAATCTGCTATTTATCTGCTTTGATGAGTTTTTCTTCCACCATTGAAAAATGGTAGTGGCCCAATCCACATTTAGCATATGATCAATGCTATACATGAACTCCAGGTGTGGTTTAGGCACACTATCTATCCCACCGGTGCGAGATCAATAAGCATTTCCCTACCGGGTATGCTAGGCATCTAAATTTTCCAACAAAACCATTCCTGGTATACTGCCTTCGACTTTGAAATTTTCTAACATAGTTTCATGCCGTACCAAATTCTCCTAGGCTTAGGCGAGGAAAGCTATCACTGGGTGCATGGAGGTTAAAGCAATGTCTAATAATTTCAGGGGTAATTCGACATAAACCCCTTGCACAACCCCTATCGGTTCATCCTCACTCACAGAGACCAGATGCATAAAATTCTTGTAGGGCGAGTAGGAAATAGGCTGGTGGGCAGATACTAACCTTTGTAATCCCAGATTTTGAATTTTAAGAGCCACCTCTCTAGCCCAGCCCAGCTCTGAAGCCTCCAAAGCCTGCATATCTAGAGCATGCCCCAACAGTATCTCCTCCTCAGGTTGGCTATCAGCACTAGGTGACTGCACCTCCTCCTGGCCAGTCATCCTTGTGCGCACCATCTTTAGAATGAGAATAAAGAGCAAAGAGCGAGAAAACGAAGAGCAAGAGAGCAAAAGAGCGGTTTCTCTAATACTCAGATCTGGAGTGATTTTGGTGTGGAAGCCTTTGAAGATGGCCTCTCTTTATATAGCGTGTAGAAGGAAAGATGCTCCAATTGGCGTGATACACGTGCCCCTAAATTTTCAGAGTGTTTTGACCAAAATAGCCCTTGCACGTGAATTGGTTGAATTGGCGTGCAGGTCAGAATCGTCCCAAACTTTGGTGGTGGGTCCCCCTTGAGCTGGCAAGCAATAATCCCTTCTACACGTGAATTGTTTGAAGCTTCTAGGAGGGCTAAAATCAGTATTTTGCATTTTTGAGCCTCTATATGACAGCTAACAATTCGCGTGCAAGAGTAAACGTGATTCACATGGTCTTCATCTACCATTCCAGAAAGTTTCGGCTCAAAAGGAGGTGCACGTGAATTGGGCAATTCACGTGCAAATTCACGTTCAGGCCCAAACTGGCCCAAATTTCTCTACTTTGTTGCTTGTGCAATATGGACCATCTTTAAGTCTTGCACGTGAATTGTTTGAGCCCATCTTCAAGCACTTTTGGGCTTCACTTGCTCCTTGCTCCTTGACTTTGACTTTAAAAATAATTCCACAAGTTCAGGACCCAATAATTTGCTCATCCTGCAAATGGTTAGTTAAGAAAGAAGCAAAGTCTCTGCCTGATGGTTAGCTTGCAAACAAATTTATTGAATAAAATAAATAAAAGAAGATAACATAAAATAAAATATAGCAATAAACATTGGGTTGCCTCCCAACCAGCGCTTTATTTAAAGTCTGTAGCTAGACTTTCAGTTATGATCATGCAATCGTGAAAGAGAGGGAATCAACTATCTCCCTCTGAGTTGAATCAAAGTATGGTTTCAGTCTGTTGCCATTAACCAAAAATTTCTTGCCATCTACAGCTTGGAGCTCAAAGCTCCCATATGGCTTCTCATCAACTATCACAAAAGGTCCCATCCACTTGGACCTTAATTTTCCAGGAAATAACCTCAACCTTGTGTTAAATAGAAGAACTTTCTGCCCTAAGGTTAAAGGTTCATTGTTGAGTTGCCTATCGTGCCATTTCTTAGTTCTTTCTTTGTAAAATTAAGCACTATCATAGGCATCCAGCCTAAGCTCATCTAACTCAATTAATTGAGTCATCCTAAGCTCCTTGATCTCTTGTGGGTTAAAATTGAACTTCTTCAAGGCCCAATGAGCCTTGTGTTCTAGTTCCACAGGCAAGTGACATGCCTTACCATATAGAATACGGTAAGGTGACATCCCAATGGGAGTTTTATAGGCTGTCCTATATGCCCATAAGGCTTCATCAAGCCTTTGAGACCAATCTTTCCTATTGGCTCCAACAGTTTTCTGTAAAATGGCCTTAATCTCTCTGTTGGACACTTCTGCTTGTCCATTAGCTTGTGGGTGGTAAGCTAAAGACTTCCTATGAGTGACACCATACTCGTTCAATAACTTGTCAAACAATTTGTTGCAGAAATGACTACCCTCATCACTAATTATAGCCCTTGGTGTCCCAAAACGGCTAAAGATGTTCCTAGTAAGGAAGTGAGTCACAACCCTAGCATCATTCACTCTAGTAGGAATAGCTTCTACCCACTTAGACACATAATCCACAAGCAAGCAAAATGTATGAATACCCATCGAGAATTGGGGAATGGCCCCATGAAGTCAATGCCCCAAATGTCAAAAATTTCAACCGGAAGGATTCCAGTTAAGGGCATCTCATTTTTCCTAGACAGACCACCTACCCTTTGACATCTATCACACTTTTTGATGTAGACATAGGTGTCTTTCACCATGTGAGGCCAATAAAAGCCACACTACATGATCTTAGCCACAGTTCTTTGCACCCCAAAGTGGCCCCTATAATGTGATGCATGACAATGATGTATTATGTCATCTACCTCCTCCTCAAGGACACACTTTCTAATGATTTGGTCTGGACACCTCCTATAGAGAATTGGGTCTTCCCAAATGAATTTCTTAGCATCCACTACCAATTTCTTTCTCTGGTGGTAGTCTAACTGCTTGGATATGAACCCAGTGGCTAAATAATTTGCTATGTCAGCAAACCAAGGAAGATGATTCACCTCAAACAACTTCTCATCAGGAAAGTCATCTACAATGGGTAGAGACTTAGGTGCATTCTCCACACGGGAGAGGTGATCAGCCACAAAATTTAGGGCTCCCTTTGTGTCACTAATTTCATGGTCAAATTCCTGTAAGAGGAGAACCCACCTAATCAAGCGTGGCTTAGCTTCTTTTTTAGCAAACAAATATTTCGGTGCGGCATGATCGGTATAAACAATGACTTTAGACCCCAAAAGGTAGGGTCTAAACTTGTTGCAGCCATAAACCACGGCTAACAACTCTTTCTCAGTGGTGGTATAGTTCTGTTGAGCATCATCTAAGGTCTTACTAGCATAGTAAATGACCCTAAACACCTTTTCTCGCCTTTTCCGTAAGACTACCCCCACAGCATAATCACTCGCATCACACATTAGCTCAAAAGGCCGAGCCCATCGGGTGTGACTATAACAGGTGCGATGACTAACTTACCCTTGAGGATGTTGAAAGCTTCTAAGCAATCTGCATTAAACTCAAAGCTTGTGTCTTTTCCTAACAACCTACTCATGGGTTTTGCAATTTTTGAGAAGTCCTTAATAAATCTCCTATAAAAGCCAGCATGGCCAAGGAAACTTCTCACTCCTTTTTCATTGGTTGGAGGTGGCAGAGTCTCAATAGTGGAGATTTTTGCCTTGTCTACCTCCAAACCATGTGCAAACACCTTGTGCGCTAGAACTATCCCCTCAGTTACCATGAAATGGCGTTTCTCCCAATTGAGGACTAGTTCCTTCTCCTCACATCTCTCTAAGACCACATCTAGATTTTTCAAGCACTGTTGGTAGGAGGAACCAAACGCCGACAAGTTATCCATGAAGACCTCCATGATCTACTCAACTAAACCCTGAAAAATGGCCATCATACACCTTTGAAAGGTGGCAGGGGCATTACAAAGCCCAAATGGTATTCTCCTAAATGCAAAAGTGCCAATAGGGCACGTGAAGGAGGTCTTTTCTTGGTCCTCGGGCTTAACCATGATCTGATTATACCCGGAATAGCCATCTAAAAAGCAATAGTGACTATAGCCAGCTAACCTATCCAACATTTGGTCAATGAAAGGAAGAGGAAAATGATCCTTCCTAATAGCCTTGTTCAGCTTTCTATAGTCAACACACACTCTCCACCCTGTCACAGTGCGAGATGGGATCAATTCATTTTTCTCATTTTTAATCACGGTGATGCCCCCTTTCTTGGGCACAACATGCAATGGACTCACCCACCCACTATCGGAAATAGCATAAATTATACCTGCATTTTTCCATTTTAAAATTTCTTTTCTAACAACTTCTTTCATAGCAGGGTTTAATCTTCTTTCTTTTTCAGCAGTGGGTTTAAAATCATCATTCATCAAAATTTTATGCATGTAAATCCCTGGACTAATACCCCTAATGTCTTCAATGTTCTATCCTAGGGCCTTTTTGTGTTTCCTAAGGACTTCTAGCAATTGAGTGCACTCCACATCATTCAAATTAGAAGCAACAATGACAGGGAATTGATTTGTAGAGTCTAGAGCTGGAGGCACGTCATCTTCTTTCTCCTCCTCAGCTTGCTCTAGAGAGTTTGTAGTTTGCTCATCTTCCTCAGCTGTCAAGTACATCTCTTCATCTTGTTGAGCTTCTATAAGCTGAAGGGCTCCATTATTGGTGGTGGTAATTTCTTCTGCCAAGTAGTCTTCCACCAATTCCTTAAGGTCTTCAACCCAAAAGCAGTCCTCCTCCTTTTGACCTTGCAAAGCCTTCCCCATGTGGAAGACTAAGGTCTCCTCATTAATTCTTAAAGTTAGCTGCCCCGAGCAACATCAATCAATGCACAACCCATTCGAGAAACGGTCTTCCAAGGAGTAGCTGAACTCCTCTATCTTCTTCCATCTCCAAAACTACAAAGTCCGCTGGAAATATGAAGGAACCCACTTTGACTAACACGTCTTCAATTATCCCTTCAGGCCTTCCAGGTAGACCGGTCAAGAACCGCAATGATATGGAAGTGGGCTTCATGCCCTTAAGCCCAAGCGCTTGTACAAAGCAAAGGGGATCAAATTGATGTTGGCCCCTAAATCACATAAGGCCTGTTGTTGTGGTGCATTGCCAATCACACAAGGAAGATTAAAAGCGCCCAGATCTTTATGCTTGATGGGCAAATGATAACGTGCATTTTATGCCGTTATTCTAGTGTTTATTTAGGATGTTTAAGAGCATGATTAGAGCCTTATTGCTTCATATATCATATATATTTGCTCTAACCCCTAGGAAGATGCTAGTTGCAAATACATGCGCTTTTAAGCTGTTTTGGCAGGTTTTGGACCTCACTTTTGACATAGTAGATGGCCTCAAACAATTTGCGTGCAAGAACAAAAAGTTTCTTAGAATGATGTCATCTACCTACCACAGAAATTTCAGAGCATTTGGAGCTGAACGTGAATTCACCCATTTCACGTGCAAGCATATTTTTGCCTCTTAGGCCTCTACATGATGCAAGGAAGCTTGGGGAGAAGTTTGAGCTGATTTGGAGGTGCACGTGAATTCACCATATCACGTGCAAATTGGCGTGCAGAGATATTTTTGGACCGATCCAATCGTTTTTCCATGCTGATCATTTGTTCCTGAAGGCCCAAGTCCAAATTGTGGATGGAAGATAGAGTTTTTTAAGTTTCGAGTGTTATTTATCAAAACTACGCCGTTTTGATAAGTGGGCTAGGTTACACACCTCAAGGCCCATCCAAACTCTATAAATAAGAGCTCCACGCCCCATGCTTTGTATGCCTAACCCCCACACACGTTTTAGAGAGAGAGAGAGGCTCCACGTCTTGGAGGCTGTCCTTGACCTAGGAGAGCAGCCGTCGCGGCCGTCGCGGATTTTGGAGCCTGGATTTGAAGCTTTGTTGTGCGCGTGATCAAGAAGAAGATCTTGAGCTTTTCTCGCTTTGTGTTTGCTTGTAATCATGCGTGAGTAGTTCTTTTAATCTAGGGGAGCAATGTAGCCCCCTTGTTGCTTTGCTTGTGTTTATGAATATTGGGTTTGGATGATTGAGTTTTGCATGTTTTATGAATCTGTTCTTAAGTTCTATCTTTGGATGTACACCTTGGTATTCTTAGCCCTAGTCTCGGGGCTGATTGAGATTCATAACTTATTTGTGATTGGTGTGATCATTATCCTTTTGCAAGTATGATTTATTGGCTTTGCATGTTTGTGTGTTTAGATGACCATTCTGGCATACAACTCTTAAAAGGACCTCAATGACCATTTGTTGTCCTTGGCTTATGTTTAGCATGTTTTCAATCGGACAACCCTAATACCATGAACCAGGAGAGATAACATAGGGAGGTGAAATTGTGACCCTAGATGCTTTTAATCCTTGAATCTTAATCCTAAAATCAGTTTACTTTCTTTGTTTATTCAGAAAACCAAATAAAAATTAGATCTTTAGTTTAAAAAAAGAAAACTTTTTGCCAAGACATTTTATAGAACAAGAGTAATTGGGTGATTTGATTTGAGAACTAGAGAACTAGGTTAATCCCTGTGGGTTCGACCCCTTTCTTGCTGCTATTCTTTTAGTGCAAACTTAGGGAATTTATTATTTTGAAGAGAGATTTAACGACGTTAGCTAGCTCTTTTAGAGAGGCTAAAAATCTTGTCTGTCAAATTGGCGCCGTTGCTGGGATTCAACGGTTAACTAGTTTTTAAAATCAACATTGAGTGAAATTGTTTGAATTCCGATCTTGGTGTTTTATTTTGTCTTTTATTTTCTGTTATTTTGTGTTCTTTATTTGTTTATTTTGCATTGTTCGGAGCTGCTGGGTGTGTTCTTGTTGTTTTACGGAACATACATCAAGGATTCCTAGTTGTGCATGCAAAGAGAGGAGGATATACAATTTACGCGGAACCTGAAAGGTTGTTCGAGCTCGTCGTAGAGCAGCTAGGGAAGCAAGACGTGAGGCGGAAGAAGCACTACAAGGCTTGGAGCAATCCGTAGGCGATCCGATGGCGGATCTCGGACCTGATGGTGGTGCACCGCAAGGAGGGGCCAATTACAATGGCCAATATCCGAAGAAGAGGGTAATAGGTTTATGCCCAGAACCTTCTTAGATTATGCGAGGCCGATGATGTCGAGACCATTATTCTGGGATTCGCGGACAAGAGTCCAAGCGAATAGCTTCGGAAGCCGGCATTGATCAACATGGTGAGCAACAACGCATTTGGAGGAACAGCCGTGGATGATCCACACCAGCATTTGATGAGGTTCTACCAGGTGTGTGACACCATCAAGATCAACAACGTGTCGGAGGAGGCCATAAAGCTAAGGCTTTTCCCTTTCTCTTTAAGGGAAAGAGCTCTTGGCTGGTTCAACGATCGCAGGCAGGTTCAATCATCACTTGGGAGGAGATGCGGTCCAAGTTCATGTCAAAGTACTTCCCTCCTTCCAAGGTGATCCAGCTAAGAGGAGAGATTAGCGAGGTTCAGGCAAGATGAGATGGAGACTCTTCATGAAGCTTGGGAGCGTTTCAAAGACTTAGTGAGAAGATGCCCCGATCATGGAAGACCCCGGTGGATTCAAATTGAATCTTTCTACACAGGTCTTCGGTCCCATTCACAAGACAAGGTGAATGCGAGCTGCTGGAGGATGCTTGATGAACCTAGAGCCTGACGCAGCGACGAGCTCTTGGAGAGGCTGTCATTAGGCGATTGGCGGTGGTCTAATGTGCGTACTTCAAAGCCAAGGGAGAAGATTGCTTGAGTTGAAAATTCTTCCAATGATGTGCAAGCACAGATTCAAGCTTTAGTGAAAGGCATGGAAGTATTGGCTCTTAAAGTTGAAGGATCACAAGCTTTACCGGTAGTTGAGCGGGGCTGGAGTGGAGCTGAAGAAGCAAATTATGTTGGAGGAAAGGGCTTGTACCAAGAAACAAGCAATTTTATCCTCAACAACAACAGCTAGGGGTACAACCCAGAATCGGCGGCAATCTCAACCATTTCAGAGAACTCGGAACCGAGGGGGAGATACCTCATTTCGGTACAAATATGTGCCCCCAGGGGATGAAGCGAGAATCCGTATGCTACGGATAATTATTTACACCCACCTCCAGGATTCGAGCGAAACGGCCTCAACCGCAACAAAGAAAGAGGAAGAACATATCGGCATGTGGATGAGCCAACCAAAAGAGAGGATAATTTGGAGGAAAGGGTAGTCACAATAGAATCTTCAATTAAGAATATAGAAAAGCTGCTTGTGAGTTTGGCTCAGAATGTAAATCAAGGGGTTTCAACCAATACTTTTCCAAGTGACACTGAGGTGAACCCCAAGGAGAGTTGCAAGGCTATAACTCTAAGGAGCGGGAAAACACTGAATGAAGTGAAGAGCTTAAGAAGAAGGCAATTCCAGGAAGAACAAAGCAGACCCTTGGAAGCTGATGACCAAGGAAAATCCAGAAAAAGTTAAGAAAGAGTGCAAGAAAAGAAGGACAAGCAATGAGTCAAGACAGAATAGTCTGAAGAAAAGAAGCAAGAGCTCAGACCTACTATGCCATTTCCTCGGAGGGCGAGGAACCAGAGGGTTGAAGAAGAGTATGAGCGCTTCCTGAGTTTGTTCAAGAAGCTTGAGATTAACATTCCATTTGTGGAAGTTTTGGAGCAGATGCCTAGGTACAGAAAATACATCAAAGATTTTGTGACAAAGAAGAGGAAATATGGGGATCATGAGACGGTGGCGATCCACTAACGAGGTGAGCAGTGTTGTTCAACGAGTTTGCCCATCAAGCATAAAGATCCGGGCAGCTTTAATCTCCCTTGTGTGATTGGCAATGCACCGCGGCAGCTGGCCCTATGTGATTTAGGGGCCAGCATCAATTTGATTTCCTTCGCTTTGTATAAGCAGCTTGGGCTTAAGGGCATGAAGCCCACTTCCATATCATTGCAGTTTGCAGACCGGTCCACTGGAAGGCCTGAAGGAATTATTGAAGATGTGTTAGTCAAAGTGGGTTCCTTCATATTTCCAGCGGATTTTGTTGTTTTGGAGATGGAAGAAGATAGAGGAGTTCAACTTTACTCCTTGGAAGACCGTTTCTCGAACGGGTTGCGCATTGATTGATGTTGCTCAAGGGCAGCTAACTCTGAGAATTAATGAGGAGACCTTAGTCTTCCACATGGGGAAGGCTCTGCAAGGTCAAGAGGAGGAGGATTGCCTTTGGGTTGAAGACCTTGAGGAATTGGTGGAAGATTACTTGGCAGAAGAAATTACCACCACCAATGATGGAGCCCTTCAGCTCATAGAAGCTCAACAAGATGAAGAGATGTACTTGACAACTGAGGAAAGTGAGCAAATTACAAACTCTTTGGAGCAAGCTGAGGAGGAGAAAGAAGATGACATGCCTCCAGCTCCAGAACTGAAGGAGCTGCCTGGACACCTAAGGTATGAATTTCTAGACTCTACAAATCAATTCCCTGTCATTGTTGCTTCTAATTTGAATGATGTGGAGTGTACTCAATTGTTAGAAGTCCTTAGGAAACACAAAAAGGCCCTAGGATGGAACATTGAAGACATTAGGGGTATTAGTCCAGGGATTTGCATGCATAAGATTTTAATGAATGATGACTTTAAACCCACTGTGAAAGACAAAGAAGATTAAACCCTGCTATGAAAGAAGTTGTTAGAAAAGAAATTTTAAAATGGAAAAATGCGGGTATAATTTATGCTATTTCTGATAGTGAGTGGGTGAGTCCATTGCATGTCGTGCCCAAGAAAGGGGGCATGACTGTGATTAAGAATGAGAAAAATGAATTGATCCCATCTCGCACTGTGACGGGGTGGAGAGTGTGTGTTGACTATAGGAAGCTGAACAAGGCCACTAGGAAGGATCATTTTCCTCTTCCTTTCATTGACCAAATGTTGGATAGGTTAGCTGGCTATAGTCACTACTGCTTTTTAGATGGATATTCCGGGTATAATCAGATCATGGTTAAGCCCGAGGATCAAGAGAAGACCACCTTCACGTGCCCTTTTGGAACATTTGCATTTAGGAGAATGCCATTTGGGCTTTGTAATGCCCCTGCCACCTTTCAAAGGTGTATGATGGCTATTTTTCAGGGTTTGGTAGAGGAGATCATGGAGGTCTTCATGGATGACTTCTCGGTGTTTGGTTCCTCTTACCAACAGTGCTTGAGAAATCTAGATGTGGTCTTAGAGAGATGTGAGGAGAAGGAACTAGTCCTAAATTGGGAGAAATGCCATTTCATGGTAACCAGGGGGATAGTTCTAGGGCACAAGGTGTCCGCACATGGTTTGGAGGTAGACAAGGCAAAAATCTCCACTATTGAGACTCTGCCACCTCCAACTAATGAAAAAGGAGTGAGAAGTTTCCTTGGCCATGCTGGCTTTTATAGGAGATTCATTAAGGACTTCTCAAAAATTGCAAAACCCATGAGTAGGTTGTTAGAAAAAGACACAAGCTTTGAGTTTAATGAAGATTGCTTAGAAGCTTTTAACATCCTAAAGGGTAAGTTAGTCACTGCACTGTTATAGTCACACCTGACTGGGCTCGACCTTTTGAGCTAATGTGTGATGCGAGTGATTATCTTGTGGGGGTAGTCTTAGGGCAAAGGCGAGAAAAGGTGTTTAGGGTCATTTACTATGCTAGTAAGACCTTAGATGATGCTCAACGAACTATACCACCACTGAGAAAGAGTTGCTAGCCGTGGTTTATGGGCTGCAACAAGTTTAGACCGTACCTTTTGGGGTCTAAAGTCATTGTTTATACCTGATCATGCTGCGTTGAAATATTTGTTTGCTAAAAAAGAAGCTAAGCCACGCTTGATTAGATGGGTTCTCCTCTTACAGGAATTTGACCTTGAAATTAGAGACACAAAGGGAGCCCTAAATTCTGTGGCTGATCACCTCTCTCGTGTGGAGAATGCACCTAAGTCTCTACCCATTGTAGATGACTTTCCTGATGAGAAGTTGTTTGAGGTGCATCATCTTCCTTGGTTTGCTGACATAGCAAATTATTTAGCCACTGGGTTCATACCCAAGCAGTTAGACTACCACCAGAGAAAGAAATTGGTAGTGGATGCTAGGAAATATATTTGGGAAGACCCAATTCTTTATAGGAGGTGTCCAGACCAAATCATAAGAAAGTGTGTCCTTGAGGAGGAGGTAGATGACATAATACATCATTGTCATGCATCACATTATGGGGGCCACTTTGGGGTGCAGAGAACTGTGGCTAAGATCATGCAGTGTGGCTTTTATTGGCCTCACATGGTAAAAGACACCTATGTCTACATCAAAAAGTGTGATAGATGTCAAAGGGTAGGTGGTCTATCTAGGAAAAATGAGATGCCATTAACTGGAATTCTTCCAGTTGAAATTTTTGACATTTGGGGCATTGACTTCATGGGGCCCTTCCCCAATTCGATGGGTATTCATACATTTTGCTTGCTGTGGATTATGTGTCTAAGTGGGTAGAAGCTATTCCTACTAGAGTGAATGATGCTAGGGTTGTGACTCACTTCCTTACTAGGAACATCTTTAGCCGTTTTGGGACACCAAGGGCTATAATCAGTGATGAGGGTAGTCATTTCTGCAATAAATTGTTTGATAAATTATTGAACAAGTATGGTGTCACTCATAGGAAGTCTTTAGCTTACCACCCACAAGCTAATGGACAAGCAGAAGTGTCCAACAGAGAGATTAAGGCCATTTTAGAGAAAACTGTTGGAGCCAATAGGAAAGATTGGTCTCAAAGGCTTGATGAAGCCTTATGGGCATATAGGACAGCTTACAAAACTCCCATTGGGATGTCACCTTACCGTATTCTATATGGTAAGGCATGTCACTTGCCTGTGGAACTAGAACACAAGGCTCATTGGGCCTTGAAGAAGTTAAATTTCAACCCACAAGAGATCAAGGAACTTAGGATGACTCAATTAATTGAGTTAGACGAGCTTAGGTTGGATGCCTATGATAGTGCTAAATTTTACAAAGAAAGAACTAAAAAATGGCATGATAGGCAACTCAACAATGAACCTTTAACCTTAGGGCAGAAAGTTCTTCTATTTAACACAAGGTTGAGGTTATTTCCTGGCAAATTAAGGTCCAAGTGGATGGGACCTTTTGTGATAATTGATAAGAAGCCATATGGGAGCTTTGAGCTCCAAGTCGTAGATGGCAAGAAATTTTGGGTGAATGGCAATAGGCTGAAACCTTACTTTGATTCAACTCGAGGGAGATAGTTGATTCCCTCTCTTTCACCATTGCATGATCACCACCGAAAGTCTAGCTACGGACTTTAAATAAAGCGCTAGTTGGGAGGCAACCCAATGTTTATTGCTTTGTGTTTTATTTTATGTTATTTTCTCTTATTTGTTTTCTTCAATAAATTTGTTTGCAAGCTAACCATTGTGCAGGAGACTTTGTTCCTTTCTTAGCTAACCATGTGCAGGATGAGCAAATTTTTGGGTCCTGAACTTGTGGAATTGTTTTTAAAGTCAAAGTCAAGGAGCAAGGAGCAAGTGAAGCCCAAAAGTGCTTGAAGATGGGCTCAAACAATTCACGTGCAAGAGTTAAAGATGGTCCATAATGCATAATCAACTCGGTGGAGAAATGTGGGCCAGTTTGGGCCTGAACGTGAATTTGCACGTGAATTGCCCAATTCACGTGCACCTCCTTTTGAGCCGTAACTCTCTGGAATGGTAGATGAGGACCATGTGAATCACGTTTACTCTTGCACGCGAATTGATAGCTGTCATATGGAGGCCCAAAAATGCAAAATACCGATTTTAGCCCTCCTAGAAGCTTCCCACAATTCACGTGCGAAGGAAGTATTGCTTGCCGGCTCGGTGGGGACCCACCACCAAAGTTTGGGACGATTCGACCTGCACGCCAATTCAGCCAATTCACGTGCGAGGGTATTTTGGTCGAACACTCGAAAAGTTAGGGGCACGTGTATCACGCCAATTGGAGCCTCTTTCCTTCTGCACGCTATATAAAGGGAGGCCATCTTCAAAGGCTTCCACACCAAAATCACTCCAGATCCGAGTATTAGAGAAGCTCGCCCCTTTGCTCTCTTGCTCTTCGGTTTTCTGCTCTTGTTCTTATTTTCTCATTCCAAAGATGGTGCGCACAAGGAGGACTGGCAGGGAGGAGGTGCACTCACCTAGTGCTGATAGCCAACCTGAGGAGGAGATACTCTTGGGGCATGCTCTTGACATGCGAGGCTTTGGAGGCTTCGTAGCTGGGCTGGGCTAGAGAGGTGGCTGTTAAAATTCAAACTCGGGATTACAAAGGTTAGTATCTGCCTGCCCAGCTATTTCCTATTCTCGCCTTACAAGACTTCTATGCATCTGTCTCTCGGGAATGAGGATGAACCGATAGGGGTTGTGCAAGGGGTTTATGTCGAAATAACCCCTGATATTATTAGAAATTGCTTTAACCTCCCTGAACCCAGGTAGTAGTTTCCCTCGGCTAAGCCTAGGAGACTTTGGTACTGCATGTAACTATGCTAGAAAATTTCAAAGTCGAAGGCGGTATACCAAGAATGGTTTTGTTGGAATATTTAGATGCCTAGCTTACCTGGTAGGGAAATGCTTATTGATTCGGCCAGTGGGCTAGATAGTGTGCCTAAGCCACACCTGGAGTTCATGTATAGCATTGATCACATGCTAAATGTGGATTGGGCCACTACCATTTTTAATTGGTGGAAGAAAAACTCATCCAAGCAGATAAATGGCAGAATTTTGTGTGTGATATTTCAAAGCATGCTGCTTTGCAATTTTCCTCCATGGAGAGCATTACTTTTCCTTCTCACCTGGGTGTTAAGAGTATTGCAAGTGAAGGAGGTTTGGGGGTCAGCACCCGAGGTCATTGGGCAACCAATGTTCCTCCTCCATCACGGCCCGCTAGGCACGGTGTTCATGTGGAGCGATCCACGAGACTTTGCAAGGGAGACCTCTCCTCATTTGGATCAAAGGAAGCAGACTCTATATAGACTCACCGCCATGTACATGCGGTTCAATGTACACAAAGAAGACATTTTCAATTTCTTTCAAGGCATTAGTGGGCGGTGGTGAGTGAAGTGGAGGTCATCAATTGGGCGGTCACTAATGGGCACATCACTCATGCCCAATTTGAAGAATTAATGGCACTCATCTCCCGGAGACCAACAAGCTACTTCACAACCTAGAACCAGAGGATGGGAGGCCCCGAGATGTAGCTGCTCATGCATCACCTAGAGCATGGGAGGCCCCGAAGCTCCTCCTGCTGCATCTATCGAAGCTTGGAGGGAAGAAACACAGCAGCTCAGGGGAGGCCAATGCCAAGAACCCCGGCGCGAGGTGGAAGCCCCGAGGAAGGACAACAAAGAAGTCAAAGGCCTCCTAGGCAAAATCTGGAAGGCTTTGAGCAAGAGGAAAGCATCAAAACGTTCTCCTATAGTGGAGATATCTGATGAAGAACCCTCTCCATCCCCCTGAAGATGCTTATCCAGCCCAGGAAGATCCACCTCAACAAGAACCTTCAGCTCGGCCATCTTACTCTCACCCAGGAGGAGGCGGCGCCAGCAACGGGGGTATTCACCCTTCCAACCTCAAGAGGAGGCGAGCCAGCGGCAGGGTATTCACCCTTCCGGCCTTTTACGGATCCTGCATATTCTCGAGGCACCGTGCCTGCTATACTCCGATATCTTGGGGTGCATACATGCCTGCTGAACCTGAAGATCTACTTGGCCCTCCTGTTCATTTAATCATTAATCCAGCTTTATCGTCGAAGAGAGCCAAGCAAAGACTTGAAGAATTCATCAATTCCACAGGTCATAGGGCTCGATTTGTACGGGATAATGATATCTTCACTCCTTTTAGCTTGAAGAGGATCTCGGAGAATGAATATCTCTATGCCGACGAGATAGACCTCTTCTGCAGGACCATGCGGTATGTAGTGGAGGCCGAGCCTCATAATTACCCCTTAGTTGGGTACACTTCCATCATGCTGTGTGAGCTTTTCAATCAACCCTTGTCCGAAGAGGTATGGCGCCAACGCATTAATGGAGAGAATGAAGGGCACCGCCCTTGGCATGGTGTGCATGAGGTGCCGATTCCGGTGCACATTGACCGCCACTATGTACTTGTCCAGGTGTGAATCCGGATGTAGGCCATCTTGTGCTATATGATCCAAGCCAAGGCGAAGGGTTTGCCAGACGGAAAAGACGGTTAGTGCATGGGTTCATCAAACGCATGAAAGTGGCAATGATCAAAGAAGGCTTGTTGGCGGACAAGCTCCCTCTTATTCACTACAATGAAATGCAAATTCCCCAACGAACTGACCAATTCAATTGTGGGATCTTTGTTTGCTACTACATGATGGGTATTCTGCAAGGGAAGGAAAATTGGGAAGTGCGCGGCGAGACGTCGGCTGACTTTGTGGCTCGGGTGCGACGAATGGTGGCCAATGTCATCTACTATTACGGTGTGCCAAACCAGGGGTAACTATTTTTCCTACTCCCTATTTTATGCCATGAGGACATAGCATATTTTAAGTGTGGTGTATGGGAGTGACTTGAGCCACTTGCTTGTCTTTTATGTTGTGATTGCATGTTTTATTTAAACAAAAAAAAAAAAAAAAAAAAAAAAAAAAAAAAAAAAAAAAAAAAAAAAAAAAAAAGACTCAAAAAATAAAAGCCACAATGGCTTGATGTTTATGTGTGATTGTTTAGATTTTTGTAGCCACATTGGCTGAATTGTGTTTTGTTTTGAGAGTGTTGAGCTCAATTCTTTAGCTCATGTTTTGTTTATTCAGTTAGTAGACTAGAGTGTGAGTTTATTGAGTTTAGACTAGCGTGTGAGTTCAAATAAAGTAGAATAGAGAGTGTGTTTTCTTTGATGAGCACAATAGGGAACTCTCATGATTGCTTGGCAAGTACTTAATCAATAGGCGATGGCGAGTGTAGAGATAGAGTTTTCCATCCATTGTTCATTGATAGGTATTGGGCTTGAGAATTATTATATTTGAGTGAGGCTGCTTATCCTTGGTAAGAACTTAAAGGGAAACTAGGTGCTATTTTATCATGGATTGCTTGCTCATATCTGAAATTTAAGTGGAGATATTGCATGGTTGTTGGACTAGGGATATGGACATGAATGAACTAAGTTATGACTCATTTTGATGCTTAAATTTCCATTTCATCATGATAGAGTTGCATGCTTAGGAAACCATGATTCTCCTTGATTGTTATTTTATTTTTCTTCTGTTTGAGCGTGTTTATTTTATTTTTGCATGCTTGTATGTTTTTGCTTGAGGACAAGCAATGGTTCAAGTGTGGTGTATTTGATAACGTGCATTTTATGCCGTTATTCTAGTGTTTATTTAGGATGTTTAAGAGCATGATTAGAGCCTTATTGCTTCATATATCATATATATTTGCTCTAACCCCTAGGAAGATGCTAGTTGCAAATACATGCGCTTTTAAGCTGTTTTGGCAGGTTTTGGACCTCACTTTTGACATAGTAGATGGCCTCAAACAATTTGCGTGCAAGAACAAAAGTTTCTTAGAATGATGTCATCTACCTACCACAGAAATTTCAGAGCATTTGGAGCTGAACGTGAATTCACCCAATTCACGTGCAAGCATATTTTTGCCTCTTAGGCCTCTACATGATGCAAGGAAGCTTGGGGAGAAGTTTGAGCTGATTTGGAGGTGCACGTGAATTCACCATATCACGTGCAAATTGGCGTGCAGAGATATTTTTGGACCGATCCAATCGTTTTTCCATGCTTGATCATTTGTTCCTGAAGGCCCAAGTCCAAATTGTGGATGGAAGATAGAGTTTTTTAAGTTTCGAGTGTTACTTATCAAAACTACGTCGTTTTGATAAGTGGGCTAGGTTACACACCTCAAGGCCCATCCAAACTCTATAAATAAGAGCTCCACGCCCCATGCTTTGAAGGCCTAACCCCCACACACGTTTTAGAGAGAGAGAGAGAGGCTCCACGTCTTGGAGGCTGTCCTTGACCTAGGAGAGCAGCCGTCGCGGCCGTCGCGGATTTTGGAGCCTGGATTTGAAGCTTTGCTGTGCGCGTGATCAAGAAGAAGATCTTGAGCTTTTCCGCTTTGTGTTTGCTTGTAATCATGCGTGAGTAGTTCTTTTAATCTAGGGGAGCAATGTAGCCCCCTTGTTGCTTTGCTTGTGTTTATAAATATTGGGTTTGGATGATTGAGTTTTGCATGTTTTATGAATCTGTTCTTAAGTTCTATCTTTGGATGTACACCTTGGTATTCTTAGCCCTAGTCTGGGGCTGATTGAGATTCATAACTTATTTGTGATTGGTGTGATCATTATCCTTTTGCAAGTATGATTTATTGGCTTTGCATGTTTGTGTGTTTAGATGACCATTCTGGCATACAACTCTTAAAAGGACCTCAATGACCATTTGTTGTCCTTGGCTTATGTTTAGCATGTTTTCAATCGGACAACCCTAATACCATGAACCAGGAGAGATAACATAGGGAGGTGAAATTGTGACCCTAGATGCTTTTAATCCTTGAATCTTAATCCTAAAATCAGTTTACTTTCTTTGTTTATTCAGAAAACCAAATAAAAATTAGATCTTTAGTTTAAAAAAGAAAACTTTTTGCCAAGACATTTTATAGAACAAGAGTAATTGGGTGATTTGATTTGAGAACTAGAGAACTAGGTTAATCCCTGTGGGTTCGACCCCTTTCTTGTTGCTATTCTTTTAGTGCAAACTTAGGGAATTTATTATTTTGAAGAGAGATTTAACGACGTTAGCTAGCTCTTTTAGAGAGGCTAAAAATCTTGTCTGTCAAAGAAACTCGTTGAACAACACTGCTCACCTCGTTAGTGACTGCCACCGTCTCATGATCCCCATATTTCCTCTTCTTCTTCACAAAATCTTTAATGTACTTTCTGTACCTAGGCATCTGCTCCAAAATTTCCAAAAATGGAATATTAATCTCAAGCCGCTTGAATAAACTCAGGAAGCGCTCATACTCTTCCTCAACCCTCTGATTTCTCATCCGCTGAGGAAATGGCATGGTAGGCCTGAGCTCTTGCCTTGGTTCTTCAACTATTTTGCCTTTAGTCAGCTGATGTTCCTTTTTGTCTTGCAACCTTTCTTCTTCTTTATCTGATTTTCCTTGGTCATCAGCTTCCAAGGGTCTACTTTGTTCTTCTAGAATAGACCTTTTCTTAGGCTCTTCAGCTTCCTTCAATGCTTTCCCACTCCTTAGAGTGATAGCCTTGCAACTCTCCTTGGGGTTCACCTTAGTGTCACTTGGAAAAGTGTTGGTTGACACCCTTTGATTAGCATTCTGTGCCATACTCACAAGTAACTTCTCCATATTCTTAATTGAAGACTCCATACTACCTACCCTTTCCTTCAAATCACCCACCTCTCTTCTAGCTGTCTCATCCTCATGCTGATATGTTCTTCTTTGCTGCTGAGGCTGAGGCTACTGTTGCTCGAATCCAGGAGGTGGATGTAAGAAATTATCTGTAGCATACGGATTTTGCTTCATCCCTGGAGGCACATATTTATACTGAGCTGATGTATCTCCCCCTTGGTTCTGATTCTTCTGATATCCCTGAGATTGTTGTTGGTTTTGATTGTACCCTTGTCCTTGTTGGTGAGGATAAAATTGCTGCTTCTGGTACAAGCCTTTCCCTCCAACATAATTTGCATCTTCAGCGCCACTCCACCCTTGCTCAGCTACTGGTGAGGCGTGTTGTGATCCTCCAACTTTAAGAGCCAACACTTCAATGCTTTTTGCTAAAGCTTGGATCTGCCCTTGCATATCATTGGAGGGAGTATCAACTAAAGATATCTTTTCCCTTGGCCTTGAAGTGCGCACATTAGACCACTGCCAATCAGCTAATGACAGCCTCTCCAAGAGCTCTGCAGCTATGTCAGGCTCTAGATTCATCAAGCATCCTCCAGCAGCTGCATTCACCTTGTCTTGTGAGTGGGACTGAAGACCTGTGTAGAAAGATTCAATTTGAATCCACTGGGGTCTTCCATGATCAGGGCATCTTCTCACTAAATCTTTGAAATGCTCCCAAGCTTCATGAAGAGTCTCCATCTCATCTTGCCTGAATCTGCTAATCTCTCCTCTGAGCTAGATCACTTAGGAAGGAGGGAAGTACTTTGACATGAACTTGGTCTGCATCTCCTCCTAAGTGTTGATTGAACCTACCAGCAGACTGTTGAACCAGCCAAGAGCTCTATCCCTTAAAGAGAAAGGGAAAAGCCTTAGCTTTATTGCCTCCTCCGATACATTGTTGATCTTTATGGTGTCGCACATCTGGTAGAACCTCATCAAATGCTGGTGTAGATCATCCACGGCTGTTCCTCCAAACGCGTTGTTGCTCACTATGTTGATCAACGCCGGCTTCAACTCGAAGCTATTTGCTTGGACTCTTGTCTGCCGAATCCCTGAATAATGGTCTGACATCATCGGTCTCGCATAGTCTAAGAAGGTTCTGGGCATAAGCCTATTACCCTCTTCTTCTAGATATTGGCCATTGTAATTGGCCCCTCCTTGCGGTGCACCACCATCAAGCCTTAAATCTGCCATCAATTCACCTACTGAATGCTCTAAGTCTTGCAGTGCTTCTTCAGCCTCACGTGCTGCTTCCCTAGCTGCTCTACGCCGAGCTCTGAACAATCTTTCAGGTTCCCGATTAAATGGTATAAACTCCTGTCTTGGCATGCACAACTAGGAATTCCTCAAACACTTAGTGTATGTTCCTGTAAAACAACAAGAACACACCCAGCAGCTCCGAACAATGTAGAATAACAAATAAAGAACACAAAATAACAGAAAATGAAAGACAAAATAAAATACCAAGATTAGAATTCAAACAATTTCACTCAATGTTAATTTCTGAAGCTAGTCAACCGTTGAATCCCCGGCAACGGCGCCAATTTGACGAACGGGTATTTCGTGAGCGAAACCCAAGTGAGGGTTAAGCTACTGTCGTTTAAATCCCCTCTCAAAATATTAATTCCCTTAACTAATGCTAAATAGAATAGCGACAAGAAAGGGGTCGATCCCACAGAGATTACCAAGTTATCTAGCTTTAACTCAAATCACCAAATTAATCTTGCTTAAAACAATGTCTTGGCAAAAACGAATTCTTTTTATAACTAAAGATCTAATTTCTATTTGGTTTTCTGAATAAACAAAGAAAGCAAATTGATTTTAGGATTAAGATTCAAGGATTAAAGGCATCTATGGTCACAATTTCACCTCCCTATGTTATCTATACTGCTTCATGGTATTAGGGTTGTCCGATTGAAAACATGCTAAACATAAGCCAAGGACAACAAATGGTCATTGAGGTCCTTTTAAGAGTTGTATGCCAGGAATGGTCGTCTAAACACACAGACATGCAAAGCCAATAAATCATACTTGCAAAAGGATAATGATCACACCAATTACAAATAAGTTATGAATCTCAATCCGCCCCGACTAGGGCTAAGAATACCAAGGTGTACATCCAAAGATAAAATTTAAGAACCGATTCATAAAACATGCAAAACTCAATCATCCATACCCAATATTCATAAACACAAGAAAGCAACAAGGGGGCTACATTTTTCCCCTAGATTATATCCAAACTCATGCATGATTACAAGCAAAACCATAGTAGTAAAGCTAAACATCTTCTTCTAATCCACGCGCGCAACAAAGCTTCAAATCCAAGCTCCAAAATCCGCGACGGCGGCTGCGATGGTGCGGCGGCACTGCGACGGCTGCTCTCCTAGGTCAAAGAGCAACCTCCAAGTCGTGGAGCCTCTCTCTCTCTCTAAAAACGTGTAGGGGGTCTAGGATACATAGCAGGGGGCGTGGAGGCTATATTTATAGAGGTTGGATGGGCTTTGAGGTGTGTACCCTAGCCCATCTATCAAAATGACGTAGTTTTGATAAGTGACACTCCAAACATTAAAATCTCTATCTTCCATCCACAATTTGGACATGGGCCTTCGAAACAAATGATCGGCATGGAAAAACGATAGGATCGGCCCAAAAATATCTCTGCATGTCAATTTGAATGTGATATGGTGAATCCACGTGCAACTCCAAATCAGCTCAAACTTCTCCCCAAGCTTCCTTGCATCCTGTAGAGGCCTGAGAGGCAAAAATAGGCTTGCACGTGAAATGGGTGAATTCACGTGCAGCTCCAAATGCTCTGCAATTTCTGTGGTAGCTAGAGGACATCATTCTAAGAAACTTTTTTTCTTGCACGCCATTTGTTTGAGGCCATCTACTATGTGAAAAGTGAGCTCCAAAATCTGCCAAAACAGCTTAAAAATGCATGTATTTGCAAATAGCATCTTCCTAGCGGTTAGAGCAAATATATATACATATGAAGCGATAAGGCTCTAATCATGCTCTTAAACATCCTAAATAAACACTAGAATAACGGCATAAAATGCACGTTATCACAGCTTCAAATTAGCTCAAACTTCTCCCCAAGCTTCCTTGCATCTTGTAGAGGCCTAAGAGGCAAAAATAGGCTTGCACGTGAAACGGGTGAATTCACGTGCAGTTCCAAATGTTCTGAAATTTCTGTGGTAGGTAGAGGACATCATTCTAAGAAACTTTTGTTCTTGCACGCCAATTGTTTGAGGCCATCTACTATATCAAAAGTGAGCTCTAAAATCTACCAAAACAAATGAAAACGCATATATTTGCAAATAGCATCTTCCTTGGGGTTAGAGCAAATATATATGATATATGAAGCAATAAGTCTCTAATCATGCTCTTAAACATCCTAAATAAACACTAGAATAACGGCATAAAATGCACGTTATCAGAGCCCAGTCAGGTGTGACTATAACAGGTGCAGTGACTAACGTACCCTTGAGGATGTTGAAAGCTTTTAAGCAATCTGCATTAAACTCAAAGCTTGTGTTTTTTTTCTAACAACCTACTCATGGGTATTGCAATTTTTGAGAAGTCCTTAATAAATCTCCTATAAAAGCCAGCATGGCCAAGGAAACTTCTCACTCCTTCTTCATTGGTTGGAGGTGGCAGAATCTCAATAGTGGAGATTTTTGCCTTGTCTACCTCCAAACCATGTGCAGACACCTTGTGCCCTAGAACTATCCCCTCAGTTACAAGAAATGGCATTTCTCCCAATTTAGGACTAGTTCCTTCTCCTCACATCTCTCTAGACCACATCTAGATTTTTCAAGCACTGTTGGTAGGAGGAACCAAACACCGAGAAGTCATCCATGAAGACCTCCATGATCTCCTCAACCAAACCCTGAAAAATGGCCATCATACACCTTTGAAAGGTGGCAGGGGCATTACAAAGCCCAAATGGCATTCTCCTAAATGCAAAAGTGCCAATAGGGCATGTGAAGGTGGTCTTTTCTTGGTCCTCGGGCTTAACCATGATCTGATTATACCCGGAATAGCCATCTAAAAAGCAGTAGTGACTATAGCCAGCTAACCCATCCAACATTTGGTCAATGAAAGGAAGAGGAAAATGATCCGTCCTAGTAGCCTTGTTTAGCTTTCTATAGTCAACACACACTCTCCACCCCGTCACAGTGCGAGATGGGATCAATTCATTTTTCTCATTTTTAATCACGGTCATGCCCCCTTTCTTGGGCACAACATGCAATGGACTCACCCACTCACTATCGGAAATAGCATAAATTATACCCGCATTTTTCCATTTTAAAATTTCTTTTCTAACAACTTCTTTCATGGCAGGGTTTAATCTTCTTTGTCTTTCAGCAATGGGTTTAAAATCATCATTCATCAAAATTTTATGCATGCAAATCCCTGGGCTAATACCCCTAATGTCTTCAATGTTCCATCCTAGGGCCTTTTGTGTTTCTTAAGGATTTCTAGCAATTGAGTACACTCTACATCATTCAAATTAGAAGCAACAATGACAGGGAATTGATTTGTAGAGTCTAGAAATTCATACCTTAGGTGTCCAGGCAGCTCCTTCAGTTCTGGAGCTGGAGGCACGTCATCTTCTTTCTCCTCCTCAGCTTGCTCCAGAGAGTTTTTAGTTTGCTCATCTTCCTCAGCTATCAAGTACATCTCTTCATCTTGTTGAGCTTCTATAAGCTGAAGGGCTCCATTATTGGTTGTGGTAATTTCTTCTGCCAAGTAGTCTTCCACCAATTCCTCAAGGTCTTCAACCCAAAGGCAGTCCTCCTCCTCTTGACCTTGCAAAGCCTTCCCCATGTGGAAGACTAAGGTCTCCTCATTAATTCTCAGAGTTAGCTGCCCTTGAGCAACATCAATCAATGCACAACCCGTTCTGAGAAACGGTCTTCCAAGGAGTAGCTGAACTCCTCTATCTTCTTCCATCTCCAAAACTACAAAGTCCGCTGAAATATGAAGGAGCCCACTTTGACTAACACGTCTTCAGTTATCCCTTTAGGCCTTCCAGTAGACCAGTCAGCAAACTGCAATGATATGGAAGTGGGCTTCATGCCCTTAAGCCCAAGCTGCTTATACAAAGCAAAGGAAATCAAATTGATGCTGGCCCCTAAATCACATAAGGCCTGTTGCTGCAGTGCATTGCCAATCACACAAGGGAGATTAAAACTACCCGGATCTTTATGCTTGATGGGCAAACTCTGTTGAACAACACTGCTCACCTCGTTAGTGACTGCCACCGTCTCATGATCCCCATATTTCCTCTTCTTCATCACAAAATCTTTGATGTATTTTCTGTACCTAGGCATCTGCTCCAAGATTTCCACAAATGGAATGTTAATTTCAAGCCTCTTGAACAAACTCAGAAAGCGCTCATGCTCTTCTTCAATCCTCTGGTTCCTCAGCCTCTGAGGAAATGGCATAGTAGGCCTGAGCTCTTGCCTTTGTTCTTCAGCTATTCTATCTTGACTCAGCTGCTGGTCCTTCTTTTCTTGCACTCTTTCTTCAGCTTTATCTGATTTGCCTTGGTCATCACCTTCCAAGGGTCGCTTTCTGTTCTTCGGATTTGCCTTCTTCTTAGGCTCTTCAGCTTCTTTCAGTGCCTTCCCGCTTCTTAGAGTAATAGCCTTGCAGCTCTCCTTGGGGTTCACCTTAGCATCACTTGGAAAAGATTTAGCTGAGACTCCTTGATTTACATTCTGGGCCAAACTCACAAGCAGCTTTTCTATATTCTTCATTAAAGATTCTATGGTGACTACTCTTTCCTCCAAATTATCCTCTCTTTTGGTTGGCTCATCCACATTCTGATATACCCTTCCTCTTTGCGCTGAGGCCGAGGTCAAGTTTCGTCGAATCCTGGAGGTGGGTGTAAATAATTATCCATAGCAAACGGATTATGCTTCATCCCCGGGGGAACATATTTGTACTGAAATGAGGTATCTCCCCCTCGGTTCCGATTTTTCCGAAATGGCCGAGATAGTCGCTGGTTCCGGTTGTACCCTTATTGTTGATGTTGAGGATAAAATTGCCGCTTCTGGTACAAGCCCTTTCCTCCAACATAATTTGATCCTTCAGCTCCACTCCAGCCCTGCTCGGCTATTGGTAAAGCTTGTTGTGATCCTTCATCTTTAAGAGCCAATACTTCCACGCCTTTCACTAAAGCATGAATCCGTGCTTGCATATCATTGGAAGAATTATCAACCGAAGCTATCTTCTCCCTTGGCTTTGAAGCATGAATCTGTGCTTCCAACGCCGGCTTCACTCGAAGCTATTTGCTTGGACTCTTGTCCTGTCGAATCCCAGAATAATGGTCCGACATCATTGGCGTTGCGCACTTTTGACATAGTAGATGGCCTCAAACAATTGGCGTGCAAGAACAAAAGTTGCTTAGAATTATGGCCTCTACCTACCACAGAAATTTCAGAGCATTTGGAGCTAATTTGGAGCTGCACGTGAATTCACCCATTTCACGTGCAAGCCTATTTTTGCCTCTCAGGACTCTACAGGATGCAAGGATGCTTGGGGAGAAGTTTGAGCTGATTTGGAGGTGCACGTGAATTCACCATATCACGTGCAAATTGACGTGCGAGATATTTTTGGACCGATCCTATCGTTTTTCCATGCTGATCATTTGTTTCCGAAGGCCCAAGTCCAAATTGTGGATGGAAGATAGAGTTTTTAATGTTTCGAGTGTTACTTATCAAAACTACGCCGTTTTGATAAATGGGCTAGGGTACACACCTCAAGGCCCATCCAAACTCTATAAATAAGAGCTCCATGCCCTCTGCTATGCATTAATAGACCCCCCTACACGTTTTTAGAGAGAGAGAGAGGCTCCACGACTTGGAGGTTGCTCCCTGACCTAGGAGAGCAGCCGTCGCAGCCGTCGCGGATTTTGGAGCTTGGATTTGAAGCTTTGTTGCGCGCGTGAATTAGAAGAAGATGTTTAGCTTTTCCGCTATGGTTTTGCTTGTAATCATGCGTGAGTAGTTCTTATAGTCTAGGGGAGCAATGTAGCCCCCTTGTTGCTTTACTGTGTTTATGAATATTTTGGTTTGGATGTACACCTTGGTATTTTTAGCCCTAGTCTGGGCGGATTGAGATTCATAACTTATTTGTGATTGGTGTGATCATTATCCTTTTGCAAGTATGATTTATTGGCTTTGCATGTTTGTGTGTTTAGATGACCATTCTGGCATACAACTCTTAAAAGGACCTCAATGACCATTTGTTGTCCTTGGCTTATGTTTAGCATGTTTTCAATCGGACAACCCTAATACCATGAACCAGTTTACTTTCTCTGTTTATTCGGAAAACCAAATAAAAATTAGATTTTTAGTTTAAAAAAGAAAACTTTTTGTTAAGACATTTTATAGAACAAGAGTAATTGGGTGCTTTGATTTGAGAACTAGAGAACTAGGCTAATCCCTGTGGGTTCGGCCCCTTGCTTGCTTGCTATTCTTTTAGTGCAAACTTAGGGAATTTATTATGTTGAAGAGAGATTTAACGACATTAGCTAGCTCTTTTAGAGAGGCTAAAAATTTTGTCTGTCAAATTGGCGCCGTTACGGGGATTCAACGGTTAACTAGTTTTTAAAATCAACATTGAGTGAAATTGTTTGAATTCGATCTTGGTGTTTATTTTGTCTTTTATTTTCTGTTATTTTGTGTTCTTTATTTGTTTATTTTGCATTGTTCGGAGCTGCTGGGTGTGTTCTTGTTGTTTTACAGGAACATACATCAAGGATTCCTAGTTGTGCATGCAAAGAGAGGAGGATATACAATTTACTCGGGAACCTGAAAGGTTGTTCGAGCTCGTCGTAGAAGCGACTAGGGAAGCAAGACGTGAGGTCAAGAAGCATTGCAAGGCTTGGAGCAATCCGTAGGCGACTTGATGGCAGATCTCAGACCCGATGGTGGTGCACCGCAAGGTGGTGCCAATTACAATGGCCAATATCCGAAGAAGAGGGACATAGGTTTATGCCCAGAACCTTCTTAGATTATGCGAGGCCAATGATGTCGGACCATTATTCGGGATTCGACGGACAAGAGTCCAAGCAAATAGCTTCGAGTGAAGCCGGCGTTGATCAACATGGTGAGCAACAACGCGTTTGGAGGAACAGCCGTGGATGATCCACACCAGCATTTGATGAGGTTCTACCAGATGTGCGACACCATAAAGATCAACAATGTATCGGAGGAGGCAATAAAGCTAAGGCTTTTCCCTTTCTCTTTAAGGGATAGAGCTCTTGGCTAGTTCAACGGTCACAAGAGGTTTAATCAACACTTGGGAGGAGATGCGGACCAAGTTCATGTCAAAGTACTTCCCTCCTTCCAAGGTGATCCAGCTCGAGAGGGGAGATTAGCAGATTCAGGCAAGATGAGATGGAGACTCTTCATGAAGCTTGGGAGCGTTTCAAAGACTTAGTGAGAAGATGCCCTGATCATGGAAGACCCCAGGTGGATTCAAATTGAATCTTTCTACACAGGTCTTCGGTCTCACTCACAAGATAAGCTTGAATGCAATTCTTGGAGGATGCTTGATGAATCTAGAGCCTAACGCAAGAGCAGAGCTCTTGGAGAGGCTGTCATTAGCCGATTGGCAAGTGGTCTAATGTGCGTACTTCAAAGCCAAGGGAGAAGATAGCTTCAGTTGATAATTCTTCCAATGATATGCAAGCACGATTCAAGCCCTAGCGAAAAGCATGGAAGTGTTGGCTCTTAAAGTTGGAGGATCACAACACGCCTCACCGATGGGCCGAGCAAGGATGGAGTGGAGCTCGAAGATGCAAATTATATTGGAGGGAAAGGCTTGTACCGAAGCGACAATATTATCCTCACCAACAAGGACAAGGTTACAATCGAACCAACAACAAGCTTAGGGATATTAGAAGAATCGAACCGAGGGGGAGATACATCAGCTCGGTATAAATATGTGCCTCCAGGAATGAAGCAAAATCCGTATGCTACGATAATTTCTTACATCCACCTCCTGGATTCGAGCAACGACGACCTCGGCCTCAACAAGAAAGAAGAACATATCAAGCATGAGGATGAGACAGCTAGAAGAGAGGTGGGTGATTTGAAGGAAAGGGTAGGCGGTATGGAATCTTTAATTAAGAATATGGAGAAGTTACTTGTGAGTATGGCACAGAATGCTAATCAAAGGGTGTCCACCAACACTTTTCCAAGTGACACCGAGGTGAACCCCAAGGAGAGTTGCAAGGCTATCACTCTAAGGAGTGGGAAAGCATTGAAGGAAGTCAAGAGCCTAAGAAAAGGCCAATTCCAGAAGAACAAAGCAGACCCGTGGAAGTGAAGACCAAGGAAAATCAGATAAAGAAGAAGAAAAAGTGCAAGAAAAGAAGGACCAGGAAATGAGTCAAGATAGAATAGTTGAAGAACCAAGGCAAGAGCTCGGGCTACCATGCCATTTCCTCGGAGGCCGAGGAACCAGAGGGTTGAGGAAGAGTATGAGCGCTTCCTGAGTTTGTTCAAGAAGCTTGAAATTAACATTCCATTTGGGGAAATCTTGGAGCAGATGCCTAGGTACGAAAAATACATCAAAGATTTTGTGACAAAGAAGAGGAAATATGGGGATCATGAGACGGTGGCGATCACTAACGAGGTGAGCAGGTGTTGTTCAATAGAGTTTGCCCATCAAGCATAAAGATCCGGGCAGTTTTAATCTCCCTTGTGTGATTGGCAATGCACCGCAAAGCGGGCCTTATGTGACTTAGGGGCCAGGCATCAATTTGATTTCCTTTGCTTTGTACAAGCAGCTTGGGCTTAAGGGCATGAAGCCCACTTCCATATCATTGCGGTTCTTGACTGGTCTCCTGGAAAGCCTGAAGGGATAATTGAAGACGTGTTAGTCAAAGTGGGCTCCTTCATATTTCCAGGGACTTTATAGTTTTGGAGATGGAAGAAGATAGAGGAGTTCAGCTACTCCTTGGAAGACCGTTTCTCGAACGGGTTGTGCATTGATTGATGTTGCTCAAGGGCAGCTAACTCGAGAATTAATGAGGAGACCTTAGTCTTCCACATGGGGAAGGCTTTGCAAGGTCAAGAGGAGGAGGACTGCCTTTGGGTTGAAGACCTTGAGGAATTGGTGGAAGACTACTTGGCGGAAGAAATTACCACCACCAATAATGGAGCCCTTCAACTTACGAAGCTCAACAAGATGAAGAGATGTACTTGACGGCCGAGGAAGATGAGCAAACTACAAACTCTTTAGAGCAAGCCGAGGAGGAGAAAGAAGATGACGTGCCTCCAGCTCCAGTCGAAGGAGCTGCCTGGACACCTAAGGTATGAATTTCTAGACTCTACAAATCAATTCCCTGTCATTGTTGCATCTAATTTGAATGATGTGGAGTGTTCTCAATTGTTAGAAGTCCTTAGGAAACACAAAAAGGCCCTAGGATGGAACATTGAAGATATTAAGGGTATTAGTCCAGGGATTTGCATGCATAAAATTTTGATGAATGATGATTTTAAACCCACTTTGAAAGACAAAGAAGATTAAACCCTGCCATGAAAGAAGTTGTTAGAAAAGAAATTTTAAAATGGAAAAATGCGGGTATAATTTATGCTATTTCAGATAGTGAGTGGGTGAGTCCATTGCATGTTGTGCCCAAGAAAGGGGGCATGACCGTGATTAAGAAAGAGAAAAATGAATTGATCCCATCTCGCACTTTGACGGGGTGGAGAGTGTGTGTTGACTATAGAAAGCTGAACAAGGCTACTAGGAAGGATCATTTTCCTCTTCCTTTCATTGATCAAATGTTGGATAGGTTAGTCGGCTATAGTCACTATTGCTTTTTGGATGGCTATTCCGGGTATAATCAGATCATGGTTAAGCCCGAGGATCAAGAAAAGACCACCTTCACGTGCCCTTTTGGCACATTTGCATTTAGGAGAATGCCATTTGGGCTTTGTAATGCTCCTGCCACTTTCCAAAGGTGTATGATGGCTATTTTTCAGGGTTTGGTTGAGGAGATCATGGAGGTCTTCATGGATGACTTCGCGGTGTTTGGTTCCTCCTACCAACGGTGCTTGAAAAATCTAGATGTGGTCTTAGAGAGATGTGAGGAGAAGGAACTAGTCCTAAATTGGGAGAAATGCCATTTCATGGTAACCGAGGGGATAGTTCTAGGGCACAAGGTGTCCGCACATGGTTTGGAGGTAGACAAGGCAAAAATCTCCACTATTGAGACTCTGCCACCTCCAACTAATGAAAAAGGAGTGAGAAGTTTCCTTGGCCATGCTGGCTTTTATAGGAGATTCATTAAGGACTTCTCAAAAATTGCAAAACCCATGAGTAGGTTGTTAGAAAAAGACACAAGCTTTGAGTTTGATGCAGATTGCTTAGAAGCTTTCAACATCCTCAAGGGTAAGTTAGTCATCGCACTGTTATAGTCACACCCGACCGGGGCTCGGCCTTTTGAGCTAATGTATGATGCGAGTGATTATGATGTGGGGGGTCGTTTTAGGGCAAAGGCGAGAAAAGGTGTTTAGGGTCATTTACTATGCTAGTAAGACCTTAGATGATGCTCAACGAAACTATACCACCACCGAGAAAGAGTTGCTAGCCGTGGTTTATGGTCGTAACAAGTTTAGACCCTACCTTTTGGGGTCTAAAGTCATTGTTTATACGAATCATGCCGCATTGAAATATTTGTTTGCTAAAAAAGAAGCTAAGCCACGCTTGATTAGATGGGTTCTCCTCTTACAGGAATTTGACCTTGAAATTAGAGACACAAAGGGAGCCCTAAATTCCGTGGCTGATCACCTCTCCCGTGTGGAGAATGCACCTAAGTCTCTACCCATTGTAGATGACTTTCCTGATGAGAAGTTGTTTGAGGTGCATCATCTTCCTTGCTTTGCCGACATAGCAAATTATTTAGCCACCGGGTTCATACCCAAGCGGTTAGACTACCACCAGAGAAAGAAATTGGTAGTGGATGCTAAGAAATTCATTTGGGAAGACCCAATTCTTTATAGGAGGTGTCCTGACCAAGTCATTAGAAAGTGTGTCCTTGAGGAGGAGGTAGATGACATAATACATCATTGTCATGCATCACATTATAGGGGCCACTTTGGGGTGCAAAGAATCGTGGCTAAGATCATGTAGTGTGGCTTTTATTGGCCTCACATGGTGAAAGACACCTATGTCTACATCAAAAAGTGTGATAGATGTCAAAGGGTAGGTGGTCTGTCTAGGAAAAATGAGATGCCCTTAACTGGAATCCTTCCAGTTGAAATTTTTGACATTTGGGGCATTGACTTCATGGGGCCATTCCCCAATTCGATGGGTATTCATACATTTTGCTTGTTTGTGGATTATGTGTCTAAGTGGGTAGAAGCTATTCCTACTAGAGTGAATGATGCTAGGGTTGTGACTCACTTCCTTATTAGGAACATCTTTAGCCGTTTTGGGACACCAAGGGCTATCATCAAGTGATGAGGGTAGTCATTTCGCAACAAATTGTTTGACAAATGACAGACAGATTTTTAGCCTCTCTAAAAGAGCTAGCTAATGTCGTTAAATCTCTCTTCAAGATAATAAATTCCTTAAGTTTGCACTAAAAGAATAGCGAGGAAGCAAGGGGTCGAACCCACAGGGATTAGCCTAGTTTTCTAGTTCTCAAATCAAAACACCCAATTACTCTTGTTCTATAAAATGTCTTGGCAAAAAGTTTTCTTTTTTAAAGTAAAGATCTAATTTTTATTTGGTTTTCTGAATAAACAAGAAAGCAAACTGATTTTAGGATTAAGATTCAAGGATTAAAAGCATCTAGGGTCACAATTTCACCTCCCTATGTTATCTCTCCTGGTTCATGGTATTAGGGTTGTCGATTGAAAACATACTAAACATAAGCCAAGGACAACAAATGGTCATTGAGGTCCTTTTAAGAGTTGTATGCCAGAATGGTCATCTAAACACACAAACATGCAAAGCCAATAAATCATACTTGCAATAGGATAATGATCACACCAATTACAAATAAGTTATGAATCTCAATCGCCCCGGACTAGGGCTAAGAATACCAAGGTGTACACCCAAAGATAGAAATTAAGAACAGATTCATAAAACATGTAAAACTCAATCATCCAAACCCAATATTCATAAACACAGCAAAGCAACAAGGGGGCTACATTGCTCCCCTAGATTAAAAGACTACTCACGCATGATTACAAGCAAACACAAAGCGAAAAAACTCAACATCTTCTTCTTGATCACGCGCACAAGAAAGCTTCAAATCCAGGCTCCAAAATCCGCAACGGCCGCTGCGACGGCTGCTCTCCTAGGTCAAGGAGCAACCTCCAAGTCGTGGAGCCTCTCTCTCTCTCTAAAAACGTGTAGGGGGTCTAGGCATGCATAGCGAGAGGGCGTGGAGCTCTTATTTATAGAGTTTGGATGGGCCTTGAGGTGTGTACCCTAGCCCACTTATCAAAACGGCGTAGTTTTGATAAGTAACACTCGAAACTTTAAAATGATCAGCATGGGCCTTCGAAACAAATGATCGGCATGGAAAAATGATAGGATCGGTCCAAAAATATCTCTGCACGCCAATTTGCACGTGATATGGTGAATTCACGTGCACCTCCAAATCAGCTCAAACTTCTCCCCAAGCTTCCTTGCATCCTGTAGAGGCCTGAGAGGCAAAAATAGGCTTGCACGTGAAATGGGTGAATTCACGTGCAGCTCCAAATCAGCTCCAAATGCTCTGAAATTTCTGTGGTAGGTAGAGACCATAATTCTAAGCAACTTTTGTTCTTGCACGCTAATTGTTTGAGGCCATCTACTATGTCAAAAGTGAGCTCCAAAATCTGCCAAAACAACTTAAAAACGCATGTATTTGCAAATAGCATCTTCCTAGGGGTTAGAGCAAATATATATGATATATGAGGCAATAAGGTTCTAATCATGCTCTTAAACATCCTAAATAAACACTAGAATAACGGCATAAAATGCATGTTATCAATAAATTATTGAACAAGTATGGTGTCACTCATAGGAAGTCTTTAGCTTATCACCCACAAGCTAATGGACAAGCAAAAGTGTCCAACAGGGAGATTAAGGGCATTTTAGAGAAAACCTGTTGGAGCCAATAGAAAAGATTGGTCTCAAAGGCTTGATGAAGCCTTATGGGCATATAGGACAGCTTACAAAACTCCCATTGGGATGTCACCTTACCGTATTCTATATGGTAAGGCATGTCACTTGCCTGTGGAACTAGAACACAAGGCTCATTGGGCCTTGAAGAAGTTCAATTTTAACCCACAAGAGATCAAGGAGCTTAGGATGACTCAATTAATTGAGTTAGATGAGCTTAAGGCTGGATGCCTATGATAGTGCTAAATTTTACAAAGAAAGAACTAAGAAATGGCATGATAGGCAACTCAACAATGAACCTTTAATCTTAGGGCAGAAAGTTCTTCTATTTAACACAAGGTTGAGGTTATTTCCTGGAAAATTAAGGTCCAAGTGGATGGGACCTTTTGTGATAGTTGATAAGAAGCCATATGGGAGCTTTGAGCTCCAAGTCGCAGATGGCAAGAAATTTTGGGTGAATGGCAACAGATCGAAACCATACTTTGATTCAACTCGAGGGAGATAGTTGATTCCCTCTCTTTCACCATTGCATGATCATAATTGAAAGTCTAGCTACGAGACTTTAAATAAAGCGCTGGTTGGGAGGCAACCCAATGTTTATAGCTATGTTTTATTTTATGTTATTTTCTTTTATTTGTTTTATTCAATAAATTTGTTTGCAAGCTAACCATTGTGCAGGAGACTTTCCTTCTTTCTTAACTAACCATTTGCAGGATGAGCAATTTATTGGGTCCTGAACTTGTGGAATTGTTTTTAAAGTCAAAGTCAAGGAGCAAGGAGCAAGTGAAGCCCAAAAGTGCTTGAAGATGGGCTCAACCAATTCACGGAAAAAGACAAAAGAAAATAAATAAATAAAAACTTAAAGAAAAATAACAGAAAATAAAAGACAAAATAAAACAACAAGATCGAGAATTCAAACAATTTCACTCAATGTTGATTTCTATAGCTAGGCAACCATTGAATCCCCGGCAACGACGCCAATTTGACGAACGGGTTTTTTCGTGAGCGAAACCCAAGTGAGGGTTAAGCTACTATCATTTAAATCCCTTCTCAAAATATTAATTCCCTTAACTAATGCTAAATAGAATAGCGACAAGAAAGGGGTCGATCCCACGATATTACCAAGTTATCTAGCTTTAACTCAAATCACCAAATTAATCTTGCTTAAAACAAAGTCTTAGCAAAAAACGAAATCTTTTTTAACTAAAGATCTAATTTTTATTTTGTTTTCTGAATAAACAAAGAAAGCAAATTGATTTTAGGATAAAAATTCAAGGATTAAAGCATCTAGGATCACAATTTCACCTCCCTATGTTATTTCTACTGGTTCATGGTATTAGGATTGTCTGATTGAAAACATGCTAAACATAAGCCAAGGACAACAATTGGCCATTGAGGTCCTTTTAAGAGTTGTATGCCAGAATGGTCATTTAAACACACAGACATGCAAAGCCAATAAATCATACTTGCAAAAGGATAATGATCACACCAATTATAAATAAGTTATGAATCTCAATCCGCCCCAGACTAGGGCTAAAAATACCAAGGTGTACATCCAAATATAGAAATTAAGAACAGATTCATACAACATGCAAAACTCAATCATCCAAACCCAATATTCATAAACACAAAGAAAACAACAAGGGGGGCTACATTGCTCCCCTAGATTATAAGAACTACTCACGCATGATTACAAGCAAAACCATAGCGAGAAAGCTAAACATCTTCTTCTAATCCATGCGCGCAACAAGGCTTCAAATCCAGGCTCCAAAATCCACGACGGCTGCTGCGACGGCTGCTCTCCTAGGTCAAGGAGCAACCTCCAAGTCGTGAAGCCTCTCTCTCTCTCTAAAAACGTGTAGGGGAGTCTAGCATGGGTTGCATGGGGTGTGGAGGCTTTATTTATAGAGGTTGGATGGGCCTTTAGGTGTGTACCCTAGCCCATTTATCAAAACGGTGTAGTTTTGATAAGTGACACTTCGAACTTTAAAATCTCTATCTTCCATCCACAATTTGGACATGGGCCTTCAGAAACAATTGATCAGCATGAAAAAACGATAGGATCGGAGGATTGGTCCAAAAATATCTCTGCACATCATTTTGCACGTGATATGTTGAATTCACGTGCAGCTCCAAATCAGTTCAAACTTCTCCCCAAGCTTCCTTGCATCCTGTAGAGGCCTGAGAAGCAAAAATATGCTTGCACGTGAAATGGGTGAATTCACGTGCAACTTCAAATGCTCTAAAATTTCTGTGGTAGGTAGAGGACATCAATCTAAGCAACTTTTGTTCTTGCACGCCAATTGTTTGAGGCCATCTACTATGTCAAAAGTGAGCTCCAAAATCTGCCAAAATAGCTTAAAAATGCAAGTATTTGTAAATAGCATCTTCCTAGGGGTTAGAGCAAATATATATGATATATGAAGCAATAAGTCTCTAATCATGCTCTTAAACATCCTAAATAAACACTAGAATAACGGCATAAAATGCACGTTATCATTAATGGTGGGTGGACCAAGCGTTACCTTAACAGTACAATGGTTAATAGCTAGGTGGGGTTCTGGAATCCTATCATAGAATTAGAGATCCTTATCATTAGGATTGTTAGTTGGTTCAATCTTTTCGGGGACGAAAAGTCCTAAGGTGGGGAGAATGTGAGGATTTTTCTCGGTGGTCGGAGCAAGTTCACTATGATGTGTATGTTGAAATAATTACTCGCGGTCATATGGTGGTTTTTGTGAGGGGCATGATGTATGGTTGTTGCTAGGTGTTGCTTGTGTATAAAATATGATTGGTTATGTAAGGATTATGCTAGTGGAAGCAATTGTATTCATTAGTGTGGGTGATATGTTAGATATTGGGTATGCGTAGTAACTGTGTGTAGGTATAGTGTTTATAAGGACGATTTGTTCTTTTTCGAGGACGAAAAAGTCTAAGGTGGGGAGGATGTAAGGATCCGTATATGTGTTAGCATAACTTCTAATCTATATTTGATGTTAAGAATATTATTTTGAGAATGTGGCCATTAATACGATCGTTTGACTATATTTGGGCCTAATTTGAGGTCCAGAAGCCTTCATGGGTTATTTAGTAATTTTTGGGAGTTAAATTGAGGGTTAATAAGTGAAAAATAGAATTTAGGAGGGCTTTTTGGAAATTATTAAAAAGGAGGACGAATTTTAATTAAAAATAGAGTTTTGGGGTTTTGTTATTCATTATAACTTTGTTTTGAGAAACCCTAGCCGTCGGAGGAGAGTTCATAGTGTTCTTCGTGTTCTTCATCGCTCTTCGCCGATTTTAGACTATTCTTGCAAGTTTAATCCCTTCGGAAGGCAAGAGGTAGGTGATTTCTTAATCTTTTGTTGTTCTATTGCATCAACATGGATTGATAGGGAGAAATACAGATTTCTTGGTAATTGTATGCAAATATATATATATATATATATGGCTGAATTATCTCCCCTTCCCCTTTCTTTTTTCTTCTCCCGACCGAAATTCTTTTCCAATCTAATTGATTCTTTTCCTTCACAATCCTATCTACCTATTATTATTATTAGAAGGACGTTTGCCAGGCCATTCGGCCTGGCCTTGTTTCCGCAAGACATGCGCCACCAGGCGTGTCGTCGACGGCCTGGTCGATGCAGGGCGGCCGCCGCCGCGTCTTCTTGAGCGGGCGGGGTGCTTCATATATATATATATAGGAAAGCAAGTGTGGTAGAAGGCGTTTGCCTGGCCGTCATCAAATATATATATATATATATATATATATATATATTCCACCAAGGCTTCGACAGGCTCGATACTCGTTATTGGCTCCAGGCCCAACGCCCCTACCAAAGTGAAGCCCAAGACTAGACGATCCATGTTGCAGTCACAAGCCCAGGAAAATCCATTCCCTGCGGTCCATGATGCTCAAGCCCAAGTCCAAGGTTTCATTTTACTGTTCATAGCCCACGTGGTAATTTAAAAAGAAAAAAAGAAAAAAAAGAAAAAGAAAGTCAAATCCCTAATGAGGAAAGTCCCTGTTGAAGCCGTTTGCCTGTCATCAAAGAGCCAGGTAAGTCCCAGGTGTGCATATATATATATATATATATTATATATATATATATATATACAAAATTTATATTAATATCGTTAGAGTTTTGAGATTAAATATTAATTTGGGGTTGATATTGTTGGTTTCACAATACAAATACTGTTTAGGTTAAAATATGTTAGTGTAATAATACAAATATTGTTAGGCTTGATATTATTAATTCGACATTGAAAATATTATTGTAGCGTGATATTATTAACTTGACGTTAAAAGTATTATTTGTAGCTTAATATTATTAATTTGGTAAAGTGTGTGTATATATATATATATATATATATATATCATTTGTGGTACGCTATCACTGGTGGGGTGATTTAAATGTTTAGTGGGACTATTATATTGAATATTAAATTATTAAAAAAATTCTATTCATCGACTTTATGTGTGGAATTGGTGGTGGAGTTGGTTGGGTTAACCTCGGGTCCCACATAGGGCAGGCAAGAGGCCGCGGGTCCTCTATGTGGCTGGTTAACCTAGGTTCTACATGTGACAGGTTGTCATTGGGGACACCACAGGTCCCACATATGGCTGTCTGATAGTGATTGGGATTCCTGGTGTTGGTTGCGGGAATCCAGTGGATGGTTGGATCATTCGGTGTGTACCCTTAACGAATAAAATGTAATGTGTATGATGTTATATTTTGTGATTGAGTGTAAACTTATTGTGATAGAGTAGAACACTACACCGGCACAAGCATACACCGACCACGTAGACTTAGGATTTCTTATTATAGGATGGTGAGGAGATGAAGATCACCTACTGGGCATTTGTGCTCACTCCTACTTTGTTGACATGTTTCAGGTATCGACCTATTCGTTAAAGGCTGGACCGAAGTTACATGTTATTTAACTAACATTTTGTAAAACTTGGATTATGGATTTGTATAACATAATTTGTTTATTTATTTGAATTATTCGAACGAGGGTCCGTGAAAGTTGTATTAGATTTGTACTAAGAATTTATATGTACATAAATTATTTTAATGTGTGTTGGATATTTATGGAAAAGGAAGGAAGCATTACTTGTACCATATTTATTGACCAAGTTTTATGTTGAATTTCATCATTTAGTGCAATTCTACCCCTGTTGTAGTTTTGTACAGGATATAGTTGGCTACTAATCCCCTCGACCCCTCGGGTGTGGGCATGAGGACGTCGCGTTCCTAGTTCGGTTGTCTTCGAAATTTGGGGGCGTGACAATGTGTCCTTCTAATCGTTTCTTGATATTCATCTTTGTTATTTGATTGATCCACTCAATGCGTCGAAATGAACTAAGTAACCAATGCAAACCTAAACGTACAAGCCATTTGGTTTGTAATTGAATGAAAAATGGGGTTTATCCATTTTAATAGACTTTGGCTTCAAACATTCGTTGTTGACAAGTGTTGACTAGATGTGAAGTAACAAGAACCTCACCGACGTGGAGTATGACCATGATGTGAACAATGTACATCTTGTGTCCTTTTAATCATTTATTGATATTAATCTTTGTTATTTGATTGATCCACTCAATGCGTCGAAATAAACTAAGTAACCAATGCAAACCTAAACGTACAAGCCATTTGGTTTGTAATTGAATGAAAAATGGGATTTATCCATTTTAATAGACTTCGGCTTAAAATGTTCGTTATTGGCAAGCGTTGACAAGATGCGAAGTAAGAAGAACCTCACCGGCGTGGAGTATGACCATGATGTGAACAACGTACATCATGCGTCCTTTTATTCATTTATCGATATTAATCTTTCTTATTTGATTGATCCGCTCAATCCATCCGAAATTAAATAGATACCAACGCAAACGTTAGCATCCTAGCCTCTTGGTTTGTAATTGAATCAAAAATTGGTTTATTTGTTTTAAAAAGAGTCTTTAACTTCGAGCGTTCGTTATGCACATGCATCGAACAGATGAGGAGTAAGAGGAACCTCACCGCCGTGAAATATGTCCCATCAAGTGAACCACGTACATCATGTGTCCTTCTAATCATTTATCGATATTCATCTTTGTTATTTGATGGATCCACTCAATGCATTAGAAATGAACTAAGTAACCAATGCAAACCTAAACGTATAAGCCATTTGGTTTGTAATTGAATGAAAAATGGGGTTTATGCATTTTAATACTCTTTCTCTTCTAACGTTCATTATCGACAAGCGTTGAGTAGATGGGAAGTAAGGAGAACCTCACTGCCGTGGAGTATGACCACGATGTGGACAACGTACATCATGTGTCCTTTTATTTATTTATCAATACTTATATTTGTTATTTGATTGATCCACTCAATGCGTCGAAATGAACTAAATAACCAATGCAGACGTAAACATACTAGCCTCTTGGTTTGCAATTGAATCAAAAATAGGTTTATTCGTCTTAAATAGAGTCTTTGACTCCGTGCGTTCATTATTCCCATTCGTCGATCAAAAGCGGAGTAAGTGGTACCTCATTGTCGTGGAGTATGTCCGATCAGGTGAACCATGTACATCATGTGTCCTTCTAATCGTTTATCGATATTCATCTTTGTTATTTGATTGATCCACTCAATGCATCAGAAATGAACTAAGTAACCAATGCAAACCTAAACATACAAGCCATTTGGTTTGTAATTGAATGAAAAATGGGGTTTATCCATTTTAATAGACTTCGGCTTAAAATGTTCGTTATTGGCAAGCGTTGACTAGATGCGAAGTAAGAAGAACCTCACCGCCGTGGAGTATGACCATGATATGAACAACGTACATCGTGTGTCCTTTTTTTCATTTGTTGATATTAATCTTTCTTATTTGATAGATGCACTCAATGCGTCCGAAATGAAATAAATAACCAACACAAACTAAACATCCTAGCCTCTTGCTTTGTAATTGAATCAAAAATAGGTTTATTCGTTTTAAATAGAGTCTTTAACTCCGAGCGTTCGTTATTCACATGCGTCGAACGGAAGCGAGTAAGAGGTACCTCACCGCCGTGGAGTATGTCCCATCAAGAGAACCACGTACATCATGTGTCCTTCTAATCATTTATCGATATTCATGTTTGTTTTTTTTTTTGAAAAATAAAAAAAATATATTAAAAGGAATCAATTACAAGAGAAGCAAACGAGGGGCATACCCCTGAGAAACGAAACAAAGCAAGACAAAAAGAGAACAACCCAAAAGATAAACAGATAAAACAGACATCACAAGACAGCCCATCAAGGAAGTTGCCAAACTTGCATTAAATGAGAATTTAAACGCAAAGGGGGCCAGCCGAATGCAAGCTAGCACGAGCCCTCACGGAGTCCATAACTAAATTAACCAGTGTGCGGCAGTCCGAGTCCCACGCCCGTGCCGACTTGCATTACACTCCTGCCAAAGATAATACACCGAAGCCACCAAGGATAATCGCGCAAGGCGGCACCGAAGAGAAGTACCGGAAAAAGAAGAAACAGCCTAGGAAATAAAGGCGGACCAAGAAAGAGAAACACAAGAAAAGTCACGAGTGGGACAAAAGAGCCACCCAAACACGCTGAGCAAAAGGGCAAGAGAAGAAAAGATGATCATGTGACTCGGCAGAGCATGACACAAACGGCACCCCCCGGGGAGAGAAATGCCAAACAAAAGCAAACGGTCAAGGGTAGGAAGCCGACGACGAATAGCCATCCAAAGCAAACACGCGTGCCGAGGAAAATGATGTCGAAACCACACCACAGATGCCCAAGGCACGAGTGGAGAAGAAGAACGAAGATGATTCCAAGCGGATTTGATGGAAAAAGGAGCGCGCGAAGAGAGCCACCGCACACAATCACGCCGACCAACCGGGGGAACAGGCAAGGAAGCTGTCTCCTCCTTTAATTCAATCAACTCGGTAGAATTGGCGATAGGCCAGCACCACCCCGAAGAAAGAATATCACCGACGGTAGCATCGGCACCCAAGCCGGAGTCATAAATCACCCGCGCTGAAACCGACAGCAAATAGGACCTCGGGGAAGCCAGGAATCAAACCAAAGCGAGGTAGAGGAGCCATCCCCAACCTTCACCGAAATACGGGACCGGAGGCGATCACGAAAAGTCAACACCATACGCCAAGTCCAAGAACACCTCCAAGGAACTTTAGCCACCCAAAATTGACCTTTTTTAAGCAAATTAGCCCGGACCCAAAGAAACCCACGAAGAGGAAGAAATGGGCCGACAAAGATTCCAAATCAACCTAGAAAGAGCAGCAACATTCCATTCTTTGAGCTTCTTGAACCCAAGACCACCTTCCTTCTTAGGCCGAGACACATCAACCCAAGAGACCCGAGCACCACGCCCGTCAAGGCGAACCCGTCCAAAGAAAAGCTGCCAAAATCCGCTCGATAGAGTGAAGCACCCGAGCAGGAAGGATAAAATGGTAACTCCAAAAAGCTTGAATCCCGAACAACACAGACCGAATAAGCAACAAACAACCACCAAAGGACAGGAAACGAGCTGTCCAAGAACGCACTCGTTGTAGAATGCGATCCACCAACACCGACAATCGGCGGCACCCGGACGCTTGGTGATAAGAGGCACCCCCAAATAGCGGACAGGAAGGGAACCAAAAGCAAACCCAACCATGGCCAAAATCTCACATTGAACGGAAGGAAGCACACCAAGAGAAAAAAATAGCACTCTTCTCCGATTCGGGGAGAGGCCTGACGAACGGGTATTTTGTGAGCGAAACCCAAGTGAGGGTTAAGCTACCGTCGTTTAAATCCCTTCTCAAAATATTAATTCCCTTAACTAATGCTAAATAGAATAGCGACAAGAGCACCGACAGTAGCATCGGTGCCCAACCCTGCTAGGGGTGATAATGTGGGCACGCTCTGCTAGGGTTTGGCGGTGACGACGGCGCTTTTGGCGTTTCCTTATTCGATGGCGGATTCGGCAAGCGCGGCGATGGGTGTTGGATTCCCTTCGGCGGTTGTCGGCGGCGCATGCGGATTGCCAAACGGGGTGTGACCCTCTTGGGCACTCTTGGCGCCGCTGCGTCGGTGGGTACCGATTCCTGGTCATCCATTGTGAAAGGGCCGACATCCTCTTCCATGAATCTCTCCTATGTGTTCCCTCCTCCTCCCCAATCGGGAGGTCGCATTTTGCTTCAGCCTTCTCCTTCGGTGGTTTCCCAAGGAATTTTGCGTTGGCAATTTATTCTTGTTGGTTTCTTTCTTGACCGGCTTCCCTTCTCTTTTATTCAAAAGGGTGCGCACAAAGCTTGGGGTTCCCATGGTCTTATTGAGGTACTCGGTAATGGTAATGGATTCTTTTTCTTTAGATTCTCCTCCGAGGACGAAATGAAGGACGTGCTTGCCGGCGGCGCTTGGCATTTTGGGGGGGAGGCCGATCTTCTTGCAAAAGTGGCGACCGGGGTTAAATTTGTCAAAGATGGGTTGTCGTAGGGTTCCTATCCTGGGTTCATTTCTCCCATATTCCCTTGGAGTATTGGACGGCCGAAGGGTTAAGTATTATTGCGAGCGTGGTGGGTAAGCCTCTCTATGCTTGATAAACTCACCGATACTATCCAGGAGGATCTCTTATGCCCGCATTTGTGTAGAGGTGGGCGTTGATGATGAATTACCCCACTCGGTTGATTTGGACTTGGGTGATGGAGCTTCGGTGGCTATTGACATTCAATATAAATGGGTTCCAAAGAAGTGTACTGCTGTCGTGAATTTGGCCATCTAACACGACTCGCAAAAAGAACTCGATGTGGGTTCAAAAGGGTGTGGCGGATGCCGGTTTGAAAGTTCTTGGTCGAATGCCCGATAATTTTGGCAATCCTTTGCCTGACGCTTTCGATAATTTTGGCAATCCTTTGCCCGCTAATTCTGGCAATCCTTTGCCTGACGATTTGAATTTGCCTGTTGATCCTGGTCAAGGAAACTTGGCTATCGATGATCGTGCGATCCCTTCGACGGCGGCTGCTTGTGGTAAAGCCGTGATCATTGATCGAACGCCCCCTTAATTTCCGGCTGATTATATTGCTTCAACTTCTGGCCTTGCCTCGGTTGTCCGCGGCGACCTAGGTTCGTCTTCTGTCCGGATTGGCTCTCTTCGAGGCCTAGCTCTCCTCATTCCGGCGACGGGGCTCCGTTGTCTCAGGCCTCTTACCGAGAGTTGGCTCCTCCAGGGCTGGCTCTCTGCCCCCTCGGGCACTTGAGGAGGTTCCGTCTCCCCCCGATGGCATCACATCTCCCCAATCGGACCGTAGCTCGTCCCCTATTGGCGTTGTGGTTGCGCTCTCCAAGCAAGCTAAGCGAAACTTGAAGCGTAAGGCGAATCGTAAGAAGAAGCAGGGATTTTCCCCCTATCCCTCGCATCATTCTCTATGATTAAAATTGCACCCTGGAACATACGGGGTCTCAATGACCCTGCTAAGCAAGCCGAGGTTCGCCATTTGGTTAAGGTCCATGCTCTTTCTTGTGTTGCTTTATTAGAGACTAAGGTACAATCCTATAATCGGCCGATGGTTTCCTCCTCTCTATTGTGTGGATGGCGGTCTGGTGACAATTTTGATTGTCATCCTATGGGGCGTATTTGGATTTGGTGGGATCCTTTGCGTTTGACGGTTTCATGTTTGGCTTCTCATGCTCGGTTTATTCATTGCTCTGTTTCGTTGGTTGATAGTTTGCAGGCTTTTCGCTTGATCGTGGTGTATGGCTCTAATATGGTGGGGAGTCACCTGGCAACTATAGCATTCTCTCGTCCAATCTTGCTTGTTCCTTGCCTTGGATGGTGATGGGGGATTTTAATGCTGTTCGCTTCCGTGGTGATCGTAGCGGCGGCTCTTTGGAATGGCCGGAGTCCATGAATGAGTTTAATTAAGCCCTTATGCAGGCCAAGCTTGATGACCTGAGGTATATTGGATTGTTTTTCACGTGGCACAACTCCCGTGCGTCTTGGTTATATTAGGAGGAAGCCTGGATAGGGTTCTTGTGAACTTCGAGTGGATTCAGCAGTTTCCACATGCGCTTGCCGAGTTTCTTCCCTTTGGCATCTCCCGACCACTCTCCTGCAGGTGGTGAATGTTGGCTTGTAGTCTGTTGGTTTTTGCTCCCGGTTCAAGTTTTTTAATCATTGGGCATCCTATCCTAAATTTCTCCCGCTTGTTGAAGAGATTTGGCGACGCCGTTTGAGGGCTATACAATGTTCCGTATTTATCGAAGCTCAAGCTTCTTAAGCGGGCTTTAAAAGCTTTGAGTCATAGTAAGACCGGTGGGCTGGATCTGGCTAACTGGGGATGATGCTAATCTGCTTTCTTGGGGAGAAGGAGGCGATTTTTCGCCTTTCCAATGCCGATAGAGGGGTGGAGGCTTCGTTCGCCGGAAGAATCGGATTCAATGGATCAAAGAAGGGGACCGCAACTCCTCTTTCTTCTTTCATTCTGTTAAAAGTCGGCAGAATCGAAATAAGATCCCTGGTATTTGTTTAGATGGTGGGACTTGGGTGTATGGTTCTCCCGACATTGTTGCCTCGGGTGTGAAGTTTTTCACTACACTTCTAGGTACCTCCCGTGTGTCGGATTCCTCTGGGCCTTCTCTCGTGTGAGTTTATTCGGCCCACGTTATCCGATGCCTTCATTTCCATGCTGGTGGCCCCTTTTTCAGCCGAAGACATCACGGCTTCCATGTTTAGTCTTCATTCCAATAAAGCACTTGGTCCTGACCGGTTCAATGCCTTCTTTTTTCAGCAGACGTGGCATATTGTTGGTTTAGAGGTGGTGCAAGCTATACAAGAATACTTTTCCTCTTCTATTCTTCTTAAGGAATCCAATGCCACCATCATAGCATTGATTCCTAAGATGGCTAATGCCTCACGGTGGAAGGATTTTCGGCCGATTTCCTCGTTGTAATACTATTTATAAATGTATTACTAAGTCGCTGGCCACCCAGGTTGAAACGGACCCTCCCCTCCTTCATTAATGCAGCCCAGGCGGCTTTTATTCCTGCACAGCATATTGGAGATAATATTTTACTTGCGCAAGAGTTGGTTTATGGTTATAATGCGTCTTCTTCCTCCCCTCGGTGTGCTATCAAAGTCGATTTAATGAGAGCCTTTGATTCCGTTCGGTGGGACTTCTTGTGGAACACCTTGGATTTGTTTGGTTTTCCTCCCACTTTTATCGGATGGGTTCGAGGGTGTATTGCTTCTCCCTCTTACTCTTTGTCCATTAATGGGGAGCTCAAGGGGTATTTTCTTGGGAAAAAGGGACTTCGCCAAGGAGATCCCCTCTCTCCGTATTTGTTTGTGATTTGTATGGAGGTTTTTTCTCGCATCTTGGACCATTCTATTCGGAACTCTCCCTCCTTTTCGTACCACCTGGCGATGCAGGAAAACCTGCGTTGTCCCACCTCTGTTTTGCGAGAGGATCTCATGGTGTTCGTAAGGGGAACTTACAATCTGCTTCTTGTTGTTCATGAGGCCCTTCATATCTTCTCGCAACTTTCGGGCCTTACTCCAAATTTGGAGAAAAGCGCCCTTTTTTTCTTTTGGGGCTCTCTCCTTCTTCGGCGTTCGATTTTGACCGCCCTTGGATTTCCTATTGGCACTCTTCCTGTCCGTTATTTAGGGGTTCCCCTTATTACCGAACAGTGGGTGCTACCGATTGTAAGGTGTTGGTCGATCGCATATTGTAGAGGATTCGCTCTTGGACGATACGATTTCGTCCTTTGGAGGCCGGCTATTGCTCATTCAATCTGTCTTGTTTGGTATCCAAGCTTTTTGGAGTTATCACTTTATTCTTCCTTCTAGAGTGACCTAATCTATTGAGAGGCTTTTGGCTGCATTTCTATGGACGGGCACGGCTTTGAAGGGGCGGGGAGCTCGGGTCTCTTGGGATGACGTGTCCAAGCCTAAAAAGGAAGGAGGTCTTGGCTTAAAGAAAATCAAGGATTGGAATGCAATGCTATTTCTCGGCTGGTTTGGGCCCTGTGCCAGCCGACTTCTAACTCCCTGTGCGTTAATTGGGTTCGCTCCAATTTGGTAAAAAAAGGTCAATTCCGGGTGGCGAAGGTACCGTGGCGTTGCTCTTGGACTTGGCGCAAGGTCTTGGCTGCCCGAGGTCGCCTCAGACCTTGTATATCCGTCACGATTGGGGATGGCCTTTCCACCTCGCTTTGGTTTGATTCTTGGTTGCCTAGGGGCCCTATTTGCTTATCCTTATTTGACAGGGTGATTTTGGATTCCGGGTTGGGTGCTAATGCTACTGTCAGCGATATTCTCTTTCAGGGATGGCGCTGGCCTGTAGCCAACTCTCCTGAGCTGCTTGAGTTAAAGGAGGAAACGGCTTTGATAGCTGTTCCCCCAGCTGGCCGACAGGATCGGGTGCAGTGGTTGTCCACTGGGGGTTCTTTCTCCATTTTTTCAGCGTGGAATCACCTCCGTTCTTCTTCTCCCCCTGTATTTTGGGCTTCGTTGGTATGGTTTCGGAATCACTCTCCCCGGCATGCTAGCATGTTGTGGCTGGCTTTTCGTCGCCGTCTTCCTACTAAGGATAGGTTGTTATCTTTTGGTATTGCTCTTCATGGGGGTTGCCTTTTGTGTTTGGCCACAAATGAGGACCATGATCATTTATTTTTTAACTGCCCATTTTCTACGGTGGGCTCTCTTGTGTTTCTTGGTCCGCTTTTATTCATTGGGCTTCCGGTTCTCTTTCTGGCAACTCTTTGCAGTCTGTTCTTGCACGTCTCTCTCTTGCGGCTTCGGTGTACTATCTCTGGCAGGAGCGCAATGCTAGGGCTCATGGGCGTGGGTCTCGGTCAGCGGAGCAGCTGGTTAATTTAATTATGGATACAGTTCGGGTCCGTGCTTCTTTATCATCTGGATGGCCGCGTTCGCGATTTAATACTCATTTGCTGCAAGTATGGAGAATTCTTGAGGTTTGAGCATTGGTTGTTAGTGTTTCTTTTTGTTACTTGTTGGTGCTATTGCCTACACTAGGGTCTTTGTTGTCTTTTCTTTAGGGGTATGCCCCCTTTCTTTTTGACCTTTGTAATTTTATCATTAATATATTCTTTATTTTTCAAAAAAAAAAAAAAATGCGACAAGAAAGGGGTCGATCCCACGAGATTACCAAGTTATCTAGCTTTAACTCAAATCACCAAATTAATCTTGCTTAAAACAATGTCTTGGCAAAAACGAATTCTTTTTATAACTAAAGATCTAATTTTTATTTGGTTTTCCGAATAAACAAAGAAAGCAAACTGATTTTAGGATTAAGATTGCAAGGATTAAAGCATCTAGGATCACAATTTCACCTCCCTATGTTATCTCTACTGGTTCATGGTATTAGGGTTGTCCGATTGAAAACATGCTAAACATAAGCCAAGGACAACAAATGGTCATTGAGGTCCTTTTAAGAGTTGTATGCCAGAATGGTCATCTAAACACACAAACATGCAAAGCCAATAAATCATACTTGCAAAAGGATAATGATCACACCAATTACAAATAAGTTATGAATCTCAATCCGCCCCCAGACTAGGGCTAAGAATACCAAGGTGTACATCCAAAGATAGAAATTAAGAACAGATTCATAAAACATGCAAAACTTCAATTATTCAAACCCAATATTCATAAACACAAGCAAAGCAACAAGGGGGCTACATTGCTCCCCTAGATTATAAGAACTACTCACGCATTGGGTTTTTTAGTTTTACTCCTATAAACTCTTGACTTGGGGTGGGTGTTGTTTGTTGCTTCACTCGGGGGTATGCCCCTGGTTTGTCCTCGTTGTAATTGAATTTCTCCGTAATAGATTCTTTATTTTTTAAAAAAAAAATGATTACAAGCAAAACCATAGCAAGTAAAGCTAAACATCTTCTTCTAATCCACGCGCGCAACATCATTCTAAGCAACTTTTGTTCTTGAACGCCAATTGTTTGAGGCCATCTACTATGTCAAAAGTGAGCTCCAAAATCTGCCAAAACAACTTAAAAACGCATGTATTTGCAAATAGCATCTTCCTAGGGGTTAGAGCAAATATATATGATAAATGAAGCAATAAGGTTCTAATCATGCTCTTAAACATCCTAAATAAACACTAGAATAACGGCATAAAATGCACGTTATCAAGGCCAGAGAGCCGTGAGAAAGTCAAAAGGGCCTCATGAAAAACCCAAACAAGGAACTTCACCTTCGTTATTTGATTGATCCACTCAATGCGTTAGAAATGAACTAAGTAACCAATGCAAACCTAAACGTACAAACATACAAGCCATTTGGTTTGTAATTGAATGAAAAATGGGGTTTATCCATTTTAATGGACTTTGGCTTCAACGTTCGTTATTGGCAAGCGTTGACTAGATGCGAAGTAAGAAGAACCTCACCGCCGTGGAGTATGACCATGATGTGAACAACGTACATCATGTGTCCTTTTATTCATTTATCGATATTAATCTTTTTGATTTGATTGATCCACTCAATCCATCCAAAATTAAATAGATAACCAACACAAACCTTAGCATCCTAGCCTCTTGGTTTGTAATTGAATCAAAAATTGGTTTATTCGTTTTAAAAAGAGTCTTTAACTTTGAGCGTTCGTTATGCACATGCGTCGAACAGATGCGGAGTAAGAGGAACCTCACCACCGAGGAATATGTCCCATCAAGTGAACCGCATACATCATGTGTCCTAATCGTTTATCGATATTCATCTATGTTATTTGATTGATCCACTCAATGCATCAAAAATGAACTAAGTAAGCAATGCAAACCTAAACGTACAAACGTACAAGCCATTTGGTTTGTAATTGAATGAAAAATGGGGTTTATCAATTTTAATAGATTTTGGCTTCGAACGTTCGTTATTGGCAAGCGTTGACTAGATGCGAAGTAAGAAGAACCTCACCGCCGTGGAGTATGACCATGATGTGAACAACGTACATCATGTGTCCTTTTATTCATTTAACGATATTAATCTTTCTTATTTGATTGATCCACTCAATGCATCCGAAATCAAATAAATAACCAACGCAAACCTAAACATGGTAGCCTCTTGCTTTTTAATTGAATAAAATAGTTTTATTCGTTTTAAATAGAGTCTTTTACTCCGAGCGTTCGTTATTCACATGCGTCGAACAGATGCAAAGTAAGAGGAACCTCACCGACAGACAAATTTTTAGCCTCTCTAAAAGTGCTAGCTAATGTCATTAAATCTCTCTTCAAGATAATAAATTTCCTAAGTTTGCACTAAAAGAATAGCGGCAAGCAAGGAGTCGAACCCACAGGGATTAGCCTAGTTCTCTAGTTCTCAAATCAAAACACCCAATTACTCTTGTTCTATAAAAAGTCTTGGCAAAAAGTTTTCTTTTTTTAAACTAAAGATCTAATTTTTATTTGGTTTTCTAAATAAACAAAGAAAGTAAACTGATTTTAGGATTAAGATTCAAGGATTAAAAGCATGTAGGGTCACAATTTCACCTCCCTATGTTATCTCTACTTGTTCATGGTATTAGGGTTGTCCGATTGAAAACATGCTAAACATAAGCCAAGGACAATAAATGGTCATTGAGGTCCTTTTGAGAGTTGTATGCCAGGAATGGTCATCAAAACACACAAACATGCAAAGCCAATAAATCATACTTGCAAAAGGATAATGATCACACCAATTACAAATAAGTTATGAATCTCAATCCGCCCCGGACTAGGGCTAAAAATACCAAGGTGTACATCCAAAGATAGAACTTAAGAACAAATTCATAAAACATGCAAAACACAATCATCCAAACCCAATATTCATAAACACAAGAAAGCAACAAGGGGGCTACATTGCTCCCATAGATTAAAAGACTACTCACGCATGATTACAAGCAAACACAAAGCGAAAAAGCTCAACATCTTCTTCTTAACCACGCGGACAGCAAAGCTTCAAATCCAGGATCCAAAATCCGCAACGGCTCCTGCGACGGCTGCTCTCCTAGGTCAAGGAGCAACCTCCAAGTCGTGGAGCCTCTCTCTCTCTCAAAAACGTGTAGGGGGTCAATGGATGCATAGCAGAGGGCGTGGAGGCTATATTTATAGAGTTTGGATGGGCCTTGAGGTGTGTAACCTAGCCCATCTATCAAAACGACGTAGTTTTGATAAGTAACACTCGAAACTTTAAAATCTCTATCTTCCATCCACAATTTGGACTTGGGCCTTCAGAAACAAATGATCGGCATGGAAAAACGATAGGATCGGTCCAAAAATATCTCTGCACGTCAATTTGCACGTGATATGGTGAATTCACATGCAACTCCATATCACCTCAAACTTCTCCCCAAGCTTCCTTGCATCCTGTAGAGGCCTGAGAGGCAAAAATAGGCTTGCACGTGAAATGGGTGAATTCACGTGCAGCTCCAAATGCTCTGAAATTTCTGTGGTAGGTAGAGTACATCATTCGAAGAAACTTTTGTTCTTGCACGCCAATTGTTTGAGGCCATCTACTATGTCAAAAGTGAGCTCCAAAATCTGCCAAAACAAACTTAAAAGCGCATGTATTTGCACATAGCATCTTCCTAGGGGTTAGAGCAAATATATATGATATATGAAGCAATAAGGCTCTAATCATGCTCTTAAACATCCTAAATAAACACTAGAATAACGGCATAAAATGCACGTTATCACTCACCGTCGTGGAATATGTCCCATCAAGTGAACCACGTACATCATGTGTCCTAATCGTGTATCGATATTCATCTTTGTTATTTGATTGATCCACTCAATGCGTCGAAATGAACTAAGTAACCAATGCAAACCTAAACGTACAAACGTACAAGCCATTTGGTTTGTAATTGAATGAAAAATGGGGTTTATACATTTTAATACTCTTTCTCTTCTAACGTTCGTTATTGACAAGCGTTGAGTAGATGGGAAGTAAGAAGAACCTCACCGCCGTGGAGTATGACCACGATGTGGACAACGTACATCATGTGTCCTTTTATTTATTTATCGATACTGATATTTGTGATTTGATTGATCCACTCAATGCGTCGAAATGAACTAAATAACCAATGCAAACCTAAACATACTAGCCTGTTGGTTTGCAATTGAATCAAAAATAGGTTTATTCGTCTTAAATAGAGTCTTTGACTCCGTGCATTCATTATTCCCATTCGTCGATCAAATGCGGAGTAAGTGGTACCTCACTTTCGTGGAGTATGTCCGATCAGGTGAACCATGTACATCATGTGTCCTTCTAATCGTTTGTCGATATTCATCTTTGTTATTTGATTGATCCACTCAATGCGTCGAAAATGAACTAAGTAACCAATGCAAACTTAGACTTACGAGCCATTTGGTTGGTAATTGAATGAAAACCTAAACATCCTAGCCTCTTGCTTTGTAATTGAATCAAAAATAGGTTTATTCATTTTAAATAGAGTCTTTAACTCCGAGCGTTCTTTATTCACAAGCGTCAAACAGATGCGGAGTAAGAGGTACCTCACCGCCGTGGAGTATATCCCATCAAGTGAACCACGTACATCATGTGTCCTTCTAATCATTTATCGATATTCAACTTTGTTATTTGATTGATCCACTCAATGCGTTAGAAATGAACTAAGTAACCAATGCAAACCTAAACGTACAAACATACAAGCCATTTGGTTTGTAATTGATTGACAAATGGGGTTTATCCATTTTAATAGACTTTGGCTTCGAACGTTCGTTATTGGCAAGCGTTGACTAGATGCGAAGTAAGAAGAACCTCACCGCCGTGGAGTATGACCATGATGTGAACAATGTACATCATATGTCCTTTTATTCATTTATCGATATTAATCTTTCTTATTTGATTGATCCTCTCAATCCATCCGAAATTAAATAGATAACCAACGCAAACCTTAGCATCCGAGCCTCTTGGTTTGTAATTGAATCAAAAATTGGTTTATTCGTTTTAAAAAGAGTCTTTAACTTCGAGCGTTCGTTATGCACATGCGTCGATCAGATGCGGAGTAAGGGGAACCTCACCGCTGTGGAATATGTCCCATCAAGTGAACCACATACATCATGTGTCCTAATCGTTTATCGATATTCATCTATGTTATTTTATTGATCCACTCAATGCGTCAGAAATGAACTAAGTAAGCAATGCAAACCTAAACGTACCAACGTACAAGCCATTTGGTTTGTAATTGAATGAAAAATGGGGTTTATCCATCTTAATAGATTTTGGCTTCGAACGTTCGTTATTGGCAAGCGTTGACTAGATGCGAAATAAGAAGAATCTCACCACCGTGGAGTATGACCATGATGTGAACAACGTACATCATGTGTCCTTTTTTTCATTTGTCGATATTAATCTTTCTTATTTGATAGATCCACTCAATCCGTCCGAAATGAAATAAATAACCAACGCAAACCTAAACATCCTAGCCTCTTGCTTTGTAATTCAATCAAAAATAGGTTTATTCATTTTAAATAGAGTCTTTAACTCCGAGCATTCGTTATTCACATGCGTCGAACAGATGCGGAGTAAGAGGTACCTCACTGCCGTGGAGTATGTCCCATCAAGTGAACCACGTACATCATGTGTACTTCTAATCATTTTATCGATATTCACCTTTGTTATTTGATTGATACACTCAATGCATTAGAAATGAACTAAGTAACCAATGCAAATCTAAACGTACAAACGTACAAGCCATTTGGTTTGTAATTGAATGAAAAATGAAGTTTATCCATTTTAATAGACTTTGGCTTCGAACGTTTGTTATTGGCAAGCGTTGACTAAATACGAAGTAGGAAGAACCTCACCGCCGTGGAGTATGACCATGATGTGAACAACATACATCATGTGTCCTTCTATTCACCTATCGATATTAATCTTTCTTATTTGATTGATCCACTCAATGCATCCAAAATTAAGTATATAACCAACGCACACCTAAACATCATAGCCTCTTGGTTTGTATTTGAAACAAAAATAGGTTTATTCGTTTTAAATAGAGTCTTTAACTCCGAGCGTTCATTTTGCACATGCGTTGAACAAAGGCGGAGAAAGAGGAACCTCACTGCCGTGGAATATGTCCCATCAACTGAACCACGTACATCATGTGTCCTAATCGTTTATCGATATTCATCTATATTATTTGATTGATCCACTCAATGCGTCGAAATAAACTAAGTAACCAATGCAAACCTAAACGTACAAGCGTACAAGCCATTTGGTTTGTAATTGAATGAAAAATGGGGTTTATCCATTTTAATAGACTTTGGCTTCGAACATTCGTTATTGGCAAGCGTTGACTAGATGCGAAGTAAGAAGAACCTCACCGCCGTGGAGTATGACCATGATGTGAACAAGGTACATCATGTGTCCTTTTATTCATTTAACGATATTAATCTTTCTTATTTGATTGATCCACTCAATGCATGCAAAATTAAATAAATAACCAACGCAAACCTAAACATCCTAGCCTCTTGCTTTTTAATTGAATAAAATAGGTTTATTCGTTTTAAATGGAGTCTTTAACTTCGAGCGTTTGTTATTCACATGCGTCGAACAGATGCAGAGTAAGAGGAACCTCACCGCCGTGGAATATGTCCCATCAAGTGAACCTCGTACATCATGTGTCCTAATCGTGTATCGATATTCATCTTTGTTATTTGATTGATCCACTCAATGCGTCGAAATGAACTAAGTAACCAATGCAAACCTAAACGTACAAGCCATTTGGTTTGTAATTGAATGAAAAATGGGGTTTATCCATTTTAATAGACTTTGGCTTCAAATGTTCGTTATTGGCAAGCGTTGACTAGATGCGAAGTAAGAAGAACCTCACCGCCGTGGAGTATGACCATGATGTGAACAACGTACATCATGTGTCCTTTTTTTCATTTGTCGATATTAATCTTTCTTATTTGATAGATCCACTCAATCCGTCCGAAATGAAATAAATAACCAACGCAAAACTAAACATCCTAGCCTCTTGCTTTGTAATTCAATCAAAAATAGGTTTATTCATTTTAAATAGAGTCTTTAACTCCGAGCATTCGTTATTCACATGCGTCGAACAGATGCGGAGTAAGAGGTACTTGACAGACAGATTTTTAGCCTCTCTAAAAGAGCTAGCTAATGTCGTTAAATCTCTCTTCAAGATAATAAATTCCCTAAGTTTGCACTAAAAGAATAGCGACAAGCAAGGGGTCGAACCCACAGGGATTAGCCTAGTTCTCTAGTTCTCAAATCAAAACACCCAATTACTCTTGTTCTATAAAATGTCTTGGCAAAAAGTTTTCTTTTTTAAACTAAAGATCTAATTTTTATTTGGTTTTCTGAATAAACAAAGAAAGTAAACTGATTTTCGAATTAAGATTCAAGGATTAAAAGCATCTAGGGTCACAATTTCACCCCCCTATGTTATCTCTACTGGTTCATGGTATTAGGGTTGTCTGATTGAAAACATGCTAAACATAAGCCAAGGACAACAAATGGTCATTGAGGTCCTTTTAAGAGTTGTATGCCAGAATGGTCATCTAAACACACAAACATGCAAAGCCAATAAAAATACTTGCAAAAGGATAATGATCACACCAATTACAAATAAGTTATGAATCTCAATCCGCCCCGGACTAGGGCTAAAAATACCAAGGTGTACATCCAAAGATAGAGATTAAGAAACGATTCATAAAACATGCAAAACTCAATCATCCAAACCCAATATTCATAAACACAAGAAAGCAACAAGGGGGCTACATTGCTCCCCTAGATTAAAAGATCGCTCGCGCATGATTACAAGCAAAACCATAGCAAAAAAGCTAAACATCTTCTTCTAATCCACGCGCACAGCAAAGCTTCAAATCCAGGCTCCAAAATCCGCGATTGTCTTTGCGACGGCCGCTCTCCTAGGTCAAGGAGCAACCTCCAAGTCGTGGAGCCTCTCTCTCTCTCTAAAAACGTGTAGGGGGTCTAGGCATTGCATAGCAGAGGCATGGAGGCTTGTATTTATAGAGTTTGGATGGGCTTTGAGGTATGTACCCTAGCCCATTTATCAAAACGGTGTAGTTTTGATAAGTAACACTCGAAACTTTAAAATCTCTATCTTCCATCCACAATTTGGACATGGGCCTTTAGAAACAAATGATCAGCATGGAAAAACGATAGGATCGGTCCAAAAATATCTCTGCACGCCAATTTGCACGTGATATGGTGAATTCACGTGCACCTCCAAATCAGCTCAAACTTCTCCCCAAGCTTCCTTGCATCCTATAGAGGCCGAGAGGCAAAAATAGGCTTGCACGTGAAATGGGTGAATTCACATGCAGCTCCAAATGCTCTGAAATTTCTGTGGTAGGTAGAGGACATCATTCTAAGAAACTTTTGTTTTTGCACGCCAATTGTTTGAGGCCATCTACCATGTCAAAAGTGAGCTCCAAAATCTGCCAAAATAGCTTAAAAGCGCATGTATTTGCAAATAGCATCTTCCTAGGGGTTAGAGCAAATATATATGATATATGAGGCAATAAGGCTCTAATCATGCTCTTAAACATCCTAAATAAACACTAGAATAACGGCATAAAATGCACGTTATCAGGTACCTCACCACCGTGGAGTATGTCCCATCAAGTGAACCACGTACATCATGTGTCCTTATAATCGTTTATCGATATTCACCTTTGTTATTTGATTGATGCACTCAATGCGTCAGAAATGAACTAAGTAACCAAGCAAACCTAAACATACAAACGTACAAGCCATTTGGTTTGTAATTGAATGAAAAATGGGGTTTATCCATTTTAATAGACTTTGGCTTCCAACATTTGTTATTGGCAAGCGTTGACTAGATGCGAAGTAAGAAGAACCTCACCGCCGTGGAGTATGACCATGATGTGAACAACGTACATCATGTGTCCTTTTATTTATTTATCGATATTAATCTTTCTTATTTGATTGATCCACTCAATGCATGCAAAATTAAATAAATAACCAACGGAAACCAAAACAACCTAGCCTCCTGCTTTTTAATTGAATAAAATAGGTTTATTCGTTTTAAATGGAATCTTTAACTTCGAGCGTTCGTTATTCACATGCGTCGAACAGATGTGGAGTAAGAGGAACCTCACCGCCGTGGAATATGTCCCATCAAGTGAACCACGTACATCATGTGTCCTAATCGTTTATCGATATTCATCTATGTTATTTTATTGATCCACTCAATGCGTCGAAATGAACTAAGTAAGCAATGCAAACCTAAACGTACAAACGTACAAGCCATTTGGTTTGTAATTGAATGAAAAATGGGGTTTATCCATTTTAATAGATTTTGGCTTCGAACGTTCGTTATTGGCAAGCGTTGACTAGATGCGAAATAAGAAGAATCTCACCACCGTGGAGTATGACCATGATGTGAACAACGTACATCATGTGTCCTTTTTTTCATTTGTCGATATTAATCTTTCTTATTTGATAGATCCACTCAATCCGTCCGAAATGAAATAAATAACCAACGCAAACCTAAACATCCTAGCCTCTTGCTTTGTAATTCAATCAAAAATAGGTTTATTCGTTTTAAATAGAGTCTTTAACTCCGAGCATTCGTTATTCACATGCGTCGAATAGATGCGAAGTAAGAGGTACTGACAGACAGATTTTTAGCCTCTCTAAAAGAGCTAGCTAATGTCGTTAAATCTCTCTTCAAGATAATAAATTCCCTAAGTTTGCACTAAAAGAATAGCGAGCAAGCAAGGGGTCGAACCCACAGGGATTAGCCTAGTTCTCTAGTTCTCAAATCAAAACACCCAATTACTCTTGTTCTATAAAATGTTTTGGCAAAAAGTTTTCTTTTTTAAACTAAATATCTAATTTTTATTTGGTTTTCTGAATAAACAAAGAAAGTAAACTGATTTTGGAATTAAGATTCAAGGATTAAAAGCATCTAGGGTCACAATTTCACCCCCTATGTTATCTCTACTTGGTTCATGGTATTAGGGTTGTCGATTGAAAACATGCTAAACATAAGCCAAGGACAACAAATGGTCATTGAGGTCCTTTTAAGAGTTGTATGCGGAATGGTCATCTAAACACACAAACATGCAAAGCCAATAAATCATACTTGCAAAAGGATAATGATCACACCAATTACAAATAAGTTATGAATCTCAATCCGCCCCGGGACTAGGGCTAAAAATACCAAGGTGTACATCCAAAGATAGAGATTAAGAACGGATTCATAAAACATGCAAAACTCAATCATCCAAACCCAATATTCATAAACACAAGAAAGCAACAAGGGGGCTACATTGCTCCCCTAGATTAAAAGACTACTCGCGCATGATTACAAGCAAAACCATAGCGAAAAAGCTAAACATCTTCTTCTAATCCACGCGCACAGCAAAGCTTCAAATCCAGGCTCCAAAATCCGCGACGGATCTTGCGGCGACGGCTGCTCTCCTAGGTCAAGGAGCAACCTCCAAGTCGTGGAGCCTCTCTCTCTCTAAAAACGTGTAGGGGGTCTAGGCATGCATAGCGAGGCGTGGAGGCTTGTATTTATAGAGTTTGGATGGGCTTTGAGGTGTGTACCCTAGCCCATTTATCAAAACGGCGTAGTTTTGATATGTAACACTCGAAACTTTAAAATCTCTATCTTCCATCCACAATTTGGACATGGGCCTTTAGAAACAAATGATCAGCATGGAAAAACGATAGGATTGGTCCAAAAATATCTCTGCACGCCAATTTGCACGTGATATGGTGAATTCACGTGCGGCTCCAAAATAAACACTAGAATAACGGCATAAAATGCACGTTATCAGGTACCTCACCACCGTGGAGTATGTCCCATCAAGTGAACCACGTACATCATGTGTCCTTCTAATCGTTTATCGATATTCCCCTTTGTTATTTGATTGATGCACTCAATGCGTCGAAATGAACTAAGTAACCAATGCAAACCTAAACATACAAACGTACAAGCCATTTGGTTTGTAATTGAATGAAAAATGGGGTTTATCCATTTTAATAGACTTTGGCTTCGAACGTTTGTTATTGGCAAGCGTTGACTAGATGCGAAGTAAGAAGAACCTCACCGCCGTGGAGTATGACCATGATGTGAACAACGTACATCATGTGTCCTTTTGTTTATTTATCGGTATTAATCTTTCTTATTTGATTGATCCACTCAATGCATGCGAAATCACATAAATAACCAACGCAAACCTAAACAACCTAGCCTCTTGCTTTTTAATTGAATAAAATAGGTTTATTCGTTTTAAATGGAATCTTTAACTTCGAGCGTTCGTTATTCACATGCGTCGAACGGATGCGGAGTAAGAGGAACCTCACCGCCGTGGAATATGTCCCATCAAGTGAACCTGATAACGTGCATTTTATGCCGTTATTCTAGTGTTTATTTAGGATGTTAAGAGCATGATTAGAGCCTTATTTCTTTATATATCATATATATTTGCTCTAACCCCTAGGAAGATGCTAGTTGCAAAAATACATACGTTTTTAAGTTTGTTTTGGCAGATTTTGGACCTCACTTTTGACATAGTAGATGGCCTCAAACAATTGGCGTGCAAGAACAAAAGTTTCTCAGAATGATGTCCTCTACCTACCACAGAAATTTTAGAGCATTTGGAGCTGAACGTGAATTCACCCATATCACGTGCAAGCATATTTTTGCCTCTCAGGCCTCTACATGATGCAAGGAAGCTTGGGGAGAAGTTTGAGCTGATTTGGAGGTGCACGTGAATTCACCATATCACGTGCAAATTGGCATGCAGAGATATTTTTGGACCGATCCAATCGTTTTTCCATGCTGATCATTTGTTCCTGAAGGCCCAAGTCCAAATTGTGGGTGGAAGATAGAGTTTTTAATGTTTCGAGTGTTACTTATCAAAACTACGCTATTTTGATAAGTGGGCTAGGGTACACACCTCAAAGCCCATCCAAACTCTATAAATACAAGCCTCCACGCCTCGCTATGGAGACCTAACCCCCCTACACGTTTTTAGAGAGAGAGAGAGAGGCTCCACGTCTTGGAGGCTGTCCTTGACCTAGGAGAGCAGCCGTCGCGGCCGCCGTCGCGGATTTTGGAGCCTGGATTTGAAGCTTTGCTTGTGCGCGTGATCAAGAAGAAGATGTTGAGCTTTTCTGCTTTGTGTTTGCTTGTAATCATGCGTGAGTAGTTCTTTTAATCTAGGGGAGCAATGTAGCCCCCTTGTTGCTTTGCTGTGTTTATGAATATTGGGTTTGGATGATTGAAGTTTTGCATGTTTTATGAATCTGTTCTTAATTCTATCTTTGGATGTACACCTTGGTATTCTTAGCCCTAGTCTGGGGCGGATTGAGATTCATAACTTATTTGTAATTGGTGTGATCATTATCCTTTTGCAAGTATGATTTATTGGCTTTGCATGTTTGTGTGTTTAGATGACCATTCCAGCATACAACTCTTAAAAGGACCTCAATGACCATTTGTTGTCCTTGGCTTATGTTTAGCATGTTTTCAATCGACAACCCTAATACCATGAACCAGAGAGATAACATAGGGAGGTGAAATTGTGACCCTAGATGCTTTTAATCCTTGAATCTTAATCCTAAAATCAACTTACTTTCTTTGTTTATTCAAAAACCAAATAAAAATTAGATCTTTAGTTTAAAAAAGAAAACTTTTTGCCAAGACATTTTATAGAACAAGAGTAATTGGGTGTTTTGATTTGAGAACTAGAGAACTAGGTTAATCCCTTGTGGGTTCGACCCCTTTCTTGCTGCTATTCTTTTAGTGCAAACGTAGGGAATTTATTATTTTGAAGAGGGATTTAACGACATTAGCTAGCTCTTTTAGAGAGGCTAAAAAAATTTGTCTGTCAAATTGGCGCCGTTGCGGGGATTCAATGGTTAACTAGTTTTTAAAATCAACATTGAGTGAAATTGTTTGAATTCTGATCTTGGTGTTTTATTTTGTCTTTACTTTTCTTGTTATTTTGTGTTCTTTAATTGTTTATTTTGCATTGTTCGGAGCCTGGGTGTGTTCTTGTTGTTTTACAGGAACATACATCAAGGATTCCTAGTTGTGCATGCAAAGAGAGGAGGATATACAATTTACGCGGGAACCTGAAAGGTTGTTCGAGCTCGGCGTAGAAGCAACTAGGGAAGCAAGACGTGAGGTCAAGAAGCATTGCAAGGCTTGGAGCAATCCGTAGGCGATCTGATGGCGGATCTCGGACCTGATGGTGGTGCACCACACGGAGGGGCCAATTACAATGGCCAATATCCAGAAGAAGAGGGACATAGGTTTATGCCTAGAACCTTCTTAGATTATGCAAGGCCGATGATGTCGGACCATTATTCGGGATTCGGCGGACAAGAGTCCAAGCAAATAGCTTTGAGTGAAGCCGGCGTTGATCAACATGGTGAGCAACAACACGTTTGGAGGAACAGCCGTGGATGATCCACACCAGGATTTGATGAGGTTCTACCAGGTGTGCGACACCATCAAGATCAACAATGTGTCGGAGGAGGCAATAAAGCTAAGGCTTTTCCCTTTCTCTTTAAGGGATAGAGCTCTTGGCTGGTTCAACGATCTGCCAGGTAGGTTCAATCAACACTTGGGAGGAGATGCGGACCAAGTTCATGTCAAAGTACTTCCCTCCTTCCAAGGTGATCCAGCTCGAGGAGAGATTAGCAAGTTCAGGCAAGATGAGATGGAGACTCTTCATGAAGCTTGGGAGCGTTTCAAAGACTTAGTCGAGAGATGCCCTGATCATGGAAGACCCCAGGGATTCAAATTGAATCTTTCTACACAGGTCTTCAGTCCCATTCACAAGACAAGGTGAATGCGATTCTTTGGAGGATGCTTGATGAATCTAGAGCCTGACGCAGCAGCAGAGCTACTGGAGAGGTCACATTAGCCGATTGGCGGTGGTCTAATGTGCGTACTTCAAAGCCAAGGGAGAAGATAGCTTCAGTTGATAATTCTTCCAATGATATGCAAGCACGGATTCAAGCTTTAGTGAAAGGCATGGAAGTATTGGTTCTTAAAGTTGAAGGATCTCAACAAGCTTTACCAGGGGCGAAGGGGGTGGAGTGGAGTCAAGAAGCAAATTATGTTGGAGGAAAAGGCTTGTACCGAAGCGGCAGTTTTATCCTCAACAACAACAAGGGTACAACCAGAATCGCGGTCTCGGCCATTTCAGAAGAATCAAACCGAGGGGGAGATACATTAGCTCGGTATAAATATGTGCCTCCAGGGATGAAGCAAAATCCGTATGCTACTGATAATTTCTTACATCCACCTCCTGGATTCGCGCAACTGCGACCTCGGCCTCGGCGGCAGAAGAAGAACATATCGGCATGAGGATGAGACAACTAGACGAGAGGTGGGTGATCTGAAGGAAAGGGTAGATGGTATGGAGTCTTCAATTAAGAATATGGAAAAGTTACTTGTGAGTATGGCACGAATGCTAATCAAAGGGTGTCCACCAACACTTTTCCAAGTGACACCGAGGTGAACCCCAAGGAGACTTGCAAGGATATCACTCTAAGGAGCGGGAAGACACTGAATGAAGTGAAGAGCCTAAGAAGAAGGCAATTCCGGAAGAACAAAGCAAACCCTTGGAAGTCAAGACCAAGGAAAATCAGATAAAGTCAAGAAAAAGTGCAAGAAAAGAAGGACAAGCAGTGAGTCAAGACAGAATAGCCAAGAACGGAAGCAAGAACTCAGGCCTACTATGCCATTTCCTCAGAGGCCGAGGAACCAGAGGGTTGAAGAAGAGTATGAGGGCTTCCTGAGTTTGTTCAAGAAGCTTGAGATTAACATTCCATTTGTGGAAGTTTTGGAGCAGATGCCTAGGTACGAAAAATACATCAAAGATTTTGTGACAAAGAAGAGGAAATATGGGGATCATGAGACGGTGGCGATCACTAATGAGGTGAGCGGTGTTGTTCAACGAGTTTGCCCATCAAGCATAAAGATCCGGGCAGCTTTAATCTCCCTTGTGTGATTGGCAATGCACCGCGACGAGCAGGCCCTATGTGATTTAGGGGCCAGCATCAATTTGATTTCCTTTGCTTTGTACAAGCGGCTTGGGCTTAAGGGCATGAAGCCCACCTCCATATCATTGCGGTTCTTGACCGGTCTCCTGGAAGGCCTGAAGGGATAATTGAAGACGTGTTAGTTAAAGTGGGTTCCTTCATATTTCCAGCGGACTTTGTTGTTTTGGAGATGGAAGAAGATAGAGGAGTTCAGCTACTCCTTGGAAGACCGTTTCTCGAACGGGTTGTGCATTGATTGATGTTGCTCAAGGGCAGCTAACTCGAGAATTAATGAGGAGACCTTAGTCTTCCACATGGGGAAGGCTTTGCAAGGTCAAGAGGAGGAGGATTGCCTTTGGGTTGAAGACCTTGAGGAATTGGTGGAAGACTACTTGGTAGAAGAAATTACCACCACCAATGATGGAGCCCTTGACTCATAGAAGCTCAACAAGATGAAGAGATGTACTTGACAACTGAGGAAAATGAGCAAATTACAAACTCTTTGGAGCAAGCTGAGGAGGAAAAAGAAGATAACATGCCACCAGCTCCAGACCCGAAGGAGCTGCCTGGACACCTAAGGTATGAATTTCTAGACTCTACAAATCAATTCCCTGTCATTGTTGCTTCTAATTTGAATGATGTGGAGTGTACCCAATTGTTAGAAGTCCTTAGGAAACACAAAAAGGCCCTAGGATGGAACATTGAAGACATTAGGGGTATTAGTCCAGGGATTTGCATGCATAAGATTTTGATGAATGATGATTTTAAACCCACTCTTGAAAGACAAAGAAGATTAAACCCTGCCATGAAAGAAGTTATTAGAAAAGAAATTTTAAAATGGAAAAATGCGGGTATAATTTATGCTATTTCGATAGTGAGTGGGTGAGTCCATTGCATGTTGTGCCCAAGAAAGGGGGCATGACTGTGATTAAGAATGAGAAAAATGAATTGATCCCATCTCGCACCGTGACGGGGTGGAGAGTGTGTGTTGACTATAGAAAGCTGAACAAGGCTACTAGGAAGGATCATTTTCCTCTTCCTTTCATTGACCAAATGTTGGATAGGTTAGCTGGCTATAGTCACTACCGCTTTTTAGATGGATATTCCGGGTATAATCAGATCATGGTTAAGCCCGAGGACCAAGAAAAGACCACCTTCACGTGCCCTTTTGGCACTTTTGCATTTAGGAGAATGCCATTTGGGCTTTGTAATGCCCCCGCCACCTTTCAAAGGTGTATCATGGCTATTTTTCAGGGTTTGGTTGAGGAGATCATGGAGGTCTTCATGGATGACTTCTCGGTGTTTGGTTCCTCCTACCAACAATCCTTGAAAAATCTAGATGTGGTCTTAGAGAGATGTGAGGAGAAGGAACTAGTCCTAAATTGGGAGAAATGCCATTTCATGGTAACAGAGGGGATAGTTCTAGGGCACAAGGTGTCTGCACATGGTTTGGAGGTAGACAAGGCAAAAATCTCCACTATTGAGACTCTGCCACCTCCAACCAATGAAAAAGGAGTGAGAAGTTTCCTTGGCCATGCTGGCTTTTATAGGAGATTCATTAAGGACTTCTCAAAAATTGCAAAACCCATGAGTAGGTTGCTAGAAAAAGACACAAGCTTTGAGTTTAATGCAGATTGCTTAGAAGCTTTCAATATCCTCAAGGGTAAGTTAGTCATCGCACTGTTATAGTCACACCTGACTGGGCTCGACCTTTTGAGCTAATGTGTGATGCGAGTGATTATCTTGTGGGGGTAGTCTTAGGGCAAAGGCGAGAAAAGGTGTTTAGGGTCATTTACTATGCTAGTAAGACCTTAGATGATGCTCAACAGAACTATACCACCACCGAGAAAGAGTTGCTTAGCCGTGGTTTATGGTTGCAACAAGTTTAGACCCTACCTTTTGGGGTCTAAAGTCATTGTTTACACCGATCATACCGCATTGAAATATTTGTTTGCGAAAAAAGAAGCTAAGCCACGCTTGATTAGGTGGGTTCTCCTCTTACAGGAATTTGACCTTGAAATTATAGACACAAAGGGAGCCCTAAATTCTGTGGCTGATCACCTCTCCCGTGTGGAGAATGCACCTAAGTCTCTACCCATTGTAGATGACTTTCCTGATGAGAAGTTGTTTGAGGTGCATCATCTTCCTTGGTTTGCCGACATAGCAAATTATTTAGCCACCGGGTTCATACCCAAGCAGTTAGACTACCACCAGAGAAAGAAATTGGTAGTGGATGCTAAGAAATTCATTTGGGAAAACCCAATTCTTTATAGGAGGTGTCCAGACCAAATCATTAGAAAGTGTGTCCTTGAGGAGGAGGTAGATGACATAATACATCATTGTCATGCATCACATTATGGGGGCCACTTTGGGGTGCAAAGAATGCGTGGCTAAGATCATGCGGTGTGGCTTTTATTGGCCTCACATGGTGAAAGACACCTATGTCTACATCAAAAAGTGTGATAGATGTCAAAGGGTAGGTGGTTTGTCTAGGAAAAATGAGATGCCCTTAACTGGAATCCTTCCGGTTGAAATTTTTGACATTTGGGGCATTGACTTCATGGGGCCATTCCCCAATTCGATGGGTACTCATACATTTTGCTTGCTGTGGATTATGTGTCTAAGTGGGTAGAAGCTATTCCTACTAGAGTGAATGATGCTAGGGTTGTGACTCACTTCCTTACTAGGAACATCTTTAGCCGTTTTGGGACACCAAGGGCTATAATCGGTGATGAGGGTAGTCATTTCGCAACAAATTGTTTGACAAGTTATTGAACAAGTATGGTGTCACTCATAGGAAGTCTTTAGCTTACCACCCACAAGCTAATGGACAAGCGAAGTGTCCAACAGAGAGTTAAGGCCATTTTAGAGAAAACTGTTGGAGCCAATAGGAAAGATTGGTCTCAAAGGCTTGATGAAGCCTTATGGGCATATAGGACAGCTTACAAAACTCCCATTGGGATGTCACCTTACCGTATTTTATATGGTAAGGCATGTCACTTGCCTGTGGAACTAGAACACAAGGCTCATTGGGCCTTGAAGAAGTTAAATTTCAACCCACAAGAGATCAAGGAGCTTAGGATGACTCAATTAATTGAGTTAGACGAGCTTAGGTTGGATGCCTATGATAGTGCTAAATTTTACAAAGAAAGAACTAAGAAATGGCATGATAGGCAACTCAACAATAAACTTTAACCTTAGGACAGAAAGTTCTTCTATTTAACACAAGGTTGAGGTTATTTCCTGGCAAATTAAGGTCCAAGTGGATGGGACCTTTTGTGGTAGTTGATAAGAAGCCATATGGGAGCTTTGAGCTCCAAGTCAGAGATGGCCAGGAAATTTGGGGTGAATGGCAATAGGCTGAAACCATACTTTGATTCAACTCGGAGGGAGATAGTTGATTCCCTCTCTTTCACCATTGCATGATCATAACCGAAAGTCTAGCTACGGACTTTAAATAAAGCGCTGTTGGGAGGCAACCCAATGTTTATTGCTATGTTTTATTTTATGTTATTTTCTTTTATTTGTTTTATTCAATAAATTGTTTGCAAGCCAACCATTGTGCAGGAGACTTTGCTTCTTTCTTAACTAACCATGTGCAGGATGAGCAAATTATTGGGTCCTGAACTTGTGGAATTATTTTTAAAGTCGAAGTCAAGGAGCAAGGAGCAAGTGAAGCCCAAAAGTGCTTGAAGATGGGCTCAAACAATTCACGTGCAAGACTTAAAGATGGTCCATAATGCATAAGCAACTCGGTGGAGAAATTTGGGCCAGTTTGGGCCTGAACGTGAATTTGCACGTGAATTGCCCAATTCACGTGCACCTCCTTTTGAGTCGTAACTTTCTGGAATGGTAGATGAAGACCATGTGAATCACGTTTACTCTTGCACGCGAATTGATAGCTGTCATATGGAGGCCCAAAAATGCAAAATACCGATTTTAGCCCTCCTAGAAGCTTCCCACAATTCACGTGCGAAGGAAGTATTGCTTGCCGGCTCGGTGGGGACCCACCACCAAAGTTTGGGACGATTCGACCTGCACGCCAATTCAGCCAATTCACGTGCAAAGGGTATTTTGGTCGAACACTCTGAAAAGTTAGGGGCACGTGTATCACGTCAATTGGAGCATCTTTCCTTCTTGCACGCTATATAAAGGGAGGCCATCTTCAAAGGCTTCCTCACCAAAATCACTCCAGATCTGAGTATTAGAGAAACTCGCCCTTTTGCTCTCTTGCTCTTGAGTTTTCTCGCTCTTTGCTCTTATTTTCTCATTCCAAAGATGGTGCGCACAAGGAGGACTGGCCAGGAGGAGGTGCACTCACCTAGTGCTGATAGCCAAACCGAGGAGGAGATACTCTTGGGGCATGCTCTTGATATGCAGGCTTTGGAGGCTTCAGAGCCGGGCCGGGCTAGAGAGGTGGTCGTTAAAATTCAAACTCGGGGATTACAAAGGTTAGTATCCGCCCAGCCGGCTATTTCCTATTCTCGCCCTACAAGAATTCTATGCATCTGTCTCTGGGAATGAGGATGAACCGATAGGGGTTGTGCAAGGGGTTTATGTCGAATAACCCCTGATATTATTAGAAATTGCTTTAACCTCCCTGAACCCGAAGTAGCTTCCCTCGCCTAAGCCTAGGAGAATTTGGTACCGCATGTAACTATGCTAGAAAATTTCAAAGTCGAAGGCGGTATACCAAGAATGGTTTTGTTGGAAAATTTAGATGCCTAGCTTACCTGGTAGGGAAATGCTTATTGATTCAGACCGGTGGGCTAGATAGTGTGCCTAAGCCACACCTGGAGTTCATGTATAGCATTGATCATATGCTAAATGTGGATTGGGCCACTACCATTTTTAAATGGTGGAAGAAAAACTCATCCAAGCAGATAAATGGCAGAATTTTGTGTGTGATATTTCAAAGCATGCCTGCTTTGCATTTTTCCTCCATGGAGAGCATTACTTTTCCTTCTCACCTGGGTGTTAAGAGTATTGCAAGTCAAGGAGGTTTGGGGGTTAGTACCAGAGGTCATTGGGAAACCAATGTTCCTCCTCCATCACAACCCGCTAGGCACAAGGTGTTCATGTGGAGCGATCCACGACTTTGCAAGGGAGACCTCTCCTCATTTGGATCAAAGGAAGCAGACTCTATACAGACTCACTACCATGTACATGCGGTTCAATGTACACAAAGAAGACATTTTCAATTTCTTTCAAGGCATTAGTGGGCAGGTGGTGAGCGAAGTGGAGGTCATCAATTGGGCGATCACTAATGGGCACATCACTAATGCCCAATTTGAAGAATTAATGGCCCTCATCTCTTGGAGACCAACAAGCTACTTCACAACCTAGAACCAGAGCATGGGAGGCCCCAGATGTAGCTGCTCATGCATCACCTAGAGCATGGGAGGCCCCGAAGCTCATCCTGCCGCATCTACCGAAGCTTGGAGGCAAGAAACACAGCGGCTCAGGGAGGCAAATGCCAGAACCCAGGCGCGAGGTGGAAGCCCCGAGGAAGGACAACAAAGAAGTCAAAGGCCTCCTAGGCAAAATCGGGAAGGCTTTGAGCAAGAGGAAAGCATCAAAACGTTCTCTTATAGTGGAGATATCCGATGAAGAACCCTCTCCATCCCCCCGAAGATGCTTATCCAGCCCAGGCAGATCCACCTCAACAAGAACCTTCAGCTCGGCCATCTTACTATCACCCAGAGAGGAGGCGGCGCCAGAACAGGGGTATTCACCCTTCCAGCCTCAAGAGGAGACAAAGCCAGCAGAAGGGTATTCACCCTTCCAGCCTTTTACTGATCCTGCATATTCTCAGGCTATTGTGCCTGTTATACATCCTGTCTCTTGGGGTACCTACATGCCTGCCGAACCTGAAGACCTCCTTGGCCCTCCTATCTATTTAATCATTGATCCAGCCATATCATCTGCTGAGAGTCAAGCAGCATTTGAAGACTTCATTAATTCTCAGGTGTTAAGGGCTCGATTTGCAAGGGACATGGACCTCTTCACCTCGTTTGTCCTTCAAAGGATTTTAGGCGATGAATATCTATATTCAGATGAGGTGGACTTGTTTTGCAGAACTATGCGTTTTGTTGTGGAGGCTGAGCCTCAGAATTACCCATTATCCCAGTATACATCCATTATGCTGTGCGAGCTTTACGACCAACCTTTGTCTGAAAGTGTGTGGCGCCAGCGTATCAATGGGCAGAATGAAGGGCACCGTCCTTGGCATGGTATGCACGAGGTGCTGATCCCAGGCATATTGAACGTCATTATGTCTTGGTGCGAGTGGATTTGATCACAGGGCATGCAGGTCTTGTATGATCCAAGCCAAAATGAAGGGTTCAGCCAGAAGAAAGAGACGGCTTGTTCATGGGCTCATCAAACGAATCAAGGATGCAATGAAGAAAGAAGGATTGTTGCAGGACAAGCTTCCGCTTATTCACCTCAACGAAATGGAAATCCCTCAAAGGCTGACCAATTCAAATTGTGGGATCTTTGTTTGCTACTACATGATGGCTATTCTGCAAGGGAAGGAAACTTGGGAAGTGCGTGGCGAGACGTTGGTTGACTTTGTGGCTCAGGTGCGACGAATGGTGGCCAATGTCATCTACTATTACAGCTTGCCAAACCAGGGGTAAGTGTTTTTCCTACTCCCTATTTTATGCCATGAGGACATAGCATATTTTAAGTGTGGTGTATGGGAGTGACTTGAGCCACTTGCTTGTCTTTTATGTTGTGATTGCATGTTTTATTAAAAAAAAAAAAAAAAAAAAAAATTTTAGTTGCATGATTGTTTGAGTTGTTTGCTTGAATGATTTGTTTGTGGAGACATGGATATTAAGTATGCAATTTTGGCTTAAAATTAAATTTTTATGCCACATTAGTATCATGTTGTGATAAGGGTGTTAAAGTAGTTAAAATGTGCTCTGAATTGGTTTAATCATGTCTATATCTCTTGAATGATATCACCATGTTTTTGGAGCTGAGTTTTGAATATTAGCTGAGCATGAAATGCTATGATAGACCTAAGTAACCCTTAAAGTTGAGTGAAAAAGAAATGAAAAATGAGAACAGACTTCTTTTTAGCCCTTGAGTGACATTTATGGTTTATGGGTAATAGTTTGATTTGCTACTCATCTTGCATTCAACATTGGTTATTTAATGGTAGGAGTCAAGTAAGCATGTGATTACTTATTAGTGCTCGGTGTTTGGTGTTTAGTTAGGATGCAAGACCTCTAAGTCATTGTGATGTCTTTGCATTCTTTTCTTTATTGTGAGATATTATTGGAAAAGGCTGTGATATAGAATGTGAAAAAGCCATCACTTAATTGGAAAATGGGATGTGAGACATCAATGAATTTCTGTCTCTCCTTATGTAGCAAAATGGCAAGGGGCATGCATCGGAAAAAATCAGACTTATTTATGTGTTATGTGAGTAAAAAAAAAAATGAATAATCCATCAAGGGAGAGCATAAAATGCAACCTTGTAAGGTTATTGCAAAAAAAAAAAAATTCAGAATAAAAGCCACACTGGCCTGATGTTTATGTGTGATTATTTATTTGTAAAGCCACATTGGCTGAATTGTGTTTTGTTTTGAGAGTGTTGAGCTTAATTCTTTAGCTTATGATTTTGTTTATTCAGTTAGTAGAATAGAGTGTGAGTTCAAATAAAGTAGAATAAAGAGTGTGTTTTCTTTGATGAGCACAATAGGGAACTCTCATGATTGCTAGGCAAGTACTTAATCAATAGCTGATGGCGAGTGTAGAGATAGAGTTTTTCCATCCATTGTTCATTGATAGGTATTGGGCTTGAGATTTATTATATTTGAGTGAGGCTGCTTATCCTTGGTAAGAACTTAAAGGGAAACTAGGTGCTATTTTATCATGGATTGCTTGCTCATATCTGAAATTTAAGTGGAGATAATGCATGGTTGTTGGACTAGGGATATGGACATAAATGAACTAAGTTATGACTCATTTTGATGCTTAAATTCCCATTTCATCATGATAGAGTTGCATGCTTAGGAAACCATGATTCTCCTTGATTGTTATTTTATTTTTCTTCCGTTTGATTGCGTGTTTATTTTATTTTTGCATGCTTGTATGTTTTTGCTTGAGGACAAGCAATGGTTCAAGTGTGGTGTATTTGATAACGTGCATTTTATGCCGTTATTCTAGTGTTTATTTAGGATGTTAAGAGCATGATTAGAGCCTTATTTCTTCATATATCATATATATTTGCTCTAACCCCTAGGAAGATGCTAGTTGCAAATACATGCGTTTTTAAGCTGTTTTTGGCAGATTTTGGACCTCACTTTTGACATAGTAGATGGCCTCAAACAATTGGCGTGCAAAAACAAAAGTTTCTTAGAATGATGTCCTCTACCTACCACAGAAATTTCAGAGCATTTGGAGCTGAACGTGAATTCACCCACATCACGTGCAAGCATTTTTTGCCTCTCAGGCCTCTACATGATGCAAGGAAGCTTGGGGAGAAGTTTGAGCTGATTTGGAGGTGCACGTGAATTCACCATATCATGTGCAAATTGGCGTGCAGAGATATTTTTGGACCGATCCAATCGTTTTTCCATGCTGATCATTTGTTCCTGAAGGCCCAAGTCCAAATTGTGGGTGGAAGATAGAGTTTTTAATGTTTCGAGTGTTACTTATCAAAACTACGCCGTTTTGATAAGTGGGCTAGGGTACACACCTCAAAGCCCATCCAAACTCTATAAATACAAGCCTCCACGCCTCTGCTATGGATGCCTAACCCCCCTACACGTTTTTAGAGAGAGAGAGAGAGGCTCCACGTCTTGGAGGCTGTCCTTGACCTAGGAGAGCAGCCGTCGCGGCCGCCGTCGCGGATTTTGGAGCCTGGATTTGAAGCTTTGCTGTGCGCGTGATCAAGAAGAAGATGTTGAGCTTTTCCGCTTTGTGTTTGCTTGTAATCATGCGTGAGTAGTTCTTTTAATCTAGGGGAGCAATGTAGCCCCCCTTGTTGCTTTGCTTGTGTTTATGAATATTGGGTTTGGATGATTGAAGTTTTGCATGTTTCATGAATCTATTCTTAATTCTATCTTTGGATGTACACCTTGGTATTCTTAGCCCTAGTCTCAGGGCGGATTGAGATTCATAACTTATTTGTAATTGGTGTGATCATTATCCTTTTGCAAGTATGATTTATTGGCTTTGCATGTTTGTATGTTTAGATGACCATTCCTGGCATACAACTCTTAAAAGGACCTCAATGACCATTTGTTGTCCTTGGCTTATGTTTAGCATGTTTTCAATCGACAACCCTAATACCATGAACCAGGAGAGATAACATAGGGAGGTGAAATTGTGACCCTAGATGCTTTTAATCCTTGAATCTTAATCCTAAAATCAACTTACTTTCTTTGTTTATTCAGAAAACCAAATAAAAATTAGATCTTTAGTTTAAAAAAGAAAACTTTTTGCCAAGACATTTTATAGAACAAGAGTAATTGGGTGTTTTGATTTGAGAACTAGAGAACTAGGTTAATCCTTGTGGGTTCGACCCCTTTCTTGCTGCTATTCTTTTAGTGCAAACGTAGGGAATTTATTATTTTGAAGAGGGATTTAACGACATTAGCTAGCTCTTTTAGAGAGGCTAAAAAATTTTGTCTGTCGAACCACGTACATCATGTGTCCTAATCGTTTATCGATATTCATCTATGTTATTTTATTGATCCACTCAATGCGTCGAAAAGAACTAAGTAAGCAATGCAAACCTAAACGTACAAACGTACAAGCCATTTGGTTTGTAATTGAATGAAAAATGGGGTTTATCCATTTTAATAGATTTTGGCTTCGAACGTTCGTTATTGGCAAGCGTTGACTAGATGCGAAATAAGAAGAATCTCACCATCGTGGAGTATGACCATGATGTGAACAACGTACATCATGTGTCCCTTTTTTCATTTGTCGATATTAATCTTTCTTATTTGATAGATGCACTCAATCCGTCCGAAATGAAATAAATAACCAACACAAACCTAAACATCCTAGCCTCTTGCTTTGTAATTCAATCAAAAATAGGTTTATTCGTTTTAAATAGAGTCTTTAACTCCGAGCATTCGTTATTAACATGCGTTGAACAGATGCGAAGTAAGAGGTACCGACAGACAGATTTTTAGCCTCTCTAAAAGAGCTAGCTAATGTCGTTAAATCTCTCTTCAAGATAATAAATTCCCTAAGTTTGCACTAAAAGAATAGCAGCAAGCAAGGGGTCGAACCCACGGGGATTAGCCTAGTTCTCTAGTTCTCAAATCAAAACACCCAATTACTCTTGTTCTATAAAATGTCTTGGCAAAAAGTTTTCTTTTTTTAAACTAAAGATCTAATTTTTATTTGGTTTTCAGAATAAACAAAGAAAGTAAACTGATTTTGGAATTAAGATTCAAGGATTAAAAGCATCTAGGGTCACAATTTCACCTCCCTATGTTATCTCTACTGGTTCATGGTATTAGGGTTATCCGATTGAAAACATGCTAAACATAAGTCAAGGACAACAAATGGTCATTGAGGTCCTTTTAAGAGTTGTATGCCAGAATGGTCATCTAAACACACAAACATGCAAAGCCAATAAATCATACTTGCAAAAGGATAATGATCACACCAATTACAAATAAGTTATGAATCTCAATCTGCCCCAGACTAGGGCTAAAAATACCAAGGTGTACATCCAAAGATAGAGATTAAGAACAGATTCATAAAACATGCAAAACTCAATCATCCAAACCCAATATTCATAAAAACAAGAAAGCAACAAGGGAGCTACATTGCTCCCCTAGATTAAAAGACTACTCGCGCATGATTACAAGCAAAACCATAGCAGAAAAGCTAAACATCTTCTTCTAATCCACGCGCACAGCAAAGCTTCAAATCCAGGCTCCAAAATCCGCGACGGCTGCTGCGACGGCTGCTCTCCTAGGTCAAGGAGCAACCTCCAAGTCGTGGAGCCTCTCTCTCTCTCTAAAAACGTGTAGGGGGTCTAGGTATGCATAGCAGAGGCGTGGAGGCTTGTATTTATAGAGTTTGGATGGGCTTTGAGGTGTGTACCCTAGCCCATTTATCAAAACGACGTAGTTTTGATAAGTAACACTCGAAACTTTAAAATCTCTATCTTCCATCCACAATTTGGACATGGGCCTTTAGAAACAAATGATCGGCATGGAAAAACGATAGGATCGGTCCAAAAATATCTCCGCACGCCAATTTGCACGTGATATGGTGAATTCACGTGCACCTCCAAATCAGCTCAAACTTCTCCCCAAGCTTCCTTGCATCCTGTAGAGGCCTGAGAGGCAAAAATAGGCTTGCACGTGAAATGGGTGAATTCACGTGCAGCTCCAACTGCTCTGAAATTTCTGTGGTAGGTAGAAGACATCATTCTAAGAAACTTTTGTTCTTGCACGCCAATTGTTTGAGGCCATCTACTATGTCAAAAGTGAGCTCCAAAATCTGCCAAAACAGACTTAAAAGCGCATGTATTTGCAAATAGCATCTTCCTAGGGGTTAGAGCAAATATATATGATATATGAGGCAATAAGGCTCTAATCATGCTCTTAAACATCCTAAATAAACACTAGAATAACGGCATAAAATGCACGTTATCAGGTACCTCACCACCGTGGAGTATGTCCCATCAAGTGAACCACGTACATCATGTGTCCTTCTAATCGTTTATCGATATTCACCTTTGTTATTTGATTGATGCACTCAATGCGTCAGAAATGAACTAAGTAACCAATGCAAACCTAAACATACAAACGTACAAGCCATATGGTTTGTAATTGAATGAAAAATGGGGTTTATCCATTTTAATAGACTTTGGCTTCGAACATTTGTTATTGGCAAGCGTTGACTAGATGCGAAGTAAGAAGAACCTCACCGCCGTGGAGTATGACCATGATGTGAACAACGTACATCATGTGTCCTTTTATTTACTTATCAATATTAATCTTTCTTATTTGATTGATCCACTCAATGCATGCAAAATTAAATAAATAACCAACGCAAACCAAAACAACCTAGCCTCTTGCTTTTTAATTGAATAAAATAGGTTTATTCGTTTTAAATGGAATCTTTAACTTCGAGCGTTCGTTATTCACATGCGTCGAACAGATGTGGAGTAAGAGGAACCTCACCGCCGTGGAATATGTCCCATCAAGTGAACCACGTACATCATGTGTCCTAATCGTTTATCGATATTCATCTATGTTATTTTATTAATCCACTCAATGCGTCGAAATGAACTAAGTAAGCAATGCAAACCTAAACATACAAACATACAAGCCATTTGGTTTGTAATTGAATGAAAAATGGGATTTATCCATTTTAATAGATTTTGGCTTCGAACGTTCATTATTGGCAAGCGTTGACTAGATGCGAAATAAGAAGAATCTCACCACCGTGGAGTATGACCATGATGTGAACAACGTACATCATGAGTCCTTTTTTTCATTTGTCGATATTAATCTTTCTTATTTGATAGATCCACTCAATCCGTCCGAAATGAAATAAATAACCAACGCAAACCTAAACATCCTAGCCTCTTGCTTTGTAATTCAATCAAAAATAGGTTTATTCGTTTTAAATAGAGTCTTTAACTCCGAGCATTCGTTATTCACATGCGTCGAACAGATGCGGAGTAAGAGGTACCTCACTGCCGTGGAGTATGTCCCATCAAGTGAACCACGTACATCGTGTGTACTTCTAATCATTTTATCGATATTCACCTTTGTTATTTGATTGATGCACTCAATGTATTAGAAATGAACTAAGTAACCAATGCAAACCTAAACGTACAAACGTACAAGCCATTTGGTTTGTAATTGAATGAAAAATGAAGTTTATCCATTTTAATAGACTTTGGCTTCGAACGTTTGTTGTTGGCAAGCTTTCCCTAGATACGAAGTAAGAAGAACCTCACCGCCGTGGAGTATGACCATGATGTGAACAACATATATCATGTGTCCTTCTATTCACCTATCGATATTAATCTTTCTTATTTGATTGATCCACTCAATGCATCCGAAATTAAATAAATAACCAACGCAAACCTAAACATCATAGCCTCTTGGTTTGTATTTGAAACAAAAATATTTTTATTCGTTTTAAATAGAGTCTTTAACTCCGAGCGTTCATTATGCACATGCGTTGAACAGAGGCGGAGAAAGAGGAACCTCACTGCCGTGGAATATATCCCATCAACTGAACCACGTACATCTTGTGTCCTAATCGTTTATCGATATTCATCTATATTATTTGATTGAGCCACTCAATGCGTCAGAAATGAACTAAGTTACCAATGCAAACCTGAACGTACAAACGTACAAGCCATTTGGTTTGTAATCGAATGAAAAATGGGGTTTATCCATTTTAATAGACTTTGGCTTTGAACGTTCGTTATTGGCAAGCGTTGACTAGATGCGAAGTAAGAAGAACCTCACCGCCGTGGAGTATGACCATGATGTGAACAAGGTACATCATGTGTCCTTTTATTCATTTAACGATATTAATCTTTCTTATTTGATTGATCCACTCAATGCATGCAAAATTAAATAAATAACCAACGCAAACCTAAACAACCTAGCCTCTTGCTTTTTAATTGAATAAAATAGGTTTATTCGTTTCAAATGGAATCTTTAACTTCGAGCGTTCGTTATTCACATGCGTCGAGCAGATGCGGAGTAAGAGGAACCTCACCGCCGTGGAATATGTCCCATCAAGTGAACCACGTACATCATGTGTCCTAATCGTTTATCGATATTCATCTATGTTATTTTATTGATCCACTCAATGCGTCAGAAATGAACTAAGTAAGCAATGCAAACCTAAACGTACAAACGTAGAAGCCATTTGGTTTGTAATTGAATGAAAAATGGGGTTTATCCATTTTAATAGATTTTCTCTTCGAACGTTCGTTATTGGCAAGCGTTGACTAGATGCGAAATAAGAAGAATCTCACCACCGTGGAGTATGACCATGATGTGAACAACGTACATCATGTGTCCTTTTTTTCATTTGTCGATATTAATCTTTCTTATTTGATAGATCCACTCAATCCGTCTGAAATGAAATAAATAACCAACGCAAACCTAAACATCCTAGCCTCTTGCTTTGTAATTCAATCAAAAATAGGTTTATTCGTTTTAAATAGAGTCTTTAACTCCGAGCATTCGTTATTCACATGTGTTGAACAGATGCGGAGTAAGAGGTACTTGACAGACAGATTTTTAGCCTCTCTAAAAGAGCTAGCTAATGTCATTAAATCTCTCTTCAAGATAATAAATTCCCTAAGTTTGCACTAAAAGAATAGCGGCAAGCAAGGGGTCGAACCCACAGGGATTAGCCTAGTTCTCTAGTTCTCAAATCAAAACACCCAATTACTCTTGTTCTATAAAATGTCTTGGCAAAAAGTTTTCTTTTTTAAACTAAAGATCTAATTTTTATTTGGTTTTATGATTAAACAAAGAAAGTAAACTGATTTTGGAATTAAGATTCAAGGATTAAAAGCATCTAGGGTCACAATTTCACCCCCCCTATGTTATCTCTACTAGTTCATGGTATTAGGGTTGTCTGATTGAAAACATGCTAAACATAAGCCAAGGACAACAAATGGTCATTGAGGTCCTTTTAAGAGTTGTATGCCAGAATGGTCATCTAAACACACAAACATGCAAAGCCAATAAATCATACTTGCAAAAGGATAATGATCACACCAATTACAAATAAGTTATGAATCTCAATCCGCCCCAGACTAGGGCTAAAAATACCAAGGTGTACATCCAAAGATAGAGATTAAGAACAGATTCATAAAACATGCAAAACTCAATCATCCAAACCCAATATTCATAAACACAAAGAAAGCAACAAGGGGGCTACATTGCTCCCCTAGATTAAAAGACTACTCGCGCATGATTACAAGCAAAACCATAGCAAAAAAAGCTAAACATCTTCTTCTAATCCACGCGCACAAGCAAAGCTTCAAATCCAGGCTCCAAAATCCGCGACGGATGTTTGCGACGGGCTGCGACGGCTACACTCCTAGGTCAAGGAGCAACCTCCAAGTCGTGGAGCCTCTCTCTCTAAAAATGTGTAGGGGGTCTAGGCATGCATAGCAGAGGCGTGGAGGCTTGTATTTATAGAGTTTGGATGGGCTTTGAGGTGTGTACCCTAGCCCATTTATCAAAACGGCGTAGTTTTGATAAGTAACACTCGAAACTTTAAAATCTCTATCTTCCATCCACAATTTGGACATGGGCCTTTAGAAACAAATGATCAGCATGGAAAAACGATAGGATTGGTACAAAAATATCTCTGCACGCCAATTTTGCACGTGATATGGTGAATTCACGTGCAGCTCCAAATCAGCTCAAACTTCTCCCCAAGCTTCCTTGCATCCTATAGAGGCCTAAGAGGCAAAAATAGGCTTGCACGTGAAATGGGTGAATTCACGTGCAGCTCCAAATGCTCTGAAATTTCTGTGGTAGGTAGAGGACATCATTCTAAGAAACTTTTGTTCTTGCACGCCAATTGTTTGAGGCCATCTACTATGTCAAAAGTGAGCTCCAAAATCTGCCAAAACAGACTTAAAAGCGCATGTATTTGCAAATAGCATCTTCCTAGGGGTTAGAGCAAATATATATGATATATGAGGTAATAAGGCTCTAATCATGCTCTTAAACATCCAAAATAAACACTAGAATAACGGCATAAAATGCACGTTATCAGGTACCTCACCACCGTGGAGTATGTCCCATCAAGTGAACCACGTACATCATGTGTCCTTCTAATCGTTTATCGATATTCACCTTTGTTATTTGATTGATGCACTCAATGCGTCAGAAATGAACTAAGTAACCAATGCAAACCTAAACATACAAACGTACAAGCCATTTGGTTTGTAATTGAATGAAAAATGGGGTTTATCCATTTTAATAGACTTTGGCTTCAAACATTTGTTATTGGCAAGCGTTGACTAGATGCGAAGTAAGAAGAACCTCACCGCCGTGGAGTATGACCATGATGTGAACAACGTACATCATGTGTCCTTTTATTTATTTATCGATATTAATCTTTCTTATTTGATTGATCCACTCAATGCATGCAAAATTAAATAAATAACCAACGCAAACCTAAACAACCTAGCCTCTTGCTTTTTAATTGAATAAAATAGGTTTATTCGTTTTAAATGGAATCTTTAACTTCGAGCGTTTGTTATTCACATGCGTCGAACAGATGCGGAGTAAGAGGAACGTCACCGCCGTGGAATATGTCCCATCAAGTGAACCACGTACATCATGTGTCCTAATCGTTTATCGATATTCATCTATGTTATTTTATTGATCCACTCAATGCGTCAAAAAGAACAAAGTAAGCAATGCAAACCTAAACGTACAAACGTACAAGCCATTTGGTTTGTAACTGGATGAAAAATGGGGTTTATCCATTTTAATAGATTTTGGCTTCGAACGTTCGTTATTGGCAAGCGTTGACTAGATGCGAAATAAGAAGAATCTCACCACCGTGGAGTATGACCATGATGTGAACAACGTACATCATGTGTCATTTTTTTTCATTTGTCAATATTAATCTTTCTTATTTGATAGATCTACTCAATCCGTCCGAAATGAAATAAATAACCAACGCAAACCTAAACATCCTAGCCTCTTGCTTTGTAATTCAATGAAAAATAGGTTTATTCGTTTTAAATAGAGTCTTTAACTCCGAGCATTCGTTATTCACATGCGGAGTAAGAGGTACCGACAGACAGATTTTTAGCCTCTCTAAAAGAGCTAGCTAATGTCGTTAAATCTCTCTTCAAGATAATAAATTCCCTAAGTTTGCACTAAAAGAATAGCAGCAAGCAAGGGGTCGAACCCACAAGGATTAGCCTAGTTCTCTAGTTCTCAAATCAAAACACCCAATTACTCTTGTTCTATAAAATGTCTTGGTGAAAAGTTTTCTTTTTTAAACTAAAGATCTAATTTTTATTTGGTTTTCTAAATAAACAAAGATAGTAAACTGATTTTCGAATTAAAATTCAAGGATTAAAAGCATCTAGGGTCACAATTTCACCTCCCTATGTTATCTCTACCTGGTTCATGGTATTAGGGTTATATGATTGAAAACATGCTAAACATAAGCCAAGGACAACAAATGGTCATTGAGGTCCTTTTAAGAGTTGTATGCCAGAATGGTCATCTAAACACACAAACATGCAAAGCCAATAAATCATACTTGCAAAAGGATAATGATCACACCAATTACAAATAAGTTATGAATCTCAATCCGCCCCAGACTAGGGCTAAAAATACCAAGGTGTACATCCAAAGATATAGATTAAGAACAGATTCATAAAACATGCAAAACTCAATCATCCAAACCCAATATTCATAAACACAAGAAAGCAACAAGGGGGCTACATTGCTCCCCTAGATTAAAAGACTACTCGCGCATGATTACAAGCAAAACCATAGCAGAAAAGCTAAACATCTTCTTCTAATCCACGCGCACAAGCAAAGCTTCAAATCCAGGCTCATAAATCCGCGACGGCTGTTGCGACGGCTGCTCTCCTAGGTCAAGGAGCCACCTCCAAGTCGTGGAGCCTCTCCCTCTCTCTAAAAACGTGTAGGGGGTCTAGGCATGCATAGCAGAGGCGTGGAGGCTTGTATTTATAGAGTTTCGCTGGGCTTTGAGGTGTGTACCCTAGCCCATTTATCAAAACGGCGTAGTTTTGATAAGTAACACTCGAAACTTTAAAATCTCTATCTTCCATCCACAATTTGGACATGGGCCTTCGAAACAAATGATCGGCATGGAAAAACGATAGGATCGGTCCAAAAATATCTCGCACGTCAATTTGCACATGATATGGTGAATTCACGTGCACCTCCAAATCAGCTCAAACTTCTCCCCAAGCTTCCTTGCATCATGTAGAGGCCTGAGAGGCAAAAATAGGCTTGCACGTGAAATGGGTGAATTCACGTGCAATTGTTTGAGGCCATCTACTATGTCAAAAGTGAGCTCCAAAATCTGCCAAAATAGCTTAAAAGCGCATGTATTTGCAAATAGCATCTTCCTAGGGGTTAGAGCAAATATATATGATATATGAGGTAATAAGGCTCTAATCATGCTCTTAAACATCCTAAATAAACACCGGAATAACGGCATAAAATGCACGTTATCAGGTACCTCACCACCGTGGAGTATGTCCCATCAAGTGAACCACGTACATCATGTGTCCTTCTAATCGTTTATCGATATTCACCTTTGTTATTTGATTGATGCACTCAATGCGTCGAAATGAACTAAGTAACCAATGCAAACCTAAACATACAAACGTACAAGCCATTTGGTTTGTAATTGAATGAAAAATGGGGTTTATCCATTTTAATAGACTTTGGCTTCGAACATTTGTTATTGGCAAGCGTTGACTAGATGCGAAGTAAGAAGAACCTCACCGCCGTGGAGTATGACCATGATGTGAACAACGTACATCATGTGTCCTTTTATTTATTTATCGATATTAATCTTTCTTATTTGATTGATCCACTCAATGCATGCAAAATTAAATAAATAACCAACGCAAACCAAAACAACCTAGCCTCTTGCTTTTTAATTGAATAAAATAGGTTTATTCGTTTTAAATGGAATCTTTAACTTCGAGCGTTCGTTATTCACATGCGTCGAACAGATGTGGAGTACGAGGAACCTCACCGCCGTGGAATATGTCCCATCAAGTGAACCACGTACATCATGTGTCCTAATCGTTTATCGATATTCATCTACGTTATTTTATGGATCCACTCAATGCGTCGAAATGAACTAAGTAAGCAATGCAAACCTAAACGTACAAACATACAAGCCATTTGGTTTGTAATTGAATGAAAAATGGGGTTTATCCATTTTAATAGATTTTGGCTTCGAACGTTCGTTATTGGCAAGCGTTGACTAGATGCGAAATAAGAAGAATCTCACCACCGTGGAGTATGACCATGATGTGAACAACGTACATCATGTGTCCTTTTTTTCATTTGTCGATATTAATCTTTCTTATTTGATAGATCCACTCAATCCGTCCGAAATGAAATAAATGACCAACGCAAACCTAAACATCCTAGCCTCTTGCTTTGTAATTCAATCAAAAATAGGTTTATTCGTTTTAAATAGAGTCTTTAACTCCGAGCATTCGTTATTCACATGCGTCGAACAGATGCGGAGTAAGAGGTACTGACAGACAAGATTTTTAGCCTCTCTAAAAGAGCTAGCTAATGTCGTTAAATCTCTCTTCAAGATAATAAATTCCCTAAGTTTGCACTAAAAGAATAGCAGCAAGTAAGGGGTCGAACCCACAGGGATTAGCCTAGTTCTCTAGTTCTCAAATCAAAGCATCCAATTACTCTTGTTCTATAAAATGTCTTGGCAAAAAGTTTTCTTTTTTAAACTAAAGATCTAATTTTTATTTGGTTTTCTGAATAAACAAAGAAAGTAAACTGATTTTAGGATTAAGATTCAAGGATTAAAAGCATCTAGGGTCACAATTTCACCTCCCTATGTTATCTCTACTGGTTCATGGTATTAGGGTTGTCTGATTGAAAACATGCTAAACATAAGCCAAGGACAACAAATGGTCATTGAGGTCCTTTTAAGAGTTGTATGCCAGAATGGTCATCTAAACACACAAACATGCAAAGCCAATAAATCATACTTGCAAAAGGATAATGATCACACCAATTACAAATAAGTTATGAATCTCAATCCGCCCCAGACTAGGGCTAAAAATACCAAGGTGTACATCCAAAGATAGAGTTTAAGAACAGATTCATAAAACATGCAAAACTCAATCATCTAAACCCAATATTCATAAACACAACGAAAGCAACAAGGGGGCTACATTGCTCCCCTAGATTAAAAGACTACTCGCGCATGATTACAAGCAAAACCATAGCAGAAAAGCTAAACATCTTCTTCTAATCCACGCGCACAAAGAAAGCTTCAAATCCAGGCTCCAAAATCCGCGACGGCTGCGACGCGGCTACTCTCCTAGGTCAAGGACAGCCTCCAAGACGTGGAGCCTCTCTCTCTCTCTCAAAACGTGTAGGGGGGTTAGGTATGCATAGCGAGGCGTGGAGGCTTGTATTTATAGAGTTTGGATGGGCTTTGAGGTGTGTACCCTAGCCCATTTATCAAAATGGCGTAGTTTTGATAAGTAACACTCGAAACATTAAAAACTCTATCTTCCATCCACTTTTTGGACATGGGCCTTCAGAAACAAATGATCAGCATGAAAAAACGATAGGATCGGTCCAAAAATATCTCTGCACGTCAATTTGCACGTGATATGGTGAATTCACGTGCACCTCCAAATTAGCTCAAACTTCTCCCCAAGCTTCCTTGCATCATGTAGAGGCCTGAGAGGCAAAAATAGGCTTGCACGTGAAATGGGTGAATTCACGTGCAGCTCCAAATCAGCTCCAAATGCTCTGAAATTTCTGTGGTAGGTAGAGGCCATAATTATAAGCAACTTTTGTTCTTGCACGCCAATTGTTTGAGGCCATCTACTATGTCAAAAGTGAGGTCCAAAACCTGCCAAAATAGCTTAAAAGCGCATGTATTTGCAACTAGCATCTTCCTAGGGGTTAGAGCAAATATATATGATATATGAAGCAATAAGGCTCTAATCATGCTCTTAAACATCCTAAATAAACACTAGAATAACGGCATAAAATGCACGTTATCAAAACCTTAGCAACCTAGGCTCTTGGTTTGTAATTGAATCAAAAATTGGTTTATTCGTTTTAAAAAGAGTCTTTAACTTTGAGCGTTCGTTATGCACATGCGTCGAACAGATGCGGAGTAAGAGGAACCTCACCGCCGTGGAATATGTCCCATCAAGTGAACCACGTACATCATGTGTCCTAATCGTTTATCGATATTCATCTATGTTATTTTATTGATCCACTCAATGCGTCAGAAATTAACTAAGTAAGGAATGCAAACCTAAACGTACAAACATACAAGCCATTTGGTTTGTAATTGAATGAAAAATGGGGTTTATCCATTTTAATAGATTTTGGCTTCGAACGGTCGTTATTGGCAAGTGTTGACTAGATGCGAAGTAAGAAGAACCTCACCGCCATGGAGTATGACCATGATGTGAACAACGTACATCATGTGTCCTTTTTTTCATTTGTCGATATTAATCTTTCTTATTTGATAGATCCACTCAATGCGTCCGAAATGAAATAAATAACCAACACAAACGTAAACATCCTAGCCTCTTGCTTTTTAATTCAATCAAAAATAGGTTTATTCGTTTTAAATAGAGTCTTTAACTCCGAGCATTCGTTATACACATGCGTCGAACATATGCGGAGTAAGAGGAACCTCACCGCCGTGGAATATGTCCCATCAAGTGAACCACGTACATCATGTGTACTTCTAATCATTTATCGATATTGACCTTTGTTATTTGATTGATGCACTCAATGCGTCGGAAATGAACTAAGTAACCAATGCAAACCTAAACGTACAAACGTACAGGCCATTTGGTTTGTAATTGAATGAAAAATGAGGTGTATCCATTTTAATAGACTTTGGCTTCGAACATTTGTTATTGGCAAGCGTTGACTAGATGCGAAGTAAGAAGAACCTCACCGCCGTGGAGTATGACCATGATGTGAACAACGTACATCATGTGTCCTTTTATTCACCTATCGATATTAATCTTTCTTATTTGATTGATCCACTCAATGCATCCGAAATTAAATAAATAACCAACGCAAACCTAAACATCATAGCCTCTTGATACATCCTCTTGAAATTAAATAAATAACCAACGCAAACCTAAACATCAAAAGGCTAGGTAACACCTTAGTACCGTGGAGTACATCCTCTTGAAATAATGTGCTCTGTTAGGGTTAGGCGATGACGGCGGCTCCATCTTCGTTTCCACCCTCGAAGGCGGGTTCAGCCACCGCGGTGGGGGGATTCCCTTCGGCGGTTGTAGCTGGCGCGGTGCGGCTTGCCAAGCGGGGTGTGCCTATCTCGGGCGCTCATGGCACCGCCGCGCCGGAGGATGCCGATTCCTGGTCGTCCGTCGTGAAAGGGCCCTGTTCTTCATCTATGAACCTTTCCTTTGTTCCTCCTCCACCTTCTGATTCGAGGGGCCGCATCACGCTAAAACCCCTCCCGTCGGTGATTTCCCCTAGGGGTCTCTCGTTGGCAATCCACCCTTGTTGGATTTTTCTCGATCGACTCCCCTTCTCCTTTGTGCAAAAGGGGGCGCTTAAAGTTTGGAGCTCTCAAGGTCTCCTCGAGGTTCTTAGTAATGGTAATGGGTTTTTCTTCTTTCGATTCTCTTCGAGTCGGGGATGAAGCAGGTGCTTGCAGGAGGCACTTGGCATTTCGGCGGACGTCCGATTTTCTTACAACAATGGAGACCGGGCCTCAATCTTTCCAAGGTGAGTTGTCGTAGAGTTCCTATCCTGGGTACATTTTTCCCATATTCCCTTGGAATTTTGGACGGCTGAAGGTTTTAAGCCTTATTGCGAGCGTGGTGGGGATTCCTCTATATGCCGATAAACCGACGGATTCTATCCAACGGATTTCCTATGCGCGCATTTGTGTGGAGGTGGGTGTTGATGATGCATTACCCCGTCTGGTTGATTTGGATCTGGGTGATGGGAATTTGGTGGCTATTGGCATCGAATATAAATGGGTTCCCAAGAAATGCACTCACTGCCGTGTATTTGGCCACCTTACTCATTTTTGTCAAAAGAATCAAGTGTGGGTTCCTAAGGTTTTGGGGTCCGCAACTCCAGGAAACCCAATTTCCGATCGACCGCTGGCCGAGCGTTGGCGTGGTAAAGAGGTTCTTGTTGATCGCTCGCCCCCCCTCCACTCCGGTTGTTTGTGGTGCTTCGACTTCGACAACGGTCCTTCCATGGGCTGACCCATGGTCTAGACTTGGCACTCGCTTCGACTCGGAATCGGATGCCGAGTTACACGTTGATTGTTTGCCCCTTCCCTCTATGGTCATTCCCTCGGAAGCGAGGGACTACGTCGAAGCCCCTTCTCCATGGGGTCTGTGGATGACCATGGGAGGCGCCGGATTTGCCGGTTCCCTTGGACAGCCTTTCCCCGCCGACGAACCGCTTGGTTTCACGGTTCCATGTTGAAGGTGTGATAGCGAAGCTATCTAAGCATGCTAAGAGGAATTTGCGGCGCAAGGAGAGTCGCAAGAAACAGCAGGGGGGTTGGAGACTCCCCTTCCTCGACTAGCTCTCAATGATTCGGCTCGCGCTTGGAATATCCGGCGTCTCAATGATCCTGTCAAGCGGCAGAAGTCCGTCATTTGGTGCGTGCACATGGTCTCTCTTGTGTTGCTCTTCTTGAGACTAAGGTTCAGGCTCGCAATCAGAATTTGGTTGCTTCTTCTTTGATGCGTGATTGGCAATATGTAGATAACTTTGATTGTCACCCTCTAGGCCATATCTAGCTCTGGTGGGATCCTGTTCGGTTGCACATCTCTCGTTTATCCGCTCATCCTCAATTTCTTCATCTTTCGCTTTCTTTGGTTGATAATGGTGTGGCTTTTCACTTGTCTATTACGTATGGCCTTAATGATGTGGAGGGACGGCGCCTTCTTTGGAATTCTCTTACCGGTCTTGCTCGCTCTACATCTATGCCTTGGGTGGTGATGGGTGACTTTAATGCCATTCGTTCTCCCAAGGGATCGTATTGGCAGTTCTTTGGATTGGCCTGAGTTCATGAATGACTTCAACAACGCTCTGCTAGAGGCCAAACTTGAGGACTTGAGGTTTATAGGTCTATTCTATACGTGGCACAATTCCAGGGCTACCTGGCCATATAAGGAGAAAGCTGGATCGGGTTTTGGTTAATTCAGCCTGGCTTCAACAGTTCCCCAATGCTGTGGCGGAATTCCTTCCTTATGGTATTTCTGATCACTCTCCTGCACTGGTCAGAGTTGGAGGGCGATTTCCTCGAATTCGCTCCCCTTTTAAGTTTTTTAACCACTGGGCCTCTCTTGATGGGTTTTTTTCAACCGTGGAAGAGGTATGGCGGACTCCAATTGCGGGTTTTGCAATGTTTCAGCTTTACCAAAAACTCAGGCTCCTTAAGAGAGCTTTGAAGGCGCTGAGTCAGCAGCATAATTGGGCTAGCCCATTGGTTTCTTCTCGGTTGGAGCTCACTCGTATTTAGACTGCCCTTGGATCCTCCGGTGGTGATGCAGATTTACTTGCTCAAGAAAAGGATGCATTATTCCGGTTTTCCCATGCTAGCCGTGTTGAAGAGGAATCTGCTCGGCGAAGAGTCGAGTTCAATGGTTGAAAGAGGGTGACAAGAACTCTTCTTTCTTCTTTAATTCTGTTAAATGTCGGCAAATCGCAATAAGATTCATGGTATTTGTTTAGACGATGGATCCTGGGTATATGACCCAACCGAAATTTCAGATTCGGGGGTTAATTTCTTCTCTTCCCTTCTTGGTGAATCCCGTGTGTTGCGATCCCCTGTCCGGTCTCGAGTGATTTTGTTGGGGCCTCTTTGTCCGATGATATTACTTCTATGTTATTGGCTCCCTTTTCAGCGGATGATATCAAAGCTTCCATGTTTAGCATCCACCCCAATAAGGTGCCTGGGCCTGATGGGTTTAATGGATTTTTCTTCCAACGTACTTGGCAGAAAGTTGGTCCTGATGTGGTGAAGGCGGTGCAGGAATTTTTTTTCTTCTTCGGTTTCTTTGAAGGAATCTAATGCTACAATTTTGGATTTGATCCCTAAAGTTTCCAACGCCTCTCAATGGAAGGATTTTCGGCCGATTTCTTGCTGCGACACTATCTATAAATGTATTACCAAGCTGTTGGTTGTTCGTCTGCGACAAACTCTTCGTTTTTTTAGTTAATGATGCTCAGGCGGCTTTTATCTTGGGGCGCCACATTGGAGATAATATTTTTCTTGCTCAAGAATTGGTGTGTGGATATTCAGCCTCCTCTTCCTCCCCTCGGTGTGCTATTAAAGTAGACTTAATGAAGGCTTATAACTCCGTTCGGTGGAGTTTTTCGTGGGACAGCCTTGTCTTGTTTGGGTTTCCTTCCCGATTTATTGGTTGGATTCGAGCATGCGTATCTTCTCCCAGTTATTCCCTTTCTATTAATGGTGAGTTGAAGGGGTACTTTGCCGAGAATCGAGACTTTGACAAGGGGATCCCCTTTCCCCTTATCTCGTTTGTTTTGTGTATGGAGGTGTTCTCTCGCATTTTGTCTCACTTTATTAGAATTTCCCCTTCGTTTTCATATCACCGGCGATGTTGGAAGACTCTTCTGTCCCATCCGTGTTTTGCTGATGATCTCATGCTTTTCGTAAAGGGGATGTTCGATCTGTTCGTGTTCTCCATGAGGCGCTTATGCTCTTCTCACGGTTTTCTAGTCTCTCACCAAATCTGGACAAGAGTGTTGTTTTTTTCTCCTGGAGTGGCTCCTTCTATTCAGCGTGACATACCTGGCCACGGTTGGTTTCCCTATTGGCTCCCTCCCTATCTCGCTATTTGGGAGTGCCACTTCTCACCAAGAGGTTAGGTGTTGCCGATTGTCGATTTTTGGTGGACCGTATTTTGCGGCGAGTACGTACTTGGACCGTTCGATTTCTATCCTTTGGTGGATAGCTGCTACTTATTCAATCTGTCTTATTTGGAATCCATGTTATGCTTTATCCTAGGCTGATTTTATTCTCTAGGCGGCTACTTCTCTCTCCGGCAACTCTCTTCAACACCTGTTGGCACGGTTATCCTTGGCTGCATTGGTTTACTATCTCTGGCCAGGAACGGAATGCCAAGATTTCATGGCCGTGGGTCTAGGACTGAGACTCACCTGGTTAATTTGGTGAGGGACACCGTTCGAGCTCGAGCTAGTCTGCACTCGACCGGCCAACTTCACATCTCAACTCTTATTTGCTGAACGTTTGGCGGCTTGCGCGACATTAATTTGAATTAGTTCTGCGGGTTGTATAGAGTTTTATGCTTTGGGTCTTCTTTTGACCCGGTGTATGATTGGTTTGATTTGTTGGTTTTTTTAATCTTTGCAGGCTATGGCCCTCATTTTGTACCTTCGGTAATTATTAATAGATTCATTTACCTTTCAAAAAAAAAATCATAGCCTCTTGGTTTGTATTTGAATCAAAAATAGGTTTATTCGTTTTAAATAGAGTCTTTAACTCCGAGCATTCGTTATTCACATGCGTCGAACAGATGCGGAGTAAGAGGTACCTCACCGCCGTGGAGTATGTCCCATCAAGTGAACCACGTACATCCGACAGACAGATTTTTAGCCTCTCCAAAAGAGCTAGCTAATGTCGTTAAATCTCTCTTTAAGATAATAAATTCCCTAAGTTTGCACTAAAAGAATAGCAGCAAGCAAGGAGTCGAACCCACAGGGATTAGCCTAGTTCTCTAGTTCTCAAATCAAAACACCCAATTACTCTTGTTCTATAAAATGTCTTGGCAAAAATGAATTCTTTTTATAACTAAAGATTTAATTTTTATGTGGTTTTCTGAATAAACAAAGAAAGCAAATTGATTTTAGGATTAAGAAGCAAGGATTAAAAGCATCTAGGGTCACAATTTCACCTCCCTATGTTATCTCTCTTGGTTCATGGTATTAGGGTTGTCCGATTGTAAACATGCTAAACATAAGCCAAGGACAACAAATGGTCATTGAGGTCCTTTTAAGAGTTGTATGCCAGAATGGTCATCTAAACACACAAACATGCAAAGCCAATAAATCATACTTACAAAAGGATAATGATCACACCAATTACAAATAAGTTATGAATCTCAATCCGCCCCAGACTAGGGCTAAGAATACCAAGGTGTACATCCAAAGATAGAATTAAGAACAGATTCATAAAACATGCAAAACTCAATCATCCAAACCCAATATTCATAAACACAAGAAAACAACAAGGGGGCTACATTGCTCCCCTAGATTAAAAGACTACTCACGCATGATTACAAGCAAACACAAAGCGAGAAAAGCTCAACATCTTCTTCTTGATCACGCGCACAACAAAGCTTCAAATCCAGGCTCCAAAATCCGCGACGGCTGCTGCGACGGCTGCTCTCCTAGGTCAAGGAGCACCTCCAAGTCGTGGAGCCTCTCTCTCTCTCTAAAAACGTGTAGGGGGTCTAGGATGGGTTGCATGGGGCGTGGAGGCTGTATTTATAGAGGTTGGATGGGCCTTGAGGTGTGTGCCCTAGCCCATCTATCAAAACGACATAGTTTTGATAAGTAACACTCAAAACTTTAAAATCTCTATCTTCCATCCACAATTTGGACACGGGCCTACGAAAACAAATGATCTGCATGGAAAAACGATAGGATCGGTCCAAAAATATCTCTGCACGTCAATTTGAACGTGATATGGTGAATTCACGTGCAGCTCCAAATTAGCTCAAACTTCTCCCCAAGCTTCCTTGCATCCTGTAGAGGCCTGAGAGGCAAAACTAGGCTTGCACGTGAAATGGGTGAATTCACGTGCAGCTCCAAATGCTCTGAAATTTCTGTGGTTGGTAGAGGACATCATTCTAAGAAACTTTTGTTCTTGCACGCCAATTGTTTGAGGCCATCTACTATGTCAAAAGTGAGCTCCAACATCTGCCAAAACAACTTAAAAACGCATGTATTTGCAAATAGCATCTTCCTAGAGGTTAGAGCAAATATATATGATATATGAAGCAATAAGGCTCTAATCATGTTCTGAAACATCCTAATTAAACACTAGAATAACGACATAAAATGCACGTTATCAAATACACCACACTTGAACCATTGCTTGTCCTCAAGCAAAAACATACAAGCATGCAAAAATAAAATAAACACGCAATCAAACGGAAGAAAAATAAAATAACAATTGACAGACAGATTTTTAGCCTCTCTAAAAGAGCTAGCTAATGTCGTTAAATCTCTCTTCAAGATAATGAATTCCCTAAGTTTGCACTAAAAGAATAGCAGCAAGCAAGGGATCGAACCCACAGGGATTAGCCTAGTTCTCTAGTTCTCAAATCAAAACACGCAATTACTCTTGTTCTATAAAATGTCTTGGCAAAAAGTTTTCTTTTTTAAACTAAAGATCTAATTTTTATTTGGTTTTCTGAATAAACAAAGAAAGTAAACTGATTTTAGGATTAAGATTCAAGGATTAAAAGCATCTAGGGTCACAATTTCACCTCCCTATGTTATCTCTACTGGTTCATGGTATTAGGGTTGTCGATTGAAAACATGCTAAACATAAGCCAAGGACAACAAATGGTCATTGAGGTCCTTTTAAGAGTTGTATGTCAGAATGGTCATCAAAACACAAAAACATGCAAAGCCAATAAATCATACTTGCAAAAGGATAATGATCACACCAATTACAAATAAGTTATGAATCTCAATCCGCCCCAGACTAGGGCTAAAAATACCAAGGTGTACATCCAAAGATAGAACTTAAGAACAGATTCATAAAACATGCAAAACACAATCATCCAAACCCAATATTCATAAACACAAGAAAGCAACAAGGGGGCTACATTGCTCCCCGCATTAAAAGACTACTCACGCATGATTACAAGCAAACACAAAGCGAAAAAGCTCAACATCTTCTTCTTAACCACGCGCACAAAGCAAAGCTTCAAATCCAGGCTCCAAAATCTGCGACGGCTCGCTGCGACGGCTGCTCTCCTAGGTCAAGGAGCAACCTTCAAGTCGTGGAGCCTCTCTCTCTCTCAAAAACGTGTAGGGGGGTCAAGGGATGCATAGCAAAGGGCGTGGAGGCTGTATTTATAGAGTTTGGATGGGCCTTGAGGTGTGTAACCTAGCCCATCTATCAAAACGACATAGTTTTGATAAGTAACACTCGAAACTTTAAAATCTCTATCTTCCGTCCACAATTTGGACTTGGGCCTTCGAGCAAATGATCGGCATGGAAAAACGATAGGATCGGTCCAAAAATATCTCTGCACGTCAATTTGCACGTGATATGGTGAATTCACGTGCAACTCCAAATCGGCTCAAACTTCTCCCCAAGCTTCCTTGCATCCTGTAGAGGCCTGAGAGACAAAAATAGGCTTGCACGTGAAATGGGTGAATTCACGTGCAGCTCCAAATGCTCTGAAATTTCTGTGGTAGGTAGAGTACATCATTCTAAGAAACTTTTGTTCTTGCACGCCAATTGTTTGAGGCCATCTACTATGTCAAAAGTGAGCTCCAAAATCTGCCAAAACAGCTTAAAAGCGCATGTATTTGCACATAGCATCTTCGTAGGGGTTAGAGCAAATATATATGATATATGAAGCAATAAGGCTCTAATCATGCTCTTAAGCATCCTACATAAACACTAGAATAACGGCATAAAATGCACGTTATCAACAATCAAGGAGAATCATGGTTTCCTAAGCATGCAACTCTATCATGATGAAATGGGAATTTAAGCATCAAAATGAGTCATAACTCGGTTCATTCATGTCCATATCCCTAGTCCAACAACCATGCAATATCACCACTTAAATTTCATATATGAGCAAGCAATCCATGATAAAATAGCACCTAGTTTCCCTTTAAGTTCTTACCAAGGATAAGCAGCCTCACTCAAATATAATAATTCTCAAGCCCAATACCTATCAATGAACAATGGATGGAAAACTCTATCTCTACACTCGCCATCAGCTATTAATTAAGTACTTGCCAAGCAATCATGAGAGTTCGCTATTGTGCTCATCAAAGAAAACACACTCTCTATTATACTTTATTTGAACTCACACTCTAGTCTAAACTCAATAAACTCACACTCTATTCTAATAACTGATAAAACAAAACCATGAGCTAAAGAATTGAGCTCAACACTCTCAAAACAAAACACAATTCAGCCAATGTGGCTTCACAAATAAATAATCACACATAAACATCAAGCCATTGTTTATTCTGAATCTTTCTTTCTTTTTTTTTCTTTTTTAATAATAACCTTACAAGGTTGCATTTTATGCTCTCCCTTGATGGATTATTCACTCTTTGTTTTTTGTTTTTTCTTTTACTCACATAACACATAAATAAGACTGATTTTTCTAATGCATACCCCTTGCCATTTTGTTACATAAGGAGAGACAGAAATTCATTGATGTCTCACATCCCATTTCCAATTAAGTGATGGCCTTTTCATATTCTATATCACAACCTTTTCCAATAATATCTCAAAATAAAGAAAAGGATGCAAAGACAATCCACGGTGACTTAGAGGTCTTGCATCCTAACTAAACACCAAACACTGAGCACTAATAAGTAATCACATGCTTACTTGACTCCTACCATTAAATAACCAATGTTGAATGCAAGAAGAGTAGCAATTAGTACCCATACCCTAAAATGGCACTCAAAGGCTAAAAGAAGCTGTTCTCATTTTTCATTTTTTTTTCACTCAACTTTAAGGGTTACTTAGGTCTATAATAGCATTTCATACTCAGCTAATATTCAAAACTCAGCTCCAAAAACATGGTGATATCATTCAAAAGATAAAGACATGATCAAACCAAATCAAAGCACATTTTAACTACTTTAACACCCTTATCACAACATGATACTAATGTGGTACAAAAAGTAAATTTTTTATGCCAAAATTGCATACTTAATATCCATGCCTCCACAAGCAAATCATTCAAGCAAACAACTCAAACAATCATGCAACTAAAAACAGTTTTTTTTTAATTTTTTATAAAATTATAAATAAAACATGCAATCACAACATAAAAGACAAGCAAGTGGCTCAAGTCACTCCCCATACACCACACTTAAAATATGCTATGTCCTTATGGCATAAAATAGGGAGTAGGAAAAAACTTACCTCTCAGTTGGCAAGCTGTAGTAGTAGATAACATTGGCCACCATTCGTCGCACCTGAGCCACAAAGTCAACCGACGTCTCGTTGCGCACTTCCCAAGTTTCCTTCCCTTGCGAATAGCCATCATGTAGTAGCAAGCAAAGATCCCATAGCTGAATTGGTCAGGCTGTTGGGGAATTTCCATTTCATTGTGACAGATGATTTTTAGCCTCTCCAAAAGAACTAGCTAATGTCGTTAAATCTCTCTTCAAGATAATAAATTCCCTAAGTTTGCACTAAAAGAATAACGACAAGCAAGGGATCGAACCCACAGGATTAGCCTAGTTCTCTAGTTCTCAAATCAAAACACCCAATTACTCTTGTTCTATAAAATGTCTTGGCAAAAAGTTTTCTTTTTTTAAACTAAAGATCTAATTTTTATTTGGTTTTCTGAATAAACAAAGAAAGTAAACTGATTTTAGGATTAAGATTCAAGGATTAAAAGCATCTAGGGTCACACCTCCCTATGTTATCTCTACTGGTTCATGGTATTAGGGTTGTCGATTGAAAACATGCTAAACATAAGCCAAGGACAACAAATGGTCATTGAGGTCCTTTTAAGAGTTGTATGTCGAATGGTCATCAAAACACAAAAACATGCAAAGCCAATAAATCATACTTGCAGAAGGATAATGATCACACCAATTACAAATAAGTTATGAATCTCAATCCGCCCCCGACTAGGGCTAAAAATACCAAGGTGTACATCCAAAGATAGAACTTAAGAACAGATTCATAAAACATGCAAAACACAATCATCCAAACCCAATATTCATAAACATAGCAAAGCAACAAGGGGGCTACATTGCTCCCCTAGATTAAAAGACTACTCACGCATGATTACAAGCAAACACAAAGCGAAAAACCTCAACATCTTCTTAACCACGCGCACAAAGGAAGCTTCAAATCCAGGCTCCAAAATCCGCGACGGCTGCTGCGACGGCTGCTCTCCTAGGTCAAGGAGCAACCTCCAAGTCGTGAAGCCTCTCTCTCTCTCTCAAAAACGTGTAGGGGGTCTAGGTATACAAAGCGAGGGCGTGGAGCTCTTATTTATAGAGTTTGGATGGGCCTTGAGGTGTGTAACCTAGCCCACCTATCAAAACGACGTAGTTTTGATAAGTAACACTCGAAACTTTAAAATCTCTATCTTCCATCCACAATTTGGACACGGGCCTCCAGAATACAAATGATCGGCATGGCAAAACGATAGGATCGATCCAAAAATATCTCTACACGTCAATTTGCACGTGATATGGTGAATTCACGTGCACCTCCAAATCAGCTCAAACTTCTCCCCAAGCTTCCTTGCATCCTGTAGAGGCCTGAGAGGCAAAAATAGGCTTGCACGTGAAATGGGTGAATTCACGTGCAGCTCAAAATGCTCCGAAATTTCTGTGGTAGGTAGAGGACATCATTCTAAGAAACTTTTGTTCTTGCACGCCAATTGTTTGAGGCCATCTACCTAGTCAAAAGTGAGGTCCAAAATCTGCCAAAACAACTTAAAAACGCATGTATTTGCAAATAGCATCTTCCTAGGGGTTAGAGCAAATATATATGATATATGAAGCAATAAGGCTCTAATCATGCTCTTAAACATCCTAAATAAACACTAGAATAACGGCATAAAATGCACGTTATCAAATACACCACACTTGAACCATTGCTTGTCCTCAAGCAAAAAACATACAAGCATGCAAAAATAAAATAAACACGCAATCAAACGGAAGAAAAATAAAATAACAATCAAGGAGAATCATGGTTTCCTAAGCATGCAACTCTATCACGATGAAATCGGAATTTAAGCATCGAAATGAGTCGTAACTTAGTTCATTCATGTCCATATCCCTAGTCCAACAACCATGCAATATCACCACTTAAATTTCAGATATGAGCAAGCAATCCATGATAAAATAACACCTAGTTTCCCTTTAAGTTCTTACCAAGGATAAGCAGCCTTACTCAAATATAATAATTCTCAAGCCCAATACCTATCAATGAACAATGGATGGAAAACTCTATCTCTACACTCGCCATCGGCTATTGATTAAGTACTTGCCAAGAAATCATGAGAGTTCCCTATTGTGCTCATCAAAGAAAACACACTCTCTATTCTACTTTATTTGAACTCACACGCTAGTCTAAACTCAATAAACTCACACTCTAGTCTAATAACCGATAAAACAGAACCATGAGCCGGAGAGTTGAGCTCAACACTCTCAAATAAACAAAACCGAGCCAATGTGGCTTCAAATCTAAACAATCACACATAAACATCAAGCCAGGTGTGGCTTTTATTTTGAATCTTTCTTTCGTTCTTTTTTTTTTTTTTTTTTTTTTTCTCTAGTAATAACCTTACAATGTTGCATTTTATGCTCTCCCTTGATGGATTATTCACTCTTTTTTTTTACTCACATAACACATAAATAAGACTGATTTTTTTAATGCAAACTCCTTGCCATTTTGCTACATAAGGAGAGACAGAAATTCATTGATGTCTCACATCCCATTTCCCAATTAAGTGATGGCTTTTTCACATTCTATATCACAGCCTTTTCCAATAATATCACACAATAAAGAAAAGAATGCAAAGACAATCCACAATGACTTAGAGGTCTTGCATCCTAACTCCACACACCAAACACTGAGCACTAATAAGTAATCACATGCTTACTTGACTCCTACCATTAAATAACCAATGTTGAATGCAAGATGAGTAGCAAATCAAACTATTACCCATACCCTAAAATGGCACTCAAAGGCTAAAAGAAGTTGTTCCGATTTTTCATTTCTTTTTCACTCAACTTTAAGGGTTACTTAGGTCTATCATAGCATTTCATGCTCAGCTAATATTCAAAACTCGGCTCCAAAAACATGGTGATATCATTCAAAAGATAAAGACATGATTAAACCAATTCAAAGGACATTTTAACTACTTTAATACCCTTAACACAACATGATACTAATGTGGCACTAAAAGTAAATTTTGAGCCAAAATTGCATACTTAATATCCATGTGTCCACAAGCAAATCATTCAAGCAAACAACTGAAACAATCATGCAACTAAAAACATTTTTTTTAATAATTATAAATAAAACATACAATCATACAATCACAACATAAATGACAAGCAAGTGGCTCAAGTCACTCCCCATACACCACACTTAAAATATGCTATGTCCGCATGGCATAAAAGAAGGAGTAGGAAAAACAGTTACCCCTGGTTTGGCACACTGTAATAGTAGATGACATTGGCCACCATTCGTCTCACCTGAGCCACAAAGTCAGCCGACGTCTCGCCGCGCACTTCCCAATTTTCCTTCCCTTGCGAATACCCATCATGTAGTAGCAAGCAAAGATCCCACAACTTGAACCGGTCAGGCGTTGGGGAATTTGCATTTCGTTGTAGTGAATAAGAGGGAGCTTGTCCGCCAACAAGCCTTCTTTGATCATCGCCACTTTCATTCGTTTGATGAACCCATGCACTAACTGTCTTTTCCGTCTAGCAAACCCTTCGCCTTGGCTTGGATCATATAGCACGGCATGTCCTACATCCGATTCAAACGGACAAGTACATAGTGGCGGTCAATGTGCACCGGAATCGGCACCTCATGCATACCATGCCAAGGGCGGTGCCCTTCATTCTCACCATTGATGCGTTGGCGCCACACCTCTTCGGACAAGGGTTGATTGAAAAGCTCACACAGCATGATGGAAGTGTACCGAGCTAAGGGGTAGTTATGAGGCTCGGCCTCCACTATATAGCGCATGGTCCTACAAAAGAGGTCTATCTCGTCGGCGTAGAGATATTCGTTCTCGGAGATCCTCTTTAAGCTAAAAGGGGTGAAGATATCATTATCCCGTATAAAGCGAGTCCTCCGAACCGTGGAATTGATGAACTCTTCAAATGCTTGCTTGGCTCTCGTCGGATGATAAAGCTGGATTAATGATTAAATGGATAGGAGGGCCAAAAAGATCTTCAGGTTCAGCGGGCATGTATGCACCCCAAAAGACAGGAAGTATAGCAGGCACCGAGCCTGAGAATATGCAGGATCGGTAAAAGGCTGGAAGGGTGAATACCCTTCTGCTGGCTCTATCTCCTCTTGAGGCCGAAAGGGTGAATACCCCGGCTGCTGGCGCCGCCTCCTCTGGGGTGATAGTGGGATGGCCGAGATGATGATTTTGGTTGAGGTGGATCTGCCTGGGATGGATAGGAATCTTCAGGGGGATGGAGAGGGTTCTTCATCGATATCTCCACTATAGGAGAACGTTTTGATGCTTTCCTCTTGCTCAAAGCCTTCCAGATTTTGCCTAGGAGGCCTTTAACTTCTTTGTTGTCCTTCCTCAGGGCTTCCACCTCGTGCTGGGTTCTGGCATTTGCCTCCCTGAGCTGCTGTGTTTCTTGCCTCCAAGCTTCGGTAGATGCAGCAGGAGGAGCTTCTGGGGCTTCCCATGCTCTAGGCGATGCATGAGCAGCTACATCTGGGGCCTCCCATGCTCTGGTTCTAGGTTGTGAAGTAGCTTGTTGGTCTCCAGAGATGAGAGCCATTAATTCTTCAAATTGGGCACTAGTGATGTGCCCATTAGTGACCGCCCAATTGATGACCTCCACTTCGCTCACTACTTGCCCACTAATGCCGTGAAAGAAATTGAAAATATCTTCTTTGGGTACATTAAACTCCATGTACATGGCGGTGAGTCCAGATAGAGTCCGCTTCCTTTGATCCAAATGAGGAGAGGTCTCCCTTGCAAAGTCCGTGGATCGCTCCACATGAACACCGTGCCTAGCGGGTGTGATGGAGGAGGAACATTGGTTGCCCAATGACCTCTGGTACTGACCCCCAAACCTCCTTCAACATGCAATACTCTTAACACCCAGGTGAGAAGGAAAAGTAATGGTCTCCATGGAGGAAAATTGCAAAGCAGGCATGCTTTGAAATATCACACACAAAAGTCTGCCATTTATCTCGCTTTGAGGAGTTTTTCTTCCACCATTTAAAAATGGTAGTGGCCCAATCCACATTTAGCATATGATCAATGCTATACATCAACTCCAGGTGTGGCTTAGGCACAATATCTAGCCCACTAGTCTGAATCAATAAGCATTTCCCTACCAGGTAAGCTAGGCATCTAAATTTTCCAACAAAACTATTCTTGGTATACTGCCTTCGACTTTGAAATTTTCTAGCATAGTTGCATGCAGTACCAAATTCTCCTAGGCTTAACCGAGGGAAGCTATCACCTGGGTGCGGGGAGCTTAAAGCAATGTCTAATAATTTCAGGGGTAATTCGACATAAACCCCTTGCACAACCCCTATCGGTTCATCCTCACTCCCAGAGACAGATGCATAGAATTCTTATAGGGCAGAATAGGAAATAGTTGGTCAGGGAGATACTAACCTTTGTAATCCCAGATTTTGAATTTTAAGAGCCACCTCTCTAGCCCAGCCCAGCTCTGAAGCCTCCAAAGCCTGCATATCAAGAGCATGCCCCAAGAGTATCTCCTCCTCAGGTTGGCTATTAGCACTAGGTGAGTGCACCTCCTCCTGGCCAGTCCTCCTTGTGCGCACCATCTTTGGAATGAGAAAATAAGAACAAAGAGCGAAAAACGAAGAGCAAGAGAGCAAAAGAGCGAGTTTCTCTAATACTCGGATCCGGAGTGATTTTGGTGTGGAAGCCTTTGAAGATGGCCTCCCTTTATATAGCGTGCGAAGGAAAGATGCTCCAATTGGCGTGATACACGTGCCCCTAACTTTTCGAGTGTTCGACCAAAATAGCCTTTGCACGTGAATTGGCTGAATTGGCGTGCAAGTCGAATCGTCCCAAACTTTGGTGGTGGGTCCCCCTTGAGCTGGCAAGCAATAGTCCCTTCTGCACGTGAATTGTTTGAAGCTTCTAGGAGGGCTAAAATCGGTATTTTGCATTTTTGAGCCTCCATATGACAGCTAGCAATTCGCGTGCAAGAGTAAACGTGATTCACATGGTCTTCATCTACCATTCCAGAAAGTTACAGCTCAAAAGGAGTTGCACGTGAATTGGGCAATTCACGTTCAAATTCACGTTCAGGCCCAATCTGGCCCAAATTTCTCCACTGAGTTGCTTATGCATTATGGACCATCTTTAAGTCTTGCACGTGAATTGTTTGAGCCCATTTTCAAGCACTTTTGGGCTTCACTTGCTCCTTGCTCCTTGACTTTGACTTTAAAAACAATTCCACAAGTTCAGGACCCAATAATTTGCTCATCCTGCAAATGGTTAGTTAAGAAAGAAGCAAAGTCTCCTGCACAATGGTTAGCTTGCAAACAAATTTATTGAATAAAACAAATAAAAGAAAATAATATAAAATGAAATATAGCAATAAACATTGGGTTGCCTCCCAACCAGGCGCTTTATTTAAAGTCCGTAGCTAGACTTTCAATTATGATCATGCAATGGTGAAAGAGAGGGAATCAACTATCTCCCTCGAGGTGAATCAAAGTATGGTTTCGATCTGTTGCCATTCACCCAAAATTTCTTGCCATCTACAGCTTGGAGCTCAAAGCTCCCATATGGCTTCTTATCAACTATCACAAAAGGTCCCATCCACTTGGACCTTAATTTGCCAGGAAATAACCTCAACCTTGTGTTAAATAGAAGAACTTTCTGCCCTAAGGTTAAAGGTTCATTGTTGAGTTGCTTATCATGCCATTTCTTAGTTCTTTCTTTGTAAAATTTAGCACTATCATAGGCATCCAGCCTAAGCTCATCTAATTCAATTAATTGAGTCATCCTAAGCTCCTTGATCTCTTGTGGGTTAAAATTTAACTTCTTCAAGGCCCAATGAGCCTTGTGTTCTAGTTCCACAGGCAAGTGACATGCCTTACCATATAGAATACGGTAAGGTGACTTCCCAATGGGAGTTTTGTAAGCTGTCCTATATGCCCATAAGGCTTCATCAAGCCTTTGAGACCAATCTTTCCTATTGGCTCCAACAGTTTTCTCTAAAATGGCCTTAATCTCCCTGTTGGATACTTCTGCTCGTCCATTAGCTTGCGGGTGGTAAGCTAAAGACTTCCTATGAGTGACACCATACTTGTTCAACAACTTGTCAAACAATTTGTTGCAGAAATGACTACCCTCATCACTGATTATAGCCCTTGGTGTCCCAAAATGGCTAAAGATGTTCCTAGTAAGGAAGTGAGTCACAACCCTAGCATCATTCACTCTAGTAGGAATAGCTTCTACCCACTTAGACACATAATCCACAGCAAGCGAGAATGTATGAATACCCATCAAATTGGGGAATGGCCCCATGAAGTCAATGCCCCAAATGTCAAAAATTTCAACTGGAAGGATTCCAAGTTAAGGGCATCTCATTTTTCCTAGACAAACTACCTACCCTTTGACATCTATCACACTTTTTGATGTAGACATAGGTGTCTTTCACCATGTGAGGCCAATAAAAGCCATACCGCATGATCTTAGCCACAGTTCTCTTGCACCCCAAAGTGGCCCCCATAATGTGATGCATGACAATGATGTATTATGTCATCTACTTCCTCCTCAAGGACACACTTTCTAATGATTTGGTCTGGACACCTCCTATAAAGAATTGGGTCTTCCCAAATGAATTTCTTAGCATCCACTACCAATTTCTTTCTCCTGGTGGTAGTCTAACCGCTTGGGTATGAACCCAAGTGGCTAAATAATTTGCTATGTCAACAAACCAAGGAAGATGATGCACCTCAAACAACTTCTCATCAGGAAAGTCATCTACAATGGGTAGAGACTTAGGGCTCCCTTTATGTCTCTAATTCAAGGTCAAATTCCTGTAAGAGGAGAACACACCTAATCAAGCGTGGCTTAGCTTCTTTTTTAGCAAACAAATATTTCAATGCAGCATGATCGGTATAAACAATGACTTTAGACCCCAAAAGGTAGGGTCTAAACTTGTTGCAACCATAAACCACGGCTAGCAACTCTTTCTCGGTGGTGGTATAGTTCTGTTGAGCATCATCTAAGGTCTTACTAGCATAGTAAATGACGCTAAACACCTTTTCTCACCTTTGCCCTAAGACTACCCCCACAACGCATAATCACTCGCATCACACATTAGCTCGAAAGGTGAGCCCGGTCAGGTGTGACTATAACAAAAGTGATGACTAACTTACCCTTGAGGATGTTGAAAGCTTCTAAGCAATCTGCATTAAACTCAAAGCTTGTGTCTTTTTCTAACAACCTACTCATGGGTTTTGCAATTTTTGAGAAGTCCTTAATGAATCTCCTATAAAAGCCGGGCATGGCCAAGGAAACTTCTCACTCCTTTTTCATTGGTTGGAGGTGGCGAGTCTCAATAGTGGAGATTTTTGCCTTGTCTACCTCCAAACCATGTGCAGACACCTTGTGCCCTAGAACTATCCCCTCGGTTACCATGAAATGACATTTCTCCCAATTTAGGACTAGTTCCTTCTCCTCACATCTCGCTAAGACCACATCTAGATTTTTCAAGCACCGTTGGTAGGAGGAACCAAACACCGAGAAGTCATCCATGAAGACCTCCATGATCTCCTCAACCAAACCCTGAAAAATAGCCATCATACACCTTTGAAAGGTGGTAGGGGCATTACAAAGCCCAAATGGCATTCTCCTAGATGCAAAAGTGCCAAAAGGGCACGTGAAGGTGGTCTTTTCTTGGTCCTCGGGCTTAACCATGATCTGATTATACCCGGAATAGCCATCTAAAAAGCGGTAGTGACTATAGCCAGCTAACCTATCCAACATTTGGTCAATGAAAGGAAGAGGAAAATGATCCTTCCTAGTAGCCTTGTTCAGCTTTCTATAGTCAACACACACTCTCCACCCTGTCACGGTGCGAGATGGGATCAAATCATTTTTCTCATTTTTAATCACGGTCATGCCCCCTTTCTTGGGCACAACAAGCAATGGACTCACCCACTCACTATCGGAGATAGCATAAATTATACCCGCAGTTTTCCATTTTAAAATTTCTTTTCTAACAACTTCTTTCATGGCAGGGTTTAATCTTCTTTGCCTTTCAAGATCTTGGGTTTAAAATCATCATTCATCAAAATTTTATGCATGCAAATCCCTGGACTTATACCCCTAATATCTTCAATGTTCCATCCTAGGGCCTTTTTGTGTTTTCTAAGGACTTCTAGCAATTGAGTACACTCCACATCATTCAAATTAGAAGCAATGATGACAGGGAATTGATTTGTAGAGTCTAAAAATTCGTACCTTAGGTGTCCAGGAAGCTCCTTCAGTCCGGAGATGGAGGCACGTCATCTTCTTTCTCCTCCTCAGCTTGCTCCAAAGAGTTTGTAACTTGCTCATCATCCTCACTGTCAAGTACATCTCTTCATCTTGTTGAGCTTCTATAAGTGAAGGGCTCCATTATTGGTGGTGGTAATTTCTTCGCCAAGTAGTCTTCCACCAATTCCTCAAGGTCTTCAACCCAAAGGCAGTCCTCCTCCTCTTGACCTTGCAAAGCCTTCCCCATGTGGAAGACTAAGGTCTCCTCATTAATTCTCAAAGTTAGCTGCCCTTGAGCAACATCAATCAATGCACAACCCGTTCGAAAAACGGTCTTCCAAGGAGTAGTTGAACTCCTCTATCTTCTTCTATCTCCAAAACTACAAAGTCCACTGGAAATATGAAGGAACCCACTTTGACTAACACGTCTTCTATTATCCCTTCAGGCCTTCCAGTGAGACCGGTCAGCAAACTGCAATGATATGGAAGTGGGCTTCATGCCCTTAAGCCCAAGCTGCTTATACAAAGCAAAGGAGATCAAATTGATGCTGGCCCCTAAATCACATAGGGCCTGCTGCTGCGGTGCATTGCCAATCACACAAGGGAGATTAAAACTGCCCGGATCTTTATGCTTGATGGGCAAACTCTATTGAACAACACTGCTCACCTCGTTAGTGACCGCCACCGTCTCATGATTCCCATATTTCCTCTTCTTCTTCACAAAATCTTTAATGTACTTTCCGTACCTAGGCATCTGCTCCAAAACTTCCACAAATGGAATGTTAATTTCAAGCTTCTTGAACAAACTCAGGAAGCGCTCATACTCCTCCTCAACCCTCTGGTTCCTCGGCCTCCGAGGAAATGGCATGGTAGGCCTAAGCTCTTGCCTCTCGTTGTTCAACTATTTTGTCTTGACTCGATTCTTTGGTCCTTCTTTTCTTGCACTCTTTCTTCTTCTTTATCTGATTTTCCTTGGTCTTCGACTTCCAAGGGTTTGCTTTGTTCTTCCGGAATTGGCCTTTTCTTAGGCTCTTCGCTTCCTTCAATGCTTTCCTACTCCTTAGAGTGATAGCCTTGCAACTCTCCTTGGGCTTCACCTCGGTCTCACTTGGAAAAGTGTTAGTGGACACCCTTTGATTAGCATTCTCGTGCCATACTCACAAGTAACTTCTCCATATTCTTAATTAAAGATTCCATACTGCCTACCCTTTCCTTCAAATCACCCACCTCTCTTCTAGTGTCTCATCCTCATGCCGATATGTTCTTCTTTGCCTTCGAGGCTAAGGCTGTCGTTGCTCGAATCCAGGAGGTGGATGTAAGAAATTATCGTAGCATACGGATTTTGCTTCATCCCTGGAGGCACATATTTATACTTGAGCTGATGTATCTCCCCCTCGGTTCGATTCTTCCGATATCCCCGAGCTTGTTGTTGGTTCCGATTGTACCCTTGTCCTTGTGAGTGAGGATAATATTGCCTTGTCTGGGTACAAGCCTTTCCCTCCAATATAATTTGCATCTTCAGCTCCATTCCATCCTTGCTCGGCCACCGGTGAGGCGTGTTGTGATCCTCCAACTTTAAGACCCAACACTTCTATGCTTTTCGCTAGGGCTTGAATCGTGCTTGCATATCATTGGAAGAATTATCAACCGAAGCTATCTTCTCCCTTGGCTTTGAAGTTCGCACATTAGACCACTGCCAATCGGCTAATGACAGCCTCTCCAAGACCTCTCCTGTTGCGTCAGGCTCTAGATTCATCAAGCATCCACCAGGATGCATTCACCTTATCTTGTGAGTGGGACCGAAGACGTGTGTAGAAAGATTCAATTTGAATCCACTGGGGTCTTCCATGATCAGGGCATCTTCTCACTAAGTCTTTGAAATGCTCCCAAGCTTCATGAAGAGTCTCCATCTCATCTTGCCTGAATCTGCTAATCTCCCCTCTGGAGCTGGATCACCTTGGAAGGAGGGAAGTACTTTGACATGAACTTGGTCTGCATCTCCTCCCAAGTGTTGATTGAACCTGTTGGGTAGATGTTGAACCAGCCAAGAGCTCTATCCCTTAAAGAGAAAGGGAAAAGCCTTAGCTTTATTGCCTCCTCCGATACATTGTTGATCTTTATGGTGTCACACACCTGGTAGAACCTCATTAAATGCTGGTGCGGATCATCCACGGCTGTTCCTCCAAACGCGTTGTTGCTCACCATGTTGATCAACGCCGACTTCACTCGAAGCTATTTGCTTGTACTCTTGTCTGCCGAATCCCAGAATAATGGCCTGACATCATCGGCCTTGCATAATCTAAGAAGGTTCCGGGCATAAACCTATTACCCTCTTCTTCGGATATTGGCCATTGTAATTGGCCCCTCCTTGCGGTGCACCACCATCAGGTCCGAGATCTGCCATCAGGTCGCCTACGGATTGCTCCAAGCCTTGCAATGCTTCTTCAGCCTCACGTGTTGCTTCCCTAGTGCTCTCTACGACGAGCTCGAACAACCTTTCAGGTTCCCGAGTAAATTGTATATCCTCCTCTCTTTGCATGCACAACTAGGAATCCTTGATGTATATTCCTGTAAAACAACAAGAACACACCCAGCAGCCCGAACAATGCAAAATAAACAAATAAAGAACACAAAATAACAGAAAATAAAAGACAAAATAAACACCAAAATCAGAATTCAAACAATTTCACTCAATGTTGATTTTAAAAACTAGTTAACCGTTGAATCCCCGGCAACGGCGCCAATTTGATGACATGATTTTTAGCCTCTCCAAAAGAGCTAGCTAATGTCGTTAAATCTCTCTTCAAGATAATAAATTCCCTAAGTTTGCACTAAAAGAATAGCAGCAAGCAAGGAGTCGAACCCACAGGGATTAGCCTAGTTCTCTAGTTCTCAAATCAAAACACCCAATTACTCTTGTTCTATAAAATGTCTTGGCAAAAAGTTTTCTTTTTTAAACTAAAGATCTAATTTTTATTTGGTTTTCTGAATAAACAAAGAAAGTAAACTGATTTTAGGATTAAGATTCAAGGATTAAAAGCATCTAGGGTCACAATTTCACCTCCCTATGTTATCTCTCTGGTTCATGGTATTAGGGTTGTCGATTGAAAACATGCTAAACATAAGCCAAGGACAACAAATGGTCATTGAGGTCCTTTTAAGAGTTGTATGCCAGAATGGTCATCTAAACACACAAACATGCAAAGCCAATAAATCATACTTGCAAAAGGATAATGATCACACCAATTACAAATAAGTTATGAATCTCAATCCGCCCCAGACTAGGGCTAAAAATACCAAGGTGTACATCCAAAGATAGAGATTAAGAACAGATTCATAAAACATGCAAAACTCAATCATCCAAACCCAATATATGCATAAACACGAGCAAAGCAACAAGGGGGCTACATTGCTCCCCTAGATTAAAAGACTACTCACGCATGATTACAAGCAAAACCATACAAAATCCAGGCTCCAAAATCCGCGACGGCTGCTGCGACGGCTGCGACGATCGCTCTCCTAGGTCAAGGAGCAACCTCCAAGTCGTGGAGCCTCTCTCTCTCTCTCTCTCTAAAAACGTGTAGGGGGTCTAGGTATACAAAGCGAGAGGGCGTGGAGCTCTTATTTATAGAGTTTGGATGGGCCTTGAGGTGTGTAACCTAGCCCACCTATCAAAACGACGTAGTTTTGATAAGTAACACTTGAAACTTTAAAATCTCTATCTTCCATCCACAATTTGGACACGGGCCTTCGAAACAAATGATCATCATGGAAAAACGATAGGATTGGTCCAAAAATATCTCTGCACGCCAATTTGCACGTGATATGGTGAATTCACGTGCACCTCCAAATCGGCTCAAACTTCTCCCCAAGCTTCTTTGCATCCTGTAGAGGCCTGAGAGGCAAAAATAGGCTTGCACGTGAAATGGGTGAATTCACGTGCAGCTCCAAATGCTCTGAAATTTCTGTGGTAGGTAGAGGACATCATTCTAAGAAACTTTTGTTCTTGCATGCCAATTGTTTGAGGCCATCTACCTAGTCAAAAGTGAGGTCCAAAATCTGCCAAAACAACTTAAAAACGCATGTATTTGGAAATAGCATCTTCCTAGGGGTTAGAGCAAATATATATGATATATGAAGCAATAAGGCTCTAATCATGCTCTTAAACATCCTAAATAAACACTAGAATAACGACATAAAATGCACGTTATCACATTGCGATGAATAAGAGGTTGCTTGTCTCGCCAATAAGCCTTCTTTGATCATCGCCGCTTTGATTCGTTTGATGAACCCATGCATTAACTGTCTTTTCCGTCCTGGCAAACCCTTCGCCTTGGCTTGGGTCATATAGCACGGCATGTCCTACATCCAGATTCAAACGGACCAATACATAGTGGCGGTCAATGTGCACCGGAATCGGCACCTCATGCATACCATGCCAAGGGCGGTAACCTTCATTCTCACCATTGATGCGTTGGCGCCACACCTCTTCGGACAAGGGTTGATTGAATATCTCGCACGGCATGATGGAAGTGAACCGAGCTAATGGGTAGTTATGAGGCTCGCCCTCCACTACATAGCGTATGGTCTGCAAGAAGAGGTCTATCTCGTCGCAGTAGAGATATTCATTCTCTAAGATCCTCTTTAGGCTAAAAGGGGTGAAGATATCATTATCCCGTATAAAGTGAGCCCTCTGAACCGTGGAATTGATGAACTCTTCAAATTATGCTTGGCTCTCGTCGGATGATAAAACTGGATTAATGATTAAATGGATAGGAGGGCCAAGAAGATCTTCAGGTTCAGCGAGCATGTATGCACCCCAAGAGACAGAGAAGTATAGCGAGCACAAGAGCCTGAGAATATGCAAGGATCGGTAAAAGGCGGGAAGGGTGAATACCCTTCTTCCTGGCTTTGTCTCCTCTTCAGGTTGGAAGGGTGAATACCCTGTTGCTGGCCTCGCCTCCTCTCGGGTGATAGTAGGATGGCCGAGCCGAAGGTTCTGGTTGAGGTGGATCTGCCGGGGCTGGATAAGAAACTTCAGGGGATGGAGAGGCTTCTTCATCGGATATATCCAGTATAGGAGAATGTTTTGATGCTTTCCTCTTGCTCAAGGCCTTCCAGATTTTGCCTAGGCGGCCTTTGACTTCTTTGTTGTCCTTCCTCAGGGCTTCCACCTCGCACCGGGTTCTGGCATTTGCCACCCCGAGCTGTTGTGTTTCTTGCCTCCAAGCTTCGGTAGATGCAGCAGGAGGAGCTTCTGGGGCTTCCCATGCTCTAGGAGATGTATGAGCGGCTACGTATGGGGCCTCCCATGCTCTGGTTCTAGGTTGTGAAGTAGCTTGTTGGTCTCCAGAGATGAGGGCCCTTAATTCTTCAAATTGGGCACTAGTGATGTGCCCATTAGTGACCGCCCAATTGATAACCTCCACTTCGCTCACCACCTGCCCACTAATGCCTTGAAAGAAATTGAAAATATCTTCTTTGTGTACATTGAATTGCATGTACATGGCGGTGAGTCCGTATAGAGTCCGCTTCCTTTGATCCATATGAGGAGAGGTTTCCCTTGCAAAGTCAGTGGATCGCTCCACATGAACACTGTGCCTTGCGGGCTGTGATGGAGGAGGAACATTGGTTGCCCAATGACCTCGGTACTGATCCCCAAACCTCCTTCAGCATGCAATACTCTTAACACCCAGGTGAGAAGGAAAAGTGATGCTATCCATGGAGGAAAAATGCAAAGCAGGCATGCTTTGAAATATCAACCACAAAAACCTGCCATTTATCTGCTTTGATGAGTTTTTCTTCCACCATTTAAAAATGGTAGTGGCCCAATCCACATTTAGCATATGATCAATGCTATACATCAACTCCAGGTGTGGCTTAGGCACACTATCTATCCCACTGGTCTGAATCAATAAGCATTTCCCTATCAGGTAGGCTAGGCATCTAAATCTTCCAACAAAACCTTTCTTGGTATACTGCCGTCGACTTTGAAATTTTCCAGCATAGTTGCTTGCGGTACCAAATTCTCCTAGGCTTAGGCGAGGAAGGCTATCACCTGGGAGCAGGGAGGTTAAAGCAATGTCTAATAATTTCAGGGGTAATTCTGACATAAACCCCTTGCACGACCCCTATCAGTTCATCCTTACTCACAGAGACAGATGCATAAAATTCTTGTAGGGCAGAATAGGAAATAGCTGGCTGGGCAGATACTAACCTTTGTAAGCCCAGATTTTGAATTTTAAGAGCCACCTCTCTAGCCCAGCCCAGCTCTGAAGCCTTCAAAGCCTGCATATCAAGAGCATTCCCCAAGAGTATCTCCCCCTCAGGTTGGCTATCAGCACTAGGTGAGTGCACCTCCTCCTGGCCGGTCCTCCTTGTGCGCACCAACTTTGGAATGAGAATAAAGAGCAAAGAGCAGAAAACCGAAGAGCAAGAGAGCAAAAGAGCAGAGTTTCTCTAATACTCGGATCTGGAGTGATTTTGGTGTGGAAGCCTTTGAAGATGGCCTCTCTTTATATAGCGTGCGAAAGGAAAGATGCTCCAATTGGCGTGATACACGTGCCCCTAACTTTTCGAGTGTTTTGACCAAAATAGCCCTTGCACGTGAATTGGTTGAATTGGCGTGCGGTCGAATCATCCCAAACTTTGGTGGTGGGTCCTCCTTGAGTGGCAAGCAATAGTCCCTTCTGCATGTGAATTGTTTGAAGCTTCTAAGAGGGCTAAAATCGGTATTTTGCATTTTTGAGCCACCATATGACAACTAGCAATTCGCGTGCAAGAGTAAACGTGATTCACATGGTCTTCATCTACCATTCCAGAAGTTACGACTCAAAAGGAGATGCACGTGAATTGGGCAATTCATGTGCAAATTCACGTTCAGGCCCAATCTGCCCAAATTTCTCCACTTTGTTGCTTGTGCATTATGGACCATGTTTAAGTCTTGCACGTGAATTGTTTGAGCCCATCTTCAAGCACTTTTGGGCTTCACTTGCTCCTTGCTCCTTGACTTTGACTTTAAAAACAATTTCACAAGTTCAGGACCCAATAATTTGCTCATCCTGCAAATGGTTAGTTAAGAAAGAAGCAAAGTCTCCTGCACAATGGTTAGCTTGCAAACAATTTAGTGAATAAAATAAATAAAAGAAAATAACATAAAATGAAATATAGCAATAAACATTGGGTTGCCTCCCAACCAGCGCTTTATTTAAAGTCTGTAGCTAGACTTTCAATTATGATCATGCAATGGTGAAAGAGAGGGAATCAACTATCTCCCTCTGAGTTGAATCAAAGTATGGTTTCAGTTTGTTGCCATTCACCCAAAATTTCTTGCCATCTACAGCTTGGAGCTCAAAGCTCCCATATGGCTTCTTATCAACTATCACAAAAGGTCCCATCCACTTGGACCTTAATTTGCCAGGAAATAACCTCAACCTTGTGTTAAATAAAAGAACTTTCTGCCCTAAGGTTAAAGGTTCATTGTTGAGTTGCCTATCATGCCATTTCATAGTTCTTTCTTTGTAAAATTTAGCACTATCATAGGCATCCAGCCTAAGCTCATCTAACTCAATTAATTGAGTCATCCTAAGCTCCTTGATCTCTTGTGGGTTAAAATTTAACTTCTTCAAGGCCCAATGAGCCTTGTGTTCTAGTTCCACAGGCAAGTGACATGCCTTACCATATAGAATACGTTAAGGTGACATCCCAATGGGAGTTTTGTAAGCTCTCCTATATGCCCATAAGGCTTCATTAAGCCTTTGAGACCAATCTTTCCTATTGGCTCCAATAGTTTTCTCTAAAATGGCCTTAATCTCTCCTGTTGAACACTTCGCTTGTCCATTACCTTGCGGGTGGTAGGCTAAAGACTTCCTATGAGTGACACCATACTTGTTCAATAATTTGTCAAACAATTTGTTGCGGAAATGACTACCCTCATCACCGATTATAGCCCTTGGTGTCCCAAAACTGCTAAAGATGTTCCTGGTAAGGAAATGAGTCACAACCCTAGCATCATTCACTCTAGTAGGAATAGCTTCTACCCACTTAGACACATAATCCATAGCAAGCAAAATGTATGAATACCCATCGAATTGGGGAATGGCCCCATGAAGTCAATGCCCCAAATGTCAAAAATTTCAACTGGAAGGATTCCAGTTAAGGGCATCTCATTTTTCCTAGACAGACCACCTACCCTTTGACATCTATCACACTTTTTGATGTAGACATAGGTGTCTTTCACCATGTGAGGCCAATAAAAGCCACACCGCATGATTTTAGCCACGGTTCTTTGCACCCCAAAGTGGCCCCCATAATGTGATGCATGACAATGATGTATTATGTCATCTACTTCCTCCTCAAGGACACACTTTCTAATGATTTGGTCCGGACACCTCCTATAAAGAATTGGGTCTTCCCAAATGAATTTCTTAGCATCCACTACCAATTTCTTTCTCTAGTGGTAGTCTAACGCTTGGGTATGAACCTAGTGGCTAAATAATTTGCTATGTTAGCAAACCAAGGAAGATGATGCACCTCAAACAACTTCTCATCAGGAAAGTCATCTACAATGGGTAGAGACTTAGGTGCATTCTTCACACGGGAGAGGTGATCAGCCACGAATTTAGGGCTCCCTTTGTGTCTCTAATTTCAAGGTCAAATTCCTATAAGAGGAGAACCCACCTAATCAAGCGTGGCTTAGCTTCTTTTTTAGCAAACAAATATTTCAATGCAAGCATGATCGGTATAAACAATGACTTTAGACCCCAAAAGGTAGGGTCTAAACTTGTTGCGACCATAAACCACGGCTAGCAACTCTTTCTCGGTGGTGGTATAGTTTTGTTGAGCATCATCTAAGGTCTTACTAGCATAGTAAATGACCCTAAACACCTTTTCTCGCCTTTGCCCTAAGACTACCCCCACAAGATAATCACTCGCATCACACATTAGCTCAAAAGGCTAAGCCCAGGTCCAGGTGTGACTATAACAAGTGCGATGACTAACTTACCCTTGAGGATGTTGAAAGCTTCTAAGCAATCTGCATTAAACTCAAAGCTTGTGTATTTTTCTAACAACCTACTCATGGGTTTTGCAATTTTTGAGAAGTCCTTAATGAATCTCCTATAAAAGCCAGCATGGCCAAGGAAACTTCTCACTCCTTTTTCATTAGTTGGAGGTGGCGAGTCTCAATAGTGGAGATTTTTGCCTTGTCTACCTCCAAACCATGTGCAGACACCTTGTGCCCTAGAACTATCCCCTCGCTTACCATGAAATGACATTTCTCCCAATTTAGGACTAGTTCCTTCTCCTCACATCTCGCTAAGACCACATCTAGATTTTTCAAGCACTGTTGGTAGGAGGAACCAAACACCGAGAAGTCATCCATGAAGACCTCCATGATCTCCTCAACCAAACCCTGAAAAATAGCCATCATACACCTTTGAAAGGTGGTAGGGGCATTACAAAGCCCAAATGGCATTCTCCTAGATGCAAAAGTGCCAAAAGGGCACGTGAAGGTGGTCTTTTCTTGGTCCTCGGGCTTAACCATGATCTGATTATACCCGGAATAGCCATCTAAAAAGCGAGAGTGACTATAGCCAGCTAACCTATCCAACATTTGGTCAATGAAAGGAAGAGGAAAATGATCCTTCCTAGTAGCCTTGTTCAGCTTTCTATAGTCAACACACACTCTCCACCCTGTCACGGTGCGAGATGGGATCAAATCATTTTTCTCATTTTTAATCACGGTCATGCCCCCTTTCTTGGGCACAACAAGCAATGGACTCACCCACTCACTATCGGAGATAGCATAAATTATACCCGCAGTTTTCCATTTTAAAATTTCTTTTCTAACAACTTCTTTCATGGCAGGGTTTAATCTTCTTTGCCTTTCAATCTTGGGTTTAAAATCATCATTCATCAAAATTTTATGCATGCAAATCCCTGGACTTATACCCCTAATGTCTTCAATGTTCCATCCTAGGGCCTTTTTGTGTTTCCTAAGGACTTCTAACAGTTGAGTACACTCCACATCATTCAAATTAGAAGCAACAATGATAGGGAATTGATTTGTAGAGTCTAGAAATTCGTACCTTAGGTGTCCAGGCAACTCCTTCCGTTCTGGAGTAGGAGGCACTTCATCTTCTTTCTCCTCCTCGAGCATGCTCCAGGAGAGTTTGTAGTTTGCTCATCTTCCTCATCTGTCAAGTACATCTCTTCATCTTGTTGAGCTTCTATATGCTGAAGGGCTCCATTATTGGTGGTGGTAATTTCTTCCGCCAAGTAGTCTTCCACCAATTCCTCAAGGTCTTCAACCCAAAGGCAGTCCTCCTCCTCTTGACCTTGCGAAGCCTTCTCCATGTGGAAGACTAAGGTCTCCTCATTAATTCTTAGAGTTAGCTGCCCTTGAGCAACATCAATCAATGCACAACCCGTTCGAGAAACGGTCTTCCAAGGAGTAGCCGAACTCCTCTATCTTCTTCCATCTCCAAAACTACAAAGTCCGCTGGAAATATGAAGGAACCCACTTTGACTAACACGTCTTCAATTATCCGTTCAGGCCTTCCAGTGGACCGGTCAAGAACCGCAATGATATGGAAGTGGGCTTCATACCCATAAGCCCAAGCTGCTTGTACAAAGCAAAGGAAATCAAATTGATGCTGGCCCCTAAATCACATAAGGCCTGTTTGTTGCGGTGCATTGCTAGTCACACAAGGGAGATTAAAACGCCCGGATCTTTATGCTTGATGGGCAAACTCTGTTGAACAACACTGCTCACCTCGTTAGTGACAGCCACCATCTCATGATCCCCATATTTCGTCTTCTTCTTCACAAAATCTTTGATGTACTTTCTGTACCTAGGCATCTGCTCCAAAACTTCCATAAATGGGATATTAATTTCAAGCCGCTTGAATAAACTCAGGAAGCGCTCATACTCTTCCTCAACCCTCTGGTTCCTCAGCCTCTGAGGAAATGGCATAGTAGGCCTGAGCTCTTGCCTCTGTTCTTCAGCTATTCTGTCTTGACTCAGCTTCTGGTCCTTCTTTTCTTGCACTCTTTCTTCAAAGATTATCCGATTTTCCTTGGTCATCGACTTCCAAGGGTCTTGCACCGTTCTTCCGGAGTTGCCTTCTTCTTAGGCTCTTCAGCTTCATTCGATGCCTTCCCGCTCCTTAGAGTGATATCCTTGCAACTCTCCTTGGGGTTCACCTCGGTGTCACTTGGAAAAGTGTTGGTTGACACCCTTTGATTAGCATTCCGTGCCGTACTCACAAGTAACTTCTCCATATTTTTAATGGAAGACTCCATACTACCTACCCTTTCCTTCAAATCACCCACCTCTCTTCTAGCTATCTCATCCTCATGCTGATATGTTCTTCTTTGCTGCTGAGGCCGAGGCTCGTGTTGCTCGAATCCAGAAGGTGGATGTAAGAAATTATCAGTTAGCATACGGATTTTGCTTCATCCCTGGAGGCACATATTTATCTTGAGTGATGTATCTCCCCCTCGCTTGATTCTTCCGATATCCCTGAGATTGTTGTTGGCTCTGATTGTACCGTTGTCCTTGTTGGTGAGGATAAAATTGCTACTTCTGGTACAAGCCTTTTCCTCCAACATAATTTGTATCTTCAGCTCCACTCCACCCTGACTCAATCATCGGTGAGGCATGTTGTGATCCTCCAACTTTGAGAGCCAATACTTCCATGCTTTTTGCTAAAGCTTGGATCTTCCCTTGCATATCATTGGAGGGAGTATCAACCGAAGATATCTTCTCCCTTGGCCTTGAATTGCGCACATTAGACCACCGCCAATCGGCTAATGACAGGGCTCTCCAAGAGCTCTGCAGTGCGTCAGGCTCTAGATTCATCAAGCATCCTCCAAGAACGATTCACCTTGTCTTGTGAGTGGGACTGAAGTCCTATGTAGAAAGATTCAATTTGAATCCACTGGGGTCTTCCATGATCAGGGCATCTTCTCACTAAGTCTTTGAAACGCTCCCAAGCTTCATGAAGAGTCTCCATCTCATCTTGCCTGAATCTGCTAATCTCCCCGATAACGTGCATTTTATGCCATTATTCTAGTGTTTATTTAGGATGTTAAGAGCATGATTAGAGCCTTATTTCTTCATATATCATATATATTTGCTCTAACCCCTAGGAAGATGCTAGTTACAAATACATGCGTTTTTAAGTTGTTTTGGCAGATTTTGGACCTCACTTTTGACATAGTAGATGGCCTCAAACAATTGGCATGCAAGAACAAAAGTTTCTTAGAATGATGTCCTCTACCTACCACAGAAATTTCAGAGCATTTGGAGCTGAACGTGAATTCACCCATATCACGTGCAAGCATATTTTTGCCTCTCAGGCCTCTACATGATGCAAGGAAGCTTGGGGAGAAGTTTGAGCTGATTTGGAGCTGCACGTGAATTCACCATATCACGTGCAAATTGGCGTGCAGAGATATTTTTGGACCGATCCTATCGTTTTTCCATGCTGATCATTTGTTCCTGAAGGCCCAAGTCCAAATTGTGGGTGGAAGATAGTGATTTTAAAGTTTCGAGTGTTATTTATCAAAACTACGCCGTTTTGATAAGTGGGCTAGGGTACACACCTCAAAGCCCATCCAAACTCTATAAATACAAGCCTCCATGCCTATGCTTTGCATGCCTAACCCCTCTACACGTTTTTAGAGAGAGAGAGAGAGGCTCCACGTCTTGAAGGCTGTCCTTGACCTAGGAGAGCCGACGTCGCTGCCGTCGCAGCAGCCGTCGCGGATTTTGGAGCTTGGATTTGAAGCTTTGCTATGCGCGCGTGATCAAGAAGAAGATGTTGAGCTTTTCTCGCTTTGGTTTTGCTTGTAATCATGCGTGAGTAGTTTTTTAATCTAGGGGAGCAATGTAGCCCCCTTGTTGCTTTGCTGTGTTTATGAATATTGGGTTTAGATGATTGAGTTTTGCATGTTTTATGAATCTGTTCTTAAGTTCTATCTTTGGATGTACACCTTGGTATTCTTAGCCCTAGTCTGGGGCGGATTGAGATTCATAACTTATTTGTAATTGGTGTGATCATTATCCTTTTGCAAGTATGATTTATTGGCTTTGCATGTTTGTGTGTTTAGATGACCATTCTGGCATACAACTCTTAAAAGGACCTCAATGACCATTTGTTGTCCTTGGCTTATGTTTAGCATGTTTTCAATCAGACAACCCTAATATCATGAACCAGGAAAGATAACATAGGGAGGTGAAATTGTGACCCTAGATGCTTTTAATCCTTGAATCTTAATCCTAAAATCAACTTACTCTCTTTGTTTATTCAGAAAACCAAATAAAAATTAGATCTTTAGTTTAAAAAAGAAAACTTTTTGCCAAGACATTTTATAGAACAAGAGTAATTGGGTGTTTTGATTTGAGAACTAGAGAACTAGGCTAATCCCTGTGGGTTCGACCCCTTGCTTGCTGCTATTCTTTTAGTGCAAGCTTAGGGAATTTATTATTTTGAAGAGGGATTTAACGACATTAGCTAGCTCTTTTAGAGAGGCTAAAAATCTTGTCTGTCACTCCCCTCTGAGCTGAATCACCTTGGAAGGAGGGAAGTACTTTGACATGAACTTGGTCTGCATCTCCTCCCAAGTGTTGATTGAACCTCTTGGTAGATGTTGAACCAGCCAAGAGCTCTATCCCTTAAAGAGAAAGGGAAAAGCCTTAGCTTTATTGCCTCCTCCAATACATTATTGATCTTTATGGTGTCGCACATCCTGGTAGAACCTCATCAAATGCTGGTGTGGATCATCCACGGCTGTTCCTCCAAACGCGTTGTTGCTCACCATGTTGATCAACGCCGGCTTCAGCTCGAAGCTATTTGCTTGGACTCTTGTCTGCCGAATCCCCGAATAATGGTCTAACATCATCGGTCTCGCATAGTCTAAGAAGGTTCTGGGCATAAACCTATTACCCTCTTCTTCTGGATATTGGCCATTGTAATTGGCCCCTCCTTGCGGTGCACCACCATCAGGCCTTAAATCTGCCATTAGTTCACCTACTGAATGCTCTAAGCCTTGTAGTGCTTCTTCAGCCTCACGTCTTTGTTCCCTAGCTGCTCTACACCGAGCTCGAACAATCTTTCAGGTTCCCGATTAAATGGTATAAACTCCTGTCTTGGCATGCACAACTAGGACTTCCTCCAACACTTGGTGTATGTTCCTGTAAAACAACAAGAACACACCCAGCAGCTCCGAACAATGCAAAATAAACAAATAAAGAACACAAAATAACAGAAAATAAAAGAGAAAATAAAACACCAAGATCGAACTCAAACAATTTCACTCAATGTTGATTTTAAAAACTAGTTAACCGTTGAATCCCAAGCAACGACGCCAATTTGACAGATAGATTTTTAGCCTCTCTAAAAGAGCTAGCTAATGTCGTTAAATCTCTCTTCAAGATAATAAATTCCCTAAGTTTGCACTAAAAGAATAGCAGCAAGCAAGGAGTCGAACCCACAAGGACTAGCCTAGTTCTCTAGTTCTCAAATCAAAACACCCAAATACTCTTGTTCTATAAAATGTCTTGGCAAAAACGAATTCTTTTTATAACTAAAGATCTAATTTTTATGTGGTTTTCTGAATAAACAAAGAAAGCAAATTGATTTTAGGATTAAGATTCAAGGATTAAAAGCATCTAGGGTCACAATTTCACCTCCCTATGTTATCTCTACTGGTTCATGGTATTAGGGTTATCCGATTGAAAACAAGCTAAACATAAGCCAGGGACAACAAATGGTCATTGAGGTCCTTTTAAGAGTTGTATGCCAGAATGGTCATCTAAACACACAAACATGCAAAGCCAATAAATCATACTTGCAAAAGGATAATGATCACACCAATTACAAATAAGTTATGAATCTCAATCCGCCCCAGACTAGGGCTAAGAATACCAAGGTGTACATCCAAAGATAGAATTAAGAACAGATTCATTAAACATGCAAAACTCAATCATCCAAACCCAATATTCATAAACACAAGAAAGCAACAAGGGGGCTACATTGCTCCCATAGATTATAAGAACTACTCACGCATGATTACAAGCAAAACCATAGCAATAAAACTAAACATCTTCTTCTAATCCACGCGCGCAACAAAGCTTCAAATCCAAGCTCCAAAATCCGCGACAGCGGCTGCGACGGCTGCTCTCCTAGGTCAAGGAGCAACCTCCAAGTCGTGGAGCCTCTCTCTCTCTAAAAACGTGTAGGGGGGTCTAGGATGGGTTGCATGGGGCGTGGAGGCTGTATTTATAGAGGTTGGATGGGCCTTGAGGTGTGTACCCTAGCCCATCTATCAAAACGACGTAGTTTCGATAAGTAACACTCGAAACTTTAAATTCTCTATCTTCCATCCACAATTTGGACACGGGCCTTCGAAACAAATGATCGGCATGGAAAAACGATAGGATCGGTCAAAAAATATCTCTGCACGTCAATTTGAACGTGATATGGTGAATTCACGTGCAGCTCCAAATTAGCTCAAACTTCTCCCCAGGCTTCCTTGCATCCTGTAGAGGCCTGAGAGGCAAAAATAGGCTTGCACGTGAAATGGGTGAATTCACGTGCAGCTCCAAATGCTCTGAAATTTCTGTGGTAGGTAGAGAACATCATTCTAAGAAACTTTTGTTCTTGCACACCAATTGTTTGAGGCCATCTACTATGTCAAATGTGAGCTCCAACATCTGCCAAAACAACTTAAAAACGCATGTATTTGGAAATAGCATCTTCCTAGGGGTTAGAGCAAATATATATGATATATGAAGCAATAAGGCTCTAATCATGCTCTTAAACATCCTAAATAAACACTAGAATAACGGCATAAAATGCACGTTATCAACATCATGTGACTTAATCATTTATCGATATTCACCTTTGTTATTTGATTCATGCACTCAATCGTCGAAATGAACTAAGTAACCAATGCAAACCTAAACGTACAAACGTACAAGCCATTTGGTTTGTACTTCAATGAAAAATGAGGTTTATCCATTTTAATAGACTTTGGCTTCAAACGTTTGTTATTGGCAAGCGTTGACTAGATGCGAACTAAGAAGAACCTCACCGCCGTGGAGTATGACCATCATGTGAACAACGTACATCATGTGTCCTTTTATTCACCTATCGATATTTATCTTTCTTATTTGATTGATCCACTCAATGCATCCGAAATTAAATAGATAACCAACGCAAACCTAAACATCATAGCCTCTTGGTTTGTATTTGAATCAAAAATAGGTTTATTCGTTTTAAATAGAGTCTTTAACTCCGAGCGTTCATTATGCACATGCGTTGAACAAATGCGGAGTAAGAGGAACCTCACCGCCATGGAATATGTCCCATCAACTGAACCACGTACATCATCTGTCCTGATCGTTTTTCGATATTCATCTATGTTATTTGATTGATCCACTCAATGCATCGAAATGAACTAAGTAACCAATGCAAACCTAAACGTACAAGCCATTTGGTTTGTAATTGAATGAAAAATGGGGTTTATCCATTTTAATAGACTTTGGCTTCAAATGTTCGTTATTGGCAAGCGTTAACTAGATGTGAAGTAAGAAGAACCTCACCGCCGTGGAGTATGACCCTGATGTGAACAACGTACATCATGTGTCCTTTTTTTTTCATTTGTCGATATTAATCTTTCTTATTTGATAGATCCACTTAATGCGTCCGAAATGAAATAAATAACCAACGCAAACCTAAACATCCTAGCCCCTTGCTTTTTAATTGAATAAAATAGGTTTATTCATTTTAAATGGAGTCTTTAACTTCGAGCGTTCGTTATTCACATGCGTCGAACGGATGCGAGTAAGAGGAACCTCACCGCCGTGGAATATGTCCCATCAAGTGAACCTCGTACATCATGTGTCCTAATCGTGTATCGATATTCAAAATTGTTATTTGATTCATCCACTCAATGCATCATAAATGAGCTAAGTAACCAATGCAAACCTGAACGTACATGCCATTTGGTTTGTAATTGAATGAAAAATGGGGTTTATCGATTTTAATAGACTTTGGCTTCAAATGTTCGTTATTGGCAAGCGTTAACTAGATGTGAAGTAAGAAGAACCTCACCGTGTGGAGTATGACCCTGATGTGAACAACGTACATCATGTGTCCTTTTTTTCATTTGTCGATATTAATCTTTCTTATTTGATAGATCCACCTAATGCGTCCGAAATGAAATAAATAACCAACGCAAAACCTAAACATCCTAGCCTCTTGCTATGTAATTGAATCGAAAATAGGTTTATTCGTTTTAAATAGAGTCTTTAACTCCGAGCATTCGTTATTCACATGCGTCGAACAGATGCGGAGTAAGAGGTACCTCACCGCCGTGGAGTATGTCCCATCAAGTGAACCACGTACATCATGTGTCCTTCTAATCATTTATCGATATTCACCTTTGTTATTTGATTGATGCACTCAATGCGTCAGAAATGAACTAAGTAACCAATGCAAACCTAAACGTACAAACATACAAGCCATTTGGTTTGTACTTGAATGAAAAATGAGGTTTATCCATTTTAATAGACTTTGGCTTCAAACGTTTGTTATTGGCAAGCGTTGACTAGATGCGAACTAAGAAGAACCTCACCGCCATGGAGTATGACCATCATGTGAACAACGTACATCATGTGTCCTTTTATTCACCTATTGATATTAATCTTTCTTATTTGATTGATCCACTCAATGCGTCCGAAATGAAATAAATAACCAACGCAAACCTAAACATCCTAGCCTCTTGGTTTGTATTTGAATAAAAAAATAGGTTTATTCGTTTTAAATAGAGTCTTTAACTTCGAGCGTTCATTATGCACATACGTCGAACAAATGCGGAGTAAGAGGAACCTCACCGCCATGGAATATGTCCCATCAACTGAACCACGTACATGATGTGTCCTAATCGTTTTTCGATATTCATCTATGTTATTTGATTGATCCACTCAATGCATCAGAAATGAACTAAGTAACCAATGCAAACCTAAACGTACACACGTACAAGCCATTTGGTTTGTAATTGAATGAAAAATGGGGTTTATCCATTTTAATAGACTTTGGCTTCGAACGTTCGTTATTGGCAAGCATTGACTAGATGCGAAGTAAGAAGAACCTCACCGACGTGGAGTATGACCATGATGTGAACAAGGTACATCATGTGTCCTTTTACTCATTTAATGATATTAATCTTTCTTATTTGATTGATCCACTCAATGCATGCAAACTTAAATAAACAACCAATGCAAACCTAAACATCCTAGCCTCTTGCTTTTTAATTGAATAAAATAGGTTTATTCATTTTAAATGGAGTCCTTAACTTCGAGCGTTCGTTATTCACATGCGTCGAACGGATGTAGAGTAAGAGGAACTGTCACGCCCGGATTTCCAACCCGAGGAAACCGGTACGTGATCGATAACGTGCATTTTATGCCGTTATTCTAGTGTTTATTTAGGATGTTTAAGAGCATGATTAGAGCCTTATTGCTTCATATATCATATATATTTGCTCTAACCCCTAGGAAGATGCTAGTTGCAAATACATGCGTTTTTAAGTTGTTTTGGCAGATTTTGGACCTCACTTTTGACATAGTAGATGGCCTCAAACAATTGGCGTGCAAGAACAAAAGTTGCTTGGAATGATGTCCTCTACCTACCAGGAGAAATTTCAGAGCATTTGGAGCTAATTTGGAGTTGCACGTGAATTCACCCATATCACGTGCAAGCCTATTTTTGCCTCTCAGGCCTCTACATGATGCAAGGAAGCTTGGGGAGAAGTTTGAGCTGATTTGGAGGTGCACGTGAATTCACCATATCACGTGCAAATTGGCGTGCAGAGATATTTTTGGACCGATCCAATCGTTTTTCCATGCTGATCATTTGTTCCTGAAGGCCCAAGTCCAAATTGTGGATGGAAGATAGAGTTTTTAATGTTTCGAGTGTTACTTATCAAAACTACGTCGTTTTGATAGATGGGCTAGGTTACACACCTCAAGGCCCATCCAACCTCTATAAATACGAGCATCCACGCCCTCTGCTAGCCATGCCTAAACCCCCTACACGTTTTAGAGAGAGAGAGAGGCTCCACGACTTGGAGGTGCTCCTTGACCTAGGAGAGCAGCCGTCGCAGCCGTCGCAGCAGCCGTCGCGGATTTTGGAGCCTGGATTTGAAGCTTTGCTTGTGCGCGTGATCAAGAAGAAGATGTTTAGCTTTTCTGCTATGGTTTTGCTTGTAATCATGCGTGAGTAGTCTTTTAATCTAGGGGAGCAATGTAGCCCCCTTGTTGCTTTGCTGTGTTTATGAATATTTGGGTTTGATGATTGAGTTTTGCATGTTTTATGAATCTGTTCTTAAGTTCTATCTTTGGATGTACACCTTAGTATTTTTAGCCCTAGTCCAAGGGCGATTGAGATTCATAACTTATTTGTAATTGGTGTGATCATTATCCTTTTGCAAGTATGATTTATTGGCTTTGCATGTTTGTGTGTTTTGATGACCATTCGGCATACAACTCTTAAAAGGACCTCAATGACCATTTGTTGTCCTTGGCTTATGTTTAGCATGTTTTCAATCGACAACCCTAATACCATGAACCAGGTAGAGATAACATAGGGAGGTGAAATTGTGACCCTAGATGCTTTTAATCCTTGAATCTTAATCCTAAAATCAATTTACTTTCTTTGTTTATTCAGAAAACCAAATAAAAATTAGATCTTTAGGTTAAAAAAAGAAAACTTTTTGCCAAGACATTTTATAGAACAAGAGTAATTGGGTGATTTGATTTGAGAACTAGAGAACTAGGCTAATCCCTGTGGGTTCGACCCCTTTCTTGCCGCTATTCTTTTAGTGCAAACTTAGGGAATTTATTATTTTGAAGAGAGATTTAACGACATTAGCTAGCTCTTTTAGAGAGGCTAAAAATCTTGTCTGTCAAATTGGCGCCGTTGCCTGGGGATTCAACGGTTAACTAGTTTTTAAAATCAACATTGAGTGAAATTGTTTGAATTCCGATCTTGGTGTTTTATTTTGTCTTTTATTTTCTGTTATTTTGTGTTCTTTATTTGTTTATTTTGCATTGTTCGGAGCCGCTGGGTGTGTTCTTGTTGTTTTACAGGAACATACATCAAGGATTCCTAGTTGTGCATGCAAAGAGAGGAGGATATACAATTTACGCGGGAACCTGGAAAGGTTGTTCGAGCTCGGCGTAGAGCAGCTAGGGAAGCAAGACGTGAGGTGAAGAAGCATTGCAAGGCTTGGAGCAATCCGTAGGCGATCCGATGGCGGATCTCGGACCGATGGTGGTGCACCGCAAGGAGGGGCCAATTACAATGGCCAATATCCAAGAAGAAGAGGGTAATAGGTTTATGCCCAGAACCTTCTTAGATTATGCGAGGCCGATGATGTCGAACCATTATTCGGGATTCGGCGGACAAGAGTCCAAGCAAATAGCTTTGAGTCAAGCCGGCGTTGATCAACATGGTGAGCAACAACGCGTTTGGAGGAACAGCCGTGGATGATCCACACCAAGATATGATGAGGTTCTACCAGGTGTGTGACACCATCAAGATCAACAATGTGTTGGAGGAGGCCATAAAGCTAAGGCTTTTTCCTTTCTCTTTAAAGGATAGAGCTCTTGGCTGGTTCAACAGTTTGCCGCAGGTTCAATCATCACTTGGGAGGAGATGCGGTCCAAGTTCATGTCAAAGTACTTCCCTCCTTCCAAGGTGATCCAGCTAAGAGGAGAGATTAGCAGGTTCAGGCAAGATGAGATGGAGACTCTTCATGAAGCTTGGGAGCGTTTCAAAGACTTAGTGAGAAGATGCCCCGATCATGGAAGGCCCCAGGTGGATTCAAATTGAATCTTTCTACACAGGTCTTGGTCCCATTCACAAGACAAGGTGAATGCAATTGCTGGAGGATGCTTGATGAATCTAGAGCCTGACGCAAGCCGTGAGCTCTTGGAGAGGTTGTCATTAGCTGATTGGCGGTGGTCTAATGTGCGTACTTCAAAGCCAAGGGAGAAGATTGCTTCAGTTGAAAATTCTTCCAATGATGTGCAAGCACAGATTCAAGCTTTAGTGAAAGGCATGGAAGTATTGGCTCTTAAAGTTGAAGGATCACAAGCTTTACCAGGTAGTTGAGCGGGAGTGGAGTGGAGTGAAGAAGCAAATTATGTTGGAGGAAAGGGCTTGTACCGAAACAAGCAATTTTATCCTCAACAACAACAAGCTAGGGTACAACCAGAATCAGCGAGAATCTCAACCATTTCAGAGAACTCGAACCGAGGGGGAGATACCTCATTTCAAGACAAATATGTGCCCCCGAGGGATGAAGCGAGAATCCGTATGCTACGGATAATTATTTACACCCACCTCCAGGATTCGAGCGAAAATTGACCTCGGCCCGCAACAAAGAAAGAGGAAGGGTATATCGAGAATGTGGATGAGCCAACCAAAAGAGAGGATAGTTTGGAGGAAAGAATGAAGAATATAGAAAAGTCGCTTGTGAGTTTGGCTCGGAATGTAAATCAAGGGGTGTCAACCAATACTTTTCCAAGTGACACCGAGGTGAACCCCAAGGAGAGTTGCAAGGCTATAACTCTAAGGAGCGGGAAGACACTGAATGAAGTCAAGAGCCTAAGAAGAAGGCAATTCCAAGAAGAACAAAGCGGACCCTTGGAAGTCGATGACCAAGGAAAATCAGATAAAGTCAAGAAAAAGTGCAAGAAAAGAAGGACAAGCAGCTGAGTCAAGACAGAATAGTCAAGAACAAAGGCAAGAGCTCAGGCCTACTATGCCATTTCCTCGGAGGCCGAGGAACCAGAGGGTTGAAGAAGAGTATGAGCGCTTCCTGAGTTTGTTCAAGAAGCTTGAGATTAACATTCCATTTGTGGAAGTTTTGGAGCAGATGCCTAGGTACAGAAAATACATCAAAGATTTTGTGACAAAGAAGAGGAAATATGGGGATCATGAGACGGTGGCGATCCACTAACGAGGTGAGCAAGTGTTGTTCAACGAGTTTGCCCATCAAGCATAAAGATCCGGGCAGCTTTAATCTCCCTTGTGTGATTGGCAATGCACCGCAAGACGCAGGCCCTATGTGATTTAGGGGCCAGCATCAATTTGATTTCCTTTGCTTTGTACAAGCGGCTTGGGCTTAAGGGCATGAAGCCCACTTCCATATCATTGCGGTTTGTCGACCGGTCTCTTGGGAGGCCTGAAGGGATAATTGAAGACGTGCTAGTTAAAGTGGGTTCCTTCATATTTCCAGGGATTTTGTTGTTTTGGAGATGGAAGAAGATAGAGGAGTTCAGCTACTCCTTGGAAGACCGTTTCTCGAACGGGTTGCGCATTGATTGATGTTGCTCAAGGGCAGCTAACTCGAGAATTAATGAGGAGACCTTAGTCTTCCACATGGGGAAGGCTCTGCAAGGTCAAGAGGAGGAGGATTGCCTTTGGGTTGAAGACCTTGAGGAATTGGTGGAAGATTACTTGGCGGAAGAAATTACCACCACCAATGATGGAGCCCTTCAGCTCATAGAAGCTCAACAAGATGAAGAGATGTACTTGACAACCGAGGAAAGTGAGCAAATTACAAACTCTTTGGAGCAAGCCGAGGAGGAGAAAGAAGATGACATGCCTCCAGCTCCAGAACCGAAGGAGCTGCCTGGACACCTAAGGTATGAATTTCTAGACTCTACAAATCAATTCCCTGTCATTGTTGCTTCTAATTTGAATGATGTGGAGTGTACTCAATTGTTAGAAGTCCTTAGGAAACACAAAAAGGCCCTAGGATGGAACATTGAAGACATTAGGGGTATTAGTCCAGGGATTTGCATGCATAAGATTTTGATGAATGATGACTTTAAACCCACTCGCTGAAAGACAAAGAAGATTAAACCCTGCTATGAAAGAAGTTGTTAGAAAAGAAATTTTAAAATGGAAAAATGCGGGTATAATTTATGCTATTTCGAGATAGTGAGTGGGTGAGTCCATTGCATGTTGTGCCCAAGAAAGGGGGCATGACTGTGATTAAGAATGAGAAAAATGAATTGATCCCATCTCGCACCGTGACGGGGTGGAGAGTGTGTGTTGACTATAGGAAGCCTGAACAAGGCCACTAGGAAGGATCATTTTCCTCTTCCTTTCATTGACCAAATGTTGGATAGGTTAGCTGGCTATAGTCACTACCGCTTTTTAGATGGCTATTCCGGGTATAATCAGATCATGGTTAAGCCCGAGGACCAAGAAAAGACCACCTTCACGTGCCCTTTTGGCACATTTGCATTTAGGAGAATGCCATTTGGGCTTTGTAATGCCCCTGCCACCTTTCAAAGGTGTATGATGGCTATTTTTCAGGGTTTGGTTGAGGAGATCATGGAGGTCTTCATGGATGACTTCTCGGTGTTTGGTTCCTCCTACCAACAGGCTTGAAAAATCTAGATGTGGTCTTAGAGAGATGTGAGGAGAAGGAACTAGTCCTAAATTGGGAGAAATGCCATTTCATGGTAACAGAGGGGATAGTTCTAGGGCACAAGGTGTCTGCACATGGTTTGGAGGTAGACAAGGCAAAAATCTCCACTATTGAGACTCGCCACCTCCAACTAATGAAAAAGGAGTGAGAAGTTTCCTTGGCCATGCTGGCTTTTATAGGAGATTCATTAAGGACTTCTCAAAAATTGCAAAACCCATGAGTAGGTTGTTAGAAAAAGACACAAGCTTTGAGTTTAATGCAGATTGCTTAGAAGCTTTTAACATCCTTAAGGGTAAGTTAGTCATCGCACTGTTATAGTCACACCTGACTGGGCTCAACCTTTTGAGCTAATGTGTGATGCGAGTGATTATGCTTGGGGGGGGTAGTCTTAGGGCAAAGGCGAGAAAAGGTGTTTAGGGTCATTTACTATGCTAGTAAAACCTTAGATGATGCTCAACAGAACTATACCACCACTGAGAAAGAGTTGCTAGCCGTGGTTTATGGTTGCAACAAGTTTAGACCCTACCTTTTGGGGTCTAAAGTCATTGTTTATACTGATCATGCTGCGTTGAAATATTTGTTTGCTAAAAAAGAAGCTAAGCCACGCTTGATTAGGTGGGTTCTCCTCTTACAGGAATTTGACCTTGAAATTAGAGACACAAAGGGAGCCCTAAATTCTGTGGCTGATCACCTCTCCCGTGTGGAGAATGCACCTAAGTCTCTACCCATTGTAGATGACTTTCCCGATGAGAAGTTGTTTGAGGTGCATCATCTTCCTTGGTTTGCCGACATAGCAAATTATTTAGCCACCGGGTTCATACCCAGGTTAGACTACCACCAGAGAAAGAAATTGGTAGTGGACGCTAGGAAATACATTTGGGAAGACCCAATTCTTTATAGGAGGTGTCCAGACCAAATCATAAGAAAGTGTGTCCTTGAGGAGGAGGTAGATGACATAATACATCATTGTCATGCATCACATTATGGGGGCCACTTTGGGGTGCAGAGAACGTGGCTAAGATCATGCGGTGTGGCTTTTATTGGCCTCACATGGTAAAAGACACCTATGTCTACATCAAAAAGTGTGATAGATGTCAAAGGGTAGGTGGTCTATCTAGGAAAAATGAGATGCCATTAACCTGGAATTCTTCCAGTTGAAATTTTTGACATTTGGGGCATTGACTTCATGGGGCCCTTCCCCATTCGATGGGTATTCATACATTTTGCTTGCTGTGGATTATGTGTCTAAGTGGGTAGAAGCTATTCCTACTAGAGTGAATGATGCTAGAGTTGTGACTCACTTCCTTACTAGGAACATCTTTAGCCGTTTTGGGACACCAAGGGCTATAATCGAGTGATGAGGGTAGTCATTTCGCAACAAATTGTTTGACAAATTGTTGAACAAGTATGGTGTCACTCATAGGAAGTCTTTAGCTTACCACCCACAAGCTAATGGACAAGCGAAGTGTCCAACAGGGAGATTAAGGCCATTTTAGAGAAAACTGTTGGAGCCAATAGGAAAGATTGGTCTCAAAGGCTTGATGAAGCCTTATGGGCATATAGGACAGCTTACAAAACTCCCATTGGGATGTCACCTTACCGTATTCTATATGGTAAGGCATGTCACTTGCCTGTGGAACTAGAACACAAGGCTCATTGGGCCTTGAAGAAGTTAAATTTCAACCCACAAGAGATCAAGGAGCTTAGGATGACTCAATTAATTGAGTTAGATGAGCTTAGGTTGGATGCCTATGATAGTGCTAAATTTTACAAAGAAAGAACTAAGAAATGGCATGATAGGCAACTCAACAATGAACCTTTAACCTTAGGACAGAAAGTTCTTCTATTTAACACAAGGTTGAGGTTATTTCCTGGCAAATTAAGGTCCAAGTGGATGGGACCTTTTGTGATAGTTGATAAGAAGCCATATGGGAGCTTTGAGCTCCAAGTCAGAGATGGCAAGAAATTTTGGGTGAATGGCAATAGTCAAACCTTACTTTGATTCAACTCGAGAGGGAGATAGTTGATTCCCTCTCTTTCACCATTGCATGATCATCACTGAAAGTCTAGCTACAGACTTTAAATAAAGCGCTGGTTGGGAGGCAACCCAATGTTTATTGCTTGTGTTTTATTTTATGTTATTTTCTCTTATTTGTTTTCTTCAATAAATTTGTTTGCAAGCTAACCATTTGATAACGTGCATTTTATGCCGTTATTCTAGTGTTTATTTAGGATGTTTAAGAGCATGATTAGAGCCTTATTGCTTCATATATCATATATATTTGCTCTAACCCCTAGGAAGATGCTAGTTGCAAATACATGCGTTTTTAAGCTGTTTTGGCAGATTTTGGACCTCACTTTTGACATAGTAGATGGCCTCAAACAATTTGCGTGCAAGAACAAAAGTTTCTTAGAATGATGTCATCTACCTACCACAGAAATTTCAGAGCATTTGGAGCTGATTTGGATCTGCACGTGAATTCACCCATATCACGTGCAAGCATATTTTTGCCTCTCAGGCCTCTACATGATGCAAGGAAGCTTGGGGAGAAGTTTGAGCTGATTTGGAGGTGAACGTGAATTCACCATATCACGTGCAAATTGGCGTGCAGAGATATTTTTGGACCGATCCAATCGTTTTTCCATGCTGATCATTTGTTCCTGAAGGCCCATGTCCAAATTGTGGATGGAAGATAGAGTTTTTAATGTTTCGAGTGTTACTTATCAAAACTACGCCGTTTTGATAAGTGGGCTAGGTTACACACCTCAAGGCCCATCCAAACTCTATAAATAAGAGCTCCACGCCCCTTACTAGCCATGCCTAACCCCACTACACGTTTTAGAGAGAGAGAGAGAGGCTCCACGACTTGGAGGTGCTCCTTGACCTAGGAGAGCAGCCGTCGCAGCAGTACGTCGCGGATTTTGGAGCCTGGATTTGAAGCTTTGCTTGTGCGCGTGATCAAGAAGAAGATGTTGAGCTTTTCTCGCTTTATGTTTGCTTGTAATCATGCGTGAGTAGTTCTTTTAATCTAGGGGAGCAATGTAGCCCCCTTGTTGTTTTGCTTGTGTTTATGAATATTTGGGTTTGGATGATTGAGTTTTGCATGTTTTATGAATCTGTTCTTAATTCTATCTTTGGATGTACACCTTGGTATTCTTAGCCCTAGTCTGGGGCAAATTGAGATTCATAACTTATTTGTAATTGGTGTGATCATTATCCTTTTGCAAGTATGATTTATTGGCTTTGCATGTTTGTGTGTTTAGATGACCATTCTGGCATACAACTCTTAAAAGGACCTCAATGACCATTTGTTGTCCTTGGCTTATGTTTAGCATGTTTTCAATCGGACAACCCTAATACCATGAACCAGGAGAGATAACATAGGGAGGTGAAATTGTGACCCTAGATGCTTTTAATCCTTGAATCTTAATCCTAAAATCAGTTTACTTTCTTTGTTTATTCAGAAAACCAAATAAAAATTAGATCTTTAGTTTAAAAAAGAAAACTTTTTGCCAAGACATTTTATAGAACAATAGTAATTGGGTGATTTGATTTGAGAACTAGAGAACTAGGTTAATCCCTGTGGGTTCGACCCCTTTCTTGCTGCTATTCTTTTAGTGCAAACTTAGGGAATTTATTATTTTGAAGAGAGATTTAACGACATTAGCTAACTCTTTTAGAGAGGCTAAAAATCTTGTCTGATCAAATTGGCGCCGTTGCCGGGGATTCAACGGTTAACTAGTTTTTAAAATCAACATTGAGTGAAATTGTTTGAATTCGATCTTGGTGTTTTATTTTGTCTTTTATTTTCTGTTATTTTGTGTTCTTTATTTGTTTATTTTGCATTGTTCGGAGCTGCTGGGTGTGTTCTTGTTGTTTTACAGAACATACATCAAGGATTCCTAGTTGTGCATGCAAAGAGAGGAGGATATACAATTTACGCGGGAACCTGAAAGGTTGTTCGAGCTCGGCGTAGAAGCGACTAGGGAAGCAAAGACGTGAGGTCAAGAAGCATTGCAAGGCTTGGAGCAATCCGTAGGCGATCCGATGGCAGATCTCGGACCTGATGGTGGTGCACCGCAAGGAGGGGCCAATTACAATGGCCAATATCCAGAAGAAGAGGGTAATAGGTTTATGCCCGAACCTTCTTAGATTATGCGAGGCCGATGATGTCGACCATTATTCTGGGGATTCGGCAGACAAGAGTCCAAGCAAATAGCTTTGAGTTAAGCCGGCGTTGATCAACATGGTGAGCAACAACGCGTTTGGAGGAACAGTGTGGATGATCCACACCAGATTTGATGAGGTTCTACCAGATGTGCGACACCATAAAGATTAACAATGTGTCGGAGGAGGCAATAAAGCTAAGGCTTTTCCCTTTCTCTTTAAAGGATAGAGCTCTTGGCTGGTTCAACAGCTTGCCGGCAGGTTCAATCATCACTTGGGAGGAGATGCGGTCCAAGTTCATGTCAAAGTACTTCCCTCCTTCCAAGGTGATCCAGCTAAGAGGAGAGATTAGCAGGTTCAGGCAAGATGAGATGGAGACTCTTCATGAAGCTTGGGAGCGTTTCAAAGACTTAGTGAGAAGATGCCCTGATCATGGAAGGCCCCAGGGATTCAAATTGAATCTTTCTACACAGTCTTCGGTCCCATTCACAAGACAAGGTGAATGCAATGCTGGAGGATGCTTGATGAATCTAGAGCCTGACGCAGCAGAGCGAGCTCTTGGAGAGGCGTCATTAGCCGATTGGCGGTGGTCTAATGTGCGTACTTCAAAGCCAAGGGAGAAGATTGCTTCAGTTGAAAATTCTTCCAATGATGTGCAAGCACGATTCAAGCTTTAGTGAAAGGCATGGAAGTATTGGCTCTTAAAGTTGAAGGATCACAAGCTTTACCAGGAGTTGAGCGGGGATGGAGTGGAGCCGAAGAAGCAAATTATGTTGGAGGAAAGGGCTTGTACCGGAAACAGAATTTTATCCTCAACAACAACAGCTAGGGTACAACCGAATCAGCGACGAATCTCAACCATTTCGAGAGACTCGTAACCGAGGGGGAGATACCTCATTTCAAGACAAATATGTGCCCCCGGGGATGAAGCGAGAATCCGTATGCTACGGATAATTATTTACACCCACCTCCAGGATTCGAAAGAAAATGCCTCGGCCGCAACAAAGAAAGAGGAAGGGTATATCAGAATGTGGATGAGCCAACCAAAAGAGAGGATAATTTGGAGGAAAGAATGAAGAATATAGAAAAGCTGCTTGTGAGTTTGGCTCAGAATGTAAATCAAGGGGTGTCAACCAATACTTTTCCAAGTGACATTGAGGTGAACCCCAAGGAGAGTTGCAAGGCTATAACTCTAAGGAGCGGGAAGACACTGAATGAAGCTGAAGAGCCTAAGAAGAAGACAATTCCAGAAGAACAAAGCAGACCCTTGGAAGCTGATGACCAAGGAAAATCAGATAAAGTCAAGAAAAAGTGCAAGAAAAGAAGGACAAGCAACTGAGTCAAGACAGAATAGGCCAAGAACAAAGGCAAGAGCTCAGGCCTACTATGCCATTTCCTCGAGGCCGAGGAACCGGAGGGTTGAAGAAGAGTATGAGCGCTTCCTGAGTTTGTTCAAGAAGCTTGAGATTAATATTCCATTTGTGGAAGTTTTGGAGCAGATGCCTAGGTACGAAAATACATCAAAGATTTTGTGACAAAGAAGAGGAAATATGGGGATCATGAGACGGTGGCGATCCACTAACGAGGTGAGCAAGTGTTGTTCGACGTAGTTTGCCCATCAAGCATAAAGATCCGGGCAGCTTTAATCTCCCTTGTGTGATTGGCAATGCACCGCGAAGACGAGGCCCTATGTGATTTAGGGGCCAGCATCAATTTGATTTCCTTCGCTTTGTATAAGCGGCTTGGGCTTAAGGGCATGAAGCCCACTTCCATATCATTGCGGTTCGCAGACCGGTCCACTTGGAAGGCCTGAAGGAATTATTGAAGATGTGCTAGTCAAAGTGGGTTCCTTCATATTTCCAGCGGATTTTGTTGTTTTGGAGATGGAAGAAGATAGAGGAGTTCAGCTACTCCTTGGAAGACCGTTTCTCGAACGGGTTGTGCATTGATTGATGTTGCTCAAGGGCGGCTAACTCGAGAATTAATGAGGAGACCTTAGTCTTCCACATGGGGAAGGCTCTGCAAGGTCAAGAGGAGGAGGATTGCCTTTGGGTTGAAGACCTTGAGGAATTGGTGGAAGATTACTTGGCGGAAGAAATTACCACCACCAATGATGAAGCCCTTCACTTATAGAAGCTCAACAAGACGAAGAGATGTACTTGACAGCCGAGAAAGATGAGCAAACTACAAACTCTTTGGAGCAAGCCGAGGAGGAGAAAGAAGATGACGTGCATCCAGCTCCAAATTGAAGGAGCTGCCTGGACACCTAAGGTATGAATTTCTAGACTCTACAAATCAATTCCCTGTCATTGTTGCTTCTAATTTGAATGATGTGGAGTGTACTCAATTGTTAGAAGTCCTTAGGAAACACAAAAAGGCCCTAGGATGGAACATTGAAGACATTAGGGGTATTAGTCCAGGAATTTGCATGCATAAGATTTTGATGAATGATGATTTTAAACCCACTTGTGAAAGACAAAGAAGATTAAACCCTGCTATGAAAGAAGTTGTTAGAAAAGAAATTTTAAAATGGAAAAATGCAGGTATAATTTATGCTATTTCGATATAGTGAGTGGGTGAGTCCATTGCATGTTGTGCCCAAGAAAGGGGGCATGACCGTGATTAAGAATGAGAAAAATGAATTGATCCCATCTCGCACCGTGACGGGGTGGAGAGTGTGTGTTGACTATAGGAAGCTGAACAAGGCCACTAGGAAGGATCATTTTCCTCTTCCTTTCATTGACCAAATGTTGGATAGGTTAGCCGGCTATAGTCACTTGCTTTTTAGATGGCTATTCCGGGTATAATCGGATCATGGTTAAGCCCGAGGACCAAGAAAAGACCACCTTCACGTGCCCTTTTGGCACATTTGCATTTAGGAGAATGCCATTTGGGCTTTGTAATGCCCCTGCCACCTTTCAAAGGTGTATGATGGCTATTTTTCAGGGTTTGGTTGAGGAGATCATGGAGGTCTTCATGGATGACTTCTCGGTGTTTGGTTCCTCTTACCAACAAGTGCTTGAGAAATCTAGATGTGGTCTTAGAGAGATGTGAGGAGAAGGAACTAGTCCTAAATTGGGAGAAATGCCATTTCATGGTAACCGAGGGGATAGTTCTAGGGCACAAGGTGTCGCACATGGTTTGGAGGTAGACAAGGCAAAAATCTCCACTATTGAGACTCGCCACCTCCAACTAATGAAAAAGGAGTGAGAAGTTTCCTTGGCCATGCTGGCTTTTATAGGAGATTCATTAAGGACTTCTCAAAAATTGCAAAACCCATGAGTAGGTTGTTAGAAAAAGACACTAGCTTTGAGTTTAATACAGATTGCTTAGAAGCTTTTAACATCCTCAAGGGTAAGTTAGTCACTGCACCTGTTATAGTTACACCTGACTGGGCTCAACCTTTTGAGCTAATGTGCGATGCGAGTGATTATGCTGTGGGGGTAGTCTTAGGGCAAAGGCGAGAAAAGGTGTTTAGGGTCATTTACTATGCTAGTAAGACCTTAGATGATGCTCAACAGAATTATACCACCACCGAGAAAGAGTTGCTAGCCGTGGTTTATGGTCGCAACAAGTTTGGACCCTACCTTTTGGGGTCTAAAGTCATTGTTTATACTGATCATGCTGCATTGAAATACTTGTTTGCTAAAAAAGAAGCTAAGCCACGCTTGATTAGATGGGTTCTCCTCTTACAGAATTTGACCTTGAAATTAGAGACACAAAGGGAGCCCTAAATTCTGTGGCTGATCACCTCTCCCGTGTGGAGAATGCACCTAAGTCTCTACCCATTGTAGATGACTTTCCTGATGAGAAGTTGTTTGAGGTGCATCATCTTCCTTGGTTTGCCGACATAGCAAATTATTTAGCCACTGGGTTCATACCCAAACAGCTAGACTACCACCAGGAGAAAGAAATTGGTAGTGGATGCTAGGAAATACATTTGGGAAGACCCAATTCTTTATAGGAGGTGTCCAGACCAAATCATAAGAAAGTGTGTCCTTGAGGAGGAGGTAGATGACATAATTCATCATTGTCATGCATCACATTATGGGGGCCACTTTGGGGTGCAAAGAACCGTGGCTAAGATCATGCGGTGTGGCTTTTATTGGCCTCACATGGTGAAAGACACCTATGACTACATCAAAAAGTGTGATAGATGTCAAAGGGTAGGTGGTCTATCTAGGAAAAATGAGATGCCATTAACCGGAATTCTTCCAGCTTGAAATTTTTGACATTTGGGGCATTGACTTCATGGGGCCCTTCCCCAATTCTCGATGGGTATTCATACATTTTGCTTGCTGTGGATTATGTGTCTAAGTGGGTAGAAGCTATTCCTACTAGAGTGAATGATGCTAGAGTTGTGACTCACTTCCTTACTAGGAACATCTTTAGCCGTTTTGGGACACCAAGGGCTATAATCGGTGATGAGGGTAGTCATTTCGCAACAAATTGTTTGATAAATTATTGAACAAGTATGGTGTCACTCATAGGAAGTCTTTAGCTTACCACCCACAAGCTAATGGACAAGCGAAGTGTCCAACAGGGAGATTAAGGCCATTTTAGAGAAAACTGTTGGAGCCAATAGGAAAGATTGGTCTCAAAGGCTTGATGAAGCCTTATGGGCATATAGGACAGCTTACAAAACTCCCATTGGGATGTCACCTTACCGTATTCTATATGGTAAGGCATGTCACTTGCCTGTGGAACTAGAACACAAGGCTCATTGGGCCTTGAAGAAGTTAAATTTCAACCCACAAGAGATCAAGGAACTTAGGATGACTCAATTAATTGAGTTAGATGAGCTTAGGTTGGATGCCTATGATAGTGCTAAATTTTACAAAGAAAGAACTAAGAAATGGCATGATAGGCAACTCAACAATGAACCTTTAACCTTAGGACAGAAAGTTCTTTTATTTAACACAAGGTTGAGGTTATTTCCTGGCAAATTAAGGTCCAAGTGGATGGGACCTTTTGTGATAGTTGATAAGAAGCCATATGGGAGCTTTGAGCTCCAAGTCGTAGATGGCAAGAAATTTTGGGTGAATGGCAATAGTCGAAACCTTACTTTGATTCAACTCAGAGGGAGATAGTTGATTCCCTCTCTTTCACCATTGCATGATCATCACTGCAAGTCTAGCTACGACTTTAAATAAAGCGCCGATTGGGAGGCAACCCAATGTTTATTGCTATGTTGTGTTTTATATTATGTTATTTTCTCTTATTTGTTTTCTTCAATAAATTTGTTTGCAAGCTAACCATTAGGCAGGAGACTTTGTTCCTTTCTTAGCTAACCATGTGCAGGATGAGCAAATTTTTGGGTCCTGAACTTGTGGAATTATTTTTAAAGTCAAAGTCAAGGAGCAAGGAGCAAGTGAAGCCCAAAAGTGCTTGAAGATGGGCTCAAACAATTCACGTGCAAGACTTAAAGATGATCCATAATGCATAAGCAACTCGGTGGAGAAATTTGGGCCGGTTTGGGCACGAACGTGAATTTGAACGTGAATTGCCCAATTCACGTGCACCTTGTTTTGAGCCGTGACTTTCTGGAATGGTAGATGAAGACCATGTGAATCACGTTTACTCGTGCACGCGAATTGATAGTTGTCATATGGAGGCCCAAAAGTGCAAAATACCGATTTTAGCCCTCCTAGAAGCTTCCTACAATTCACGTGCGAAGGAAGTATTGCTTGCCAGCTCGGTGGGGACCTACCACCAAAGTTTGGGACGATTCGACCGCACGCCAATTCGGCCAATTCACGTGCAGAGGGTATTTTGGTCGAACACTCGAAAAGTTAGGGGCACGTGTATCACGCCAATTGGAGCCTCTTTCCTTCGCACGCTATATAAAGGGAGGCCATCTTCAAAGGCTTCCACACCAAAATCACTCCGGATCCGAGTATTAGAGAAGCGAGACGTCGGCGACTTTGTGGCTCGGTGCGACGAATGGTGGCCAATGTCATCTACTATTACAGGGTGCCAAACCAGGGGTAACTCGTTTTTCCTACTCCTTCTTTTATGCCATGCGGACATAGCATATTTTAAGTGTGGTGTATGGGGAGTGACTTGAGCCACTTGCTTGTCTTTTATGTTGTGATTGCATGTTTTATTTAAAAAAAAAAAAACAAAAAAAACAAAAACTGTTTTTAGTTGCATGATTGTTTGAGTTGTTTGCTTGAATGATTTGCTTGTGGAGGCATGGATATTAAGTATGCAATTTTGGCTTAAAATTTAATTTTTATGCCACATTAGTATCATGTTGTGATAAGGGTGTTAAAGTAGTTAAAATGTGCTCTGAATTGGTTTAATCATGTCTTTATCTTTTGAATGATATCACCATGTTTTTGGAGCTGAGTTTTGAATATTAGCTGAGCATGAAATGCTATGATAGACCTAAGTAACCCTTAAAGTTGAGTGAAAAAGAAATGAAAAATGAGAACAACTTCTTTTTTTAGCCCTTGAGTGACATTTATGGTTTATGGGTAATAGTTTGATTTGATACTCTTCTTGCATTCAACATTGGTTATTTAATGGTAGGAGTCAAGTAAGCATGTGATTACTTGTTAGTGCTCGGTGTTTGGTGTTTAGTTAGGATGCAAGACCTCTAAGTCATCAGGACTGTCTTTGCATTCTTTTCTTTATTAGGTGATATTATTGGAAAAGGTCATGATATAGAATGTGAAAAAGCCATCACTTAATTGGAAAATGGGATGTGAGACATCAATGAATTTCGTCTCTCCTTATTGTAGAAAAATGGCAAGGGTATGCATTAGAAAAATCGGTCTTATTTATGTGTTATGTGAGTAAAAAAAAAGGAGTGAATAATCCATCAAGGGAGAGCATAAAATGCAACCTTGTAAGGTTATTACTTAAAAAAAAAAAAAAAAAAAAAAAAAAAAAAAAAGAAAGATTCGTAATAAAAGCCACAATGGCTTGATGTTTATGTGTGATTGTTTAGATTTGTGAAGCCACATTGGCCGAATTGTGTTTTGTTTTGAGAGTGTTGAGCTCAATTCATTAGCTCATGGTTTTGTTTTATCGGTTATTAGAATAGAGTGTGAGTTTATTGAGTTTAGAATAGAGTGTGAGTTCAAATAAAGTAGAATAGAGAGTGTGTTTTCTTTGATGAGCACAATAGGGAACTCTCATGATTGCTTGGCAAGTACTTAATCAATAGCCGATGACGAGTGTAGAGATAGAGTTTTCCATCCATTGTTCATTGTTAGGTATTGGGCTTGAGCATTATTATATTTGAGTGAGGCCGCTTATCCTTGGTAAGAACTTAAACGGAAACTAGGTGCTATTTTATCATGGATTGCTTGCTCATATCTCGAAATTTAAGTGGAGATATTACATGGTTGTTGGACTAGGGATATGGACATGAATGAACTAAGTTATGACTCATTTTGATGCTTAAATTCCCATTTCATCATGATAGAGTTGCATGCTTAGGAAACCATGATTCTCCTTGATTGTTATTTTATTTTTCTTCTGTTTGACTGCGTGTTTATTTTATTTTTGTCTCGCTTGGATGTTTTTGCTTGAGGACAAGCAATGGTTCAAGTGTGGTGTATTTGATAACGTGCATTTTATGCCGTTATTCTAGTGTTTATTTAGGATGTTTAAGAGCATGATTAGAGCCTTATTGCTTCATATATCATATATATTTGCTCTAACCCCTAGGAAGATGCTAGTTGCAAATACATGCGTTTTTAAGCCGTTTTGGCAGATTTTGGACCTCACTTTTGACATAGTAGATGGCCTCAAACAATTTGCGTGCAAGAACAAAAGTTTCTTAGAATGATGTCATCTACCTACCACAGAAATTTCGGAGCATTTGGAGCTGATTTGGATCTGCACGTGAATTCACCCATATCACGTGCAAGCATATTTTTGCCTCTCAGGCCTCTACATGATGCAAGGAAGCTTGGGGAGAAGTTTGAGATGATTTGGAGGTGAACGTGAATTCACCATATCACGTGCAAATTGGCGTGCAGAGATATTTTTGGACCGATCCAATCGTTTTTCCATGCCGATCATTTGTTCCTGAAGGCCCATGTCCAAATTGTGGATGGAAGATAGAGTTTTTAATGTTTCGAGTGTTACTTATCAAAACTACGCCGTTTTGATAAGTGGGCTAGGTTACACACCTCAAGGCCCATCCAAACTCTATAAATAAGAGCTCCACGCCCTTACTAGCCATGCCTAACCCCACTACACGTTTTAGAGAGAGAGAGAGGCTCCACGACTTGGAGGTGCTCCTTGACCTAGGAGAGCAGCGTCGCAGCGCACTGTCACGGATTTTGGAGCCCGGATTTGAAGCTTTGCCGTGCACGTGATCAAGAAGAAGATGTTGAGCTTTTCTCGCTTTATGTTTGCTTGTAATCATGCGTGAGTAGTTCTTTTAATCTAGGGGAGCAATGTAGCCCCCTTGTTGTTTTGCCGTGTTTATGAATATTTGGGTTTGGATGATTGAGTTTTGCATGTTTTATGAATCGTTTCTTAATTCTATCTTTGGATGTACACCTTGGTATTCTTAGCCCTAGTCCTGGGGCAAATTGAGATTCATAACTTATTTGTAATTGGTGTGATCATTATCCTTTTGCAAGTATGATTTATTGGCTTTGCATGTTTGTGTGTTTAGATGACCATTCTGGGCATACAACTCTTAAAAGGACCTCAATGACCATTTGTTGTCCTTGGCTTATGTTTAGCATGTTTTCAATCGTACAACCCTAATACCATGAACCAAGAGAGATAACATAGGGAGGTGAAATTGTGACCCTAGATGCTTTTAATCCTTGAATCTTAATCCTAAAATCAGCTTACTTTCTTTGTTTATTCGAAAACCAAATAAAAATTAGATCTTTAGTTTAAAAAAAGAAAACTTTTTGCCAAGACATTTTATAGAACAATAGTAATTGGGTGATTTGATTTGAGAACTAGAGAACTAGGTTAATCCCCGTGGGTTCGACCCCTTTCTTGCCGCTATTCTTTTAGTGCAAACTTAGGGAATTTATTATTTTGAAGAGAGATTTAACGACATTAGCTAACTCTTTTAGAGAGGCTAAAAATCTTGTCGTCACCATTAGGCAGAGACTTTGTTCCTTTCTTAGCTAACCATGTGCAGGATGAGCAAATTTTTGGGTCCCGAACTTGTGGAATTGTTTTTAAAGTCAAAGTCAAGGAGGAAGGAGCAAGTGAAGCCCAAAAGTGCTTGAAGATGGGCTCAAACAATTCACGTGCAAGACTTAAAGATGGTCCATAATGCATAAGCAACTCGGTGGAGAAATTTGGGCCGCTTTCGGCTGGAACGTGAATTTGCACGTGAATTGCCCAATTCACGTTCACCTCCTTTTGAGCCGTAACTTTCGGGAATGGTAGATGAAGACCATGTGAATCACGTTTACTCTTGCACGCGAATTGCTAGTTGTCATATGGAGGCCCAAAAATGCAAAATACCGATTTTAGCCCTCCTAGAAGCTTCCCACAATTCACGTGCGAAGGAAGTATTGCTTTCCACTCAGTGGGGACCCACCACCAAAGTTTGGGACGATTCTGACCTGCACGCCAATTCAGCCAATTCACGTGCGAGAGGGTATTTTGGTCGAACACTCGCAAAGTTAGGGGCACGTGTATCACGCCAATTGGAGCATCTTTCCTTGTGCACGCTATATAAAGGGAGGCCATCTTCAAAGGCTTTCACACCAAAATCACTCCAGGGGGATCTTTGCTTGCTACTACATGATGGCTATTCTGCAAGGGAAGGAAACTTGGGAAGTGCGCGGCGAGACGTCGGTTGACTTTGTGGCTCAGGTGCGACGTAATGGTGGCCAATGTCATCTACTATTACAAGGTGCCAAACCAGGGGTAACTGTTTTTCCTACTCCTTCTTTTATGCCATGAGGACATAGCATATTTTAAGTGTGGTGTATGGGGAGTGACTTGAGCCACTTGCTTGTCTTTTATGTTGTGATTGCATGTTTTATTTTTATTTTTTTAAAAAAAAAAAAAACTGTTTTTAGTTGCATGATTGTTTGAGTTGTTTGCTTGCATGATTTGCTTGTGGAGGCATGGATATTAAGTATGCAATTTTGGCATACAAAATTTAATTTTTATGCCACATTAGTATCATGTTGTGATGAGGGTGTTAAAGTAGTTAAAATGTGCTCTGAATTGGTTTAATCATGTCTTTATCTTATGAATGATATCACCATGTTTTTGGAGCTGAGTTTTGAATATTAGCTGAGCATGAAATGCTATGATGGACCTAAGTAACCCTTAAAGTTGAGTGAAAAAGAAATGAAAAATGAGAACAGACTTTTTTTAGCCCTTGAGTGACATTTAGGGTATGGGTAATAATTTGATTTGCTACTCTTCTTTGCACTTAACATTGGTTATTTAATGGTAGGAGTCAAGTAAGCATGTGATTACTTATTAGTGCTCGTGTTTGGTGTTTAGTTAGGATGCAAGACCTCTAAGTCATTGTGACTGCCTTTGCATTCTTTTCTTTATTGTGTGATATTATTGGAAAAGGTCATGATATAAAATGTGAAAAAGCCATCACTTAATTGGAAAATGGGATGTGAGACATCAATGAATTTCGTCTCTCCTTATGTAGTAAAATGGCAAGGGGTATGCATTAGAAAAATCAGCCTTATTTGTTTGTTATGTGAGTAAAAAAAAAAAAAAAAAAAAAAAAAAAAGAGTGAATAATCCATCAAGGGAGAGCATAAAATGCAACCTTGTAAGATTATTACTTAAAAAAAAAAAAAAAAAGAAAAAAAAAAAGAGAAAGATTCGTAATAAAAGCCACACTGGCTTGATGTTTATTTGTGATTGTTTGGATTTGTAGCCACATTGGCTCGGTTTGTGTTTTGAGAGTGTTGAGCTCAATTCTTTAGCTCATGTTTTGTTTATTGAGTTTAGAATAGAGTGTGAGTTCAAATTAAGTAGAATAGAGAGTGTGTTTTCTTTGATGAGCACAATAGGGAACTCTCATGATTGCTTGGCAAGTACTTAATCAATAGCCGATGGCGAGTGTAGAGATAGAGTTTTCCATCCATTGTTCATTGATAGGTATTGGGCTTGAGAATTATTATATTTGAGTGAGGCCGCTTATCCTTGGTAAGGACTTAAAGGGAAACTAGGTGCTATTTTATCATGGATTGCTTGCTTATATCCGAAATTTAAGTGGTGATATTGCATGATTGTTGGACTTAGGATATGGACATGAATGAACTAAGTTATGACTCATTTTGATGCTTAAATTCCCATTTCATCATGATAGAGTTGCATGCTTAGGAAACCATGATTCTCCTTGATTGTTATTTTATTTTCTTCCGTTTGACTGCGTGTTTATTTTATTTTTGCATGCTTGTATGTTTTTGCTTGAGGACAAGCAATGGTTCAAGTGTGGTGTATTTGATAACGTGCATTTTATGCCGTTATTCTAGTGTTTATTTAGGATGTTTAAGAGCATGATTAGAGCCTTATTGCTTCATATATCATATATATTTGCTCTAACCCCTAGGAAGATGCTAGTTGCAAATACATGCGTTTTTAAGTCGTTTTGGCAGATTTTGGACCTCACTTTTGACATAGTAGATGGCCTCAAACAATTGGCGTGCAAGAACAAAAAGTTGCTTGGAATGATGTCCTCTACCTACCAGAGAAATTTCAGAGCATTTGGAGCTAATTTGGAGTTGCACGTGAATTCACCCATATCACGTGCAAGCCTATTTTTGCCTCTTGGGCCTCTACAGGATGCAAGGAAGCTTGGGGGAGAAGTTTGAGCTGATTTGGAGGTGCACGTGAATTCACCATATCACGTGCAAATTGGCGTGCAGAGATATTTTTGGACCGATCCAATCGTTTTTCCATGCCGATCATTTGTTCCTGAAGGCCCAAGTCCAAATTGTGGATGGAAGATAGAGTTTTTAATGTTTCGAGTGTTACTTATCAAAACTACGTCGTTTTGATAGACGGGCTAGGTTACACACCTCAAGGCCCATCCAACCTCTATAAATACAAAGATCCACGCCTCTTGCTAGCCATACCTAAACCCCCTACACGTTTTAGAGAGAGAGAGAGGCTCCACGACTTGGAGGTGCTCCTTGACCTAGGAGAGCAACGCCGTCGCAGCCTGCCGCAGCCGGTCGCGGATTTTGGAGCCTGGATTTGAAGCTTTGCCGGCGCGTGATCAAGAAGAAGATGTTTAGCTTTTCTCGCTATGGTTTTGCTTGTAATCATGCGTGAGTAGTCTTTTAATCTAGGGGAGCAATGTAGCCCCCTTGTTGCTTTGCCGTGTTTATGAATATTTGGGTTTGATGATTGAGTTTTGCATGTTTTATGAATCTGTTCTTAAGTTCTATCTTTGGATGTACACCTTAGTATTTTTAGCCCTAGTCCGGGCAGAGATTGAGATTCATAACTTATTTGTAATTGGTGTGATCATTATCCTTTTGCAAGTATGATTTATTGGCTTTGCATGTTTGTGTGTTTTGATGACCATTCCGCATACAACTCTTAAAAGGACCTCAATGACCATTTGTTGTCCTTGGCTTATGTTTAGCATGTTTTCAATCGTACAACCCTAATACCATGAACCAGGAGAGATAACATAGGGAGGTGAAATTGTGACCCTAGATGCTTTTAATCCTTGAATCTTAATCCTAAAATCAATTTACTTTCTTTGTTTATTCGAAAACCAAATAAAAATTAGATCTTTAGGTTAAAAAAGAAAACTTTTTGCCAAGACATTTTATAGAACAAGAGTAATTGGGTGATTTGATTTGAGAACTAGAGAACTAGGCTAATCCCCGTGGGTTCGACCCCTTTCTTGCCGCTATTCTTTTAGTGCAAACTTAGGGAATTTATTATTTTGAAGAGAGATTTAACGACATTAGCTAGCTCTTTTAGAGAGGCTAAAAATCTTGTCGCGCTGACTCCCCTTTTACCCACACGGAGGGCAAAGGGGTTAGGATACAAACCAAGAACCGAACATTTTAAACATTCACAACACATTCAAGAAAAATAAAGTCCATCAAGCAGCCCACAAACCAAACACCCTTTAATACAAAGTCTTCTTTTCAATCCATCCCCATTGGAGTTACATCGGTTCCCATAATAAAATAACATAAACAATAAAATAAATAAGGTCTTCCACCTTGGGGTCCCACCTAACGCCCGTAGGTTCCTGAAAAGAAAACAACATGGTAGGAGGGGTGAGCAACCACGACTAGCAGGGATCATGTCTCCCCAACCCATCCCATGCACCTAACATCTACATGCCTTGTGTACAAGTGCCGTGTCGTGATACCATTATTCCACCAGATATAATTACAAGCATAGCAAGAAATACAACACACACAAGCTGGTACATAAACACTCCTGGCCTCCACACCCACCGGGTTCCACAAAACAGCCTGGGCTTCCACAACCACCGGGTTCCACAAAATGCCTGGCCTCCACAACCACCGGGTTCCACAAAACGTCCCGGGCTTCCACAAACACCGAGTTCCACAAAACGCCCCGGGCTTCCACAACACCGGGTTCCACAAAACGCCCTGGGCTTCCACAACACCGGGTGTACAAGCAAACACACAAAGACACATGGCCATACAGCATAACAACAAACACTTAGTATGCTTAGTCACACAGAATAACATCGAACACTTAGCATGCATATATCCACAAGCTCATAAACCCAGACACACGGACATAATCTAACACACTTGACGTGCGTGGCCTCACAGCATTACCTCAAACACATAACATGCACCCCTCACAGCATTACCTCAAACACATAACATGCACACCCTCACAGCATTATGTCAAACACTTGGCATATATAACATATATCCAAACAACGCCATTGAAGGCCAACATTCATATAGGAGATCACACCTATATGAATTTACATATAAATAGTATGATAACAAGGACAATATCCAACGGGTACTTCACCACGGGCCTAACCCTGGATCAGGTATAAGGAAACGAATCCCTACCTTAAAGAAGATCCTCCTTGCTCCTGCGTTAGATGCCGGCCTCCCCACGCAAGATGCTCCGGCGAAGAACCGGCGCTTCTCCCCTTTTCCCTCTCTCTAGCTCTCCCTCTCTCCACGACGACCGCGTGGGGCCGAAAAACCCCTAACCCTAGAACAAGGAGTCTCCTCATCCTTATATAGGCCTCCCACCATCAAAACGACGTAGTTTTGATTAAGTGAAACCCAGGATCAAAACGACGTAGTTTTGATCACACAAGTTAGCACCTTTCCGTACCCATATAGGCCAAAATACTCGTAATTTCAACATGGTCCTTTGGAGAAAGTTCCTTAGAGTGTCAAAACCAAGGGAACCATGCAAAAATATGCTCGCACGCGCCAATTTGCACGTGAATTCCCCAATTCACGTGCAACTCCATATGCACTCCAAATGCTCTCAAACTTCACCCCTAGCCTCCTTGCATCATTTAAGACAACCACACTTGCACGTGAATTGGACCCATATCACGTGCACCTCACATACATGTCCATTTGGCCTGAAACTTCGTGGTAGATAGAGGACACCATTCTAAGCATCTTTCCTTTTGCACGTGAATTCATTGGAGTCCATTTACTAGGTCAAAATCTAGAAAAACTCTACTCAGGAGGCAAAACCGACTAACTCAAGGTACGGGTCCTTACATCCCTCCCCTTAAGACTTTTCGTCCTCGAAAAGAAATGACATATGAGGAAAACAAACACAAGCTACCCATTTGCCACACGGCGAGCCACAACACCCAAATGGGTCATACACCACACACAACATAACAAAGACATAACAAAGACCACCATAATGCATAACCACAATAATGCATATAACACATATCCGCATGTCACGAATACACATCTCAAAACACATCACAAATAAGAACACATGTCTTTAAAAGACAAGACAAATACACCAAATCGTACACAACTAATACAAGAAAACACAAAACACATCACACCCTGGCCAACAACCACCTCCCACGCTTAAGATTGTTCGTCCTCGAACAAGTCTGGGATCGCCACGCATCACGGACTCACGTTCCCATGTCTCCTCCTCAATGCCACGGCGCCGCCACAAAGACGTGAACCAAAGGAATAAAGACGACCACGCAAAAGCTTCTCTTGCCGATCTAGGATACGGATAGGGGCCTCAATGACGGACACGTCATCCTCAATGTCCAACGTCCCCCAATCAATCACATGAGTGGGGTCAGGGTGATACTTCCTCAACCGGGACACGTGAAACACGTTGTGCACTCGACCACCTGCGGTGGTAACGCTAACCGGTAGGCTACGGCCCTACACGATCCGAATCTCAAAAGGACCAATAAACCGCGGAGATAGCTTGGAACCTCGCCCAAACCGTCGATGTCCACGACGTGGAGAGACACGAAGGAACACATGATCACCAACAGAAACTCCAAAGGTCGCCGCCGCTGATCCGCATAAGATTTCGCCGACTCGAGCCGACAACAAACGCCGACGAATCAACTTGACCTTCTCGTAGCCCTTGAACCAACTGTGGCCCCAAGAGAGCCGTCTCCCCCACCTCGGTCCAACACAAAGGTGAGCGACACGGCCGTCCGTACAACGCTCAAAAGGAGCCATCCCAATGGATGCTCGGTAACGTGTTGTAGGCAAACTCCACCAAAGGAAGGTGAGTTGCCCACGAACCCCCGAAATCTAACACACAGGCCCGTAACATGTCCTCCAAAGTCTGATTCGTCCTCTCCGTCCGGCCGCGGTCTCGGGTGAAAGGCGTACTAAGTGAAGCTTGGTCCCTATGGCCTCTTGCAAACCTCGCCCAAAAACGGGAAGTGAACCTCGAATCCCGGCCCGAGACAACCGATGATGGTACTCCATGCGCCTCACAATCTCGTTCATGTACAAATGACTCAAGGTCCCAATAGAGTCCCGCCGCGAACAGCCAGGAAATGGGCCGACTTTGTGAGTCGATCCACAATCACCCAAATCATATCCTTCCTCCTGGGGTGGGTGGAAGACCAGGACAAAATCCATCGCTATATGGTCCCACTTCCACTCGCTATGGGCAAGGGTCGTAGAACATGCCCGCCGGCCGGCGATGCTCGGCCTTCACCTGCCGACACGTGAGGCACCGCGAAACAAAGGCAGCTACATCGCGTTTCATCCCAGGCCACCAAAAATGTCCGCGAAGCGCATGGTACATCTTCGTACCCCCGGATGCACAAAGAACTCTAGATTGGTGAAACGCCCTCATCACCTCATCCCCGAGGGAAGAAGCCACTACCAACCGCCCCGAAATGACAACTCATGCTCGGGACCCTCTCGTCCGGCCCCCGATAGCTCCCTGGCCTCAATACGGGCACGGAGAACCTCGCACTCAATGTCACCCACTGTTCCTCCCGGACGCGCTGGTACAACTCAGCACTACCACCAAAGGACTCGGGACTGTCCCACCATCACGAACAACGGCCGCAGCCGCAACGTCGCCAACCGCTCCATCGCCTTCCACTCTCTCACGGCCACCTCGCCTTTCCCTTTTCTCGCTCAATGCATCGCCCACAACATTACCCTTGCCCGGGGTATGGGCAAGAGTAAAATCAAAGGTCCGCAAATACTCCACCCATCTCCTTTGCCTCAAATTCAAGTCCTTCGAGTAAAGATGTACCGAAGGCCTTGTGATCCGAGAACACCACAAACTTTTCCCCCCAAGAGGTAGTGCCGCCAACTCTTCAGGGCGAAGATGACGGCTAACTCAAGGTCATGAGTGGGATAATTCTCGCTCATGAGGCTTCAAACTATCTCGACCCATAAGCTACCACACCGTGCTCCCGCATAAGCACACACCCCAAACCAACCCCGGACGCATCACAAGATACCTCATACGGAATATCCTCCCTAGGCAACCTCAACACAGAGCGGTGGTCAAACGGGTTTTGAGAGTCTCAAACGCCTGCTGGCACTTGTCTGTCCACTCAAATTTCACTCCTTTCCTAGTCAACGCCGTCATTGGAGCCGCCAAACGGGAGAACCCCTCGACAAAACGACGATAGTACCCCGCTAAGCCAAGAAAACTACGGATCTCAAAAACGTTGGTCGGCCTCGCCCACGATGCCACGGCCTCAATCTTGGCCGGGTCCACCCTAACTCCCCACCGACACCACATGGCCAAGAAAGTGAACCTCCTGGCCGCCAAAACTCACACTTGCTAAACTTAGCAAACACGCCGGTCCCTCAAGGTTTGCAACACCGTGCCAAGTGCTCCACATGTTCCTTCTTGGTCTTGGAATACACCAAGATATCGTCGATAAACACCACCACGAACGAGTCTAAGTATGGGGCAAAGACTTGGTTCATCAAATGCATGAACACTGCCGGCGCATTAGTGAGCCCAAAAGGCATCACTACCCACTCATAATGCCCATACCTGCACCGAAAAGCCGTCTTAGGGATGTCCTCCTCCCTAACCCCGAGCCGGTGATACCCCGACCGTAAATCTATTTTGGAAAACCACCGGGCCCCACTCAACTGGTCAAACAGTCATCTATCCGAGGCAATGGGTACTTGTTCTTCACGCAACCGACTCGCCTTCCGTAGTCGATGCAAAGACGGCGTGCCATCGCCCTTCTTAGCAAAGAGCACCGGGGCACCCCAAGGTGAGGTACTCGGTCCGATATACCCCCGACCCACCAACTCCTCGATTTGCCTCTCGAAGCTCCCTCAACTCGCCTGGCCCCATACGATACGCTACTTGGGAAATCGGACCTGTCCCTGGCACCAACTCAATGGTGAACTCCACACTCCTCTTAGGTGGCAAACTCCTCAACCGCTCAGGAAAAACATCCCGAAATTGGTCCACAACAAGAGGCCACACCCTCTTTTCCACCTTACCCTCCTCGCAAAGGTCGGGCCGCTAACCTGTGGGTAATGGCACCCCACCGGTCCAACACCGGCCCGGCCCGACTCGCCTCACAATCCCACTCCCCTGCAGGGTGCAAGAGGTCCCTGCAGTGTCACGAAGGTCACACGCCGCCGATAACAATCTATCTTGGCCTCGGAAAGCCATAAGCCAATCCATACCCAAGATCGGTCAAACGTACGCATGGGCATCACATGCAAGTCAAAACTCGGCTCCACCTTGCTTATGGTTAACACACGACCACGACACACTCGCCGTACCAATCATGCCTCCTACTGGAGACTCCACAACTAGGGCCTCGCGGCCTCCACACAAGCTAATCCCAAGCCGTCTACTACAAGCTCGAAGAACAAACGAACATGATGCACCCGTATCGAAAAGAACGAAGCTAATGTACGGGAGATCAAGAGGGTACCTCTAACCACCGATGGTCCTGCTCCACCCTCACCGGTGGGGGTGGTAGCCGCGGCCCCCTGGGTACGTCGCCAGCGCAAACACCCTCCTTGGCCCGTGCCACTCGGTCGGCCACTCACCGGGCGCCCCGCCAAGGCCGCCTCCGCTCGGGCGCCGCCGCCCGGCCTCCCCCGAGGTCGGGTCCGATTCGATCCTGCTCGACTAGCCGCCCACCGACGAGCCGGTCTCTCGCTGGTGCACGAAAACCGGCATCACTCCTGGGCCGGATGTCATGCCTCCAACTCCCGTTGCCACTCCGGCAAACCTGGCTCGGATGGCCCTCTCGTCCACATCTATGGCATTTCCGGCCCCTTTGGACACTCCTTTCTCAAGTGGCCTTGCTCCCCACAAGAAGAACAACCGCCGGGGAGACCCCTGCTGGACCGCCCGTCGCCACCGCCAAAGCTAGACCTCCCTGGGTTCACCAATGTCTGTCCCCTGCCACGGAAGGAACCGCTATCCCTCTCCTCCATCTTGAGCCTCTTGGACCCTGCATCTCGATCAGGCCCACTCGCAATCGGCGACCCCGATGGGCCCGCATCCCACCATCCAGCCTCTCCCGCCTATACGGGCCGCTCCACGGCCCTCAAGATAAGTCCTCAAGCGTAGAATTGCCACCCTCTCCCGAAGGGCCGGCCGAAGACCCAGAGTGAACTTGCGGGCCTTCGGTCCTCCTTTGCCACCGTCTCGGGGGCAAACCTACCAGTTCCTGAACTCCCGCTCATACTCGGGCACCGTCTTTGATCCTTGCTTCAGCCGCCAAATCCTCCCTCTTCTCGCCATCTCACCGATTCCTGGAAGAACTCATCATGGAAGAGTTGCAAGAATTCCTCCCAAAACATGAGCTGCACCGCACGGCTCCCCGCAACACTCGTCCACCACTCTTAAAGCATCCCCTCCGAACTGCCGAATGCCGGCCGCACCTTATCCTCCTCCCTGGGCGGGAGAAAGGAGAACACATGCTCATTCCGTCTCAACCACCGCTCGCCTACCACAGGGTCTTCTCCCCCTTAAATCGCGGAGGTTGTTCCTTTCGGAACCGTGTCACCACGTCATCCCTCGCACGGGCCGGTACACCACCCGGCGAACTCTACGCTCACGAGGCAGCCTCCTACTGGTGGTGGTGGTGGTGGCACCACCCGCCATGCCGTCATCTCACGGCGCACCTCCTCCCGAACGTCCTGCCGGAGTCCCTCCCGTAGCTCTGTACCTCCGGCCGGATGCCTTCTGTAGCCGGCCGGAAATAACGCATGCCCCCAACGGACGGCCCCGCACCTGGACCCTCATGGGCAGATGACCATCGGCCATCGCCCGGACGCACGTGTCACTCTCCTTGGTGGCATTCTTACTACATGAAGTAAGATGCACAAACGTCGAACGCGTTGACTACTAACAAGTTGACTACCTCTACCTCATTATCAAGTCAAGCCGTACATGGCATTACACACATTTTAACCATTGCATCAATCAACATTGCACACAAAGAACCACATTGTAGTCATACCCAAGGCATTCCAAGAATATTCAGAGTCGCACGCTCACACATGATCATGTTATGCACATCCTTCACACATGGCAACAAATGCAACTAGTGCCCTAATGCCAATGCATGCAAATCCTACCACAAGACCGGACTACCCTAAGTACACCTTGGAGGCTCAAAGAGGACCATGTTGACAGGCATGTCCCTCCAGGCTCCTCCAAAGGACTCAAGATAACCAAGTCCGCCCACTACCCTAGGCCAACTAGACCATGCTCGATACCATATTGTCACGCCCGGATTTCCAACCCGAGGAAACCGGTACGTGACTCCCCTTTTTACCCACACGGAGGGCAAAGGGGTTAGGATACAAACCAAGAACCGAACATTTTAAACATTCACAACACATTCAAGAAAAATAAAGTCCATCAAGCACTCCACAAACCAAACGCCTTTAATACAAAGTCTTCTTCAATCCATCCCCATTGGAGTTACATCGCCCCCATAATAAAATAACATAAACAATAAAATAAATAAGGTCTTCCACCTTGGGGTCCCACCTAACGCCTGTAGGTTCCCGAAAAGAAAACAACATGGTAGGAGGGGTGAGCAACCACGGCTCGCAGGGGGATCATGTCTCCCCAACCCATCCCATGCACCTAACATCTACATGCCTTGTGTACAAGTGCCGTGTCGTGATACCATTATTCCACCAGATATAATTACAAGCTATAAGAAGAAATACAAACACACACACGCCGGTACATAAACACTCCTGGCCTCCACAACCACCGGGTTCCACAAAACCCGGGCTTCCACACCCACCGGTTCCACAAACCGCCCCTGGCTTCCACAAACCACCGGTTCCACAAAACAGCCCCGGCTTCCACAACCACCGAGTTCCACAAAATAGTCCTGGCTTCCACCGACACCGGGTGTACAAGCAAACACACAAAGACACATGGCCATACAGCATAACAACAAACACTTAGTATGCTTAGTCACACAGAATAACATCGAACACTTAGTATGCATATATCCACAAGCTCATAAACCCAGCCACACGGACATAATCTAACACACTTGACGTGCGTGGCCTCACAGCATTACCTCAAACACATAACATGCACCCCACAGGCATTACCTCAAACACATAACATGCACACCTCACTGCATTATGTCAAACACTCGGCGTGCATATATACATATATCCAAACAACGCCATTGAAGGCCAACATTCATATAGGAGATCACACCTATATGAATTTACATATAAATAGTATGATAACAAGGACAATATCCAACGGGTACTTCACCACGGGGCCTAACCCTGGACGGTATAAGGAAACAGAATCCCTACCTTAAAGAAGATCCTCCTTGCTCCTGCGTTAGATGCCATCCTCCCCACGCAAGATGCCTGGCAAAGAACCGAGAGCTCTCCCCCTTTCCCTCTCTCTAGCTCTCTCTCTCCACGACGGCCGCAGCGGGCCGAAAAACCCTAACCCTAGAACAAGGAGTCTCCTCATCCTTATATAGGCCTCCCACTATCAAAACGACGTAGTTTTGATTAAGTGAAACCCAGGATCAAAACGACGTAGTTTTGATCACACAAGTTAGCACCTTTTCGTACCCATATAGGCCAAAATACTCGAATTTCAACATGGTCCTTTGGAGAAAGTTCCTTAGGAGTGTCAAAACCAAGGGAACCATGCAAAAATATGCTCGCACGCCCCTTTGCACGTGAATTCCCCAATTCACGTGCAACTCCATATGCACTCCAAATGCTCTCAAACTTCACCCCTAGCCTCCTTGCATCATTTAAGACAACCACACTTGCACGTGAATTGGACCCATATCACGTGCACCTCACATACATGTCCATTTGGCCCGAAACTTCGGGTAGATAGAGGACACCATTCTAAGCATCTTTCCTTTTGCACGTGAATTCATTGGAGTCCATTTACTAGGTCAAAATCTAGAAAAACTCTACTCAGGAGGCAAAACCGACTAACTCAAGGTACGGGTCCTTACGTAACCTCACCGCCGTGGAATATGTCCCATCAAGTGAACCTCGTACATCATGTGTCCTAATCGTGTATCGATATTCATCTTTGTTATTTGATTCATCCACTCAATGCATCGAAATGAGCTAGGTAACCAACGCAAACCTAAACGTACAAGCCATTTGGTTTGTAATTGAACGAAAAATGGGGTTTATCCATTTTAATAGACTTTGGCTTCAAATGTTCGTTATTGGCAAGCGTTAACTAGATGTGAAGTAAGAAGAACCTACCGCCGTGGAGTAGACCTTGATGTGAACAACGTACATCATGTGTCCTTTTTTTGTTCATTTGTCGATATTAATCTTTCTTATTTGATGGATCCACCAATGCGTCCAAATGAAATAAATAACCAACGCAAACCTAAACATCCTAGCCTCTTGCTATGTAATTGAATCGAAAATAGGTTTATTCGCTTTAAAAAGAGTCTTTAACTCCGAGCATTCGTTATTCACATGCGCTGAACGATGCGGAGTAAGAGGTACCCACCGCCGTGGAGTATGTCCCATCAAGTGAACCACGTACATCATGTGTACTTCTAATCATTTATCGATATTCACCTTTGTTATTTGATTAATGCACTCAATGCGCCGAAATGAACAAAGTAACCAATGCAAACCTAAACGTACAAACGTACAAGCCATTTGGTTTGTACTTCAATGAAAATGAGGTTTATCCATTTTAATAGACTTTGGCTTCGAACGCTTGTTATTGGCAAGCGTTGACTAGATGCGAACTAAGAAGAACCTCACCGCCGTGGAGTATGACCATCATGTGAACAACGTACATCATGTGTCCTTTTATTCACCTATCGATATTTATCTTTCTTATTTGATTGATCCACTCAATGCATCCGAAATTAAATAAATAACCAACGCAAACTTAAACATCATAGCCTCTTGGTTTGTATTTGAATCAAAAATAGGTTTATTCGCTTTAAATAGAGTCTTTAACTCCGAGCGTTCATTATGCACATGCGCCGAACAAATGCGGAGTAAGAGGTACCTCACCGCCATGGAATATGTCCCATCAACTCAAACCACGTACATCATGTGTCTCATAACGTGCATTTTATGCCGTTATTCTAGTGTTTATTTAGGATGTTTAAGAGCATGATTAGAGCCTTATTGCTTCATATATCATATATATTTGCTCTAACCCCTAAGAAGATGCTAGTTGCAAATACACGCGTTTTAAGCCGTTTTGGTAGATTTTGGTGCTCACTTTTGACATAGTAGATGGCCTCAAACAATTGGCGGGCAAGAACAAAAGTTGCTTAGAATGATGTTCTCTACCTACCACAGAAATTTCAGAGCATTTGGAGCCGCATGTGAATTCACCCATTTCACGTGCAAGCCTATTTTTGCCTCTCGTGCCTTTACAAGATGCAAGGAAGCTTGGGGAGAAGTTTGAGCCGATTTAGAGGTGCACGTGAATTCACCATATCACGTGCAAATTGACGTGCAGAGATATTTTTGGGCCGATCCTATCGTTTTTTCATGCCGATCATTTGTTTCTCAAGGCCCATGTCCAAATTGTGGACGGAAGATGGAGATTTTAATGTTTCGAGTGTTACTTATCAAAACTACGCCGTTTTGATAAATGGTCTAGGGTACACACCTCAAAGCCCATCCAAACTCTATAAATACAAGCCTCCACGCCCTGCTATGTATACCTAGGCCCCCTACACGTTTTTAGAGAGAGAGGGAGGCTCCACGACTTGGAGGTCGCTCCTTGACCTAGGAGAGCAACGCCGCAGCTGCGGGGATTTTGGAGCTTGGATTTGAAGATTTGTCGCACACGTGGATAAGAAGAAGATGTTGAGCTTTTCTCGCTTTGTGTTTGCTTGTAATCATGCGTGAGTAGTCTTTTAATCTAGGGGAGCAATGTAGCCCCCTGTCGCTTTGCCATGTTTATGAATATTGGGTTTGGATGATTGAGTTTTACATGTTTTATGAATCCGTTCTTAAATTCTATCTTTGGATGTACACCTTGGTATTCTTAGCCCTAGTCCGGGGTGGATTGAGATTCATAACTTATTTGTAATTGGTGTGATCATTATCCTTTTGCAAGTATGATTTATTGGCTTTGCATGTTTGTGTGTTTAGATGACCATTCTCGCATACAACTCTTAAAAGGACCTCAATGACCATTTGTTGTCCTTGGCTTATGTTTAGCATGTTTTCAATCGACAATCCTAATACCATGAACCAAAGAGAGATAACATAGGGAGGTGAAATCGTGACCCTAGATGCTTTTAATCCTTGAATTTTAATCCTAAAATCAGTTTGCTTTCTTTGTTTATTCAAAAAACCAAATAAAAATTAGATCTTTAGTTTAAAAAAGAAAACTTTTTGCCAAGACATTTTATAGAACAAGAGTAATCGGGTGCTTTGATTTGAGAACTAGAAAACTAGGCTAATCCCTGGGGTTCGACCCCTTGCTTGCGGCTATTCTTTTAGTGCAAACTTAGGGAATTTATTATCTTGAAGAGAGATTTAACAACATTAGCTAGCTCTTTTAGAGAGGCTAGAAATCGCACGTTGTCCTAATCGTTTTTCGATATTCATCTTTGTTACTTGATTGATCCACTCAATGGATCAGAAAAGAACTAAGTAACCAATGCAAACCTAAACGTACAAACGTACAAGCCATTTGGTTTGTAATTGAATGAAAAATGGGGTTTATCCATTTTAATAGACTTTGGCTCGAACGTCGTTATTGGCAAGCGTTGACTAGATGCGAAGTAAGAAGTAACCTCACCAACGTGGAGTATGACCATGATGTGAACAAGGTACATCATGTGTCCTTTTACTCATTTAACGATATTAATCTTTCTTATTTGATTGATCCACTCAATGCATGCAAACTTAAATAAACAACCAACGCAAACCTAAACATCCTAGCCTCTTGCTTTTTAATTGAATAAAATAGGTTTATTTGTTTTAAATGGAGTCTTTAACTTCGAGCGTTCATTATTCACATGCGCGAACGATGCGGAATAAGAGGAACCTCACCGCCGTGGAATATGTCCCATCAAGTGAACCTCATACATCATGTGTCCTAATCGTGTATCGATATTCATCTTTGTTATTTGATTCATCCACTCAATGCATCGGAAATGAGCTAAGTAACCAATGCAAACCTAAACGTACAAGCCATTTGGTTTGTAATTGAATGAAAAATGGGGTTTATCCATTTTAATAGACTTTGGCTTCAAATGTTCGTTATTGGCAAGCGTTAACTAGATGTGAAGTAAGAAGAACCTCACCGCCGTGGAGTATGACCCCGATGTGAACAACGTACATCATGTGTCCTTTTTTTTCATTTGTCGATATTAATCATTCTTATTTGATAGATCCACTCAATGTGGTAAGAACCCAAGGGTTTTGAACCCACGAACCCACTACCAATTTGAAGATATGCTCACCCCAAGAAGGCTAAACCAAGATCTATGATCCACTTGAACCCTTGAACACAAAAAAGAAATCAAGGACCCGAAGTGTTGGATGACGCCACAAGGATGATCAAGCCTTGATAAGTCTTGTGGTTCTAGGAAGATTCCTAAGAGGATCCACTCTCTCACAAAGTGCAAAGATGCTACTTTATTTCCAATGACAATTCTTGAGTGCTACAAATGAAGTGTCTCAAGGTATTTATAGGAATCATAATGTCCAATACCATGTACTAGTATCCTAAAACCATGTGCTATACTATTGTAACTCCCTAATTAGCATAAATGCCACATTTGACCACTTATTTTCGTAAAATAAAATCCCATGAAATAAGAAAAACACTTAGAGCCAAAAAGGTATATTTTTAGGCCCAAATGAGACCTCCCATGTGTAGTCCTTGGTCCAAACTCTTCAATTGCCGGACTCTAGGCCCAAAACATGCTCAATATCTCCATTTGCAGCCCTTATGTAGTTAGTGACGTTTTCAACATGTTTGTCCTCCATTGATCCAATTGCTAATTGCTTTGTCCAAGACTCTTGCACTAGTAGTTGTAAAGCTTCCTTAATTTGTTTGGTTTTTGCCCTTGTGACCGGTCCACTTGGAATTTGGAGAGGATCATTAGAATTGGAGGACACACCTTCGTGATTTGTATCATTCCCTCGCTCCTCAAAATGATTCGTCCACGAATCGTCACCTACATCAAAAGGTGATAAATCCGCAACATTGAAAGTAGCACTAACGTAATACTCACCTGGCAAGTCAATCTTGTAAGCATTATCATTTATTCTTTCGAGAACTTGAAATGGACCGTCGCCTCTTGGAGCTAATTTTGATTTTCTTTGGGCTGGAAATCTTTCTTTTCTCATATGCACCCACACCCGGTCTCCGGTTCAAAAAGAACACGCCGTCGTCCTTTGTTGGCTTTGCATGCATATTGCTCATTTTTCTTTTCAATTCGTTGTTTCACACGCTGATGAAGTTGTTGCACAATTTCAGCCTTCTTTTTTTCCATCAAGACTTTTTCTTTCATCAATAGGTAGTGGTAATAAATCCAAAGGAGTTAGTGGATTAAAACCATACACTACTTCAAAAGGAGAATATTCAAGAGACGAATGTACACTTCTATTATATGCAAATTCAATGAATGCCAAACATTCTTCCCAATTTTTCAAGTTCTTTTGAATCACAATTCGGAGTAGTTGAGATAAGGTTACATGACAACTCGGCTTGCCCATCGGTTTGTGGATGACAAGCAAGAGAAAATAACAGTTTAGTTCCTAGTTTCCCCCACAAAACACGCCAAAAATGGCTCAAGAATTTTGTGTCCCGATCAGAAACAATACTTTGAGGTACACCATGAAGTCTCACAATTTCTTTAAAGAACAAATCAGCTATATACGTGGCATCATCGGTTTATGACATGCAATGAAATGTGCCATTTTAGAAAATCTATCAACAACCACAAATATGGAATCCATTCCCCTTTTTGACCTAGGCAAACCTAAAACAAAGTCCATGGATATATCAACCCAAGGTTCATTAGGCACAGGTAAAGGAGTATACAAACCATGTGGTAAAACTCTAGATTTAGCCTTTTTACAAGATATACATTTAGCACAAATTCTTTCCACATCCCGCTTCATTTTAGGCCAAAAGAAATGTTCATGCAAAACATCTAATGTCTTTTTCACACCAAAGTGTCCCATTAGGCCTCCCCCATGTGCTTCTCTCACTAGCAATTCACGTAATGAACATTGAGGTACACACAATCTATTTTCTTTGAACAAGTACCCTTCAACCCTATAAAATTTATCAAAAGCTTTCTTTTCGCAAGCAAGGAAAAATTCAGCAAAATCAATATCATTGGCATATAAGTCCTTGATATATTCAAAGCCAAGTAATCTAGTATTAAGAGAAGAAAGAAGAGTATACCTTCTGGACAAGGCATCAAGAACCACATTCTCTTTACCTTGTTTGTATTTGATGACATATGGGAATGTCTCGATAAATTCAAGCCACCTTGCATGTCTCTTGTTTAGCTTACCCCGACCTTTAATATGCTTCAAAGATTGGTGATCAGGTGAATGACAAACTGTTTTGGCCAAATTTTCCAATTTTCCAATGCTCTTTTAAGGGTATAAAGCTCTTTGTCATAGGTTGGATAATTCAAAGCCGCTCCATTTAGTTTTTCACTAAAATAGGCAATTGGTTTTCCTTCCTGCATTAAAACAGCCCTATCCCAACTCCGGATGCATCACATTCAATCTCAAAAGTTTTGTTAAAGTCGTAATGATAAAACCGGCGTAACACAATTTATTTTTGAGTTCAATGAATGCATCATCTTGGGCATCATTCCATTTAAAACCAACAGACTTTTTAATGACCTCGATGAGTGGTGCAACTAGTGTGCTAAAACCCTTCACAAAATGCCTATAAAAGCTAGCCAAACCATGAAAGCTTCTTACCTCGGCCACGCTTTTAGGGGTTGGCCATTCTTTTATAGCCCTTACCTTCTCCTCATCAACCTCTATTCCTTTAGCACTCGCCACAAAACCAAGGAAAACAATTTTATCCATGCAAAAGTCACACTTCTTCGGATTGGCAAATAATTTTTCTTTCCTCAAAACATCAAGTACACAATGCAAATAATTCAAATGTTCTTCCAAATTCTTGCTATAAACAAGAATATCATCAAAATAAACCACAACAAATTTTCCAATAAATGCTCGTAAAACATGGTTCATTAGTCTCATGAATGTGCTAGGTGCATTAGTTAACCCAAATGGCATAACTAACCATTCATACAATCCATGTTTAGTTTTGAAAGCGGTTTTCCACTCATCCCCTTCTCTCATTCTAATTTGATGGTAGCCGGATTTCAAATCAATCTTAGAAAAGATAATAGAACCATGCAATTCATCAAGCATATCATCTAATCAAGGAATAGGATGGCGATATCTTACCGTGATATTGTTGACACCGACAATCAATGCACATCCTCCATGTTCCATCTTTCTTGGGTACCAAAATTACTGGTACTGCACAAGGGCTCAAACTTTCTCTAACATAACCCTTAGCCATAAGCTCCCCTACTTGTCGTTGAAGCTCTTTTGTTTCTTCAGGATTGCTTCTATAGGCCGGTCGATTAGGAATTGTGGCACTAGGAATGAAATCAATCTGATGTTCAATTCCTCTAATAGGTGGTAAACCTGGTGGAATATCTTCAAGGAACACGTCATCAAATTCCTGCAACAAAGAACTAACAACACTTGGGAAAGAAGAGTTAATGTCATTAGTAGTCACAAACGACTCCTTGTAAACAAGGAGAAGTAGGTGCTTTTCAAAAAAGATAAGCACTCTTCACTTCGCTTTCCTTTGCATAAAAACCTTGTTTTTCCTTTTCTTTTCTCTCATCACTCAATGTCTCTCTCTTTATTTCTTTTTTTGAACTTCTTTCTTTTTCCGTCTCTTTCTTTTTGGAAGTTTCTCCCTCTTTTTTCTCACTTCCCATATCATTCTTTTTTTATCTCTCATTTTGTTTTCATCTCTCTCTTTTTTCATCCCGAGTTGATCCTCATACACTTGTTTTGGAGTCAAAGGTACAAGGGTCACAAGCCTATTATTCATTACAAAGGAGTATCTATTTGTAAACCCATCCCTCTTAATTTTTCTATCAAACTCCCATGGCCTTCCTAATAGCATATGTGCAAGCATGCATAAGGACAACATCACACAATATGCAGCCTTCATATTTACCAATTGAAAACGAGACAAGGACTTGCTTATCAACTTTAATTTCCCCACACTCATTCAACCATTGTAGCTTGTATGGTTTAGGGTGTCAAGTGGTAGGCAAGTTCAATTTCTCAACCATCGTAGTACTTGCAACATTTGTCACACTCCCCTCCATCAATGATCAAAGTGCATACCTTATTTGAATGAGGCATCGGGTATGGAAAATGTTTTCCCGTTGCTCATTCATCTCATTTTCCTTCACTTGGCAATTCAAAGCTCTACGAACCACAAGGCAGTCTCCTTCCACGGCATATTCAACCCCATCATCACTACCTTCTCCAAGTGAGGGCATAGATTCATTATCACCTTCACTATCGGTTATAACTTCATTATTTTTGAGAATCATAACTCTCTTGTTAGGACACCGGGAAGCTATATGACCTGTACCCAAACACTTGAAGCATTTTATATCTCTATTTCTTGGGAGTTTGGGAATCATATTTACCTCCTCTCTTTGATGTAGCTTCTTCTTTGCTTTTAGTTGGGTCCTTATGGATAGATCTTTCTCCTTTCTTCCACATAGGTTTTGTTGAAGAAGTTGACCCAGAATAAAATTTTGAAGCACCTTTACGCTTGAGTTGCCTTTCCACTTTAATTGCCATATGCACCATGTCTTCTAGCTCCATATAATGTTGCAATTCCACTATGTCAGCAATGTCTTTGTGAAGCCCATTTAGGAAACGAGCCATCGTAGCCTCTCTATCTTCTTGTACATTAGCTCTAATCATAGCTACCTCAATTTCTTTATGGTATTCTTCTACACCCCTAGAGCCTTGTGTAAGGGTCTGCAATTTTTGATAAAGCTCCTTATAGTAATGGTGAGGAATAAACCTCCTCCTCATTAGAGTTTTCATTTCCCTCCAGGTTGTTATAGGCCCCTCACCATTATTTATCCTATTAATGCCCAATTTATCCCACCACACAATGGCATAATCAGTGAATTCAATGGCCGCTAACTTTACTTTTTTTCCCTCGGAAAAATTATGACACTCAAAAAATCATTTCCATCTTCTTCTCCCATTCCATATATGCTTCGGGATCACTTCTACCTTGGAAAGGTGGTATTTTCATTTTGATGCTCCCTAGGTTTCCATCCACTCTATTCCCATCCCTTGGAATATTTCTACCATATCCCCTCTCATGCCTCCTATCTCCTCTATGCCTATTCCTATTTCTCCCTACTTCATATTCAAAATCTTTCTCCCCGTCATCACTAACCTCATTATTCTCATTTTCAAATTCTTCCATGGAAGCTTCCCTTCGCCTATTTTGCCTTCTAGGATTTCGTTGACCACTTTGTAGGTTTGCAATTCTTTCATCTTGCCTATCCATCCTATCCCTTATTTCTCCAAAAACAACATTCATACGTGCAAAATGTTGTTGCATTGTTCGTAGGTGGTCATCTATATTCAATGGATTACCACTAGAAGCTTCGTCCTCAATATTTGACATTATATCTGCAAAAAGATGTTAGAAAACAAATTTACCTCACAAATTCCTCACGTGTTTCTCTCAAGATGTCACTCCACACTCGTGTTTCACTCAAATTTGGCTTTTCGGGTCTTGTTTGCCACTCCTTTTTGTTTTTCCACTCTTGGATCCGCCCTGATGTGCCTCAAAGAACCAAGCAATTTAGAATCAAAGCATTCACAATTTGCGAATCAACACAACACTAGATTTCTTTTTCTTTTTTTTTTTTTTTTTTTTTTTTTTGTAAAGTTGAAAAGAACTCTTTAGGAACCCAACTTGTAAGACAAATCCAAAAACAAAAAATTCCAAGAACGTAATAATGTGAAAGATCTTATAAAAACCCCACTTGAGATAAATCACAAAGAATAATGAGAATTTCTAATCAATAGAAACGAAATTATTGAATGACCACAAAATTAAAGTGGTAATATAAGGACAAAGATGCTACTTTATTTCCAATGACAATTCTTGAGTGCTACAAATGAAGTGTCTCAAGGTATTTATAGGAATCATAATGTCCAATACCATGTACTAGTATCCTAAAACCATGTGCTATACTATTGTAACTCCCTAATTAGCATAAATGCCACATTTGACCACTTATTTTCGTAAAATAAAATCCCATGAAATAAGAAAAACACTTAGAGCCAAAAAGGTATATTTTTAGGCCCAAATGAGACCTCCCATGTGTAGTCCTTGGTCCAAACTCTTCAATTGCTGGACTCTAGGCCCAAAACATGCTCAATATCTCCATTTGCAGCCCTTATGTAGTTAGTGACGTTTTCAACATGTTTGTCCTCCATTGATCCAATTGCTAATTGCTTTGTCCAAGACTCTTGCACTAGCACTTGTAAAGCTTCCTCAAATTTGTTTGGTTTTTGCCCTTGTGACCGGTCCACTTGGAATTTGGAGAGGATCATTAGAATTGGAGGACACACCTTCGTGATTTGTATCACAATGCGTCCGAAATGAAATAAATAACCAACACAAACCTAAACATCCTAGCCTCTTGCTATGTAATTGAATCAAAAATAGGTTTATTCGTTTTAAATAGAGTCTTTAACTCCAAGCATTCGTTATTCACATGCGTCAACGATGCGGAGTAAGAGGTACCTCACCGCCGTGGAGTATGTCCCATCAAGTGAACCACGTACATCATGTGTACTTCTAATAATTTATCGATATTCACCTTTGTTATTTGATTGATGCACTCAATGCGTCGAAATGAACTAAGTAACCAATGCAAACCTAAACGTACAAACATACAAGCCATTTGGCTTGTAATTGAATGAAAAATGAGGTTTATCCATTTTAATAAACTTTGGCTTCGAACGTTTGTTATTGGCAAGCGTTGACTAGATGCAAACTAAGAAGAACCTCACCGCCGTGGAGTATGACCATCATGTGAACAACGTACATCATGTGTCCTTTTATTCACCTATCGATATTAATCTTTCTTATTTGATTGATCCACTCAATGCATCCAAAATTAAAGAAATAACCAACACAAACCAAACATCATAGCCTCTTGGTTTGTATTTGAATCAAAAATAGGTTTATTCATTTTAAATAGAGTCTTTAACTCGAGCGTTCATTATGCACATGCGTCGAACAAATGTGGAGTAAGAGGAACCTCACCGCCATGGAATATGTCCCATAAACTGAACCACGTACATCATGTGTCCTAATCGTTCTTCGATATTCATCTATGTTATTTGATTGATCCACTCAATGCATCAGAAATGAACTAAGTAACCAATGCAAACCTAAACGTACAAACGTACAAGCCATTTGGTTTGTAATTGAATGAAAAATGGGGTTTATCCATTTTAATAGACTTTGGCTTGAACGTTTGTTATTGGCAAGCGTTGACTAGATGCGAAGTAAGAAGAACCTCACCGACGTGGAGTATGACCATGATGTGAACAAGGTACATCATGTGTCCTTTTACTCATTTAACGATATTAATCTTTCTTATTTGATTGATCCACTCAATGCATGCAAACTTAAATAAATAACCAACGCAAACCTAAACATCCTAGCCTCTTGCTTTTTAATTGAATAAAATAGGTTTATTCATTTTAAATGGAGTTTTTAACTTCGGGTGTTCGTTATTCACATGCGTCAAACAGATGCAGAGTAAGAGGAACCTCACCGCCGTGGAATATGACCCATGAAGTGAACCTCGTACATCATGTGTCCTAATCGTGTATCGATATTCATCTTTGTTATTTGATTCATCCACTCAATGCATCAAAAATGAGCTAACTAACCAATGCAAACCTAAACGTACAAGCCATTTGGTTTGTAATTGAATGAAAAATGGGGTTTATCCATTTTAATAGACTTTGGCTTCAAATGTTCGTCATTGGCAAGCGTTGACTAGAAGTGAAGTAAGAAGAACCTCACCGCCGTGGAGTATGACCATGATGTGAACAACGTACATCTTGTGTCCTTTTTTTCATTTGTCGATATTAATCTTTCTTATTTGATAGATCCACTCAATGCATCCGAAATGAAATAAATAACTAACGCAAACCTAAACATCCTAGCCTCTTGCTATGTAATTGAATCAAAAATAGGTTTATTCGTTTTAAATAGAGTCTTTAACTCCAAGCATTCGTTATTCACATGCGTCGAACGGATGCGGAGTAAGAGGTACCTCACCGCCGTGGAGTATGTCCCATCAAGTGAACCACGTACATCATGTGTACTTCTAATCATTTATCGATATTCACCTTTGTTATTTGATTGATGCACTCAATGCGTCGAAATGAACTAAGTAACCAATGCAAACCTAAACGTACAAACGTACAAGCCATTTGGCTTGTAATTGAATGAAAAATGAGGTTTATCCATTTTAACGGACTTTGGCTTCGAACGTTTGTTATTGGCAAGCGTTGACTAGATGCGAAGTAAGAAGAACCTCACCACCGTGGAGTATGACCATCATGTGAACAATGTACATTTGATAACGTGCATTTTATGCCGTTATTCTAGTGTTTATTTAGGATGTTAAGAGCATGATTAGAGCCTTATTGCTTCATATATCATATATATTTGCTCTAACCCCTAGGAAGATGCTAGTTGCAAATACATGCGCTTTTAAGTCGTTTTTGGCAGATTTTGGACCTCACTTTTGACATAGTAGATGGCCTCAAACAATTGGCGTGCAAGAACAAAAAGTTGCTCAGAATGATGTCCTCTACCTACCACAGAAATTTCAGAGCATTTGGAGATGATTTGGAGCTGCACGTGAATTCACCCATTTCACGTGCAAGCATATTTTTGCCTCTCCGGCCTCTACAGGATGCAAGGAAGCTTGGGGAGAAGTTTGAGCTGATTTGGAGGTGCACGTGAATTCACCATATCACGTGCAAATTGGCGTGCAGAGATATTTTTGGACCGATCCAATCGTTTTTCCATGCTGATCATTTGTTCCTGAAGGCCCAAGTCCAAATTGTGGATGGAAGATAGAGTTTTTAATATTTCGAGTGTTACTTATCAAAAATACGCCGTTTTGATAAATGGGCTAGGATACACACCTCAAAGCCCATCCAAACTCTATAAATAAGAGCTCCACGCCCCATGCTTTGTAGACCTAACCCCCCTACACGTTTTTGAGAGAGAGAGAGAGGTTCCACGACTTGGAGGTGCTCCTTAACCTAGGAGAGCAGCCGTCGCGGATTTTGGAGCCTGGATTTGAAGCTTTGCTATGCGCGTGATCAAGAAGAAGATGTTGAGCTTTTCCGCTTTGGTTTTGCTTGTAATCATACGTGAGTAGTTCTTATAATCTAGGGGAGCAATGTAGCCCCCTTGTTGCTTTGCTGTGTTTATGAATATTGGGTTTGGATGATTGAAGTTTTGCATGTTTTATGAATCTGTTCTTAAGTTCTATCTTTGGATGTACACCTTGGTATTCTTAGCCCTAGTCTGGGGCAGATTGAGATTTATAACTTATTTGTGATTGGTGTGATCATTATCCTTTTGCAAGTATGATTTATTGGCTTTGCATGTTTGTGTGTTTAGATGACCATTCTCGCATGCAACTCTTAAAAGGACCTCAATGACCATTTGTTGTCCTTGGCTTATGTTTAGCATGTTTTCAATCGGACAACCCTAATACCATGAACCAAGTAGAGATAACATAGGGAGGTGAAATTGTGACCCTAGATGCTTTTAATCCTTGAATCTTAATCCTAAAATCAGTTTACTTTCTTTGTTTATTCAGAAAACCAAATAAAAATTAGATCTTTAGTTTAAAAAAGAAAACTTTTTGCCAAGACATTTTATAGAACAAGAGTAATTGGGTGATTTGATTTGAGAACTAGAGAACTAGGTTAATCCCTGTGGGTTCGACCCCTTTCTTGCTGCTATTCTGTTAGTGCAAACTTAGGGAATTTATTATTTTGAAGAGAGATTTAACGACATTAGCTAGCTCTTTTAGAGAGGCTAAAAAATCTTGTATGTCAAATTGGCGCCGTTGCCGGGGATTCAACGGTTAACTAGTTTTTAAAATCAACATTGAGTGAAATTGTTTGAATTCTGATCTTGGTGTTTACTTTGTCTTTTATTTTCTATTATTTTGTGTTCTTTATTTGTTTATTTTGCATTGTTCGGAGCTGCTGGGTGTGTTCTTGTTGTTTTACAGGAACATACATCAAGGATTCCTAGTTGTGCATGCAAAGAGAGGAGGATATACAATTTACTCGGGAACCTGAAAGGTTGTTCGGAGCTCGGCGTAGAGCAGCTAGGGAAGCAAAGACGTGAGGTCAAGAAGCATTGCAAGGCCTGGAGCAATCCGTAGGCGATCCGATGGCAGATCTCAGACTTGATGGTGGTGCACCGCAAGGAGGAGCCAATTACAATGGCCAATATCCAGAAGAAGAGGATAATAGGTTTATGCCCAGAACCTTCTTAGATTATGCAAGGCCAATGATGTCAGACCATTATTCTGGGATTCGGCAGACAAGAGTCCAAGCAAATAGCTTTGAGTCGAAGCCGGCGTTGATCAACATGGTGAGCAACAACGCGTTTGGAGGAACGGCCGTGGATGATCCACACCAACATTTGATGAGGTTCTACCAGGTGTGTGACACCATCAAGATCAACAATGTGTCGGAGGAGGCCATAAAGCTAAGGCTTTTCCCTTTCTCTTTAAGGGAAAGAGCTCTTGGCCGGTTCAACATCGCCACAGGGTTCAATCAACACTTGGGAGGAGATGCGGACCAAGTTCATGTCAAAGTACTTCCCTCCTTCCAAGGTGATCCAGCTCGAGAGGAGAGATTAGCGAGGTTCAGGCAAGATGAGATGGAGACTCTTCATGAAGCTTGGGAGCGTTTCAAAGACTTAGTGAGAAGATGCCCTGATCATAGAAGACCCCAGTGGATTCAAATTGAATCTTTCTACACGGGTCTTCAGTCCCATTCACAAGACAAGGTGAATGCAGCTGCTGGAGGATGCTTGATGAACCTAGAGCCTGACGCAGCAGAGAGCCTTTGGAGAGGCTGTCATTAGCCGATTGGCGGTGGTCTAATGTGCGTACTTCAAAGCCGAGGGAGAAGATAGCTTCAGTTGAAAATTCTTCCAATGATGTGCAAGCACAGATTCAAGCTTTAGTGAAAGGCATGGAAGTTTTGGCTCTTAAAGTTGAAGGATCACAAGCTTTACCAGTAGTTGAGCAGGGCTGGAGTGGAGCTGAAGAAGCAAATTATGTTGGAGGAAAGGGCTTGTACCAGAAACAGCAATTTTATCCTCAACAACAACAACAAGGGTACAACCAGAATCAGCAGCAATCTCAACCATTTCAGAGAACTCAGAACCGAGGGGGAGATACCTCATTTCAAGACAAATATGTGCCCCCAGGGATGAAGCGGAATCCGTATGCTACGGATAATTATTTACACCCACCTCCAGGATTCGAGCGAAAACCAACCTCGGCCTCAACAACAAAGAGGAAGGGTATATCAGAATGTGGATGAGCCAACCAAAAGAGAGGATAGTTTGGATGAAAGGGTAGTCACCATGGAATCTTCAATGAAGAATATAGAAAAGCTGCTTGTGAGTTTGGCTCAGAATGTAAATCAAGGGGTGTCAACCAATACTTTTCTAAGTGACACTGAGGTGAACCCCAAGGAGAGTTGCAAGGCTATCACTCTAAGGAGCGGGGAAGACACCGAATGAAGTCGAAGAGCCTAAGAAGAAGGCAATTCCAGAAGAACAGACAGTCCCTTGGAAGCCGATGACCAAGGAAAATCAGATAAAGTCAAGAAAGAGTGCAAGAAAAGAAGGACAAGCAGCAGTCAAGACAGAATAGCCAAGAACAGAGGCAAGAGCTCAGGCCTACTATGCCATTTCCTTAGAGGCCGAGGAACCAGAGGGTTGAGGAAGAGTATGAGCGCTTTCGAGTTTGTTCAAGAAGCTTGAAATTAACATTCCATTTGTGGAAATCTTGGAGCAGATGCCTAGGTACAGAAAGTACATTAAAGATTTTGTGACAAAGAAGAGGAAATATGGGGATCATGAGACGGTGGCGATCCACTAACGAGGTGAGCAAGTTGTTGTTCAACGAGTTTGCCCATCAAGCATAAAGATCCGAGTAGCTTTAATCTCCCTTGTGTGATTGGCAATGCACCGCAGCGACGAGGCCCTATGTGATTTAGGGGCTAGCATCAATTTGACCTCCTTTGCTTTGTACAAGCAACTTGGGCTCAAGGGCATGAAGCCCACTTCCATATCATTGCGGTTCATAGACCGGTCCACTTGGAAGACCTGAAGGAATCATTGAAGATGTGCTAGTTAAAGTGGGCTCCTTCATATTTCCAGCCGGACTTTGTAGTTTTGGAGATGGAAGAAGATAGAGGAGTTCAGCTTACTCCTTGGAAGACCGTTTCTCGAACGGGTTGTGCATTGATTGATGTTGCTCAAGGGCAGCTAACTCTGAGAATTAATGAGGAGACCTTAGTCTTCCACATGGGGAAGGCTTTGCAAGGTCAAGAGGAGGAGGATTGCCTTTGGGTTGAAGACCTTGAGGAATTGGTGGAAGATTACTTGGCGAAGAAATTACCACCACCAATGATGGAGCCCTTCACTTATAGAAGCTCAACAAGATGAAGAGATGTACTTGACAGCTGAGGAAGATGAGCAAACTACAAACTCTTTGGAGCAAGCCGAGGAGGAGAAAGAAGATGACGTGCATCCAGCTCCTGGAATCGAAGGAGCTGCCTGGACACCTAAAGTATGAATTTCTAGACTCTACAAATCAATTCCCTGTCATTGTTGCTTCTAATTTGAATGATGTGGAGTGTACTCAATTGTTAGAAGTCCTTAGGAAACACAAAAAGGCCCTAGGATGGAACATTGAAGACATTAGGGGTATTAGTCTAGGGATTTGCATGCATAAAATTTTGATGAATGATGATTTTAAACCCACTGCTGAAAGACAAAGAAGATTAAACCCTGCCATGAAAGAAGTTGTTAGAAAAGAAATTTTAAAATGGAAAAATGCGGGTATAATTTATGCTATTTCAGATAGTGAGTGGGTGAGTCCATTGCATGTTGTGCCCAAGAAAGGGGCATGACTGTGATTAAGAATGAGAAAAATGAATTGATCCCATCTTGCACTGTGACGGGGTGGAGAGTGTGTGTTGACTATAGAAAGCTGAATAAGGCTACTAGGAAGGATCATTTTCCTCTTCCTTTCATTGACCAAATGTTGGATAGGTTAGCTGGCTATAGTCACTACTGCTTTTTAGATGGCTATTCCGGGTATAATCAGATCATGGTTAAGCCTGAGGACCAAGAAAAGACCACCTTCACGTGCCCTTTTGGCACATTTGCATTTAGGAGAATGCCATTTGGGCTTTGTAATGCCCCTGCCACCTTTCAAAGGTGTATGATGGCAATTTTTCAGGGTTTGGTTGAGGAGATCATGGAGGTCTTCATGGATGACTTCTCGGTGTTTGGTTCCTCCTACCAACAGTGCTTGAAAAATCTAGATGTGGTCTTAGAGAGATGTGAGGAGAAGGAACTAGTCCTAAATTGGGAGAAATGCCATTTCATGGTAACCGAGGGGATAGTTCTAGGGCACAAGGTGTCTGCACATGGTTTGGAGGTAGACAAGGCAAAAATCTCCACTATTGAGACTCGCCACCTCCAACCAATGAAAAAGGAGTGAGAAGTTTCCTTGGCCATGCTGGCTTTTATAGGAGATTCATTAAGGACTTCTCAAAAATTGCAAAACCCATGAGTAGGTTGTTAGAAAAAGACACAAGCTTTGAGTTTAATGCAGATTGCTTAGAAGCTTTTAACATCCTCAAGGGTAAGTTAGTCATCGCACTGTTATAGTCACACCCGACTGGGCTCGCCTTTTGAGCTAATGTGTGATGCAAGTGATTATCTTGTGGGGGTAGTCTTAGGGCAAAGGCGAGAAAAGGTGTTTAGGGTCATATACTATGCTAGTAAGACCTTAGATGATGCTCAACCGAACTATACCACCACCGAGAAAGAGTTGCTAGCCGTGGTTTATGGTTGCAACAAGTTTAGACCCTACCTTTTGGGGTCTAAAGTCATTGTTTATACCGATCATGCTGCATTGAAATATTTGTTTGCTAAGAAAGAAGCTAAGCCACGCTTGATTAGATGGGTTCTCCTCTTACAGAATTTGACCTTGAAATTAGAGACACAAAGGGAGCCCTATATTCTGTGGCTGATCACCTCTCCCGTGTGGAGAATGCACCTAAGTCTCTACCCATTGTAGATGACTTTCCCGATGAGAAGTTGTTTGAGGTGCATCATCTTCCTTGGTTTGTTGACATAGCAAATTCTTTAGCCACTGGGTTCATACCCAAGCAGTTAGACTAGCACCAGAGAAAGAAATTGGTAGTGGATGCTAGGAAATACATTTGGGAAGACCCAATTCTTTATAGGAGGTGTCCAGACCAAATCATAAGAAAGTGTGTCCTTGAGGAGGAGGTAGATGACATAATACATCATTGTCATGCATCACATTATGGGGACCACTTTGGGGTGCAAGAATCGTGGCTAAGATCATGCAGGTGGCTTTTATTGGCCTCACATGGTGAAAGACACCTATGTCTACATCAAAAAGTGTGATAGATGTCAAAGGATAGGTGGTCTATCTAGGAAAAATGAGATGCCCTTAACTGGAATCCTACCAATTGAAATTTTTGACATTTGGGGCATTGACTTCATGGGGCCATTCCCCAATTCTGATGGGTATTCATACATTTTGCTTGCTGTGGATTATGTGTCTAAGTGGGTAAAAGCTATTCCTACTAGAGTGAATGATGCTAGGGTTGTGACTCACTTCCTTACTAGGAACATCTTTAGCCGTTTTGGGACACCAAGGGCTATAATCGGTGATGAGGGTAGTCATTTCGCAACAAATTGTTTGATAAATTATTGAACAAGTATGGTGTCACTCATAGGAAGTCTTTAGCTTACCACCCACAAGCTAATGGACAAGCAGAAGTGTCCAACAGGGAGATTAAGGCCATTTTAGTGAAAACTGTTGGAGCCAATAGGAAAGATTGGTCTCAAAGGCTTGATGAAGCCTTATGGGCATATAGGACAGCTTACAAAACTCCCATTGGGAAGTCACCTTACCGTATTCTATATGGTAAGGCATGTCACTTGCCTGTGGAACTAGAACACAAGGCTCATTGGGCCTTAAAGAAGTTAAATTTCAACCCACAAGAGATCAAGGAGCTTAGGATGACTCAATTAATTGAGTTAGATGAGCTTAGGTTGGATGCCTATGATGGTGCTAAATTTTACAAAGAAAGAACTAAGAAATGGCATGATAGGCAACTCAACAATGAACCTTTAACCTTAGGGCAGAAAGTTCTTCTATTTAACACAAGGTTGAGGTTATTTCCTGGCAAATTAAGGTCCAAGTGGATGGGACCTTTTGTAATAGTTGATAAGAAGCCATATGGGAGCTTTGAGCTCCAAGTCAGTAGATGGCAAGAAATTTTGGGTGAATGGCAATAGGTGAAACCATACTTTGATTCAACTCGAGAGGGAGATAGTTGATTCCCTCTCTTTCACCATTGCCTGATCATAACTGAAAGTCTAGCTACAGACTTTAAATAAAGCGCTGGTTGGGAGGCAACCCAATGTTTATTGCTATGTTTTATTTTATGTTATTTTATTTTTATTTATTTTTAAAATTGTTTGCTAGCTAACCATTGTGCAGGAGACTTTGTTCCTTTCTTAGCTAACCATGTGCAGGATGAGCAAATTATTGGGTCCTGAACTTGTGGAATTATTTTTAAAGTCAAAGTCAAGGAGCAAGGAGCAAGTGAAGCCCAAAAGTGCTTGAAGATGGGCTCAAACAATTCACGTGCAAGGCTTAAAGATGGTCCATAATGCATAAGCAACTCAGTGGAGAAATTTGGGCCAGTTTGGGCCGAACGTGATTTTGCACGTGAATTGCCCAATTCACGTGCACCTCCTTTTGAGTCAGAACTTTCTGGGAATGGTAGATGAAGACCATGTGAATCACGTTTACTCTTGCACGCGAATTGATAGGTCATATGGAGGCCCAAAAATGCAAAATACCGATTTTAGCCCTCCTAGAAGCTTCCCACAATTCACGTGCAGAAGGAAGTATTGCTTGCCAGCTCAATGGGGACCTACCACGAAAGTTTGGGACGATTCTGACCTGCACGCCAATTCATCCAATTCACGTGCAGAGGCTATTTTGGTCAGAACACTCTGAAAAGTTAGGGGCACGTGTATCACGCCAATTGGAGCATCTTTCCTTCTGCACGCTATATAAAGGGAGGCCATCTTCAAAGGCTTCCACACCAAAATCACTCCAGATCTGAGTATTAGAGAAACTCGCCCTTTTGCTCTCTTACTCTTCAGGTTTTTTGCTCTTTGTTCTTATTTTCTCATTCCAAAGATGGTGCGCACAAGGAGGACTGGCGAGGAGGAGGTGCACTCACCTAGTGCTGATAGCCAACCCGAGGAGGAGATACTCTTGGGGCATGCTCTTGATATGCAGGCTTTGGAGGCTTCGTAGCCGGGCTGGGCTAGAGAGGTGGTCGTTAAAATTCAAACTCGGGATTACAAAGGTTAGTATCCGCCAGGCCAGCCTATTTCCTATTCTCGCCCTACAAGACTTCTATGCATCTGTCCCGGGAGTGAGGATGAACCGATAGGGGTTGTGCAAGGGGTTTATGTCAGGATTACCCCTGAAATTATTAGACATTGCTTTAACCTCCCTGAACCCAGTAATAGCTTCCCTCAGCTAAGCCTAGGAGAATTTGGTACTGCATGTAACTATGCTAGAAAATTTCAAAGTCAAAGGCAATATACCAAGAATGGTTTTGTTGGAAAATTTAGATGCCTAGCTTACTTGGTAGGGAAATGCTTATTGATTCAGACCAGTGGGCTAGATAGTGTGCCTAAGCCACACCTGGAGTTCATGTATAGCATTGATCATATGCTAAATGTGGATTGGGCCACTACCATTTTTAAATGGTGGAAGAAAAACTCATCCAAGCAGATAAATGGCAGAATTTTGTGTGTGATATTTCAAAGCATGCCTGCTTTGCATTTTTCCTCCATGGAGAGCATTACTTTTCCTTCTCACCTGGGTGTTAAGAGTATTGCAAGCCGAAGCAGGTTTGGGGGTCAGTACCAGAGGTCATTGGGCAACCAATGTTCCTCCTCCATCACAGCCCGCTAGGCACAGTGTTCATGTGGAGCGATCCACGGACTTTGGAAGGGAGACCTCTCCTCATTTGGATCAAAGGAAGCAGACTCTATACAGACTCACTGCCATGTACATGCAGTTCAATGTACACAAAGAAGACATTTTCAATTTCTTTCAAGGCATTAGTGGGCAGGTGGTGAGCGAAGTGGAGGTCATCAATTGGGCAGTCACTAATGGGCACATCACTAATGTCCAATTTGAAGAATTAATGGCCCTTATCTCTGGAGACCAACAAGCTACTTCACAACCTAGAACCAGAGCATGGGAGGCCCCGGATGTAGCTGCTCATGCATCACCTAGAGCATGGGAGGCCCCAGAAGCTCATCCTGCTTGCATCTACCGAAGCTTGGAGGCAAGAAACACAAGCAGCTCGGGGAGGAAAATGCCAGAACCCAGGCGAGGTGGAAGCCCTGAGGAAGGACAACAAAGAAGTCAAAGGCCTCCTAGGCAAAATCTGGAAGGCTTTGAGCAAGAGGAAAGCATCAAAACGTTCTCCTATAGTGGAGATATCTGATGAAGAACCCTCTCCATCCCCTGAAGATTCCTATCCAGCCCAGGCAGATCCACCTCAACCAAAATCTTCAGCTCGGCCATCTTACTATCACCCAGAGGAGGCAGCGCCAGCAACAGGGTATTCACCCTTCCAGCCTCAAGAGGAGACAGAGCCAGCAGGGGTATTCACCCTTCCAGCATTTTACTGATCCTGCATATTCTCAGGCTCTGGTGCCTGCTATACTTCCTGTTTCTTGGGGTGCATACATGCCTGCTGAACCTGAAGATCTACTTGGCCCTCCTGTCCATTTAATCATTAATCCAGCCTTATCATCTGACGAGAGCCAAGCAGCATTTGAAGAGTTCATCTATTCCACGGTTCAGAGGGCTCGCTTTATACGGGATAATGATATCTTCACCCCTTTTAGCTTAAAGAGGATCTCCGAGAATGAATATCTCTACGCCGACGAGATAGACCTCTTCTGCAGGACCATGCGCTATGTAGTGGAGGCTGAGCCTCATAACTACCCCTTAGCTCAATACACTTCCATCATGCTATGTGAGCTTTTCAATCAACCCTTGTCCGAAGAGGTGTGGCGCCAATGCATCAATGGTGAGAATGAAGGGCACCGCCCTTGGCATGGTATGCATGAGGTGCTGATTCCGGTGCACATTGATCGCCACTATGTACTTGTCCGTTTGAATCTGGATGTAGGACATACCGTGCTATATGATCCAAGCCAAGGCGAAGGGTTTGCTAGACGGAAAAGACGGGTTAGTGCATGGGTTCATCAAAAGAATGAAAGTGGCGATGATCAAAGAAGGATTGTTACAGGATAAGCTCCCTCTTATTCACCTCAACGAAATGGAAATCCCTCGGCGGCCTGACCAATTCAGTCAGGGATCTTTGTTTGCTACTACATGATGGCTATTCTGCAAGGGAAGGAAACTTGGGAAGTGCGCGGCGAGACGTCGGTAGACTTTGTGGCTCAGGTACGACGAATGGTGGCCAATGTCATCTACTATTACAAGTGTGCCAAACCAGGGGTAAGTGTTTTTCCTACTCCTTTTATGCCATACGGACATAGCATATTTTAAGTGTGGTGTATGGGGAGTGACTTGAGCCACTTGCTTGTCTTTTATGTTGTCATTGCATGTTTTTAAAAAAAAATGAAAAAAAAAATGTTTTTAGTTGCATGATTGTTTGAGTTGTTTGCTTGAATGATTTGCTTGTGGAGGCATGGATATTAAGTATGCAATTTTGGCTTAAAATTTAATTTTTTATGCCACATTAGTATCATGTTGTGATAAGGGTGTTAAAGTAGTTAAAATGTGCTCTGAATTGGTTTAATCATGTCTTTATCTTTTGAATGATATCACCATGTTTTTGGAGCTGAGTTTTGAATATTAGATGAGCATGAAATGCTATGATAGACCTAAGTAACCCTTAAAGTTGAGTGAAAAAGAAATGAAAAATGAGAACAGCTTCTTTTTAGCCCTTGAGTGACATTTATGGTTTATGGGTAATAGTTTGATTTGTTACTCATCTTGCATTCAACATTGGTTATTTAATGGTAGGAGTCAAGTAAGCATGTGATTACTTATTAGTGCTCAGTGTTTGGTGTTTAGTTAGGATGCAAGACCTCTAAGTCACTGTGATGTCTTTGCATCCTTTTCTTAATTGTGAGATATTATTGGAAAAGGCTGTGATATAGAATGTGAAAAAGCCATCACTTAATTGGAAAATGGGATGTGAGACATCAATGAATTTCTGTCTCTCCTTATGTAGCAAAATGGCAAGGGGCATGCATCAAAAAAAATCAGACTTATTTATGTGTTATGTGAGTAAAAAAAAAAGAGTGAATAATCCATCAAGGGAGAGCATAAAATGCAACCTTGTAAGGTTATTACTAAAAAAAAGAAATTTCAGAATAAAAGCCACACTGGCCTGATGTTTATGTGTGATTATTTATTTGTGAAGCCACATTGGCTGAATTGTGTTTTGTTTTGAGAGTGTTGAGCTTAATTCTTTAGCTTATGATTTTGTTTATTCAGTTATTAGAATAGAGTGTGAGTTCAAATTAAGTAGAATAGGGAGTGTGTTTTCTTTGATGAGCACAATAGGGAACTCTCATGATTGTTTGGCAAGTACTTAATCAATAGCGGATGGTGAGTGTAGAGATAGAGTTTTTCCATCCATTGTTCATTGATAGGTATTGGGCTTGAGAATTATTATATTTGAGTGAGGCTGCTTATCCTTGGTAAGAACTTAAAGGGAAACTAGGTGCTATTTTATCATGGATTACTTGCTCAAATCTGAAATTTAAGTGGTGATATTGCATGGTTGTTGGACTAGGGATATGGACATGAATGAACTAAGTTATGACTCATTTTGATGCTTAAATTCCCATTTCATCATGATAGAGTTGCATGCTTAGGAAACCATGATTCTCCTTGATTGTTATTTTATTTTTCTTTCGTTTGATTGCGTGTTTATTTTATTTTTGCATGCTTGTATGTTTTTGCTTGAGGACAAGCAATGGTTCAAGTGTGGTGTATTTGATAACGTGCATTTTATGCCGTTATTCTAGTGTTTATTTAGGATGTTAAGAGCATGATTAGAGCCTTATTGCTTCATATATCATATATATTTGCTCTAACCCCTAGGAAGATGCTAGTTGCACATGCGCTTTTAAGCTGTTTTGGCAGATTTTGGACCTCACTTTTCACATAGTAGATGGCCTCAAACAATTGGCGTGCAAGAACAAAAGTTGCTCAGAATGATGTCATCTACCTACCACAGAAATTTCAGAGCATTTGGAGCTGATTTGGAGCTGCACGTGAATTCACCCATTTCACGTGCAAGCATATTTTTGCCTCTCAGGCCTCTACAGGATGCAAGGAAGCTTGGGGATAAGTTTGAGCTGATTTGGAGGTGCACGTGAATTCACCATATCACGTGCAAATTGGCGTGCAGAGATATTTTTGGACCGATCCAATCGTTTTTCCATGCTGATCATTTGTTCCTGAAGGCCCAAGTCCAAATTGTGGATGGAAGATAGAGTTTTTAATGTTTCGAGTGTCACTTATCAAAACTACATCGTTTTGATAAATGGGCTAGGGTACACACCTCAAAGCCCATCCAAACTCTATAAATAAGAGCTCCACGCCCCATGCTTTGTAGACCTAACCCCCTACACGTTTTTAGAGAGAGAGAGAGGCTCCATGACTTGGAGGTGCTCCTTGCCTAGGAGAGCAGCCATCGCAGCAGCCGTCGCGGATTTTGGAGCCTAGATTTGAAGCTTTGCTGTGCGCGTGATCAAGAAGAAGATGTTGAGCTTTTCTGCTTTGGTTTTGCTTGTAATCATGCGTGAGTAGTTCTTATAATCTAGGGGAGCAATGTAGCCCCCTTGTTGCTTTGCTGTGTTTATGAATATTGGGTTTGGATGATTGAAGTTTTGCATGTTTTATGAATCTGTTCTTAAGTTCTATCTTGGGATGTACACCTTGGAATTCTTAGCCCTAGTCTGGGGCGGATTGAGATTCATAACTTATTTGTGATTGGTGTGATCATTATCCTTTTGCAAGTATGATTTATTGGCTTTGCATTTTGTGTGTTTAGATGACCATTCTGGCATACAACTCTTAAAAGGACATCAATGACCATTTGTTGTCCTTGGCTTATGTTTAGCATGTTTTCAATCGGACAACCCTAATACCATGAACCAGTAGAGATAACATAGGGAGGTGAAATTGTGACCCTAGATGCTTTTAATCCTTGAATCTTAATCCTGAAATCAGTTTACTTTCTTTGTTCATTCAGAAAACCAAACAGAAATTAGATCTTTAGTTTAAAAAAGAAAACTTTTTGCCAAGACATTTTATAGAACAAGAGTAATTGGGTGATTTGATTTGAGAACTAGAGAACTAGGTTAATCCCTGTGGGTTCGACCCCTTTCTTGCTGCTATTCTGTTAGTGCAAACTTAGGGAATTTATTATTTTGAAGAGAGATTTAACGACATTAGCTAGCTCTTTTAGAGAGGCTAAAAAATCTTGTATGTCAACATCATGTGTCCTTTTATTCACCTATCGATATTAATCTTTCTTATTTGATTGATCCACTCAATGCATCCGAAATTAAAAAAATAACCAACGCAAACTTAAACATCATAGCCTCTTGGTTTGTATTTGAATCAAAAATAGGTTTATTCATTTTAAATAGAGTCTTTAACTCTGAGCGTTCATTATGCACATCTGTCGAACAAATGCGGAGTAAGAGGAACCTCACCGCCGTGGAATATGTCCCATCAACTGAACCACGTACATCATGTGTCCTAATCCATTTTCGATATTCATCTATGTTATTTGACTGATCCACTTAATGCATCAGAAATGAACTAAGTAACCAATGCAAACCTAAACGTACAAACGTACAAGCCATTTGGTTTGTAATTGAATGAAAAATGGGGTTTATCCATTTTAATAGACTTTGGCTTCGAACGTTCGTTATTGGCAAGCGTTGACTAGATGCGAAGTAAGAAGAACCTCACCGACGTGGAGTATGACCATGATGTGAACAAGGTACATCATGTGTCCTTTTACTCATTTAACGATATTAATCTTTCTTATTTGATTGATCCACTCAATGCATGCAAACTTAAATAAACAACCAATGCAAACCTAAACATCCTAGCCTCTTGCTTTTTAATTGAATAAAATAGGTTTATTCGTTTTAAATGGAGTCTTTAACTTCGAGCGTTCGTTATTCACATGCGTCGAACAGATGCAGAGTAAGAGGAACCTCACCGCCATGGAATATGTCCCATCAAGTGAACCTCGTACATCATGTGTCCTAATCGTATATCGATATTCATCTTTGTTATTTGATTCATCCACTCAATGCATCGAAATGAGCTAAGTAACCAAGGCAAACCTAAACGTACAAGCCATTTGGTTTGTAATTGAATGAAAAATGGGGTTTATCCATTTTAATAAACTTTGGCTTCAAATGTTCGTTATTGGCAAGCATTAACTAGATGTGAAGTAAGAAGAACCTCACTGCCGTGGAGTATGACCCTGATGTGAACAACGTACATCATGTGTCCTTTTTTTCCTTTGTCGATATTAATCTTTCTTATTTGATAGATCCACTCAATGCGTCCGAAAAGTAAATAACCAATGCAAACCAAAACATCCTAGCCTCTTGCTATGTAATTGAATCGAAAATAGGTTTATTCGTTTTAAATAGAGTCTTTAACTCCGAGCATTCGTTATTCACATGCGTCGAACAGATGCGGAGTAAGAGGTACCTCACCGCCGTGGAGTATGTCCCATCAAGTGAACCACGTACATCATGTGTCCTTCTAATCATTTATCGATATTCACCTTTGTTATTTGATTGATGCACTCAATGCGTCAGAAATGAACTAAGTAACCAATGCAAACCTAAACGTACAAACGCACAAGCCATTTGGTTTGTACTTCAATGAAAAATGAGGTTTATCCATTTTAATAGACTTTGGCTTCGAACGTTTGTTATTGGCAAGCGTTGACTAGATACATCATGTGTCCTTTTATTCACCTATTGATATTAATCTTTCTTATTTGATTGATCCACTCAATGCGTCCGAAATTAAAGAAATAACCAACACAAACCTAAACATCATAGCCTCTTGGTTTGTATTTGAATCAAAAATAGGTTTATTCGTTTTAAATAGAGTCTTTAACTCCGAGCGTTCATTATGCACATGCGTCGAACAAATGCGGAGTAAGAGGAACCTCACCGCGAAGGAATATGTCCCATAAACTGAACCACGTACATCATGTGTCCTAATCGTTTCTCGATATTCATCTATGTTATTTGATTGATCCAGTCAATGCATCAGAAATGAACTAAGTAACCAATGCAAACCTAAACGTACAAACGTACATGCCATTTGGTTTGTAATTGAATGAAAAATGGGGTTTATCCATTTTAATAGACTTTGGCTTCGAACGTTTGTTATTGGCAAGCGTTGACTAGATGCGAAGTAAGAAGAACCTCACCGACGTGGAGTATGACCATGATGTGAACAAGGTACATCATGTGTCCTTTTACTCATTTAACGATATTAATCTTTCTTATTTGATTGATCCACTCAATGCATGCAAACTTAAATAAATAACCAACGCAAACCTAAACATCCTAGCCTCTTGCTTTTTAATTGAATAAAATAGGTTTATTCATTTTAAATGGAGTTTTTAACTTCGGGCGTTCGTTATTCACATTTGTCAAACAGATGCAGAGTAAGAGGAACCTCACCGCCGTGGAATATGTCCCATCAAGTGAACCTTGTACATCATGTGTCCTAATCGTGTATCGATATTCATCTTTGTTATTTGATTCATCCACTCAATGCATCAGAAATGAGCTAAGTAACCAATGCAAACCTAAACGTACAAGCCAATTGGTTTGTAATTGAATGAAAAATGGGGTTTATCCATTTTAATAGACTTTGGCTTCAAATGTTCGTTTTTGGCAAGCGTTAACTAGATGTGAAGTAAGAAGAACCTCATCGCCGTGGAGTATGACCCTCATGTGAACAACGTACATCCTGTGTCCTTTTATTCACCTATCGATATTTATCTTTCTTATTTGATTGATGCACTCAATGCATCCGAAATTAAAGAAATAACCAACACAAACCTAAATATCATAGCCTCTTGGTTTGTATTTGAATCAAAAATAGGTTTATTCGTTTTAAATAGAGTCTTTAACTCCGAGCGTTCATTATGCACATGCGTCGAACAAATGCGGAGTAAGAGGAACCTCACCGCCAAGGAATATGTCCCATAAACTGAACCACGTACATCATGTGTCCTAATCGTTTTTCGATATTCATCTATGTTATTTGATTGATCCAATCAATGCATCAGAAATGAACTAAATAACCAATGCAAACCTAAACGTACAAACGTACATGCCATTTGGTTTGTAATTGAATGAAAAATGGGGTTTATCCATTTTAATAGACTTTGGCTTCGAACGTTCGTTATTGGCAAGCGTTGACTTGATGCGAAGTAAGAAGAACCTCACCGCCGTAGAGTATGACCGTGATGTGAACAACGTACATCATGTGTCCTTTTTTTTCCTTTGTCGATATTAATCTTTCTTATTTGATAGATCCACTCAATGTGTCCGAAATGAAGTAAATAACCAACACAAACCTAAACATCCTAGCCTCTTGCTTTTTAATTGAATAAAATAGGTTTATTCGTTTTAAATGGAGTCCTTAACTTCGAGCGTTCGTTATTCACATGCGTCGAACAGATGCAGAGTAAGAGGAACCTCACCGCCGTGGAATATGTCCCATCAAGTGAACCTCGTACATCATGTGTCCTAATCGTATATCGATATTCATCTTCGTTATTTGATTCATCCACTCAATGCGTCAGAAATGAGCTAAGTAACCAATGCAAACCTAAACGTACAAGCCATTTGGTTTGTAATTGAATGAAAAATGGGGTTTATCCATTTTAATAGACTTTGGCTTCAAATGTTCGTTATTGGCAAGCGTTAACTAGATGTGAAGTAGGAAGAACCTCACCGCCGTGGAGTATGACCCTGATGTGAACAACGTACATCATGTGTCCTTTTTTTTTCATTTGTCGATATTAATCTTTCTTATTTGATAGATCCACTCAATGCGTCCGAAATGAAATAAATAACCAACGCAAACCTAAACATCCTAGCCTCTTGCTATGTAATTGAATCGAAAATAGGTTTATTCGTTTTAAATAGAGTCTTTAACTCCGAGCATTCGTTATTCACATGCGTCGAACAGATGCGGAGTAAGAGGTACCTCACCGCCGTGGAGTATGTCCCATCAAGTGAACCACGTACATCATGTGTACTTCTAATCATTTATCGATATTCACCTTTGTTATTTGATTGATGCACTCAATGCGTCAGAAATGAACTAAGTAACCAATGCAAACCTAAACGTACAAACGTACAAGCCATTTGGTTTGTACTTGAATGAAAAATGAGGTTTATCCATTTTAATAGACTTTGGCTTCAAACGTTTGTTATTGGCAAGCGTTGACTAGATGCGAACTAAGAAGAACCTCACCGCCATGGAGTATGACCATCATGTGAACAACGTACATCATGTGTCCTTTTATTCACCTATCGATCTTAATCTTTCTTATTTGATTGATCCACTCAATGCGTCGAAATTAAAGAAATAACCAACACAAACCTAAACATCATAGCCTCTTGCTTTGTATTTGAATCAAAAATAGGTTTATTCGTTTTAAATGGAGTCTTTAACTCCGAGCGTTCATTATGCACATGCGCCGAACAAATGCGGAGTAAGAGGAACCTCACCGCCATGGAATATGTCCCATCAACTGAACCACGTACATCATGTGTCCTAATCCATTTTCGATATTCATCTATGTTATTTGACTGATCCACTCAATGCATTAGAAATGAACTAAGTAACCAATGCAAACCTAAACGTACAAACGTACAAGCCATTTGGTTTTGTAATTGAATGAAAAATGGGGTTTATCCATTTTAATAGACTTTGGCTTCGAACGTTCGTTATTGGCAAGCGTTGACTAGATGCGAAGTAAGAAGAACCTCACCGACGTGGAGTATGACCATGATGTGAACAAGGTACATCATGTGTCCTTTTACTCATTTAACGATATTAATTTTTCTTATTTGATTGATCCACTCAATGCATGGAAACTTAAATAAACAACCAATGCAAACCTAAACATCCTAGCCTCTTGCTTTTTAACTGAATAAAATAGGTTTATTCGTTTTAAATGGAGTCTTTAACTTCGAGCGTTCGTTATTCACATGCGACGAACAGATGCAGAGTAAGAGGAACCTCACCGCCGTGGAATATGTCCCATCAAGTGAACCTCGTACATCATGTGTCCTAATCGTGTATCGATATTCATCTTTGTTATTTGATTCATCCACTCAATGCATCAGAAATGGGCTAAGTAACCAATGCAAACCTAAACGTACAAGCCATTTGGTTTGTAATTGAATGAAAAATGGGGTTTATCCATTTTAATAGACTTTGGCTTCAAATGTTCGTTATTGGCAAGCGTTAACTAGATGTGAAGTAAGAAGAACCTCACCGCCGTGGAGTATGACCCTCATGTGAACAACGTACATCATGTGTCCTTTTCTTTTCATTTGTCGATATTAATCTTTCTTATTTGATAGATCCACTCAATGCGTCCGAAATGAAATATATAACCAACGCAAACCTAAACATCCTAGCCTCTTGCTATGTAATTGGATCGAAAATAGGTTTATTCGTTTTAAATAGAGTCTTTAACTCCGAGCATTCGTTATTCACATGCGTCGAACAGATGCGGAGTAAGAGGTACCTCACCGCCGTGGAGTATGTCCCATCAAGTGAACCACGTACATCATGTGTACTTCTAATCATTTATCGATATTCACCTTTGTTATTTGATTGATGCACTCAATGCGTCAGAAATGAACTAAGTAACCAATGCAAACCTAAACGTACAAACATACAAGCCATTTGGTTTGTACTTGAATGAAAAATGAGGTTTATCCATTTTAATAGACTTTGGCTTCAAACGTTTGTTATTGGCAAGCGTTGACTAGATGCGAACTAAGAAGAACCTCACCGCCATGGAGTATGACCATCATGTGAACAACGTACATCCTGTGTCCTTTTATTCACCTATCGATCTTAATCTTTCTTATTTGATTGATCCACTCAATGCGTCGAAATTAAAGAAATAACCAACACAAACCTAAACATCATAGCCTCTTGCTTTGTATTTGAATCAAAAATAGGTTTATTCGTTTTAAATGGAGTCTTTAACTCCGAGCGTTCATTATGCACATACGTCGAACAAATGCGGAGTAAGAGGAACCTCACCGCCATGGAATATGTCCCATCAACTGAACCACGTACATCATGTGTCCTAATCCATTTTCGATATTCATCTATGTTATTTGACTGATCCACTTAATGCATCAGAAATGAACTACGTAACCAATGCAAACCTAAACGTACAAACGTACAAGCCATTTGGTTTTGTAATTGAATGAAAAATGGGGTTTATCCATTTTAATAGACTTTGGCTTCGAACGTTCGTTATTGGCAAGCGTTGACTAGATGCGAAGTAAGAAGAACCTCACCGACGTGGAGTATGACCATGATGTGAACAAGGTACATCATGTGTCCTTTTACTCATTTAACGATATTAATCTTTCTTATTTGATTGATCCACTCAATGCATGCAAACTTAAATAAACAACCAATGCAAACCTAAACATCCTAGCCTCTTGCTTTTTAATTGAATAAAATAGGTTTATTGTTTTAAATGGAGTCCTTAACTTCGAGCGTTCGTTATTCACATGCGTCGAACAGATGCAGAGTAAGAGGAACCTCACCGCCGTGGAATATGTCCCATCAAGTGAACCTCGTACATCATGTGTCCTAATCGTGTATCGATATTCATCTTTGTTATTTGATTCATCCACTCAATGCATCAGAAATGGGCTAAGTAACAATGCAAACCTAAACGTACAAGCCATTTGGTTTGTAATTGAATGAAAAATGGGGTTTATCCATTTTAATAGACTTTGGCTTCAAATGTTCGTTATTGGCAAGCGTTAACTAGATATGAAGTAAGAAGAACCTCACCGCCGTGGAGTATGACCCTGATGTGAACAACGTACATCATGTGTCCTTTTTTTTTCATTTGTCGATATTAATCTTTCTTATTTGATACATCCACTCAATGCGTCCGAAATGAAATAAATAACCAACGCAAACCTAAACATCCTAGCCTCTTGCTATGTAATTGAATCGAAAATAGGTTTATTCGTTTTAAATAGAGTCTTTAACTCCGAGCATTCGTTATTCACATGCGTCGAACAGATGCGGAGTAAGAGGTACCTCACCGCCGTGGAGTATGTCCCATCAAGTGAACCACGTACATCATGTGTCCTTCTAATCATTTATCGATATTCACCTTTGTTATTTGATTGATGCACTCAATGCGTCAGAAATGAACTAAGTAACCAATGCAAACCTAAACGTACAAACGTACAAGCCATTTGGTTTGTACTTGAATGAAAAATGAGGTTTATCCATTTTAATAGATTTTGGCTTCGAACGTTTGTTATTGGCAAGCGTTGACTAGATGCGAACTAAGAAGAACCTCACCGCCGTGGAGTATGACCCTCATGTGAACAACGTACATCATGTGTCCTTTTATTCACCTATCGATATTTATCTTTCTTATTTGATTGATCCACTCAATGCATCCGAAATTAAATAAATAACCAACGCAAACCTAAACATCATAGCCTTTTGGTTTGTATTTGAATCAAAAATAGGTTTATTCATTTTAAATAGAGTCTTTAACTCCGAGCATTCATTATGCACATACGTCGAACAAATGCGGAGTAAGAGGAACCTCACCGCCATGGAATATGTCCCACCAACTGAACCACGTACATCATGTGTCCTAATCGTTTTTCAATATTCATCTATGTTATTTGATTGATCCACTCAATGCATCAGAAATGAACTAAGTAACCAATGCAAACCTAAACGTACACACGTACAAGCCATTTGGTTTGTAATTGAATGAAAAATGGGGTTTATCCATTTTAATAGACTTTGGCTTCGAACGTTCGTTATTGGCAAGCCGATAACGTGCATTTTATGCCGTTATTCTAGTGTTTATTTAGGATGTTTAAGAGCATGATTAGAGCCTTATTGCCTCATATTTCATATATATTTGCTCTAACCCCTAGGAAGATGCTAGTTGCAAATACATGCGTTTTTAAGCTGTTTTGGCAGATTTTGGACCTCACTTTTGACTAGGTAGATGGCCTCAAACAATTTGCGTGCAAGAACAAAAGTTTCTTAGAATGATGTCCTCTACCTACCACAGAAATTTCAGAGCATTTGGAGCTGAACGTGAATTCACCCATTTCACGTGCAAGCCTATTTTTGCCTCTCAGGCCTCTACAGAGATGCAAGGAAGCTTGGGGAGAAGTTTGAGCTGAATTGGAGGTGCACGTGAATTCACCATATCACGTGCAAATTGGCGTGCAGAGATATGGAAGATAGAGTTTTTAATGTTTCGAGTGTTACTTATCAAAACTACGTCGTTTTGATAAGTGGGCTAGGTTACACACCTCAAGGCCCATCCAAACTCTATAAATAAGAGCTTCACGCCCCTTGCTAGCAATGCCTAACCCCCCTACACGTTTTAGAGAGAGAGAGAGAGAGGCTCCACGACTTGGAGGTGCTCCTTGACCTAGGAGAGCAAATGCGCAGCCCGTCGCAGCAGCCGTCGCGGATTTTGGAGCCTGGATTTGAAGCTTTGCTTGTGCGCGTGATCAAGAAGAAGATGTTGAGCTTTTCTGCTATGGTTTTGCTTGTAATCATGCGTGAGTAGTTCTTATAATCTAGGGGAGCAATGTAGCCCCCTTGTTGTTTTGCTGTGTTTATGAATATTTGGGTTTGGATGATTGAAGTTTTGCATGTTTTATGAATCTGTTCTTAAGTTCTATCTTTGGATGTACACCTTGATATTCTTAGCCCTAGTCTGGGGCAGATTGAGATTCATAACTTATTTGTAATTGGTGTGATCATTATCCTTTTGCAAGTATGATTTATTGGCTTTGCATGTTTGTGTGTTTTGATGACCATTCTGGCATACAACTCTTAAAAGGACCTCAATGACCATTTGTTGTCCTTGGCTTATGTTTAGCATGTTTTCAATCAGACAACCCTAATACCATGAACCAGTAGAGATAACATAGGGAGGTGAAATTGTGACCCTAGATGCCTTTAATCCTTGATTCTTAATCCTAAAATCAGTTTACTTTCTTTGTTTATTCAGAAAACCAAATAAAAATTAGATCTTTAGGTTAAAAAAGAAAACTTTTTGCCAAGACATTTTATAGAACAAGAGTAATTGGGTGATTTGATTTGAGAACTAGAGAACTAGGCTAATCCCTGTGGGTTCGACCCCTTTCTTGCTGCTATTCTTTTAGTGCAAACTTAGGGAATTTATTATTTTGAAGAGAGATTTAACGACGTTAGCTAGCTCTTTTAGAGAGGCTAAAAATCTTGTCTGTCAAATTGGCGCCGTTGCCGGGGATTCAACGGTTGACTAGTTTTTAAAATCAACATTGAGTGAAATTGTTTGAATTTTGATCTTGGTGTTTTATTTTGTCTTTTAATTTCTGTTATTTTTGTTTGTGTTTTTATTTGTTTATTTTGCATTGTTCGGAGCTGCTGGGTGTGTTCTTGTTGTTTTTCAGGAACATACATCAAGTGTTTGAGGTATTGCTAGTTGTGTATGCGATGAGGGGAACTTGTGTCCTTTAATCCAGAACCTGAACAGCACTCCAATGGATAGACAGTTTGGAGATGAGGAGGAGCTAACCATGGAACAATGTGTGGAAAGGATGATCCAAGGCAACAAATATTTGTGGGAAAATCAAAGGAGAGATGAGGAGAATTCAATGATGGCAGACCAACATGTTTATGTTCCAGGCCATGCAGCAGATCAATTTTCATATAGTGCTTGGGATTGCACTGTCTATGATTCTCCCATAAGCAGTTATTCATACCAGGAGCCTCCTTGTTATGGTGGGAGTATTAATGGAGATGGTAGAGAAGTATGGCCAACTTGCACCCAACCTGAGGGTGACTACTATCCACAAGAGCCACCACCTGAGGAGTTTAATGGTTTCTTCAATGGATATTCTGAGAATAGATGGGTTGGGCAATATCAAGATGAAGCTTACTATGAAGCCCCACTTTATGGCAATTATTGTCCATATCAACAACAAGAGTGGCAGCCCCAAGTTGAAGATGAAGAAACCAGAAGAGAGAATTTGAATGAAAGGATAGGAAGATTGGAGACTACCATAAAAAAATATGGAGCAATTATTGATGAGTATGGCTCAAAATGTAAATACTGGAGTCTCATCTCACTCCTTTGCTGATGACATAGAGATAAACACTGAAGAGAATTGCAAAGCCATCACCCCAACTTCCATGAATCAATCTTTCAGGTCTGCCTCACAAGAATGGGAGTTTTCTGCTAATAATGATTCTGAAGATGAAGCTCGCATTCTAGATGGTCAAACCATTAATGCTGCTATAGAAGAAGGAGTGGATACAAGGGCAATGGTTCATTATGATGAGGTTGTCCCTCCACCACAATTTAATAGCCCATGTGATGTATCCACTTCAACTCTTCCCATGGTTGGAGCTTATGAGGACAATTTTTCCATCCAAGAAGAAGAGGAAGACTTGAATTGTTCTGGGGTGTTAGAAGAACATGAGAAACCAATAAATGACAACCCAAGGATGCAGCAACAAATCTTGGATGATGATGCTATAATTCTCATATCTGAAGGCACATCAAACCAAAGTACTCTTTATGAAGACAAGCTACATGAGCCCACCACTACTATGTTTGCTTTGGAATCATCTTCCCTTATACAAGAGAAGGAAGTGCTTGACAAGGGAGGTAACCATGCGTGCATCATGACTACTCCAATTGTAGAGTATGTTGAATTTGTGTTACCACCTCGTTGGAATGAGAGGAAGGAGAACCATAAGTTTGTGGAGGTGTCTCCCTATCAACAATTGAATCAGGAGTTCAAGTGGCTCCCACAATGGTTCATTCATCCGATTGCTATGGTCTATGAGACTGCCTGAGGTTTACAATGCAAGGATGAAAGCCTTTCATACATTGGTTGAGTTTAGTATGACAAGGTCTAGCTACAGACCTTAAATAAAGCGCTGGTTGGGAGGCAACCCAATGTTTATTGCTGTGTTTTATTTTATGTTATTTTCTTTTATTTATTTTATTCAATAAATTGTTTGCAAGCTAACCATTGTGCAGGAGACTTTGCTTCTTTCTTAACTAACCATTTGCAGGATGAGCAAATTATTGGGTCAATTCAATGTGGGATCTTTGTTTACTACTACATGATGGCTATTCCAAGGGAGAGAAACTTTGGAAGTGCGCGGCGAGACGTCGGTTGACTTTGTGGCTTAGGTGCGACGAATGGTGGCCAATGTCATATACTATTATAGTGTGCCAAACCAGGGGTAAGTATTTTCCTACTCCCTATTTTATGCCATAAGGACATAGCATATTTTAAGTGTGGTGTATGGGAGTGACTTGAGCCACTTGCTTGTCTTTTATGTTGTGATTGCATGTTTTATTTAATTCTAAAAAAAAAATGTTTTTAGTTGCATGATTGTTTGAGTTGTTTGCTTGAATGATTTGCTTGTGGAGACATGGATATTAAGTATGCAATTTTGGCTTAAAATTTATTTTTTTTATGCCACATTAGTATCATGTTGTGATAAGGGTGTTAAAGTAGTTAAAATGTGCTCTGAATTAGTTTGATCATGTCTTTATCTTTTGAATGATATCACCATGTTTTTGGAGCTGAGTTTTGAATATTAGCTGAGCATGAAATGCTATGATAGACCTAAGTAACCCTTAAAGTTGAGTGAAAAAGAAATGCAAAATGAGAACAGCTTCTTTTAGCCTTTGAGTGCCATTTTAGGGTATGGGTAATAATTGCTACTCTTCTTGCATTCAACATTGGTTATTTAATGGTAGGAGTCAAGTAAGCATGTGATTACTTATTAGTGCTCAGTGTTTGGTGTTTAGTTAGGATGCAAGACCTCTAAGTCATTGTGACTATCTTTGCATTCTTTTCTTTATTGTGAGATATTATTGGAAAAGGCTGTGATATAGAATGTGAAAAAGCCATCACTTAATTGGGAAATGGGATGTGAGACATCAATGAATTTCTGTCTCTCCTATTGTAGCAAAATGGCAAGGAGTTTGCATTAGAAAAATCAGTCTTATTTATGTGTTATGTGAAAAAAAAAAGAGTGAATAATCCATCAAGGGAGAGCATAAAATGCAACCTTGTAAGGTTATTACTAAACAAAAAAAAAAGAGAGAGAGAGAGAAAGATTCAGAATAAAAGCCACACTGGCTTGATGTTTATGTGTGATTGTTTAGATTTGTAGCCACATTGGCTGAATTGTGTTTTGTTTTGAGAGTGTTGAGCTCAATTCTCTGGCTCATGTTTTGTTTATTCAGTTATTAGAATAGAGTGTGAGTTCAAGTAAAGTAGAATAGAGAGTGTGTTTTCTTTGATGAGCACAATAGGGAACTCTCATGATTGCTTGGCAAGTACTTAATCAATAGCTGATGGCGAGTGTAGAGATAGAGTTTTCCATCCATTGTTCATTGATAGGTATTGGGGCTTGAGAATTATTATATTTGAGTGAGGCTGCTTATCCTTGGTAAGAACTTAAAGGGAAACTAGGTGCTATTTTATCATGGAATGCTTGCTCATATCTGAAATTTAAGTGGAGATATTGCATGGTTGTTGGACTTAGGGATATGGACATGAATGAACTAAGCTATGACTCATTTTGATGCTTAAATTCCCATTTCATCATGATAGAGTTGCATGCTTAGGAAACCATGATTCTCCTTGATTGTTATTTTATTTTTCTTCCTGTTTGACTGAGTGTTTATTTTATTTTTGCATGCTTGTATGTTTTTGCTTGAGGACAAGCAATGGTTCAAGTGTGGTGTATTTGATAACGTGCATTTTATGCCGTTATTCTAGTGTTTATTTAGGATGTTTAAGAGCATGATTAGAGCCTTATTGCCTCATATTTCATATATATTTGCTCTAACCCCTAGGAAGATGCTAGTTGCAAATACATGCGTTTTTAAGCTGTTTTGGCAGATTTTGGACCTCACTTTTGACTAGGTAGATGGCCTCAAACAATTTGCGTGCAAGAACAAAAGTTTCTTAGAATGATGTCCTCTACCTACCACAGAAATTTCAGAGCATTTGGAGCTGAACGTGAATTCACCCATTTCACGTGCAAGCCTATTTTTGCCTCTCAGGCCTCTACAGGATGCAAGGAAGCTTGGGGAGAAGTTTGAGCTGAATTGGAGGTGCACGTGAATTCACCATATCACGTGCAAATTGGCGTGCAGAGATATGGAAGATAGAGTTTTTAATGTTTCGAGTGTTACTTATCAAAACTACGTCGTTTTGATAAGTGGGCTAGGTTACACACCTCAAGGCCCATCCAAACTCTATAAATAAGAGCTTCACGCCCCTTGCTAGCAATGCCTAACCCCCCTACACGTTTTAGAGAGAGAGAGAGAGGCTCCACGACTTGGAGGTGCTCCTTGACCTAGGAGAGCAGCCGTCGCAGCCGTCGCAGCAGCCGTCGCGGATTTTGGAGCCTGGATTTGAAGCTTTGCTGTGCGCGTGATCAAGAAGAAGATGTTGAGCTTTTCTGCTATGGTTTTGCTTGTAATCATGCGTGAGTAGTTCTTATAATCTAGGGGAGCAATGTAGCCCCCTTGTTGTTTTGCTGTGTTTATGAATATTTGGGTTTGGATGATTGAAGTTTTGCATGTTTTATGAATCTGTTCTTAAGTTCTATCTTTGGATGTACACCTTGATATTCTTAGCCCTAGTCTCAAGGCAGATTGAGATTCATAACTTATTTGTAATTGGTGTGATCATTATCCTTTTGCAAGTATGATTTATTGGCTTTGCATGTTTGTGTGTTTTGATGACCATTCTGGCATACAACTCTTAAAAGGACCTCAATGACCATTTGTTGTCCTTGGCTTATGTTTAGCATGTTTTCAATCAGACAACCCTAATACCATGAACCAGTAGAGATAACATAGGGAGGTGAAATTGTGACCCTAGATGCCTTTAATCCTTGATTCTTAATCCTAAAATCAGTTTACTTTCTTTGTTTATTCAGAAAACCAAATAAAAATTAGATCTTTAGGTTAAAAAAGAAAACTTTTTGCCAAGACATTTTATAGAACAAGAGTAATTGGGTGATTTGATTTGAGAACTAGAGAACTAGGCTAATCCTGTGGGTTCGACCCTTCTTGCTGCTATTCTTTTAGTGCAAACTTAGGGAATTTATTATTTTGAAGAGAGATTTAACGACGTTAGCTAGCTCTTTTAGAGAGGCTAAAAATCTTGTCTGTCACAAGCATTGACTAGATGCGAAGTAAGAAGAACCTCACCGACGTGGAGTATGACCATGATGTGAACAAGGTACATCATGTGTCCTTTTACTCATTTAATGATATTAATCTTTCTTATTTGATTGATCCACTCAATGCATGCAAACTTAAATAAACAACCAACGCAAACCTAAACATCCTAGCCCTTTGCTTTTTAATTTAATAAAATAGGTTTATTCGTTTTAAATGGAGTCTTTAACTTCGAGCGTTCGTTATTCACATGCGTCGAACAGATGCAGAGTAAGAGGAACCTCACCGCCGTGGAATATGTCCCATCAAGTGAACCTCGTACATAATGTGTCCTAATCGTGTATCGATATTCAAAATTGTTATTTGATTCATCCACTCAATGCATCATAAATGAGCTAAGTAACCAATGCAAACCTAAACGTACATGCCATTTGGTTTGTAATTGAATCAAAGATGGGGTTTATCCATTTTAATAGACTTTCGCTTCAAATGTTTGTTATTGGCAAGCGTTAACTAGATGTGAAGTAAGAAGAACCTCACCGCTGTGGACTGACAGACAAGATATTTAGCCTCTCTAAAAGAGCTAGCTAATGTCGTTAAATCTCTCTTCAAAATTGTAAATTCCCTAAGTTTGCACTAAAAGAATAGCAGCAAGAAAGGGGTCGAACCCACAGGGATTAACCTAGTTCTCTAGTTCTCAAATCAAATCACCCAATTACTCTTGTTCTATAAAATGTCTTGGCAAAAAGTTTTCTTTTTTAAACTAAAGATCTAATTTTTATTTGGTTTTCTGAATAAACAAAGAAAGTAAACTGATTTTAGGATTAAGAATCAAGGATTAAAAGCATCTAGGGTCACAATTTCACCTCCCTATGTTATCTCTACTGGTTCATGGTATTAGGGTTGTCTGATTGAAAACATGCTAAACATAAGCCAAGGACAACAAATGGTCATTGAGGTCCTTTTAAGAGTTGTATGCCAGAATGGTCATCTAAACACAAACATGCAAAGCCAATAAATCATACTTGCAAAAGGATAATGATCACACCAATTACAAATAAGTTATGAATCTCAATCCGCCCCAGACTAGGGCTAAAAATACCAAGGTGTACATCCAAAGATAGAGTTTAAGAACAGATTCATAAAACATGCAAAACTCAATCATCCAAACCCAATATTCATAAACACAGCAAAGCAACAAGGGGGCTACATTGCTCCCCTAGATTATAAGAACTACTCACGCATGATTACAAGCAAAACCATAGCAGAAAAGCTAAACATCTTCTTCTTGATCACGCGCACAGCAAAGCTTCAAATCGAGGCTCCAAAATCCGTGACGGCTGCTGCGACGGCTGCGACAATGCTCTCCTAGGTCAAGGAGCACCTCCAAGTCGTGGAGCCTCTCTCTCTCTCTCAAAAAACGTGTAGGGGGGGGTTAGGTCTGGCTAGCAAGGGGCGTGGAGCTCTTATTTATAGAGTTTGGATGGGCCTTGAGGTGTGTAACCTAGCCCATCTATCAAAACGGCGTAGTTTTGATAAGTAACACTCGAAACATTAAAAACTCTATCTTCCATCCACAATTTGGACATGGGCCTTCGAAACAAATGATCGGCATGGAAAAACGATAGGATCGGTCCAAAAATATCTCTCGCACGTCAATTTGCACGTGATATGGTGAATTCACGTGCACCTCCAAATCAGCTCAAACTTCTCCCCAAGCTTCCTTGCATCCTGTATAGGCCTGAGAGGCAAAAATAGGCTTGCACGTGAAATGAGTGAATTCACGTGCAGCTCCAAATGCTCTGAAATTTCTGTGGTAGGTAGAGGACATCATTCTAAGAAACTTTTGTTCTTGCACGCCAATTGTTTGAGGCCATCTACTATGTCAAAAGTGAGGTCCAAAATCTGCCAAAACAGCTTAAAAACGCATGTATTTGCAACTAGCATCTTCCTAGGGGTTAGAGCAAATATATATGATATATGAAGCAATAAGGCTCTAATCATGCTCTTAAACATCCTAAATAAACACTAGAATAACGGCATAAAATGCACGTTATCAAATACACCACACTTGAACCATTGCTTGTCCTCAAGCAAAAACATACAAGCATGCAAAAATAAAATAAACACGCAGTCAAACGGAAGAAAAATAAAATAACAATCAAAGAGAATCATGGTTTCCTAAGCATGCAACTCTATCATGATGAAATGGGAATTTAAGCATCAAAATGAGTCATAGCTTCATTCATGTCCATATCCCTAGTCCAACAACCATGCAATATCTCCACTTAAATTTCAGATATGAGCAAGCAATCCATGATAAAATAGCACCTAGGTTCCCTTTAAGTTCTTACCAAGGATAAGCAGCCTCACTCAAATATAATAATTCTCAAGCCCAATACCTAACAATGAACAATGGATGGAAAACTCTATCTCTACACTCGCCATCAGCTATTGATTAAGCACTTGCCAAGCAATCATGAGAGTTCCCTATTGTGCTCATCAAAGAAAACACACTCTCTATTCTACTTTATTTGAACTCACACTCTAGTCTAAACTCAATAAACTCACACTCTATTCTAATAACTGATAAAACAAAACCATGAGCTAAAGAATTAAGCTCAACACTCTCAAATAAACAAAACTGAGCCAATGTGGCTTCAAATCTAAACAATCACACAAAAACATCAAGCCATTGTGGCTTTTATTCTGAATCTCTTTTTTTTTTCTTTTCTGTTTTTTTTAAGTAATAACCTTACAAGGTTGCATTTTATGCTCTCCCTTGATGGATTATTCACTCTTTTTTTTTACTCACATAACACATAAATAAGACTGATTTTTTTTTAATGCAAACTCCTTGCCATTTTGCTACATAAGGAGAGACAGAAATTCATTGATGTCTCACATCCCATTTCCCAATTAAGTGATGGCTTTTTCACATTCCATATCACAGCCTTTTCCAATAATATCTCACAATAAAGAAGAGAATGCAAAGACAGTCACAATGACTTAGAGGTCTTGCATCCTAACTAAACACACCAAACACTGAGCACTAATAAGTAATCACATGCTTACTTGACTCCTACCATTAAATAACCAATGTTGAATGCAAGAAGAGTATCAAATCTGACTATTACCCATACCCTAAAATGGCACTCAAAGGCTAAAAGAAGCTGTTCTCATTTTGCATTTCTTTTTCACTCAACTTTAAAGGTTACTTAGGTCTATCATAGTATTTCATGCTCAGCTAATATTCAAAACTCAGCTCCAAAAACATGGTGATATCATTCAAAAGATAAAGACATGATTAAACTAAATTAGAGCACATTTTAACTATTCAAAAACCCTTATCACAACATGATACTAATGTGGCCCAAAAATTAAATTTTAAGGCAAAATTGCATACTTAATATCCATGTCTCCACAAGCAAATCATTCAAGCAGACAACTCAAACAATCACCCAAAATAAAAATAAAGGACAACAAAAACACTTAAACAAAAACAAGACATGCAATCACACAATATAAAGGACAAACAAGTGGCTCAAGTCACTCCCCATACACCACACTTAAAATATGCTATGTCCTCATGGCATAAAATAGGGAGTAGGAAAAACACTTACCCCTGGTTTGGCACACTATAATAGTAGATGACATTGGCCACCATTCGTCGCACCTAAGCCACAAAGTCAACCGACGTCTCGCCACGCACTTCCCAAGTTTCCTTCCCTTGCGAATAGCCATCATGTAGTAGCAAGCAAAGATCCCACAACTTGAATTGACCCAATAATTTGCTCGTCCTGCAAATGGTTAGTTAAGAAAGAAGCAAAGTCTCCTGCACAATGGTTAGCTTGCAAACAATTTATTGAATAAAATAAATAAAAGAAAATAACATGAAATAAAACATAGCAATAAACATTGGGTTGCCTCCCAACCAGCGCTTTATTTAAGGTCAGTAGCTAGACCTTGTCATACTAAACTCAACCAATGTATGAAAGGCTTTCATCCTTGCATTGTAAACCTCGTCAGTCTCATAGACCATAGCAATCGGTTGAATGAACCGCTGTAGGAGCCACTTGAACTCCTGATTCAATTGTTGATAGGGAGACACCTCCACAAACTTATGGTTCTCCTTCCTCTCATTCCATCGAGGTGGTAACACAAATTCAACATACTCCACAATTGGAGTAGTCATGACGCACGCATGGTTACCTCCCTTGTCAAGCACTTCCTCCTCTTGTATAAGGGAAGATGATTCCAAAGCAAACATAGTAGTGGTGGGCTCATGTCGCTTGTCTTCATAAAGAGTACCTTGGTTTGATGTGCCTTCGGATATGAGAATTATAGCATCATCATCCAAGATTTGTTGCTGCATCCTTGGGTTGTCATTTATTGGTTTCTCATGTTCTTCTAACACCCCAGAACAATTCAAGTTTTCCTCTTCTTCTTGGATGGAAAAATTGTCCTCATAAGCTCCAACCATGGGAAGAGTTGAAGTGGATACATCACATGGGCTATTAAATTGTGGTGGAGGGACAACCTCATCATAATGAACCATTGCCCTTGTATCCACGTCTTGGTCTATAGCATCATTAATGGTTTGACCAGCTAGAATGCGAGCTTCATCTTTAGAATCATTATTAGCAGAAAACTCCCATTCTTGTGAGGCAGATGTCAAAGATTGATACATGGAAGTTGGAGTGATGGCTTTGCAATTCTCTTCAGTCTCTATCTCTGTGTCACCAGCAAAGGAGTTAGATGAGACTCCATTATCTGCATTTTGAACCATACTCATCAATAATTGCTCTACATTTTTTATGGTAGTCTCGAAACTTCCTAGCCTTTCATTCAAAGCCTCTCTTCTGGTTTCTTCATCTTCAACTTGGGGCTGCCACTCTTGTTGTTGATATGGACAATAATTGCCATAGAGTGGGGCTTCATAGTAAGCTTCATCTTGATATTGCCCAACCCATCTATTCTCAGAATATCCATTGAAGAAACCATTAAACTCCTCAGGTGGTGGCTCTTGTGGATAGTAGTCACCCTCAGGTTGGGTGCAAGTTGGCCATACTTCTCTACCATCTCCATTAATACTCCCACCATAACAAGGAGGCTCCTGGTATGAATAACTGTTTATGGGAGAATCACAGACAGTGCAATCCCAAGCACTATATGAAAATTGATCTGCTGCATGGCCTGGAACATAAACATGTTGGTCTGCCATCATTGAATTCTCCTCATCTCTCCCTTGGTTTTCCCACAAATATTTGTTGCCTTGGATCATCCTTTCCAAACATTCTTCCATGGTTAACTCCTCCTCATCTCCAAACTGTCTATCCATTGGAGTGTTGTTCAGGTTCTGGATTAAAGGACACAAGTTCCCCTCATCGCACACACAACTAGCAATACCTCAAACACTTGGTGTATGTTCCTGTAAAACAACAAGAACACACCCAGCAGCTCCGAACAATGCAAAATAAACAAATAAAGAACACAAAATAACAGAAAATAAAAGACAAAATAAAACACCAAGATCAGAATTCAAACAATTTCACTCAATGTTGATTTTAAAAACTAGTTAACCGTTGAATCCCCAGCAACGGCGCCAATTTGACAAACAAGATATTTAGCCTCTCTAAAAGAGCTAGCTAATGTCGTTAAATCTCTCTTCAAAATTATAAATTCCCTAAGTTTGCACTAAAAGAATAGCACCAAGAAAGGGGTCGAACCCACAGGGATTAACCTAGTTCTCTAGTTCTCAAATCAAATCACCCAATTACTCTTGTTCTATAAAATGTCTTGGCAAAAAGTTTTCTTTTTTAAACTAAAGATCTAATTTTTATTTGGTTTTCTGAATAAACAAAGAAAGTAAACTGATTTTAGGATTAAGAATCAAGGATTAAAAGCATCTAGGGTCACAATTTCACCTCCCTATGTTATCTCTACTGGTTCATGGTATTAGGGTTGTCTGATTGAAAACATGCTAAACATAAGCCAAGGACAACAAATGGTCATTGAGGTCCTTTTAAGAGTTGTATGCCAGAATGGTCATCTAAACACACAAACATGCAAAGCCAATAAATCATACTTGCAAAAGGATAATGATCACACCAATTACAAATAAGTTATGAATCTCAATCCGCCCCAGACTAGGGCTAAAAATACCAAGGTGTACATCCAAAGATAGAGTTTAAGAACAGATTCATAAAACATGCAAAACTCAATCATCCAAACCCAATATTCATAAACACAAAGAAAGCAACAAGGGGGCTACATTGCTCCCCTAGATTATAAGAACTACTCACGCATGATTACAAGCAAAACCATAGCAGAAAAGCTAAACATCTTCTTCTTGATCACGCGCACAGCAAAGCTTCAAATCCAGGCTCCAAAATCCGCGACGGCTGCTGCGACGGCTGCGACGGCTGCTCTCCTAGGTCAAGGAGCACCTCCAAGTCGTGGAGCCTCTCTCTCTCTCTCTAAAAACGTGTAGGGGGGTTAGGTCTGGCTAGCAAGGGGCGTGGAGCTCTTATTTATAGAGTTTGGATGGGCCTTGAGGTGTGTAACCTAGCCCATCTATCAAAACGGCGTAGTTTTGATAAGTAACACTCGAAACATTAAAAACTCTATCTTCCATCCACAATTTGGACATGGGCCTTCAGAAACAAATGATCAGCATGGAAAAACGATAGGATCGGTCCAAAAATATCTCTGCACGTCAATTTGCACGTGATATGGTGAATTCACGTGCACCTCCAAATCAGCTCAAACTTCTCCCCAAGCTTCCTTGCATCCTGTATAGGCCTGAGAGGCAAAAATAGGCTTGCACGTGAAATGGGTGAATTCACGTGCAGCTCCAAATGCTCTGAAATTTCTGTGGTAGGTAGAGGACATCATTCTAAGAAACTTTTGTTCTTGCACGCCAATTGTTTGACGCCATCTACTATCTCAAAAGTGAGGTCCAAAATCTGCCAAAACAGCTTAAAAACGCATGTATTTGCAACTAGCATCTTCCTAGGGGTTAGAGCAAATATATATGATATATGAAGCAATAAGGCTCTAATCATGCTCTTAAACATCCTAAATAAACACTAGAATAACGGCATAAAATGCACGTTATCATGGACTATGACCCTGATGTGAACAACGTACATCATGTGTCCTTTTTTTCATTTGTCGATATTAATCTTTCTTATTTGATAGATCCACTTAATGCGTCCGAAATGAAATAAATAACCAACACAAACCTAAACATCCTAGCCTCTTGCTATGTAATTGAATCAAAAATAGGTTTATTCGTTTTAAATAGGGTCTTTAACTCCGAGCATTCGTTATTCACATGCGTCGAACAGATGCGGAGTAAGAGGTACCTCACCGCCATGGAGTATGTCCCATCAAGTGAACCACATACATCATGTGTACTTCTAATCATTTATCGATATTCACCTTTGTTATTTGATTGATGCACTCAATGCGTCAGAAATGAACTAAGTAACCAATGCAAACCTAAACGTACAAACGTACAAGCCATTTGGTTTGTACTTCAATGAAAAATGAGGTTTATCCATTTTAATAGACTTTGGATTCGAACGTTTGTTATTGGCAAGCGTTGACTAGATGCGAACTAAGAAGAACCTCACTGCCGTGGAGTATGACCATCATGTGAACAACGTACATCATGTGTCCTTTTATTCACCTATCGATCTTAATCTTTCTTATTTGATTGATCCACTCAATGCATCCGAAATTAAATAAATAACCAACGCAAACCTAAACATCATAGCCTCTTGGTTTGTATTTGAATCAAAAATAGGTTTATTCGTTTTAAATAGAGTCTTTAACTCCAAGCGTTCATTATGCACATACGTCGAACAAATGCGGAGTAAGAGGAACCTCACCGCCATGGAATATGTCCCATCAACTGAACCACGTACATCATGTGTCCTAATCGTTTTTCGATATTCATCTATGTTATTTAATTGATCCACTCAATGCATCAGAAATGAACTAAGTAACCAATGCAAACCTAAACGTACAAACGTACATGCCATTTGGTTTGTAATTGAATGAAAAATGGGGTTTATCCATTTTAATAGACTTTGGCTTCAAACGTTCGTTATTAGCAAGCGTTGACTTGATGCGAAGTAAGAAGAACCTCACCGCCGTGGAGTATGACCCTGATGTGAACAACGTACATCATGAGTCCTTTTTTTCCTTTGTCGATATTAATCTTTCTTATTTGATAGATCCACTCAATGTGTCCGAAATGAAGTAAATAACCAACACAAACCTAAACATCCTAGCCTCTTGCTTTTTAATTGAATAAAATAGGTTTATTCGTTTTAAATGGAGTCCTTAACTTCGAGCGTTCGTTATTCACATGCGTCGAACAGATGCAGAGTAAGAGGAACCTCACCGCCGTGGAATATGTCCCATCAAGTGAACCTCGTACATCATGTGTCCTAATCGTATATCGATATTCATCTTTGTTATTTGATTCATCCACGCAATGCGTCAGAAATGAGCTAAGTAACCAATGCAAACCTAAACGTACAAGCCATTTGGTTTGTAATTGAATGAAAAATGGGGTTTATCCATTTTAATAGACTTTGGCTTCAAATGTTCGTTATTGGCAAGCATTGACTAGATGTGAACTAAGAAGAACCTCACCGCCGTGGAGTATGACCCTGATGTGAACAACGTACATCATGTGTCCTTTTTTTCATTTGTCGATATTAATCTTTCTTATTTGATAGATCCACTCAATGCGTCCGAAACGAAATAAATAACCAACGCAAACCTAAACATCCTAGCCTCTTGCTATGTAATTGAATCAAAAATAGGTTTATTCGTTGTAAATAGAGTCTTTAACTCCGAGCATTCGTTATTCACATGCGTCGAACAGATGCGGAGTAAGAGGTACCTCACCGCCGTGGAGTATGTCACATCAAGTGAACCACGTACATCATGTGTACTTCTAATCATTTATCGATATTCACCTTTGTTATTTGATTGATACACTCAATGCGTCAGAAATGAACTAAGTAACCAATGCAAACCTAAACGTACAAACGTACAAGCCATTTGGTTTGTACTTCAATGAAAAATGAGGTTTATCCATTTTAATAGACTTTGGCTTCGAACGTTTGTTATTGGCAAGCGTTGACTAGATGCAAACTAAGAAGAACCTCACCGCCGTGGAGTATGACCATCATGTGAACAACGTACATCATGTGTCCTTTTATTCACCTATCGATATTAATCTTTCTTATTTGATTGATCCACTCAATGCATCCGAAATTAAAGAAATAACCAACACGAACCAAACATCATAGCCTCTTGGTTTGTATTTGAATCAAAAATAGGTTTATTCGTTTTAAATAGAGTCTTTAACTCTGAGCGTTCATTATGCACATGCGTCGAAAAAATGCGGAGTAAGAGGAACCTCACCGCCATGGAATATGTCCCATAAACTGAACCACGTACATCATGTGTCCTAATCGTTCTTCGATATTCATCTATGTTATTTGATTGATCCACTCAATGCATCAGAAATGAACTAAGTAACCAATGCAAACCTAAACGTACAAACGTACAAGCCTTTTGGTTTGTAATTGAATGAAAAATAGGGTTTATCCATTTTAATAGACTTTGGCTTCGAACGTTTGTTATTGGCAAGCGTTGACTAGATGCGAAGTAAGAAGAACCTCACCGACGTGGAGTATGACCATGATGTGAACAAGGTACATCACGTGTCCTTTTACTCAATGCATGCAAACTTAAATAAATAACCAACGCAAACCTAAACATCCTAGCCTCTTGCTTTTTAATTGAATAAAATAGGTTTATTCATTTTAAATGGAGTTTTTAACTTCGGGCGTTCGTTATTCACATGCGTCAAACAGATGCAGAGTAAGAGGAACCTCACCGCCGTGGAATATGACCCATGAAGTGAACCTCGTACATCATGTGTCCTAATCGTGTATCGATATTCATCTTTGTTATTTGATTCATCCACTCAATGCATCAGAAATGAGCTAAGTAACCAATGCAAACCTAAACGTACAAGCCATTTGGTTTGTAATTGAATGAAAAATGGGGTTTATCCATTTTAATAGACTTTGGCTTCAAATGTTCGTCATTGGCAAGCGTTGACTAGATGTGAAGTAAGAAGAACCTCACCGCCGTGGAGTATGACCATGATGTGAACAACGTACATCTTGTGTCCTTTTTTTCATTTGTCGATATTAATCTTTCTTATTTGATAGATCCACTCAATGCATCCGAAATGAAATAAATAACCAACGCAAAGCTAAACATCCTAGCCTCTTGCTATGTAATTGAATCAAAAATAGGTTTATTCGTTTTAAATAGAGTCTTTAACTCCAAGCATTCGTTATTCACATGCGTCGAACAGATGCAGAGTAAGAGGAACCTCACCGCCGTGGAATATGTCCCATCAAGTGAACCTCGTACATCATGTGTCCTAATCGTGTATCGATATTCATCTTTGTTATTTGATTCATCCACTCAATGCATCAGAAATGGGCTAAGTAACCAATGCAAACCTAAACGTACAAGCCATTTGGCTTGTAATTGAATGAAAAATTAGGTTTATCCATTTTAACAGACTTTGGCTTCGAACGTTTGTTATTGGCAAGCGTTGGCTAGATGCGAAGTAAGAAGAACCTCACCGCCGTGGAGTATGACCATCATGTGAACAACGTACATTTGATGACGTGCATTTTATGCCGTTATTCTAGTGTTTATTTAGGATGTTAAGAGCATGATTAGAGCCTTATTGCTTCATATATCATATATATTTGCTCTAACCCCTAGGAAGATGCTAGTTGCAAATACATGCGCTTTTAAGCTGTTTTGGCAGATTTTGGACCTCACTTTTGACAAAGTAGATGGCCTCAAACAATTGGCGTGCAAGAACAAAAGTTGCTCAGAATGATGTCCTCTACCTACCACAGAAATTTCAGAGCATTTGGAGATGATTTGGAGCTGCACGTGAATTCACCCATTTCACGTGCAAGCATATTTTTGCCTCTCCGGCCTCTACAGGATGCAAGGAAGCTTGGGGAGAAGTTTGAGCTGATTTGGAGGTGCACGTGAATTCACCATATCACGTGCAAATTGGCGTGCAGAGATATTTTTGGACCGATCCAATCGTTTTTCCATGCTGATCATTTGTTCCTGAAGGCCCAAGTCCAAATTGTGGATGGAAGATAGAGTTTTTAATGTTTCGAGTGTCACTTATCAAAACTACGTCGTTTTGATAAATGGGCTAGGGTACACACCTCAAAGCCCATCCAAACTCTATAAATAAGAGCTCCACGCCCCATGCTTTGTAGACCTAACCCCCCTACACGTTTTTAGAGAGAGAGAGAGGCTCCACGACTTGGAGGTGCTCCTTGACCTAGGAGAGCAGCCGTCGCAGCAGCCGTCGCGGATTTTGGAGCCTGGATTTGAAGCTTTGCTGTGCGCGTGATCAAGAAGAAGATGTTGAGCTTTTCTGCTTTGGTTTTGCTTGTAATCATGCGTGAGTAGTTCTTATAATCTAGGGGAGCAATGTAGCCCCCTTGTTGCTTTGCTGTGTTTATGAATATTGGGTTTGGATGATTGAAGTTTTGCATGTTTTATGAATCTGTTCTTAAGTTCTATCTTTGGATGTACACCTTGGTATTCTTAGCCCTAGTCTGGGGCGGATTGAGATTCATAACTTATTTGTGATTGGTGTGATCATTATCCTTTTGCAAGTATGATTTATTGGCTTTGCATGTTTGTGTGTTTAGATGACCATTCTGGCATACAACTCTTAAAAGGACCTCAATGACCATTTGTTGTCCTTGGCTTATGTTTAGCATGTTTTCAATCGACAACCCTAATACCATGAACCAGGAGAGATAACATAGGGAGGTGAAATTGTGACCCTAGATGCTTTTAATCCTTGAATCTTAATCCTAAAATCGGTTTACTTTCTTTGTTTATTCAGAAAACCAAATAAAAATTAGATCTTTAGTTTAAAAAAGAAAACTTTTTGCCAAGACATTTTATAGAACAAGAGTAATTGGGTGATTTGATTTGAGAACTAGAGAACTAGGTTAATCCCTGTGGGTTCGACCCCTTTCTTGTCGCTATTCTTTAGTGCAAACTTAGGGAATTTATTATTTTGAAGAGAGATTTAACGACATTAGCTAGCTCTTTTAGAGAGGCTAAAAAATCTTGTATGTCAAATTGGCGCCGTTGCCGGGGATTCAACTGTTAACTAGTTTTTAAAATCAACATTGAGTGAAATTGTTTGAATTCTGATCTTGGTGTTTACTTTGTCTTTTATTTTCTATTATTTTGTGTTCTTTATTTGTTTATTTTGCATTGTTCGGAGCTGCTGGGTGTGTTCTTGTTGTTTTACAGGAACATACATCAAGGATTCCTAGTTGTGCATGCAAAGAGAGGAGGATATACAATTTACTCGGGAACCTGAAAGGTTGTTCAGAGCTCGGCGTAGAGCAGCTAGGGAAGCAGCACGTGAGGCTGAAGAAGCATTGCAAGGCCTGGAGCAATCCGTAGGCGATCTGATGGCAGATCTCAGACTTGATGGTGGTGCACCGCAAGGAGGAGCCAATTACAATGGCCAATATCCAGAAGAAGAGGGTAATAGGTTTATGCCCAGAACCTTCTTAGATTATGCAAGGCCAATGATGTTAGACCATTATTCTGGGATTCGGCAGACAAGAGTCCAAGCAAATAGCTTTGAGCTGAAGCCGGCGTTGATCAACATGGTGAGCAACAACGCGTTTGGAGGAACAGCCGTGGATGATCCACACCAACATTTGATGAGGTTCTACCAGGTGTGTGACACCATCAAGATCAACAATGTGTCGGAGGAGGCCATAAAGCTAAGGCTTTTCCCTTTCTCTTTAAGGGAAAGAGCTCTTGGCTGGTTCAACAGTCTGCCAGCAGGTTCAATCAACACTTGGGAGGAGATGCAGACCAAGTTCATGTCAAAGTACTTCCCTCCTTCCAAGGTGATCCAGCTCAGAGGAGAGATTAGCAGGTTCAGGCAAGATGAGATGGAGACTCTTCATGAAGCTTGGGAGCGTTTCAAAGACTTAGTGAGAAGATGCCCTGATCATAGAAGACCCTAGTGGATTCAAATTGAATCTTTCTACACAGGTCTTCAGTCCCATTCACAAGACAAGGTGAATGCGACTTTGGAGGATGCTTGATGAACCTAGAGCCTGACGCAGCAGCGAGCTCTTGGAGAGGCTGTCATTAGCTGATTGGCGGTGGTCTAATGTGCGTACTTCAAAGCCGAGGGAGAAGATAGCTTCGATTGAAAATTCTTCCAATGATGTGCAAGCACGATTCAAGCTTTAGTGAAAGGCATGGAAGTTTTGGCTCTTAAAGTTGAAGGATCACAAGCTTTACCAGTAGTTGAGCAGGGCTGGAGTGGAGTCAAGAAGCAAATTATTTTGGAGGAAAGGGCTTGTACCAAGAAACAGCAATTTTATCCTCAACAACAACAACAAGGGTACAACCAGAATCAGCAGCAATCTCAACCATTTCAGAGAACTCAGAACCGAGGGGGAGATACCTCATTTCAGTACAAATATGTGCCCCCAGGGATACGGATAATTATTTACACCCACCTCCAGGATTCGAGCAGAAACAGCCTCAGCCTCAACAACAAAGAGGAAGGGTATATCAGAATGTGGATGAGCCAACCAAAAGAGAGGATAGTTTGGAGGAAAGGGTAGTCACCATGGAATCTTCAATGAAGAATATAGAAAAGCTGCTTGTGAGTTTGGCTCAGAATGTAAATCAAGGGGTGTCAACCAATACTTTTCCAAGTGACACTGAGGTGAACCCCAAGGAGAGTTTCAAGGCTATCACTCTAAGGAGCGGGAAGACACTGAATGAAGCTGAAGAGCCTAAGAAGAAGGCAATTCCAGAAGAACAAAGCAGTCCCTTGGAAGCCGATGACCAAGGAAAATCGAGATAAAGTCAAGAAAGAGTGCAAGAAAAGAAGGACAAGCAATGAGTCAAGACAGAATAGTCGAAGAACAGAGGCAAGAGCTCAGGCCTACTATGCCATTTCCTCAGAGGCTGAGGAACCAGAGGGTTGAGGAAGAGTATGAGCGCTTTCTGAGTTTGTTCAAGAAGCTTGAAATTAACATTCCATTTGTGGAAATCTTGGAGCAGATGCCTAGGTATAGAAAGTACATTAAAGATTTTGTGACAAAGAAGAGGAAATATGGGGATCATGAGACGGTGGCGATCCACTAACGAGGTGAGCAAGATGTTGTTCAACGAGTTTGCCCATCAAGCATAAAGATCCGGGTAGCTTTAATCTCCCTTGTGTGATTGGCAATGCACCGCAGCAGCAGGGCCCTATGTGATTTAGGGGCTAGCATCAATTTGATCTCCTTTGCTTTGTACAAGCGGCTTGGGCTCAAGGGCATGAAGCCCACTTCCATATCATTGCGGTTCACAGACCGGTCCACTGGAAGACCTGAAGGAATCATTGAAGATGTGCTAGTTAAAGTGGGCTCCTTCATATTTCCAGCGGACTTTGTAGTTTTGGAGATGGAAGAAGATAGAGGAGTTCAGTTACTCCTTGGAAGACCGTTTCTCGAACGGGTTGTGCATTGATTGATGTTGCTCAAGGGCAGCTAACTCGAGAATTAATGAGGAGACCTTAGTCTTCCACATGGGGAAGGCTTTGCAAGGTCAAGAGGAGGAGGATTGCCTTTGGGTTGAAGACCTTGAGGAATTGGTGGAAGATTACTTGGCGAAGAAATTACCACCACCAATGATGGAGCCCTTCACCTTATAGAAGCTCAACAAGATGAAGAGATGTACTTGACAGTGAGGAAGATGAGCAAACTACAAACTCTTTGGAGCAAGCCGAGGAGGAGAAAGAAGATGACGTGCATCCAGCTCCAACCTGAAGGAGCTGCCTGGACACCTAAGGTATGAATTTCTAGACTCTACAAATCAATTCCCTGTCATTGTTGCTTCTAATTTGAATGATGTGGAGTGTACTCAATTGTTAGAAGTCCTTAGGAAACACAAAAAGGCCCTAGGATGGAACATTGAAGACATTAGGGGTATTAGTCCAGGGATTTGCATGCATAAAATTTTGATGAATGATGATTTTATTTTAAACCCACTGCTGAAAGACAAAGAAGATTAAACCTTGCCATGAAAGAAGTTGTTAGAAAAGAAATTTTAAAATGGAAAAATGCGGGTATAATTTATGCTTTTTCAGATAGTGAGTGGGTGAGTCCATTGCATGTTGTGCCCAAGAAAGGGGGCATGACTGTGATTAAGAATGGGAAAAATGAATTGATCCCATCTCGCACTGTGACGGGGTGGAGAGTGTGTGTTGACTATAGAAAGCTGAATATGGCTACTAGGAAGGATCATTTTCCTCTTCCTTTCATTGACCAAATGTTGGATAGGTAAGCTGGCTATAGTCACTACTGCTTTTTAGATGGCTATTTCGGGTATAATCAGATCATGGTTAAGCCCGAGGACCAAGAAAAGACCACCTTCAAGTGCCCTTTTGGCACATTTGCATTTAGGAGAATGCCATTTGGGCTTTGTAATGCCCCTGCCACCTTTCAAAGGTGTATGATGGCTATTTTTCAGGGTTTGGTTGAGGAGATCATGGAGGTCTTCATGGATGACTTCTCGGTGTTTGGTTCCTCCTACCAACAGTGCTTGAAAAATCTAGATGTGGTCTTAGAGAGATGTGAGGAGAAGGAACTAGTCCTAAATTGGGAGAAATGCCATTTCATGGTAACTGAGGGGATAGTTCTAGGGCACAAGGTGTCTGCACATGGTTTGGAGGTAGACAAGGCAAAAATCTCCACTATTGAGACTCTGCCACCTCCAACCAATGAAAAAGGAGTGAGAAGTTTCCTTGGCCATGCTGGCTTTTATAGGAGATTCATTAAGGACTTCTCAAAAATTGCAAAACCCATGAGTAGGTTGTTAGAAAAAGACACAAGCTTTGAGTTTAATGCAGATTGCTTAGAAGCTTTTAACATCCTCAAGGGTAAGTTAGTCACTGCACCTGTTATAGTCACACCTGACTGGGCTCAGCCTTTTGAGCTAATGTGTGATGCAAGTGATTATGCTGTGGGGGTAGTCTTAGGGCAAAGGCTAGAAAAGGTGTTTAGGGTCATATACTATGCTAGTAAGACCTTAGATGATGCTCAACAGAACTATACCACCACTGAGAAAGAGTTGCTAGCCATGGTTTATGGCTACAACAAGTTTAGACCCTACCTTTTGGGGTCTAAAGTCATTGTTTATATTGATCATGCTGCATTGAAATATTTGTTTGCTAATAAAGAAGCTAAGCCACGCTTGATTAGATGGGTTCTCCTCTTACAGGAATTTGACCTTGAAATTAGAGACACAAAGGGAGCCCTAAATTCTGTGGCTGATCACCTCTCCCGTGTGGAGAATGCACCTAAGTCTCTACCCATTGTAGATGACTTTCCTGATGAGAAGTTGTTTGAGGTGCATTATCTTCCTTGGTTTGCTGACATAGCAAATTATTTAGCCACTGGGTTCATACCCAAGCAGTTAAACTACCACCAGAGAAAGAAATTGGTAGTGGATGCTAGGAAATACATTTGGGAAGACCCAATTCTTTATAGGAGGTATCCAGACCAAATCATAAGAAAGTGTGTCCTTGAGGAGGAGGTAGATGACATAATACATCATTGTCATGCATCACATTATGGGGGCCACTTTGGGGTGCAGAGAACTGTGGCTAAGATCATGCAGTGTGGCTTTTATTAGCCTCACATGGTGAAAGACACCTATGTCTACATCAAAAAGTGTGATAGATGTCAAAGGGTAGGTGGTCTATCTAGGAAAAATGAGATGCCCTTAACTGGAATCCTACCAGTTGAAATTTTTGACATTTGGGGCATTGACTTCATGGGGCCATTCCCCAATTCTGATGGGTATTCATACATTTTGCTTGCTGTGGATTATGTGTCTAAGTGGGTAGAAGCTATTCCTACTAGAGTGAATGATGCTAGGGTTATGACTCACTTCCTTACTAGGAACATCTTTAGCCGTTTTGGGACACCAAGGGCTATAATCAGTGATGAGGGTAGTCATTTCTGCAACAAATTGTTTGATAAATTATTGAACAAGTATGGTGTCACTCATAGGAAGTCTTTAGCTTACCACCCACAAGCTAATGGACAAGCGAAGTGTCCAACAGGGAGATTAAGGCCATTTCAGAGAAAACTGTTGGAGCCAATAGGAAAGATTGGTCTCAAAGGCTTGATGAAGCCTTATGGGCATATAGGACAGCTTACAAAACTCCCATTGGGATGTCACCTTACCGTATTCTATATGGTAAGGCATGTCACTTGCCGTGGAACTAGAACACAAGGCTCATTGGGCCTTGAAGAAGTTAAATGTCAACCCACAAGAGATCAGGGAGCTTAGGATGACTCAATTAATTGAGTTAGATGAGCTTAGGTTGGATGCCTATGATAGTGCTAAATTTTACAAAGAAAGAACTAAGAAATGGCATGATAGGCAACTCAACAATGAACCTTTAACCTTAGGCAGAAAGTTCTTCTATTTAACACAAGGTTGAGGTTATTTCCTGGCAAATTAAGGTCCAAGTGGATGGGACCTTTTGTAATAGTTGATAAGAAGCCATATGGGAGCTTTGAGCTCCAAGTCAGTAGATGGCAAGAAATTTTGGGTGAATGGCAATAGGTCGAAACCATACTTTGATTCAACTCGAGGGAGATAGTTGATTCCCTCTCTTTCACCATTGCCTGATCATAACTGAAAGTCTAGCTACAGACTTTAAATAAAGCGCTGGTTGGGAGGCAACCCAATGTTTATTGCTATGTTTTATTTTATGTTATTTTCTTTTATTTATTTTTAAAATTGTTTGCTAGCTAACCATTGTGCAGGAGACTTTGTTCCTTTCTTAGCTAACCATGTGCAGGATGAGCAAATTATTGGGTCCTGAACTTGTGGAATTATTTTTAAAGTCAAAGTCAAGGAGCAAGGAGCAAGTGAAGCCCAAAAGTGCTTGAAGATGGGCTCAAACAATTCACGTGCAAGACTTAAAGATGGTCCATAATGCATAAGCAACTCAGTGGAGAAATTTGGGCCAGTTTGGGCCTGAACGTGATTTTGCACGTGAATTGCCCAATTCACGTGCACCTCCTTTTGAGCTGTAACTTTCTGGAATGGTAGATGAAGACCATGTGAATCACGTTTACTCTTGCACGCGAATTTATAGCTGTCATATGGAGGCCCAAAAATGCAAAATACCGATTTTAGCCCTCCTAGAAGCTTCCCACAATTCACGTGCAGAAGGAAGTATTGCTTGCCAGCTCAATGGGGACCTACCACCAAAGTTTGGGACGATTCTGACCTGCACGCCAATTCATCCAATTCACGTGCAGAGGCTATTTTGGTCAGAACACTCTGAAAAGTTAGGGGCACGTGTATCACGCCAATTGGAGCATCTTTCCTTCTGCACGCTATATAAAGGGAGGCCATCTTCAAAGGCTTCCACACCAAAATCACTCCAGATCTGAGTATTAGAGAAACTCTGCCCTTTTGCTCTCTTGCTCTTCAGTTTTCTGCTCTTTGTTCTTATTTTCTCATTCCAAAGATGGTGGGCACAAGGAGGACTGGCCAGGAGGAGGTGCACTCACCTAGTGCTGATAGCCAACCTGAGGAGGAGATACTCTTGGGGCATGCTCTTGATATGCAGGCTTTGGAGGCTTCAGAGCTGGGCTGGGCTAGAGAGGTGGCTGTTAAAATTCAAACTCGGGATTACAAAGGTTAGTATCTGCCTGACCGGCTATTTCCTATTCTGCCCTACAAGACTTCTATGCATCTGTCTCTGGGAGTGAGGATGAACTGATAGGGGTTGTGCAAAGGGTTTATGTCAGGATTACCCCTGAAATTATTAGACATTGCTTTAACCTCACTGAACCCAGTAATAGCTTCCCTCAGCTAAGCCTAGGAGACTTTGGTACTGCATGTAACTATGCTAGAAAATTTCAAAGTCGAAGGCAGTATACCAAGAATGGTTTTGTTGGAAAATTTAGATGCCTAGCTTACCTGGTAGGGAAATGCTTATTGATTCAGACCAGTGGGCTAGATAGTGTGCCTAAGCCACACCTGGAGTTCATGTATAGCATTGATCATATGCTAAATGTGGATTGGGCCACTACCATTTTTAAATGGTGGAAGAAAAACTCATCCAAGCAGATAAATGGCAGAATTTTGTGTGTGATATTTCAAAGCATGCCTGCTTTGCATTTTTCCTCCATGGAGAGCATTACTTTTCCTTCTCACCTGGGTGTTAAGAGTATTGCAAGCTGAAGGAGGTTTGGGGGTCGATACCCGAGAGGTCATTGGGCAACCAATGTTCCTCCTCCATCACGACCCGCTAGGCACAATGTTCATGTGGAGCGATCCACGGACTTTGGAAGGGAGACCTCTCCTCATTTGGATCAAAGGAAGCAGACTCTATACGGACTCACCGCCATGTACATGCGGTTCAATGTACACAAAGAAGACATTTTCAATTTCTTTCAAGGCATTAGTGGGCAGGTGGTGAGCGAAGTGGAGGTCATCAATTGGGCAGTCACTAATGGGCACATCACTAATGCCCAATTTGAAGAATTAATGGCCCTCATCTCTGGAGACCAACAAGCTACTTCACAACCTAGAACCAGAGCATGGGAGGCCCCAGATGTAGCTGCTCATGCATCACCTAGAGCATGGGAGGCCCCAGAAGCTCATCCTGCTGTATCTACCGAAGCTTGGAGGCAAGAAACATAGCAGCTCAGGGAGGCAAATGCCAGAACCCAGCGCGAGGTGGAAGCCCTGAGGAAGGACAACAAAGAAGTCAAAGGCCTCCTAGGCAAAATCTGGAAGGCTTTGAGCAAGAGGAAAGCATCAAAACGTTCTCCTATAGTGGAGATATCTGATGAAGAACCCTCTCCATCCCCTGAAGATTCCTATCCAGCCCCAGGCAGATCCACCTCAACCAAAATCTTCAGCTCGGCCATCTTACTATCACCCAGAGGAGGCAGCGCTAGCAACAGGGTATTCACCCTTCCAGCCTCAAGAGGAGACAGAGCCAGCAAAAGGGTATTCACCCTTCCAGCCTTTTACTGATCCTGCATATTCTCAGGCTCTGGTGCCTGCTATACTTCCTATTTCTTGGGGTGCATACATGCTGCTGAACCTGGAAGATCTACTTGGCCCTCCTGTCCATTTAATCATTAATCCAGCCTTATCATCTGACGAGAGCCAAGCAGCATTTGAAGAGTTCATCAATTCCACGGTTCAGAGGGCTCGCTTTATACGGGATAATGATATCTTCACCCCTTTTAGCTTAAAGAGGATCTCCGAGAATGAATATCTCTACGCCGACGAGATAGACCTCTTCTGCAGGACCATGCGCTATGTAGTGGAGGCTAAGCCTCATGACTACCCCTTAGCTCAATACACTTCCATCATGCTGTGTGAGCTTTTCAATCTACCCTTGTCCGAAGAGGTGTGGTGCCAACGCATCAATGGTGAGAATGAAGGGCACCGCCCTTGGCATGGTATGCATGAGGTGCTGATTCCGGTGCACATTGATCGCCACTATGTACTTGTCCGTTTGAATCTGGATGTAGGACATGCCGTGCTATATGATCCAAGCCAAGGCGAAGGGTTTGCTAGACGAAAAAGACAGTTAGTGCATGGGTTCATCAAAAGAATGAAAGTGGCGATGATCAAAGAAAGATTGTTGCAGGATAAGCTCCCTCTTATTCACCTCAACGAAATGGAAATCCCTCAGCAGCCTGACCAATTCAGCTGTGGGATCTTTGTTTGCTACTACATGATGGCTATTCTGCAAGGGAAGGAAACTTGGGAAGTGCGCGGCGAGACGTCGGTAGACTTTGTGGCTCAGGTACGACGAATGGTGGCCAATGTCATCTACTATTACAGTGTGCCAAACCAGGGGTAAGTGTTTTTCCTACTCCTTTTATGCCATGCGAACATAGCATATTTTAAGTGTGGTGTATGGGGAGTGACTTGAGCCACTTGCTTGTCTTTTATGTTGTGATTGCTTGTTTTTAAAAAAAAATGAAAAAAAAATTGTTTTTAGTTGCATGATTGTTTGAGTTGTTTGCTTGAATGATTTGCTTGTGGAGGCATGGATATTAAGTATGCAATTTTGGCTTAAAATTTAATTTTTTATGCCACATTAGTATCATGTTGTGATAAGGGTGTTAAAGTAGTTAAAATGTGCTCTGAATTGGTTTAATCATGTCTTTATCTTTTGAATGATATCACCATGTTTTTGGAGCTGAGTTTTGAATATTAGCTGAGCATGAAATGCTATGATAGACCTAAGTAACCCTTAAAGTTGAGTGAAAAAGAAATGAAAAATGAGAACAGCTTCTTTTTAGCCCTTGAGTGACATTTATGGTTTATGGGTAATAGTTTGATTTGCTACTCATCTTGCATTCAACATTGGTTATTTAATGGTAGGAGTCAAGTAAGCATGTGATTACTTATTAGTGCTCAGTGTTTGGTGTTTAGTTAGGATGCAAGACCTCTAAGTCACTGTGACTGTCTTTGCATCCTTTTCTTAATTGTGAGATATTATTGGAAAAGGCTGTGATATAGAATGTGAAAAAGCCATCACTTAATTGGAAAATGGGATGTGAGACATCAATGAATTTCTGTCTCTCCTTATGTAGCAAAATGGCAAGGGGCATGCATCAGAAAAATCAGACTTATTTACGTGTTATGTGAGTAAAAAAAAAAGAGTGAATAATCCATCAAGGGAGAGCATAAAATGCAACCTTGTAAGGTTATTACTAAAAAAAAAAATTCAGAATAAAAGCCACACTGGCCTGATGTTTATGTGTGATTATTTATTTGTGAAGCCACATTGGCTGAATTGTGTTTTGTTTTGAGAGTGTTGAGCTTAATTCTTTAGCTTATGATTTTGTTTATTCAGTTATTAGAATAGAGTGTGAGTTCAAATTAAGTAGAATAGAGAGTGTGTTTTCTTTGATGAGCACAATAGGGAACTCTCATGATTGTTTGGCAAGTACTTAATCAATAGCTGATGGCGAGTGTAGAGATAGAGTTTTTCCATCCATTGTTCACTGATAGGTATTGGGCTTGAGAATTATTATATTTGAGTGAGGCTGCTTATCCTTGGTAAGAACTTAAAGGGAAACTAGGTGCTATTTTATCATGGATTGCTTGCTCAAATCTGAAATTTAAGTGGTGATATTGCATGGTTGTTGGACTAGGGATATGGACATGAATGAACTAAGTTATGACTCATTTTGATGCTTAAATTCCCATTTCATCATGATAGAGTTGCATGCTTAGGAAACCATGATTCTCCTTGATTGTTATTTTATTTTTCTTCCGTTTGATTGCGTGTTTATTTTATTTTTGCATGCTTGTATGTTTTTGCTTGAGGACAAGCAATGGTTCAAGTGTGGTGTATTTGATAACGTGCACTTTATGCCGTTATTCTAGTGTTTATTTAGGATGTTAAGAGCATGATTAGAGCCTTATTGCTTCATATATCATACATATTTGCTCTAACCCCTAGGAAGATGCTAGTTGCAAATACATGCTCTTTTAAGCTGTTTCGGCAGATTTTAGACCTCACTTTTGACATAGTAGATGGCCTCAAACAATTGGCGTGCAAGAACAAAAGTTGCTCAGAATGATGTCCTCTACCTACCACAGAAATTTCAGAGCATTTGGAGCTGATTTGGAGCTGCACGTGAATTCACCCATTTCACGTGCAAGCATATTTTTGCCTCTCAGGCCTCTACAGGATGCAAGGAAGCTTGGGGATAAGTTTGAGCTGATTTGGAGGTGCACGTGAATTCACCATATCACGTGCAAATTGACGTGCAGAGATATTTTTGGACTGATCCAATCGTTTTTCCATGCTGATCATTTGTTCCTGAAGGCCCAAGTCCAAATTGTGGATGGAAGATAGAGTTTTTAATGTTTCGAGTGTCACTTATCAAAACTACGTCGTTTTGATAAATGGGCTAGGGTACACACCTCAAAGCCCATCCAAACTCTATAAATAAGAGCTCCACGCCCCATGCTTTGTAGACCTAACCCCCCTACACGTTTTTAGAGAGAGAGAGAGGCTCCACGACTTGGAGATGCTCCTTGACCTAGGAGAGCAGCCGTCGCAGCAGCCGTCGCGGATTTTGGAGCCTGGATTTGAAGCTTTTCTGTGCGCGTGATCAAGAAGAAGATGTTGAGCTTTTCTGCTTTGGTTTTGCTTGTAATCATGCGTGAGTAGTTCTTATAATCTAGGGGAGCAATGTAGCCCCCTTGTTGCTTTGCTGTGTTTATGAATATTGGGTTTGGATGATTGAAGTTTTGCATGTTTTATGAATCTGTTCTTAAGTTCTATCTTTGGATGTACACCTTGGTATTCTTAGCCCTAGTCCGGGGCGGATTGAGATTCATAACTTATTTGTGATTGGTGTGATCATTATCCTTTTGCAAGTATGATTTATTGGCTTTGCATGTTTGTGTGTTTAGATGACCATTCTGGCATACAACTCTTAAAAGGACCTCAATGACTATTTGTTGTCCTTGGCTTATGTTTAGCATGTTTTCAATCAGACAACCCTAATACCATGAACCAGTAGAGATAACATAGGGAGGTGAAATTGTGACCCTAGATGCTTTTAATCCTTGAATCTTAATCCTAAAATCAGTTTACTTTCTTTGTTTATTCAGAAAACCAAATAAAAATTAGATCTTTAGTTTAAAAAAGAAAACTTTTTGCCAAGACATTTTATAGAACAAGAGTAATTGGGTGATTTGATTTGAGAACTAGAGAACTAGGTTAATCCCTGTGGGTTCGACCCCTTTCTTGCTGCTATTCTGTTAGTGCAAACTTAGGGAATTTATTATTTTGAAGAGAGATTTAACGACATTAGCTAGCTCTTTTAGAGAGGCTAAAAAATCTTGTATGTCAACATCATGTGTCCTTTTATTCACCTATCGATATTAATCTTTCTTATTTGATTGATCCACTCAATGCATCCGAAATTAAAAAAATAACCAACGCAAACTTAAACATCATAGCCTCTTGGTTTGTATTTGAATCAAAAATTGGTTTATTCATTTTAAATAGAGTCTTTAACTCCGAGCGTTCATTATGCACATCCGTCGAACAAATGCGGAGTAAGAGGAACCTCACCGTCGTGGAATATGTCCCATCAACTGAACCACGTACATCATGTGTCCTAATCGTTTTTCGATATTCATCTATGTTATTTGATTGATCCAGTCAATGCATGAGAAATGAACTAAGTAACCAATGCAAACCTAAACGTACAAACGTACAAGCCATTTGGTTTGTAATTGAATGAAAAATGGGGTTTATCCATTTTAATAGACTTTGGCTTCGAACGTTCGTTATTGGCAAGCGTTGACTAGATTCGAAGTAAGAAGAACCTCACCGACGTGGAGTATGACCATGATGTGAACAAGGTACATCATGTGTCCTTTTACTCATTTAACGATATTAATCTTTCTTATTTGATTGATCCACTCAATGCATGCAAACTTAAATAAACAACCAACGCAAACCTAAACATCCTAGCCTCTTGCTTTTTAATTGAATAAAATAGGTTTATTCGTTTTAAATGGAGTCTTTAACTTCGAGCGTTCGTTATTCACATGCGTCGAACAGATGCAGAGTAAGAGGAACCTCACCGCCATGGAATATGTCCCATCAAGTGAACCTCGTACATCATGTGTCCTAATCGTATATCGATATTCATCTTTGTTATTTGATTCATCCACTCAATGCATCAGAAATGAGCTAAGTAACCAAGGCAAACCTAAACGTACAAGCCATTTGGTTTGTAATTGAATGAAAAATGGGGTTTATCCATTTTAATAGACTTTGGCTTCAAATATTCGTTATTGGCAAGCATTAACTAGATGTGAAGTAAGAAGAACCTCACCGCCGTGGAGTATGACCCTGATGTGAACAACGTACATCATGTGTCCTTTTTTTCCTTTGTCGATATTAATCTTTCTTATTTGATAGATCCACTCAATGCGTCCGAAATGAAGTAAATAACCAACGCAAACCTAAACATCCTAGCCTCTTGCTATGTAATTGAATCAAAAATAGGTTTATTCATTTTAAAAAGAGTCTTTAACTCTGAGCATTCGTTATTCACATGCGTCGAACAGATGCGGAGTAAGAGGTACCTCACCGCCGTGGAGTATGTCCCATCAAGTGAACCACGTACATCATGTGTACTTCTAATCATTTATCGATATTCACCTTTGTTATTTGATTGATGCACTCAATGCGTCAGAAATGAACTAAGTAACCAATGCAAACCTAAACGTACAAACGTACAAGCCATTTGGTTTGTACTTCAATGAAAAATGAGGTTTATCCATTTTAATAGACTTTGGCTTCGAACGTTTGTTATTGGCAAGCGTTGACTAGATGCAAACTAAGAAGAAGCTCACCGCCGTGTAGTATGACCATCATGTGAACAACGTACATCATGTGTCCTTTTATTCACCTATCGATATTAATCTTTCTTATTTGATTGATCCACTCAATGCGTCCAAAATTAAAGAAATAACCAACACAAACCTAAACATCATAGCCTCTTGGTTTGTATTTGAATCAAAAATTGGTTTATTCGTTTTAAATAGAGTCTTTAACTCCGAGCGATCATTATGCACATGCGTCGAACAAATGCGTAGTAAGAGGAACCTCACCGCCAAGGAATATGTCCCATAAACTAAACCACGTACATCATGTGTCCTAATCGTTTTTCGATATTCATCTATGTTATTTGATTGATCCAGTCAATGCATCAGAAATGAACTGAGTAACCAAGGCAAACCTAAACGTACAAACGTACAAGCCATTTGGTTTGTAATTGAATGAAAAATGGGGTTTATCCATTTTAATAGACTTTGGCTTCGAACGTTCGTTATTGGCAAGCGTTGACTAGATTCGAAGTAAGAAGAACCTCACCGACGTGGAGTATGACCATGATGTGAACAAGGTACATCATGTGTCCTTTTACTCATTTAACGATATTAATCTTTCTTATTTGATTGATCCACTCAATGCATGCAAACTTAAATAAACAACCAACGCAAACCTAAACATCCTAGCCTCTTGCTTTTTAATTGAATAAAATAGGTTTATTCGTTTTAAATGGAGTCTTTAACTTCGAGCGTTCGTTATTCACATGCGTCGAACAGATGCGAGTAAGAGGAACCTCACCGCCGTGGAATATGTCCCATCAAGTGAACCTCGTACATCATGTGTCCTAATCGTATATCGATATTCATCTTTGTTATTTGATTCATCCACTCAATGCATCAGAAATGAGCTAAGTAACCAAGGCAAACCTAAACGTACAAGCCATTTGGTTTGTAATTGAATGAAAAATGGGGTTTATCCATTTTAATAGACTTTGGCTTCAAATATTCGTTATTGGCAAGCATTAACTAGATGTGAAGTAAGAAGAACCTCACCGCCGTGGAGTATGACCCTGATGTGAACAACGTACATCATGTGTCCTTTTTTTCCTTTGTCGATATTAATCTTTCTTATTTGATAGATCCACTCAATGCGTCCGAAATGAAGTAAATAACCAACGCAAACCTAAACATCCTAGCCTCTTGCTATGTAATTGAATCAAAAATAGGTTTATTCATTTTAAATAGAGTCTTTAACTCCGAGCATTCGTTATTCACATGCGTCGAACAGATGCGGAGTAAGAGGTACCTCACCGCTGTGGAGTATGTCCCATCAAGTGAGCCACGTACATCATGTGTACTTCTAATCATTTATCGATATTCACCTTTGTTATTTGATTGATGCACTCAATGCGTCAGAAATGAACTAAGTAACCAATGCAAACCTAGACGTACAAACGTACAAGCCATTTGGTTTGTACTTCAATGAAAAATGAGGTTTATCCATTTTAATAGACTTTGGCTTCGAACGTTTGTTATTGGCAAGCGTTGACTAGATGCAAACTAAGAAGAACCTCACCGCCGTGGAGTATGACCATCATGTGAACAACGTACATCATGTGTCCTTTTATTCACCTATCGATATTAATCTTTCTTATTTGATTGATCCACTCAATGCGTCCAAAATTAAAGAAATAACCAACACAAACCTAAACATCATAGCCTCTTGGTTTGTATTTGAATCAAAAATAGGTTTATTCGTTTTAAATAGAGTCTTTAACTCCGAGCGTTCATTATGCACATGCGTCGAACAAATGCGGAGTAAGAGGAACCTCACCGCCAAGGAATATGTCCCATAAACTAAACCACGTACATCATGTGTCCTAATCGTTTTTCGATATTCATCTATGTTATTTGATTGATCCACTCAATGCATCAGAAATGTACTAAGTAACCAATGCAAACCTAAACGTACAAACGTACATGCCATTTGGTTTGTAATTGAATGAAAAATGGGGTTTATCCATTTTAATAGACTTTGGCTTCGAACGTTTGTTATTGGCAAGCGTTGACTAGATGCGAAGTAAGAAAAACCTCACCGACGTGGAGTATGACCATGATGTGAACAAGGTACATCATGTGTCCTTTTACTCATTTAACGATATTAATCTTTCTTATTTGATTGATCCACTCAATGCATGCAAACTTAAATAAATAACCAATGCAAACCTAAACATCCTAGCCTCTTGCTTTTTAATTGAATAAAATAGGTTTATTCATTTTAAATGGAATTTTTAACTTCGGGCGTTCGTTATTCACATGCGTCAAACAGATGCAGAGTAAGAGGAACCTCACCGCCGTGGAATATGTCCCATCAAGTGAACCTCGTACATCATGTGTCCTAATCGTGTATCGATATTCATCTTTGTTATTTGATTCATCCACTCAATGCATCAGAAATGAGCTAAGTAACCAATGCAAACCTAAACGTACAAGCCATTTGGTTTGTAATTGAATGAAAAATGGGGTTTATCCATTTTAATAGACTTTGGCTTCAAATGTTCATTATTGGCAAGCGTTAACTAGATGTGAAGTAAGAAGAACCTCACCGCCGTGGAGTATGACCCTGATGTGAACAACGTACATCATGTGTCCTTTTTTTCATTTGTCGATATTAATCTTTCTTATTTGATAGATCCACTCAATGTGTCCGAAATGAAATAAATAACCAACGCAAACCTAAACATCCTAGCCTCTTGCTATGTAATTGAATCGAAAATAGGTTTATTCGTTTTAAATAGAGTCTTTAACTCCGAGCATTCGTTATTCACATGCGTCGAACAGATGCGGAGTAAGAGGTACCTCACCGCCATGGAGTATGTCCCATCAAGTGAACCACGTACATCATGTGTACTTCTAATCATTTATCGATATTCACCTTTGTTATTTGATTGATGCACTCAATGCGTCAGAAATGAACTAAGTAACCAATGCAAACCTAAACGTACAAACGTATAAGCCATTTGGTTTGTACTTCAATGAAAAATGAGGTTTATCCATTTTAATGGACTTTGGCTTCGAATGTTTGTTATTGGCAAGCGTTGACTAGATGCAAACTAAGAAGAACCTCACCGCCGTGGAGTATGACCCTCATGTGAACAACGTACATCCTGTGTCCTTTTATTCACCTATCGATATTTATCTTTCTTATTTGATTGATCCACTCAATGCATCCGAAATTAAAGAAATAACCAACACAAACCTAAACATCATAGCCTCTTGGTTTGTATTTGAATCAAAAATTGGTTTATTCGTTTTAAATAGAGTCTTTAACTCCGAGCGATCATTATGCACATGCGTCAAACAAATGCGTAGTAAGAGGAACCTCACCGCCAGGGAATATGTCCCATAAACTGAACCACGTACATCATGTGTCCTAATCGTTTTTCGATATTCATCTATGTTATTTGATTGATCCAGTCAATGCATAGAAATGAACTAAGTAACAAATGCAAACCTAAACGTACAAACGTACATGCCATTTGGTTTGTAATTGAATGAAAAATGGGGTTTATCCATTTTAATAGACTTTGGCTTCGAACGTTCGTTATTGGCAAGCGTTGACTTGATGCAAAGTAAGAAGAACCTCACCGACGTGGAGTATGACCATGATGTGAACAAGGTACATCATGTGTCCTTTCACTCATTTAACGATATTAATCTTTCTTATTTGATTGATCCACTCAACGCATGCAAACTTAAATAAATAACCAATGCAAACCTAAACATCCTAGCCTCTTGCTTTTTAATTGAATAAAATAGGTTTATTCATTTTAAATGGAATTTTTAACTTCGGGCGTTCGTTATTCACATGCGTCGAACAGATGCAGAGTAAGAGGAACCTCACCGCCGTGGAATATGTCCCATCAAGTGAACCTCGTACATCATGTGTCCTAATCGTATATCGATATTCATCTTTGTTATTTGATTCATCCACTCAATGCGTCAGAAATGAGCTAAGTAACCAATGCAAACCTAAACGTACAAGCCATTTGGTTTGTAATTGAATGAAAAATGGGGATTATCCATTTTAATAGACTTTAGCTTCAAATGTTCGTTATTGGCAAGCGTTAACTAGATGTGAAGTAAGAAGAACCTCACCGCCGTGGAGTATGACCCTGATGTGAACAACGTACATCATGAGTCCTTTTTTTCCTTTGTCGATATTAATCTTTCTTATTTGAAAGATCCACTCAATGTGTCCGAAATGAAGTAAATAACCAACACAAACCTAAACATCCTAGCCTCTTGCTTTTTAATTGAATAAAATAGGTTTAGTCGTTTTAAATGGAGTCCTTAACTTCGAGCGTTCGTTATTCACATGCGTCGAACAGATGCAGAGTAAGAGGAACCTCACCGCCGTGGAATATGTCCCATCAAGTGAACCTCGTACATCATGTGTCCTAATCGTATATCGATATTCATCTTTGTTATTTGATTCATCCACTCAATGCGTCAGAAATGAGCTAAGTAACCAATGCAAACCTAAACGTACAAGCCATTTGGTTTGTAATTGAATGAAAAATGGGGTTTATCCATTTTAACAGACTTTGGCTTCAAATGTTCGTTATTGGCAAGCGTTAACTAGATGTGAAGTAAGAAGAACCTCACCGCCGTGGAGTATGACCCTGATGTGAACAACGTACATCATGTGTCCTTTTTTTCATTTGTTGATATTAATCTTTCTTATTTGATAGATCCACTCAATGCGTCCAAAATGAAATAAATAACCAACGCAAACCCAAACATCCTAGCCTCTTGCTATGTAATTGAATCAAAAATAGGTTTATTCGTTTTAAATAGAGTCTTTAACTCCAAGCATTCGTTATTCACATGCGTCGAACAGATGCGGAGTAAGAGGTACCTCACCGCCGTGGAGTATGTCCCATCAAGTGAACCACGTACATGATGTGTACTTCTAATCATTTATCGATATTCACCTTTGTTATTTGATTGATGCACTCAATGCGTCAGAAATGAACTAAGTAACCAATGCAAACCTAAATGTACAAACGTACAAGCCATTTTTTTTTTTTGAAAAGTAAAAAGAATATATTAAAAAGAATCAATTACAAGGAACCAGGGGCATACCCCTGAGAAACGAAACTGCAGCACAAAAAGAACAACCCAAAAAAAAGAAACTCACAAGACAGCCCATCAAGGAAGCTGCCAAACTTGCAGCAAATGAGAATTGAGCCGCGAAGGGGGCCAGCCAGAATGCAAGCTAGTGCGAGCCCTCACGGAAACCATAACCAAATTAACCAGCTGTGCAGCAGTCCGAGCTCCACGTCCGTGCCGACGGGCATTACGCTCCTGCCAAAGATAATACACAGAAGCCGCCAAGGATAATCGCGCAAGAAGGCACTGAAGAGAATTACCGGAGAAAGAAGAAACAGCCCAGGAAATAAAGGCGGACCAACAAAGAGAAACGCAAGAAAAGCCGCAGTGGGACAAAAGAGTCACCCAAACACGCTGAGGAAAAGGGCAAGAGAAGAAAAGATGGTCATGTGACTCGGCAGGGGCGGGACACAAAAGGCACCCCCCAGGGAGAGAAATGCCAAACAAAAGCAAACGGTCGAGGGTAGGAAGCCGACGACGAATAGCCATCCAAAGCAAACACGCGTGCCGAGGAGAATGATGGCGAAACCACACCACAGATGCCCAAGGCACGAGTGGAGAAGAAGAGCGGAGATGGTTCCAAGCGGATTTGATGGAAAAGGGAGCGCTCGAAGAGAGCCACTGCACACGATCACGCCGACCAACCGGGGGTACAGGCAAGGAAGCCGTCGCTTCCTTTAATTCAATCAACTCAGGAGAATTGGCGAGGGGCCAACACCACCCTGGAGAAAGAATATCGCTGACAGTAGCATCAGCACCCAAGCCGGAGTCATAAATCACCCGCGCCGAAGCCGACAGGCAAATAGGACCACGGGGCAGCCAGGAATCAAACCAAAGCGAGGTAGAGGAGCCATCCCCAACCTTCACCGAAATACATGACTGGAGGCAATGACGAAAAGCCAGCACCTTACGCCATGTCCAAGAACACCTCCAAGGAACTTTAGCCACCCAAAATTGACCTTTTTTAAGCAAATTAGCCCGGACCCAGCAAACCCACAAAGAGGAAGAAATGGGCTGACAAAGATTCCAAATCAACCTAGAAAGAGCAGCAGCATTCCAATCTTTGAGCTTCTTCAACCCAAGACCTCCTTCCTTCTTAGGCTGAGACACATCGGCCCAAGAGACCCGAGCACCACGCCCCAACAAGGCAGAACCCGTCCAAAGAAAGGCTGCCAAAATCCGCTCGATAGAGTGAAGCACCCGAGCAGGAAGGATAAAATGATAGCTCCAAAAAGCCTGGATCCCAAACAACACAGACTGAATAAGCAATAAACGACCACCAAAGGACAGAAAACGGGCTGTCCAAGAACGCACTCGCTGCAGAATACGATCCACCAACACCGACAATCAGCGGCACCCAGACGCTTGGTTATAAGAGGTACCCCCAAATAGCGGACAGGAAGGGAACCAAGGGCAAACCCAACCATGGCCAAAATCTCACTTTGAACGGAAGGAAGCACACCAGAGAAAAAAACAGCACTCTTCTCCAGATTCGGGAAAAGGCCAGAGAGCTGCGAGAAAGTCAGAAGAGCCTCGTGAAAAACCCGAACAGAAGGAACATCACCTTTACAAAAAACCATAAGATCATCAGCAAAGCAAAGGTGGGACAAGAGAGTCTTCTGGCAACGCCAATGGTAGGAGAAAGAAGAGGAGGACCGAATAAAATTCTCCAAAATGCGGGAGAAAACTTCCATACACAGAACAAACAAGTAAGGAGAAATGGGATCCCCTTGCCGGAGACGTCGCCTCCCCGCAAAAAACCCCTTTAACTCGCCGTTGAGAGAAAGAGAATAACTAGGGGAAGAGACACACGCCTTCACCCATCCAATAAATTTGGCCGGGAACCCAAACAAAGCCAAGCTATCCCAAAGGAAGTCCCACCGCACCGAATCAAATGCTTTCATTAAATCAACTTTAAAAGCGCACCGAGGGGAGGAGGAGGAGGCACCATATCCGTGCACCAACTCCTGGGCAAGAAAGATATTGTCACCAATGTGACGCCCGGAATAAAAGCGCGCTGCGCGGCATTAACTAGAGAAGGAAGGGTCCTTCGCAAACGAGTTGCCAGCAACTTGGTAATGCACTTATAAACAGTGTTACGGCAAGAAATCGGCCTAAAATCCTTCCAGTGAGCAGCGTTCGGGATTTTAGGAATCAATGCCAAAATGGTAGCATTAGACGCCTTAAGGAAGGAGAAGAGGAGTAAAATTCTTGAACAGCTTGCACCACATCTGGACCAACAATATGCCAAGTCCGTTGAAAGAAAAAACCATTAAAACCATCGGGCCCAGGCGCCTTATTGGGATGAAGACTAAACATGGAAGCCTGAATATCCGCGGGGGAAAAGGGGGCCTGCAACTCAGAAATAAGGTCCTCAGAGAGGGAAGGGCCAATAAAATCTCGCAGAGAATGGCAAGAAGAATTCAAATCACTGGAGGACCCAAGAAGGGAGGAGAAAAATTGGACCCCGGAAGAAGCAATCGCGCCCGGATCATACAACCAAGTCCCATCGTCAGAACAAATAGCACGAATCTTATTACGATTTTGTCGACTCTTAACAGAGTTAAAGAAGAAGGAAGTATTGCTATCTCCTTCCTTAAGCCATTGAATCCGACTCTTCTGGCGAGCAGACTCCTCCACCAAACGTACATGCCATTTGGTTTGTAATTGAATGAAAAATGGCGTTTATCCATTTTAATAGAATTTGGCTTCGAACGTTTGTTATTGGCAAGCGTTGACTAGATGCGAAGTAAGAAGAACCTCACCGACGTGGAGTATGACCATGATGTGAACAAGGTATATCATGTGTCCTTTTACTCATTTAACGATATTAATCTTTCTTATTTGATTGATCCACTCAATGCATGCAAACTTAAATAAACAACCAACGCAAACCTAAACATCCTAGCCTCTTGCTTTTTAATTGAATAAAATAGGTTTATTCATTTTAAATGGAGTTTTTAACTTCGGGCGTTCGTTATTCACATGCGTCAAACAGATGCAGAGTAAGAGGAACCTCACCGCCGTGGAATATGACCCATGAAGTGAACCTCGTACATCATGTGTCCTAATCGTGTATCGATATTCATCTTTGTTATTTGATTCATCCACTCAATGCATCAGAAATGAGCTAAGTAACCAATGCAAACCTAAACGTACAAGCCATTTGGTTTGTAATTGAATGAAAAATGGGGTTTATCCATTTTAATAGACTTTGGCTTCAAATGTTCGTCATTGGCAAGCGTTGACTAGATATGAAGTAAGAAGAACCTCACCGCCGTGGTGTATGACCATGATGTGAGCAACGTACATCTTGTGTCCTTTTTTTCATTTGTTGACATTAATCTTTCTTATTTGATAGATCCACTCAATGCGTCCGAAATGAAATAAATAACCAACGCAAACCTAAACATCCTAGCCTCTTGCTATGTAATTGAATCAAAAATAGGTTTATTCGTTTTAAATAGAGTCTTTAACTCCAAGCATTCGTTATTCACATGCGTCGAACAGATGCGAAGTAAGAGGTACCTCACCGCCGTGGAGTGTGTCCCATCAAGTGAACCATGTACATGACGTGTACTTCTAATCATTTATCGATATTCACCTTTGTTATTTGATTGATGCACTCAATGCGTCAGAAATGAACTAAGTAACCAATGCAAACCTAAATGTACAAACGTACAAGCCATTTGGCTTGTAATTGAATGAAAAATGAGGTTTATCCATTTTAATAGACTTTGGCTTCGAACGTTTGTTATTGGCAAGCGTTGACTAGATGCGAAGTAAGAAGAACCTCACCGCCATGGAGTATGACCATCATGTGAACAACGTACATCATGTGTCCTTTTATTCACCTATCGATATTAATCTTTCTTATTTGATTGATCCACTCAATGCATCCGAAATTAAAAAAATAACCAACGCAAACTTAAACATAAAAGCCTCTCGGTTTGTATTTGAATCAAAAATAGGTTTATTCATTTTAAATAGAGTCTTTAACTCCGAGCATTCATTATGCACATCCGTCGAATAGATGCGGAGTAAGAGGAACCTCACCGCCGTGGAATATGTCCCATAAACTGAACCACGTACATCATGTGTCCTAATCGTTTATCGATATTCATCTATGTTATTTGATTGATCCAGTCAATGCATCAGAAATAAACTAAGTAACCAATGCAAACCTAAATGTACAAACATACAAGCCATTTGGTTTGTAATTGAATGAAAAATGGGGTTTATCCATTTTAATAGACTTTGGCTTCGAACGTTCGTTATTATTGGCAAGCGTTGACTAGATGCGAAGTAAGAAGAACCTCACCGCCGTGGAGTATGACTATGATGTGAACAAGGTACATCATGTGTCCTTTTATTCATTTAACGATATTAATCTTTCTTATTTGATTGATCCACTCAATGCATGCAAACTTAAATAAATAACCAATGCAAACCTAAACATCCTAGGTTCTTGCTTTTTAATTGAATAAAATAGGTTTATTCATTTTAAATGGAGTCTTTAACATCGAGCGTTCGTTATTCACATGCGTCAAACAGATGCAGAGTAAGAGGAACCTCACCGCTGTGGAATATGTCCCATCAAGTGAACCATGTACATCATGTGTCCTAATCGTGTATTGATATTCATCTTTGTTATTTGATTGATCCACTCAATGCGTCAAAAACAAACTAAGTAACCAATGCAAACCTAAACGTATAATTCATTTGGTTTGTAATTGAATGAAAAATGGGGTTTATGCATTTTAATACTCCTTCTCTTCTAACGTTCGTTATATCGACAAGCGTTGAGTAGATGGGAAGTAAGAAGAACCTCACCGCCGTGGTGTATGACCACGATGAGGACAACGTACATCATGTGTCCTTTTATTTATTTATCGATACTAATATTTGTTATTTGATTGATCCACTTAATGCGTCAGAAATGAACTAAATGACCAATGCAAACCTTGATAACGTGCATTTTATGCCGTTATTCTAGTGTTTATTTAGGGATTTTAAGAGCATGATTAGAGTCTTATTGTATTATATTTCACATATATCTGCTCTAACCCCTAGGAAGATGCTATTTGGAAATACATGTGTTTTTAAGCTGTTTTGGTTGGTTTTGGAGATCACTTTGGACCATGTATATGGCCTCAAACCAATTGGCGTGCAGAACAAACATTTCTCAGCATGATATCCTCTATCTCCCACAGAAGTTTCAGAGCAATCGGACGTGAACACCAATTGGACTAAAATGGCGTGCAAGCATATTTTTGCTTATCTAACCTCCACAAGATGCAAGGAAGCTTGGGGAAGAATTTCAGCTAATTTGGAGGTGCACACCAATTGGGCATATGACATTCAAATTGACGTGCAGCCATATTTTTGCACCAATCCAGTCGTTTTTCTATGCTGATCATTCTTTCCTAAAGGGCCTTGTCCATATTGTGCTTGGATTGAGAGATTTTAAAGTTTGTAGTGTCATTTATCAAAACTACGTCGTTTTGATAGATGGGCTAGGGTACACTTTATAACACACATCAAGGCCCATCCATTCTCTGTAAATAGTGGCTCTACACGTCCAAGGAGGGTGTGCAATTCATTCTACACATTTTAGAGAGAGAGAGAGAGAGAGAGAGAGACATTTTGGAGGCTGTTCCTGACCTAGTAGAGCAGCCGTTGCAGCCGTCGCAGCCATCGTGGATTTTGGAAACTTGGGTTAAAGCTTTGCTGTGCGCGTGGATAAGAAGAAGATGTTGAGCTTTTCTACTTGTGTTTGCTTGTAATCATGCGTGAGTAGTCTTTTAATCTAGGGTAGCAATGTAGCCCCCTTGTTGCTGTGCTGAGTTTATGAATATTGGATTTGGATGATTGAGTTTTACATGTTTTATAAATCTGTTCTTATTCTTCTATCTCTAGGAAGTATACACCTAGGATTCTTAGCCCCAGTCTGGGGCAGATTGAGATTCATAACTTATTTGTAATTGGTGTGAACATTATCCTTTTGCAAGTAGGATTCATTGGCTTTGCATGTGTATGTTTTGATGACCATTCAGACATACAACACTTAAAAGGACTTCAATGACCATTTGTAGTTCCTTGGCTTATGTTTAGCATGTTTTCAATTAAACAACCCCAATAGCATGAATCAGTAGAGATAACATAGGGAGGTGAAATTGTGACCCTAGATGCCTTTAATCCTTGAATCTTAATCCTAAAATCAATTTGCTTTCTTGGTTTATTCAGAAAACCAAATAAAAATTAGATCTTTAGTTATAAAAAAGAAAACTTTTTGCCAAGACATTTTATAGGGCAAGAGTAATTGGGTGTTTTGATTTAAAAACTAGAAAACTAGGCTAATCCCTGTGGGTTTGACCCCTTGCTTGCTGCTATTCTTTTAGTGCAAACTTAGGGAATTCATTATCTTGAAGAGAGATTTAACGACATTAGCTAGCTCTTTAGAGAGGCTAAAAATCTGTCTGTCAAACCTAAACATACTAGCCTCTTTTTTGCAATTGAATCAAAAATAGGTTTATTCGTCTTAAATAGAGTCTTTGACTCCGTGCGTTCATTACTACCATTCGTTGATCAAATGCGGAGCAAGTGGTACCTCACTGTCGTGGAGTATGTCCAATCAGGTGAACCACTTACATCATGTGTCCTAAACGTTTATCGACATTCGTCTTTGTTATTTGATTGATCCACTCAATGCGTCAGAAATGAACTAAGTAACCAATGCAAACCTAAACGTACAAGCCATTTGGTTTGTAATTGAATGAAAAATGGGGTTTATCCATTTTAATAGACTTTGGCTTCAAATGTTCGTTATTGGCAAGCGATGACTAGATGCGAAGTAAGAAGAACCTCAACGCCGTGGAGTATGAACATGATGTGAACAATGTACATCATGTGTCCTTTTTTTCATTTGTCGATATTAATCTTTCTTATTTGAGTGATCCACTCAATGCGTCTGAAATGAAATAAATAACCAACGCAAACCTAAACATCCTAGCCTCTTGCTTTGTAATTAAATCAAAAATAGGTTTATTTGTTTTAAATAGAGTCTTTAACTCTGAGCGTTCGTTATTCACATGCGTCGAACAGATGCGGAGTAAGAGGTACCTCACCGCCGTGTAGTATGTCCCATCAAGTGAACCACGTACATCATGTGTCCTAATCATTTATCAATATTCATCTATGTTATTTGATTGATCTACTCAATGCGTCAGAAATGAACTAAGTAAGCAATGCAAACGTAAACGTAAAAACGTACAAGCCATTTGGTTTGTAATTGAATGAAAAATGGGGTTTATCCATTTTAATAGAGTTTGGCTTTGAACGTTCGTTATTGGCAAGCGTTGACTAGATGCGAAGTAAGAAGAACCACACCGCCGTGGAGTATGACCATGATGTGCACAACGTACATCATTTGTCCTTTTATTCATTTAACGATATTAATCTTTCTTATTTGATTGATCCACTCAATGCATCCGAACTTAAATAAATAACCAATGCAAACCTAAACATCCTAGCCTCTTGCTTTTTAATTGAATAAAATAGGTTTATTCGTTTTAAATAGGGTCTTTAACTCCGAGCGTTCGTTATTCACATGGGTCGTACAAATGCAGAGTAAGAGGAACCTCACCGCCGTGGAATATGTCCCATCAAGTGAACCACGTACATCATGTGTCCTAATCATGTATCGATATTCATCTTTGTTATTTTATTGATCCACTCAATGCGTCAGAAAGCCAAATCAAACGTAAACGTATAAGCCATTTGGTTTGTAATTGAATGAAAAAAAGGTTTTATGCATTTTAATACTCTTTCTCTTCTAACGTTCGTTATCGACAAGCGTTGAGTAGATGGGAAGTAAGAAGAACCTCACCATCGTGGAGTATGACCACGATGTGGACAACATACATCATGTGTCCTTTTATTTATTTATCGATACTAATATTTGTTATTTGATTGATCCACTCAATGCGTCAGAAATGAACTAAATAACCAATGCAAACCTAAACGTACTAGCCCCTTGGTTTGCAATTGAATCAAAAATAGGTTTATTCATCTTAAATAGAGTCTTTGACTCTGTGCATTCATTATTCCCACTCATCGATGAAATGCGGAGTAAGTGGTACCTCACTGTTGTGGAGTATGTCCGATCAGGTAAACCACGTACATCATGTGTCCTTCTAATAGTTTATCGATATTCATCTTTGTTATTTGATTGATCCACTCAATGCGTCAGAAATGAACTAAGCAACCAATGCAAACCTAAACGTACAAGCCATTTGGTTTGTAATTGAATGAAAAATGGGGTTTATCCATTTTAATAGACTTTGGCTTCAAATGTTCGATATTGGCAAGCGTTGACTAGATGCGAAGTAAGAAGAACCTCAACGCCGTGGAGTATGAACATGATGTGAACAACGTACATTATGTGTCCTTTTTTTCATTTGTCGATATTAATCTTTCTTATTTGATTGATCCACTCAATGCGTCTGAAATGAAATAAATAACCAACGCAAACCTAAACATCCTAGCCTCTTGCTTTGTAAATGAATCAAAAATAGGTTTATTTGTTTTAAATAGAGTCTTTAACTCCGAGCGTTCGTTATTCACATGCGTCGAACAGATGCAGAGTAAGAGGTACCTCACCGCCGTGTAGTATGTCCCATCAAGTGAACCACGTACATCATGTGTCCTAATCGTTTATCAATATTCATCTATGTTATTTGATTGATCCACTCAATGCATCAGAAATGAACTAAGTAAGCAATGCAAACCTAAACGTACAAACGTACAAGCCATTTGGTTTGTAATTGAATGAAAAATGGGGTTTATCCATTTTAATAGATTTTGGCTTCGAACGTTCGTTATTGGCAAGCGTTGACTAGATGCGAAGTAAGAAGAACCTCACTGCCGTGGAGTAAAGCACTTTACTTCTTGCACGCCAATTGCTAGCTGTCATCTAAAGGGATAAAAAGGCAAAATACCAATTTTGACCCTCATAGAAGCTTCAAGAATATCACGTGTAGAAGTGACTATTGCTTTATAGCTCATGCGGGACCCACCACCAAAATTTGGGATGATTCTGACTTGCACGCCAATTCATCCATATGACGTGCAAGGGCTAAAATGGTCCAAATGCCCTGAAAATTGGAGGACACGTGTATGATCCAAATTGGGACACTTCTTCTTCTGCACGTTATAAATAATGAGGCCGGGAGCTAGGTCATTCACACAAAAAACTCATTTCTAGATCTGAAATTTGTGAAGCTCTGGTTCTTGCTGCTCTAGCCAAATTTCATCCTTCTACTCTCTAAATTCCTGAAGCAAGATGGTGCGCACAAGGAGATCAAGCAAGAAAGAAGTTCATTCATCTAGTTCTTCCAGCAGTGAGGATGGGGGGATGTTCCTGGGGCATGCTCTGGATCTAAGTGCCTTGGAGGAATCAGATCTGGGATGGTCAAGTGAGGTGGCCTTAAAGCTTCAAAATCTTGGGTTAGTGAGGTTAGGTTCAGCCAGATGTGCCATTTATTATCCTGCTTTGCATGAGTTTTATCATTCCATTTACTTAATTGAGGAGGAGGATGCAATTCTAGGGCAGGTGCAGGGGGTGTATATTCGTATCACACCTGAGACAATTAGGAAGACCTTTAACCTTCTTGTACCTACTGACCACCTCCCTCACCTGACCTTAGGGGTGTATGGTACTGCCTTAAATTATGCCAAACGTTCTGAGAGGAGGAGGCAGTTTACTAAAAATGGCTTTGTGGGAAAATTTAGATGTTTCGCTCATCTGGTAGGAAAGTGCTTCCTGTTGCAAACTAGTGGAAAGGATGGTGTGCCTATGACCCATCTCGCATTCATGTATAGCATTGACCATATGTTAAATGTGGACTGGGCTGCTGCCATTTTCAATTGGTGGAAGAAAAACTTGACAAAGAGGGTATATGGCAGAATGTTATGTGTTATTTTTCAGAGCCAGCATGCTCAGCATTTTGCCCATTTAGACAGCACCCCATTCCCCTCTCAATGGGTTTTGAGAGTACTGCATATTGAAGGCGGTTTGGGGGTCAGTACAAGAGGTCATTGGGCAACCAGTGTTCCTCCTCTATCACAGCTATCTAGGCACAACGTTCGTGTGGAGAGATCCGCTGACTTTGCACGAGACACCTCCACTTCATTGGATGAAAGGAAACAAACCCTATTCAGGCTTACTGCCATGTATATGCAGTATAATGTGCACAAGGAAGATGTGTTTAACTTCTTTCAAGGTATCAGTGGCCAGGTGGTAAGTGAGGTAGAAGTTATCAATTGGGCATTTACAAATGGACATATTCAAAGTGCTCAGTTTGAAGAGTTAATGGTACTTGTCTCTCAAGACCAGCACGCTACTTCTAGACCGTCAGCCAGAGCATGGGAAGCCCCTGAAGCTCCTGCTACTGCATCTACTGAAGCATGGAGAAAAGAAACACAAGAGCTCAGGGAGGCAAATGGTAGAACCCAACGCGCATTAAGGAAGAATAGCAAGGAAGTCAAGGGCCTCCTACAAAAAATTTGGAAGGCCTTGAGCAAGAAGAAAGCATCCAAACACTCTCCCGTAGTGGAGATATCTGAAGAAGACTTACCTTTAGTTCATGAAGACTCTTCTCATGCCCAGGAAGACCCACCACAACCAGAAAGTTCAGCAGGGCAAGCTTATTATCCAGAGGAGGCAGAGCCAGAAGCAGGGCATTCACCTTTTCAGCCCTTTATGGATCCTACCTATTCTCAGGCTATTGTGCCTATGGTGTTTCCTGTCTCATGGAGGACATACATTCCTGCTGCACCTCAAGACCTGCTCGGAGAGCCTATACATTTGACCATAGATCCAGCCCTATCATTTGCTGAGAGTCAAGCAGCATTTGAGGACTTCATTAACTCATAGGTGTTAAGGGCTCGCTTTGCAAGAGATATGGACCTCTTCACCTCGTTTGTCCTTCAATGGATCTTAGGTGATGAATATCTCTACACAGATGAGGTGGACTTATTTTGCAGGACTATGCGTTTTGTAGTGGAGGCTGAACCTCATAACTACCCACTATCCCAGTATACCTCCATTATGCTGTGCGAGCTTTATGAGCAACCTTTGTTTGAAAGTGTGTGGCGCCAACGTATAAATGGTCAGAATGAAGGGCACCGTCCTTGGCATGGTATGCACGAGGTGTTGATCCCTGTGCACTTTGATCGTCACTATGTCTTGGTGCGTGTGGATTTGAGTGCAGGGCTGATAACGTGCATTTTATGTCGTTATTCTAGTGTTTATTTAGGATGTTTAAGAGCATGATTAGAGCCTAATTGCTTCATATATCATATATATTTGCTTTAACCCCTAGGAAGATGTTATTTGCAAATACATGCGTTTTTAAGCTGTTTTGGCAGATTTTGGAGCTCACTTTTGATATAGTAGATGGCCTCAAACAACTGGCGTGCAAGAACAAAAGTTTCTTAGAATGATGTACTCTACCTACCACAGAAATTTCAGAGCATTTGGAGCTGCACGTGAATTCACCCATTTCACGTGCAAGCCTATTTTTGCTTCTCAGGCCTCTACAGGATGCAAGGAAGCTTGGGGAGAAGTTTGAGCTAATTTGGAGCTGCACGTGAATTCACCATATCACGTGAAAATTGACGTGCAGAGATATTTTTGGACCGATCCTATCGTTTTTTCATGCTGATCATTTGTTCCTGAAGGCCCATGTCCAAATTGTGGATGGAAGATAGAGATTTTAAAGTTTGAAGTGTCACTTATCAAAACTACGCCGTTTTGATAGATGGGCTAGGGTACACACCTCAAGGCCCATCCAACCTCTATAAATAGAGCCTCCACGCCCCATGCTATGTATCCTAGACCCCCCTACACGTTTTTAGAGAGAGAGAGGCTTCACGACTTGGAGGCTGCTCCTTAACCTAGGAGAGCAGCCGTCGCAACCGTCACAGCCGTCGCAGTCACCCGTCGCGGATTTTGGAGCCTAGACTTGAAGCCTTGTTGCGCGCGTGGATTAGAAGATGTTTAGCTTTACTGCTATGGTTTTGCTTGTAATCATACGTGAGTAGTTCTTATAATCTAGGGGAGCAATGTAGCCCCCTTGTTGCTTTGCTATGTTTATAAATATTGGGTTTGGATGATTGAGTTTTGCATGTTTTATGAATCTGTTCTTAATTTCTATCTTTGGATGTACACCTTGGTATTCTTAGCCCTAGTCTGGGGCGGATTGAGATTCATAACTTATTTGTAATTGGTGTGATCATTATCCTTTTGCAAGTATGATTTATTGGCTTTGCATGTTTTTGTGTTTAGATGACCATTCTGGCATACAACTCTTAAAAGGACCTCAATGACCATTTGTTGTCCTTGGCTTATGTTTAGCATGTTTTCAATCAGACAACCCTAATACCATGAACTAGTAGAGATAACATAGGGAGGTGAAATTGTGACCCTAGATGCCTTTATCCTTGATTCTAAATCCAACGTTTTTAGTTATTTCAATTGCAATTCTGTTTTCAGTAAAATAATTTTAAAACACAATTTTGTTTGCTGAGACATTGTTTTAAGCAAGATTAATTTGGTGATTTGAGTTAAAGCTAGATAACTTGGTAATCTCTGTGGGATCGACCCCTTTCTTGTCGCTATTCTATTTAGCATTAGTTAAGGGAATTAATATTTTGAGAAGGGATTTAAACGACAGTAGCTTAACCCTCACTTGGGTTTCGCTCACGAAATACCCGTTCGTCAAGGGCATGTAGTGCTTTATGATCCAAGCCAAGGCGAAGGGTTCACCAGAAGAAAGAGACGGCTTGTTCATGGGCTCATAAAAAGAATCAAGGATGCGATGAAAAAAGAAGGATTGTTGCAGGACAAGCTGCCCCTTATTCACCTCAACGAAATGGAACTCCCTCAACAGCCTGACCAATTCAGCTGTGGGATTTTTGTTTGCTACTATATGATGGCTATTCTGCAACTGAGGGAAAACTGGGAGATACGCGGAGAAACCTCAGCTGATTTTGTTACTCGTGCACGTCGAATGGTGGCCAATGTTAACTACTATTACAGCTTGCCAACTGAGAGGTAAGTATTTTCCTACTCCCTATTTCATGCCATGAGGACATAGCATATTTTAAGTGTGGTGTATTGGGGAGTGACTTGAGCCACTTGCTTGTCTTTTATGTTGCGTGTTCTTAGATTGTTTGTTAGTCATTTTAAAAATAAAAAATAAAAATAAAAAAAATTGCATGATTGTTTGAGTTGCCTGCTTGAGTGATTTGCATGTGGAGACATGGATATTAAGTATGCAATTTTGGCCTACAACTTTTACTTTTTGTGCCACATTAGTATCATGTTGTGATAAGGGTGTTAAAGTAGTTAAAATGTGCTCTGATTTGGTTTAATCATGTCTTTATCTTTTGAATGATATCACCATGTTTTTGGAGCTGAAGTTTGAATATTAGCTAAGCATAACATGCTAAGATAGACTTTAGTGACCCTTAAAGTTGAGTGACAAAAATAAAAAGAAAAAAAACATGAGAAAAGCTTTTTTTTTAGCCCTTGAGTGACATTTATGGTTTATGGGTAATAGTTTGATTTGATACTCCTCTCAAAACTTAACATTAGTTATTTAATGGTAGGAGTCAAGTAAGCATGTGATTACTTATTAGTGCTCAGTGTTTGGTGTGTAGATAGGGTGCAAGGCCTTTAAGTCACTTTGACTTCCTATGTGTCCTAATTTTCGTTTGTTGTGTTGTAAATATAAAAGGCTATGATATAGAATGTGAAAAAGTCATCACTTAATTGGAAAATGGGATGTGAGATATCAATGAATTTCTGTCTCTCCTTACGTAGCAAAATGGCAAGGGGTATGCATTAGAAAAATCAGTCTTATTTATGTGTTATGTGAGTAAAAAAAAGAGTGAATAATCTATCAAGGGAGAGCATAAAATGCAACCTTGTAAGGTTATTACTTAAAAGAAGTATAAAAAAAAGAAAAAAAAAGAAAAAAAAGAAAAGAAAAGAGGGATTCCAAATAAAAGCCACATTAGCTTGATGTTCATATGAGTAATTAGTTAGTTTGGTAGCCACAATGGCTGAGTTTTGTTTATTTGAGAGTGTTGAGCTCAATTCTTTAGCTCATGGTTTTGTTTTATCAGTTATTAGAATAGAGTGTGAGTTTATTGAGTTTAGACTAGCGTGTGAGTTCAAATAAAGTAGAATAAAGAGTGTGTTTTCTTTGATGAGCACAATAGGGAACTCTCATGATTGCTTGGCAAGTACTTAATCAATAGCAGATGGTGACAGACAAGATTTTTAGCCTCTCTAAAAGAGCTAGCTAATGTCGTTAAATCTCTCTTCAAGATAATAAATTCCCTAAGTTTGCACTAAAAGAATAGCAGCAAGCAAGGGGTCGAACCCACAGGGATTAGCCTAGTTCTCTAGTTCTCAAATCAAAACACCCAATTACTCTTGTTCTATAAAATGTCTTGGCAAAAAGTTTTCTTTTTTAAACTAAAGATCTAATTTTTATTTGGTTTTCTGAATAAACAAAGAAAGTAAACTGATTTTAAGATTAAGATTCAAGGATTAAAAGCATCTAGGGTCACAATTTCACCTCCCTATGTTATCTCTACTGGTTCATGGTATTAGGGTTGTCTGATTGAAAACATGCTAAACATAAGCCAAGGACAACAAATGGTCATTGAGGTCCTTTTAAGAGTTGTATGCCAGAATGGTCATCTAAACACACAAACATGCAAAGCCAATAAATCATACTTGCAAAAGGATAATGATCACACCAATTACAAATAAGTTATGAATCTCAATCCGCCCCAAACTAGGGCTAAAAATACCAAGGTGTACATCCAAAGATAGAACTTAAGAACAGATTCATAAAACATGCAAAACTTCAATCATCCAAACCCAATATTCATAAACACAGCAAAGCAACAAGGGGGCTACATTGCTCCCCTAGATTAAAAGACTACTCACGCATGATTACAAGCAAACACAAAGCAGAAAAGCTCAACATCTTCTTCTTGACCATGCGCACAGCAAAGCTTCAAATCCAGGCTCCAAAATCCGCGACGGCTGCTGCGACGGCTGCTCTCCTAGGTCAAGGAGCACCTCCAAGTCGTGGAGCCTCTCTCTCTCTCTAAAAACGTGTAGGGGGGTTAGGCATGGCTAGCAAGGGGCGTGGAGCTCTTATTTATAGAGTTTGGATGGGCCTTGAGGTGTGTACCCTAGCCCATTTATCAAAACGGCGTAGTTTTGATAAGTGACACTCGAAACATTAAAATCTCTATCTTCCATCCACAATTTGGACATGGGCCTTCAGAAACAAATGATCAGCATGGAAAAACGATAGGATCGGTCCAAAAATATCTCTGCACGTCAATTTGCACGTGATATGGTGAATTCACGTGCACCTCCAAATCAGCTCAAACATCTCCCCAAGCTTCCTTGCATCCTGTAGAGGCCTGAGAGGCAAAAATAGGCTTGCACGTGAAATGGGTGAATTCACGTGCAGCTCCAAATGCTCTGAAATTTCTCTGGTAGGTAGAGGACATCATTCTAAGAAACTTTTGTTCTTGCACGCCAATTGTTTGAGGCCATCTACTATGTCAAAAGTGAGCTCCAAAATCTGCCAAAACAGCTTAAAAATGCATGTATTTGCAAATAGCATCTTCCAAGTGGTTAGAGCAAATATATATGATATATGAAGCAATAAGGCTCTAATCATGCTCTTAAACATCCTAAATAGACACTAGAATAACGGCATAAAATGCACGTTATCAGATGGCGGATGTAGAGATAGAGTTTACCATCCTTTGTTAATTGATAGGTATGGGGCTTGAGATTAAAGAGAAATAGAAAAGTTATATTTGAGTGAGGCAGCTTTATCCTTTGTGAGAACTTAAAGGGAAACTAGGTGCTGTGTTAGCATGGACTGCTTGCTGATATCTGAATTTTCAATAATGATATTGCATGGTTGTTGGACTTATGGATATGGACATGAATGAACTAAGCTATGACTCATTTCGGTTGCTTAAAATGCTCATTTCATCATGATAGAGTTGCATGCTCAGGAAACCATAACTCTCCTTGATTGATATTTTATTTTTCTTCCCGTTTGATTGAGTGTTTATTTTATTTCTGCATACTTGTATGTTTTTGCTTGAGGACAAGCAATGGTTCAAGTGTGGTGTATTTGATAACGTGCATTTTATGTCGTTATTCTAGTTTTTATGTAGGGTGTTTAAGAGCATGATTAGAGCCTTATTGTATTATATTTCACATATATCTGCTCTAACCCCTGGGAAGATGCTATTTGCAAATACATGTGTTTTTAAGCTGTTTTGGTAGGTTTTGGAGATCACTTTTGACCAATTATATGGCCTCAAACCAATTAGCGTGCAGAACAAACATTTCTCAGCATGATATCCGCTATCTCCCACAGAAGTTTCAGAGCAATCGGACGTGAACGCCAATTGGACTGAAATGGCGTGCAAGCATATGTTTGCTTATCTACCTTCTACAAGATGCAAGGAAGCTTGGGGATGAATTGCAGCTAATTTGGAGCTGCACGCCAATTGGGCATATGGCGTTCAAATTGATATGCATCCATATTTTTGCACCGATCCAGTTGTTTTTCTATGCTGATCATTCTTTCCTAAAGGGCCTTGTCCATATTGTGCTTGGATAGAGAGATTTGAAAGTTTGTAGTGTCATTTATCAAAACTACGTCGTTTTGATAGATGGGCTAGGGTACACTTTATAACACGCATCAAGGCCCATCCATTCTCTATAAATAGAGGTTCTACACGTCCAAGTGAAGGGGGCTACACATTCTACATGTTTTTAAAGAGAGAGAGACGTTTTGGAGGCTGTTCCTGACCTAGGAGAGCAGCTATTGCAGCCGTTGCGGATTTTTGAAAACTTGGGTTGAAGCTTTGCTGTGCGCATGGATAAGAAGAAGATGTTGAGCTTTTCTGCTTTGTGTTTGCTTGTAATCATGTGTGAGTAGTTTCCTTTATCTAGGGGAGCAATGTAGCCCCCTATGTTGTCAAACTGATTGATTGAATTTTGAGTTTGTTCAATTGAGATTGCATGTTTTATGGATCTGTTCTTATCTTTTAATATCTGGGCTGTACACCTGGGTTTTCTTAGCCTTAGTCTGAGGCTGATCTTTGATCCATAACTTATTTATGATTGGTGTGACCATTATCCTGTCATGGGTATGATAATTAGGCTTTGCATGTTGATGTCATGATGACCATTCAGGCAGGCAGCACTTAGAAGGGCTGGTAATGACCAATTGCAGTACCTTGGCTTAGTTATAGCATGTTATCAATTAAATAATCTCAAGAACCTTAAAATCAGTAGAAACAACATAGGGAGGTGAAGTTGTGACCCTAGATGCCTTTAATCCTTGAATCTTAATCCTAAAATCAATTTGCTTTCTTCGTTTATTCAGAAAACCAAATAAAAATTAGATCTTTAGTTATAAAAAAGAAAACTTTTTGCCAAGACATTTTATAGGGCAAGAGTAATTGGGTGTTTTGAATTAAGAACTAGAAAACTAGGCTAATCCCTGTGGGTTCGACCCATTGCTTGCAGCTATTCTTTTAGTGCAAACTTAGGGAATTTATTATCTTGAAGAGAGATTTAACGACATTAGCTAGCTCTTTTAGAGAGGCTAAAAATCTGTCTGTCAATGTCCCATCAAGTGAACCACGTACGTCATGTGTCCTAATCGTTTATCGATATTCATCTTTGTTATTTGATTGATCCACTCAATGCGTTAGAAATGAACTAAGTAACCAATACAAACCTAAACGTACAAGCCATTTGGTTTGTAATTGAATGAAAAATGGGGTTTATCCGTTTTAACCGTCATTGGCTTCGAACGTTCATTGGCGACAAGCATTGACTAGATGCGAAGAAACAGGAACCTCATTTCCATGGAGTATGACCATGATGTGAACAATGTACATCTCGTGTCCTTTTATTCATTTATTGATATTAATCTTTGCTATTTGATTGATCCACTCAATGCGTCCGAAATGAGATAAATAACCAATGCAAACCTAAACATACTAGCCTCTTGGTTTGTAATTGAATCAAAAATAGGTTTATTCGCTTTAAATTGTCTTTAACTCCGAGCGTTTGTTATTCACATGCATCGAACAGATGCGGAGTAAGAGGTACTCCACCGCCGTGGAGTATGTCCCATCAAGTGAACCACGTACAACATGTGTCCTAATCATTTATCGATATTCATCTTTGTTATTTGATTGATCGACTCAATGCGTCAGAAATGAACTAAGTAACCAATGCAAACCTAAACGTACAAGCCATTTGGTTTGTAATTGAATAAAAAATGGGGTTTATCCATTTTAATAGACTTTGGCTTCAAACATTCGTTGTTGACAAGTGTTGACTAGATGTGAAGTAACAAGAACCTCACCGACGTGGAGTACGACCATGATGACAATGTACATCTTGTGTCCTTTTAATCATTTATTGACATTAATCTTTGTTATTTGATTGATCCACTCAATGCGTCAGAAATGAACTAAGTAACCAATGCAAACCTAAACGTACAAGCCATTTGGTTTGTAATTGAATAAAAAATGGGGTTTATCCATTTTAATAGACTTTGGCTTCGAACGTTCGTTGTTGACAAGCATTGACTAGATGTGAAGTAACAAGAACCTCACCGCCGTGGAGTATGACCATGATGTGAACCACGTACATCATGTGTCCATTTATTAAGTTATTGATGTTTTTTTTTTTTGAAAAATAAAGAATATATTAAGGAAAATTACAAAGGTCAAAAAAGGGGCATTCCCCTAGAGAAAAGACAACAGAGACCCTATTGCAAGCAACAGAATCAGGTAGCACCAATAGGGACAAAAGAAAACACTAACAACCAATGCTCAATTCTCAAGAATCCGCCATTGTTGCAGTAAATGAGAAATAAATTGCGAACGGGGCCATCCAGATGACAAAGAAGTACGGACCCGAACCATATCCATAATTAAATTAACCAGCTGCTCCGCTGACCGAGACCCACTCCCATAAGCCCTGGCATTGCGCTCTTGCCAGAGATAATACACCGAAGCCGCAAGAGAGAGATGCGCAAGAACAGACTGCAAAGAGTTGCCAGAAATAGATCTTGAAGCCCAATGATTAAAGGCGGACCAAGAAAAACAAGAGAGCTCATAGTGGGACATCAAAGCCATCCAAACGCGCATAGAAAATGGGCAATTAAAAAATAAATGATCATGGTCCTCATTTGTGGCCAAACACAAAAGGCAACCCCCATGAAGAGTATACCAAAAGATAACAACCGATCCTTAGTAGGAAGACGACGACGAAAAGCCAGCCACAACATGCTCGCATGCCGGGGAGAGTGATTCCAAAACCACACCAACGAAGCCCAAAACACAGGGGGAGAAGGAGAGCGGAGAAGATTCCACGCTGAAAAAATGGAGAAAGAACCCCCAATGGACAGCCACTGCACCCAGTCCCGTCGGCCTGCGGGGGGAACAGCCATCAAAGTCGTTTCCTCCTTTAACTCAAGCAGCTCAGGAGAATTGGCCACATGCCAGCGCTAGCCCTGAGAGAGAATATCGCTGACAGTAGCATTAGCACCCAACCCGGAATCCAAAATCACCCTATCAAACAAGGACAAGCAAATAGGGCCCCGAGGCAGCCAAGAATCAAACCAAGCGAGGTAGAAAAGCCATCCCCAATCTTGATGGATATACAAGGTCTGAGGCGACCGCGGGAAGCCAAAACCTTGCGCCAAGTCCAAGAGCAACGCCACGGTACCTTCGCCACCCAGAATTGTCCTTTTTTTCACCAAATTGGAGCGAACCCAATTAACCCATAGGGAGGTAGAAGTTGGCTGGCACAGGGCCCAAACCAGCCGAGAAATAGCGGCTGCATTCCAATCCTTGATTTTCTTTAATCCAAGACCGCCTTCCTTTTTAGGCTTGGACACGTCGTCCCAAGAGACCCTAGCCCCCCGCCCCTTTAAAGCCGTGCCCGTCTATAAAAATGCAGCCAAAAGCCTCTCAATAGATTGGGTCACTCGAGAAGGAAGAATAAAGTGGTAACTCCAAAAAGCTTGGATACCAAACAAGACAGATTGAATGAGCAATAGCCGGTCCCTAAAGGACAAAAAGTGCGTCGTCCAAGTGCGCACCCTCTGCAATATGCGATCAACCAACACCTTACAATCGGTAGCACCCAGCCATTTGGTAATAAGGGGTACCCCTAAATAACGGACAGGAAGAGTGCCAATAGGAAACCCAATGGCAGTCGAAATCGAACGCTGAACAGAAGGAGAGACCCCCCAAAAAAAAGGGCGCTCTTCTCCAAATTTGGAGTAAGACCCGAAAGTTGCGAGAAGATAAGAAGGGCCTCATGAACAACATTAACAGACTGTAAATTCTCCTTACAGAACACCATGAGATCGTCTGCAAAACAGAGGTGGGACAACTCGGTTTTCCAACATCTCCAATGGTACGAAAAGGAGGGTGAGTTCCGAATAGAATGGTCTACGATGCGAGAAAACACCTCCATACAAATCACAAACAAATACGGAGAGAGGGGATCTCCTTGGCGAAGTCCCTGTTTCCCTGCAAAATACCCCTTTAGCTCCCCATTAATAGACAAAGAGTAATGGGGAGAGGCAATACACCCGCGAACCCATCCGATAAAAGTGGGAGGAAAACCAAACAAATCCAAAGTGGTCCACAAGAAGTCCCACCGAACAGAATCAAATGCTTTCATTAAATCAACTTTGATAGCACATCGAGGAGAGGAAGAAGATGCATTATAACCACAAACCAACTCTTGCACAAGAAAAATATTATCTCCAATATGCCGTCCAGGAATAAAAGCCGCCTGGGCTTCATTAATGAAGGAGGGGACGGTCCGTTTCAACCGGGTGGCCAGCAACTTAGTAATACATTTATAAATAGTATTACAGCAGGAGATCGGCCGAAAATCCTTCCACCGTGAGGCATTATCCACCTTAGGAATCCTTCCACCGTGAGGCTTGTACGTTTAGGTTTGCATTGGTTACTTAGTTCATTTCTGACGCATTGAGTAGATCGATCAAATAAGAAAGATTAACATCAATAAACTTCTTCTTTCATTCTGTCAGTTATTGATGTTAATCTTTCTTATTTGATTCATCTACTCAATGCGTCAGAAATGAACTAATTAACCAATGCAAACCTAAACGTACAAGCCATTTGGTTTGTAATTGAATGAAAAATGGGATTTATCCATTTTAATAGACTTTGGCTTCAAACATTTGTCATTGGCAAGCGTTGACTAGATGTGAGGTAAGAAGAACCTCATCGCTGTGGAGTATGACCATGATGTGAACAATGTACATCTTGTGTCCTTTTATTCATTTATTGATATTAATCTTTATTGTTTGATTGATCCACTCAATGCGTTCGAAATGAAATAAATAACCAACGCAAACTTAAATATCCTAGCCTCTTGGTGTGTAATTGAATCAAAAATAGGTTTATTCGTTTCAAATAGTCTTTAACTCTGAGCGTTCGTTATTCACATGCGTCGAACATATGCGGAGTAAGAGGTACGTCACCACCGTGGAGTATTTCCCATCAAGTGCACCACATACGTCATGTGTCCCAATCGTTTATTGATATTCATCTTTGTAATTTGATTGATCCACTCAACGTGTCAAAAATGAACTAAGTAACCAATGCAAACCTAAACGTACAAGGCATTTGGTTTGTGATTGATTGAGAAATGGGGTTTATCCATTTTAACAGTCATTGGCTTCGAACGTTCGTTGTTGACAAGCATTGACTAGATGCGAAGTAACAAGAACCTCACCGCCGTGGAGTATGACCATGATGTGAACAACGTACATCATGTGTCCTTTTATTCATTTATCGATATCAATCTTTCTTATTTGATTGATCAACTCAATGCATCCGAAATGAAATAAATAACCAACGCAAACCTAAACATCCTAGCCTTTTGGTTTGTATTTGAATCAAAAATAGGTTTATTCGTTTTAAATAGAGTCTTTAACTCCGAGCGTTCATTATTCACATGCGTCGAACAGATGCGGAGTAAGAGGTACCTCACCATCGTGGAGTATGTCCCATCAAGTGAACCATGTACGTCATGTGTCCTAATCGTTTATCGATATTCATCTTGTGTCCTTTTAATCGATCCACTCAATGCGTCAGAAATGTTTACGGAGGTCGCATTACACTCAAACCTCCCCCTTCGGTGGCTTCTCAGGGGATTTATCGTTGGCAATCTACCCTTGTTGGGTTTTTTCTTGACCGGCTTCCCTTCTCCTTTATTCACAATGGAGCGCTCAATGTTTGGGGCTCTCAGGGTCTCCTTGAGGTGCTTAATAATGGTGATGGGTTTTTCTTCTTCCATTTTTCCTCTGAGGTGGGCATGCAGGAAGTGCTGGTAGGTGGCACTTGGCATTTTGGGGGTCGGCCGATCTTCCTACAGAGATGGAGACCGGGGCTAAATCTCTCCAAGGGAGGGTGTCGCAGGGTCCCCATTTGGGTTCATTTTTCCCATATTCCTTTGGAATAGTGGACGGCTATGGGTTTGGGTATTATTGCGAGTGTGGTGGGGAAGCCTTTGTATGCGGATAAATTGACTGACTCTATCCAACGAATCTCTTTCGCATGCATTTGTGTGGAGGTGGGTGTTGATGATGATTTACCCCAGTCGGTTGATTTGGACTTAGGGGATGGTGAATTGGTGGCTATTGGAATTGACTATAAATGGGTTCCTAAGAAGTGTACTCGCTGTCGTGAGTTTGGCCATCTTACTCGTCTTTGTAAGAAGTCTCAAGTGTGGGTCAAAAAAGGTTTCTCGGCGGATGATACTGCTTTGGCGGACACTGCTGTCGGCTCCAGGCCGGTCGACCTTGGGTGTGGTAAAGATGTTCTAGTTGATGGCTCGCCCCCTTCGGCTGTTTGGCTTGCTTCGACGTCTAATCCTCCTCTTACCGACTCCTCCGTGTTGGCTCGCGAACCGGTGTTGGATTCGTCTCCTCTAAACTCTGATGCAAGAGTTGTTGTCCCAGTGCAAAGGGGTTTGGATTTGCCCTTGCGGGAATCTGAGGCGATCGTCCTTGACTCTGCTGTTGTTCCAGCTATGGTTGCTGAGCGGTTAGGCCCTCCTACTGTCCTTGACGCGGTAGGTTCGGCTGGGTCGGGCCTTGGGGATGGTTCTCCCCGTCGGGTTTTGCCCTCAAGGAATATTTTGGTGGACGAGCCCCGAACTCCTCCGGATGGGCTCACGTCCCCGAGGTCTGATTACAGTTCGGATCCCATTACTTCTTCTCTGTTTCAAAATTTTGTTGATGGGGTTGACCAACTATCTAAGCATGCTAGGCAGAATTTGAAACGCAAGGAGAGTCGTAAGAAGAAATTGGGGTTGGCATCCCCTTGTCCCTCGCAGAGTGCATTATGATTAAGATTGCTGCTTGGAATATTCGGGGTCTCAATGATCCTGTTAAGCAAGCTGAAGTTCGTCGTTTGGTGCAGGTCCATGGCCTTTCTTGTGTTGCCTTAATTAAAACTAAGATTCAACAGTGTCATAAGAATAAGGTTGCTGATTCTTTCTTGCGGAGGTGGAAATGTCTTGACAATTTTGACTGTCATCCTATGGGGCGTCTTTGGATTTGGTGGGTTCCTGTTCGTTTGGATATTTCTTGTGTTTCTTCCCATGCTCAGTATCTCCATCTATCTGTTACGTTGGCTGCTAATCTTCAGGTGTTTTGCTTGTTTATTGTGTATGGCTTCAATGCAGTGGTGGAACGACGTCACCTCTGGTGTTCTCTTACCAGTCTTGCTAGTGCTTCTCCTTCTCTGCCTTGGCTGGTGATGGGGGATTTTAATGCCCTCCGCTTTCGTAGTGATCGTAGTGGTGGCTCTTTGGAGAGGCTGGAGTCGATGAATGAGTTCAATGAGGCTCTTTTAGTGGCCAGGCTTGATGACTTGCGCTATCTTGGATTGGTTTTTACATGGCATAATTCTCGTGCCTCTGGTTACATTAGGAGAAAGCTGGATCAGGTGCTCATTAATTCTGCGTGGCTTCAGCAATTTCCCAATGCGATTGCTGAGTTTCTTCCTTTTGGTGTTTCTGACCATTCTCCAGCTGTGGTTGATATTGGTGTGCAGTCTTCTAGGGTCCGATCCCCTTTTAAGTTCTTTAATTATTGGGTCTCCTATGATGAGTTTTTCCCAACGTTGAAGCAGTTTGGCAGACACCCGTTGAGGGCTATGCTATGTTTCGCCTTTATCAAAAGCTACGACTTCTCAAACGAGCTCTCAAGTCTCTGCATGCGCGGCAGTACCAGGATGGCTTGTTGGACTCTTATCGATCCGAGCTCCGTCGAATTCAGGTTAGACTTGCCACCTCCGGCGGTGATGCTGGGCTACTTGCCTTAGAAAGGGAGGCACTGTCGCGCCTTATCACTGCTAGTCGTGGTGTTGAGGCCTCTGCACGCCAGAAGAGTCGGGTTCAATGGCTTAAAGAGGGTGATAGTCATACCTCTTACTTTTTTAATTCTATCAAGTGTCGTCAAAATAGAAATAAAATTCAAGGTATTTGTTTGGCGGATGGGACTTGGGTGTATGACTTGACTGAAATTGCTGCATCGGGTGTTCAGTTCTTCGCGTCTCTTCTTGGCCACTCCAATGTTGGTTCCCCTGACCATGCTTTGCATGATTTCATTGACTCATCCCTCTCTGATGATCTTATCTCTGGGTTATTGGCCCCTTTTTCCAAGGAGGACATCAAGGCTTCTATGTTTAGTCTTCACCCTAATAAGGCACCCAGGCTTGATGGATTTAATGGCTTCTTCTTTCAATGGACGTGGCATATTGTCGGTCCAGATGTGGTGCGTGCGGTGCAAGAATTTTTTTCCTCTTCTGTACTGTTGAAGGAGTCCAATGCTACTATTCTGGCATTGATTCCCAAAGTTCCCAACGGCTCTCATTGGAAGGATTTTAGGCCGATTTCTTGCTGCAATTCTATCTATAAGTGTATTACCAAGTTGCTGGCGGTCCACCTGAAATAGACTCTTCCTTCCATTGTTAATGCGGCCCAGGCAACGTTTATTCCGGGGAGGCACATTGGTGACAATATATTTCTTGCTCAAGAGTTGGTGTGTGGGTATTCTGCCTCTTCTTCCTCCCCCCCCCCCTCGGTGTACTATTAAAGTGGATTTAATGAAAGCTTATGACTCTGTTCAGTGGACTTTCCTTTGGGATAGTTTGGCTTTGTTTGGTTTTCCCCCCAAGTTTATTGGGTGGATTCGAGCATATGTTGCTTCGCCCAGCTATTCTTTGGCTCTTAATGGCGAGTTGAAGGGGTTCTTTGCTGGGAAACGAGGTCTCCATCAAGGGGATCCCCTCTCTCCGTACCTGTTCACATTTTGTATGGAAGTCTTCTCTCGCATTTTGGATTGTTATATAAGGAGATCCCCCTCTTTTTCTTTTCACTGGCGTTGCAGAGACACTCTCTTGTCCCACCTTTGCTTTGCTGATGACCTTATGGTTTTCAGCAGAGGGGATGTTCAGTCTGTCCGCGTTGTGCATGCGGCTCTTATGACTTTTTCGCAGCTATCTGGGCTTTCTCCGAATCTGGAGAAGAGTGCTGTCTTTTTCTCTGGGGTGTCTCCTCATGTTCAGAGTGAGATTCTCGCCACTGTTGGGTTTGCTCTTGGATCACTACCTGTTCGATATTTGGGAGTGCCTCTCATTACCAAAAGGCTTGGGGCTTCTGATTGTCAATCGCTTGTGGATCGCATCCTGCAGCGGATTCGTACTTGGACAGCTCGGTTTCTGTCCTTTGGTGGTCGGGCGCTGCTTATTCAGTCTATTCTTTTTGGCATACAAGCTTACTGGAGTTACCATTTTATTTTGCCTACCCGTGTGATTAAATCTATTGAGAGGCTTTTGGCTGCTTTTCTTTGGTCGGGCACTGCGCTGCAGGGGCAGGGGGCTCGGGTTTCTTGGGATGAGGTTTCTAAACCGAAAAGGGAAGGTGGCCTTGGGCTAAAGAAGTTGAAAGAATGGAATGTCGCTGCCATTTCTCGGTTAATGTGGAATTTGTGTCAGCCGAATTCTTCTTCCTTGTGGGTTAGCTGGATACGAGCTCATTTGGTTAAAAAAAAGGCTAGTTTTGGGTGGCTAAGGTCCCTTGGAGATGCTCATGGACTTGACGAAAGGTGTTGTCTTTACGCGATCGGCTCCGCTCAAGTATTTCGATGAGGATTGGGGATGGCTATTCTACCTCACTTTGGTTTGATTCCTGGTTACCTCGTGGTCCTATCTGTTTGTCGGCCTCTGATAGGGTGATCTATGATTCAGGGCTGGGCACTGATGCTACTGTCAGTGATATTTTATCTCAGGGGTGGTGCTGGCCTTAGGCCAACTCTCTTGAGCTGTTGGCTTTAAAGGAGGAGATGGCTACTTTGGAGGTTCCCCCTCTTGGCCGACGCGATTGCGTGCAGTGGCTTTCCTCGACTGTTCCTTTTTCCATTCGATCAGCTTGGAATCATCTCTGCTTTCCTCGACTGTTCCTCTGTGAGCTGGTGTTCTGTCGTGTGGTTCCGGCATCATTCTCCGTGGCACGCGTGCTTGCTGTGGATGGCTATTCGCCGTCGTCTTCCGACTCAAGACTGGCTATTATCGTTTGGGTTCACTGTTCTTGGTGGGTGCCACCTGTGTCAGGATCCTGCAGAGACTCATGACCATTTATTCTTTTCTTGCCCCTATTCTCAACGTGTATGGGCAGATGTACTATCTGCCAGTGGGTTGTCTGGTGGCTCTCTTTCTTGGCCGGCCATTATTGCTTGGGCTGCTACTCTATCCGGCAGCACTCGTCAGTCATTGCTAACGCGTTTACCATTAGCGGCTTCGGTGTACTTTATCTGGCAGGAACACAAGGCTAGGGTTCACTGACGTGGATCTCGGTCAGCTGAGCAGTTGGTTAATTTGGTTATGGAAACTGTTTGGGTTCGTGCTAGTCTGCACTCTGGATGGCCACATTAACATCTTTTTGCCTGTTTGGTGGGTTTGTTTGTTTGTTTTTTTTTTTGGTTTTTAGTGCATGTGCTTCGAGTTGTCCCTTGTTTTTTGGCGTGTTTGGGCAGTTGGTTTTGTTTTGCTCCTTTAGTCTTCAGACTTGAGGCTAGTTTTGTTTGGTATTTTCCTTCCTCCCAAGGGTATGCCCCTGGATTGCCTTTTATGTAATTATTTCTCCGTAATTTATTCTTTTATTTTTCAAAAAAAAAAACCAATGCAAACCTAAACGTACAAGCCATTTGACTTGTAATTGAATGAAAAATGGGGTTTATCCATTTTAATAGACTTTGGCTTCAAACGTTCGTTGTTAACAAGCGTTGACTAAATGTGAAGTAACAAGAACCTCACCGACGTGGAGTATGACCATGATGTGAACAATGTACATCTCGTGTCCTTTTATTCATTTATTGATATTAATCTTTGTTATTTGCTTGATCCACCCAATGCGTCCGAAATGAAATAAATAACCAATGCAAACCTAAACATACTAGCCTCTTGGTTTGTAATTGAATCAAAAATAGGTTTATTCACTTTAAATTGTCTTTAACTATGAGCGTTTGTTATTCACATGCGTCGAACAGATACGGAGTAAGAGGTACTCCACCGCCATGGAGTATGTCCCTGACGAACGGGTATTTCATAAACGAAACCCAAGTGAGAGTTAAGCTACTGTCGTTTAAATCCCTTCTCAAAATATTAATTCCCTTAACTAATGCTAAATAGAATAGCGACAAGAAAGGGGTCGATCCCATAGAGATTACCAAGTTATCTAGCTTTAACTCAAATCACCAAATTAATCTTGCCTAAAACAATGTCTTGGCAAAAAACGAAATCTTTTTATAACTGAAGATCTATTTTTTATTTGGTTTTCTTAATAAACAAAGAAAGCAAATTGATTTTAGGATTAAGATGCAAGGATTAAAGGCATCTAGGGTCACAATTTCACCTCTCTATGTTATCTCTACTGGTTATGGTATTAGGATTGTCTGATTGAAAACATGCTAAACATAAGCCAAGGACAACAAATGGTCATTGAGGTCCTTTTAAGAGTTGTATGCTAGAATGGTCATCTAAATACACAAACATGCAAAGCCAATAAATCATACTTGCAAAAGGATAATGATCACACCAATTACAAATAAGTTATGAATCTCAATCCGCCCCAGACTAGGGCTAAGAATATCAAGGTGTACATCCAAAGATAGAAATTAAGAACAGATTCATAAAACATGCAAAACTCAATCATCCAAACCCAATATTCATAAACACAGCAAAGCAACAACGGGGCTACATTGCTCCCCTAGATTAGAAGAACTACTCACGCATGATTACAAGCAAAACCATAGCAGAAAAGCTAAACATCTTCTTCTAATCCACGCGCGCAACAAGGCTTCAAATCCGATAACGTGCATTTTATGCCGTTATTCTAGTATTTATTTAGGATGTTTAAGAGCATGATTAGAGCCTTATTGCCTCATATTTCATATATATTTGCTCTAACCCCTAGGAAGATGCTAGTTGCAAATACATGCGTTTTTAAGCTGTTTTGGCAGGTTTTGGACCTCACTTTTGACATAGTAGATGGCCTCAAACAAATGGCGTGCAAGAAGCAAAGTTGCTTGGAATGATGTCCTCTACATGCCACAGAAATTTCAAAGCATTTGGAGCTGATTTGGATCTGCACGTGAATTCACCCAATTCACGTGCAAGCCTATTTTTGCCTCTCAGGCCTCTACATGATGCAAGGAAGCTTGGGGAGAAGTTTGAGTCGATTTGGAGGTGCACGTGAATTCACCATATCACGTGCAAATTGGCGTGCAGAGATATTTTTGGACCGATCCAATCGTTTTTCCATGCTGATCATTTGTTCCTGAAGGCCCAAGTCCAAATTGTGGATGGAAGATAGAGTTTTTAATGTTTCAAGTGTTACTTATCAAAACTACGCCGTTTTGATAAGTGGGCTAGGTTACACACCTCAAAGCCCATCCAAACTCTATAAATACAAGCCTCCACGCCTTTGCTAGCTATGCCTAACCCCCCCCCCCCCCCCCCCACACGTTTTAGAGAGAGAGAGAGGCTCCACGACTTGGAGGTGCTCCTTGACCTAGGAGAGCAGCCGTCGTAGCCGTCGCAGCAGCCGTCGCGGATTTTGGAGCCTGGATTTGAAGCTTTGCTGTGCGCGTGATCAAGAAGAAGATGTTTAGCTTTTCTGCTATGGTTTTGCTTGTAATCATGCGTGAGTAGTCTTTTAATCTAGGGGAGCAATGTAGCCCCCCTTGTTGCTTTCTTTGTGTTTATGAATATTTGGGTTTGATGATTGAGTTTTGCATGTTTTATGAATCTGTTCTTAAGTTCTATCTTTGGATGTACACCTTGGTATTCTTAGCCCTAGTCTGGGGGCGGATTGAGATTCATAACTTATTTGTAATTGGTGTGATCATTATCCTTTTGCAAATATGATTTATTGGCTTTGCATGTTTGTGTGTTTAGATGACCATTCTGGCATACAACTCTTAAAAGGACCTCAATGACCATTTGTTGTCCTTGGCTTATGTTTAGCATGTTTTCAATCAGACAACCCTAATACCATGAACCAGTAGAGATAACATAGGGAGGTGAAATTGTGACCCTAGATGCCTTTAATCCTTGAATCTTAATCCTAAAATCAACTTACTTTCTTTGTTTATTTAGAAAACCAAATAAAAATTAGATCTTTAGTTTAAAAAAGAAAACTTTTTGCCAAGACATTTTATAGAACAAGAGTAATTGGGTGATTTGATTTGAGAACTAGAGAACTAGGTTAATCCCTGTGGGTTCGACCCCTTTCTTGCTGCTATTCTTTTAGTGCAAACTTAGGGAATTTATTATTTTGAAGAGAGATTTAACGACGTTAGCTAGCTCTTTTAGAGAGGCTAAAAATCTTGTCTGTCAAAATCTAGGCTCCAAAATCCGCGACGGCTGCGACGACTACTCTCCTAGGTCAAGGAGCAACCTCCAAGTCGTGAAGCTTCTCTCTCTCTAAAAACGTGTAGGGGGGGTCTAGGATGGGTTCCATGGGACGTGGAGGTTGTATTTATAGAGGTTGGATGGGCCTTGAGGTGTGTACCCTAGCCCATTTATCAAAACGACGTAGTTTTGATTAGTGACACTTCAAACTTTAAAATCTCTATCTTTCATCCACAATTTGGACATGGGCCTTCAGAAACAAATGATCAGCATGGAAAAACGATAGGATCGGTCCAAAAATATCTCTGCACGTGAATTCGCACGTGATATGGTGAATTTACGTGCAGCTCCAAATCAGCTCAAACTTCTCCCCAAGCTTCCTTGCATCCTGTAGAGGCCTGAGAAGCAAAAATAGGCTTGCACGTGAAATGGGTGAATTCACGTGCAGCTCCAAATGCTCTGAAATTTCTGTGGTAGGTAGAGGACATCATTCTAAGCAACTTTTGTTCTTGCACGCCAATTGTTTGAGGCCATCTACTATGTCAAAAGTGAGCTCCACAATCTGCCAAAACAGCTTAAAAACGCATGTTTTGCAAATAGCATCTTCCTAGGGGTTAGAGCAAATATATATGATATATGAAGCAATAAGGCTCTAATCATGCTCTTAAACATCTTAAATAAATACTAGAATAACGGCATAAAATGCACGTTATGAAATACACCACACTTGAACCATTGCTTGTCCTCAAGCAAAGACATACAAGCATGCAAAAATAAAATAAACACGCAGTCAAACGGAAGAAAAATAAAATAACAGTCAAGGAGAATCATGGTTTCCTAAGCATGCAACTCTATCATGATGAAATGGGAATTTAAGCATCAAAAATGAGTCATAGCTTAGTTCATTCATGTCCATATCCCTAGTCCAACAGCCATGCAATATCACCACTTAAATTTCAGATATGAGCAAGCAATCCATGATAAAATAGCACCTAGTTTCCCTTTAAGTTCTTACCAAGGATAAGCAGCCTCACTCAAATATAATAATTCTCAAGCCCAATACCTATCAATGAACAATGGATGGAAAACTCTATCTCTACACTCGGCATCAGCTATTGATTAAGTACTTGCCAAGCAATCATGAGAGTTCCCTATTGTGCTCATCAAAGAAAACACACCCTCTATTATACTTTATTTGAACTCACACGCTAGTCTAAACTCAATAAACTCACACTCTATTCTAATAACTGATAAAACAAAATCATGAGCTAAAGAATTGAGCTCAAAACTCTCAAAACAAAACACAATTCAGCCAATGTGGCTTCCAAACTAACTAATTACTCATAAGCATCAAGCCATTGTGGCTTTTATTCTGAATCTTTTTTTTAGTAATAACCTTACAAGGTTGCATTTTATGCTCTCCCTTGATGATTATTCACTCGTTTTTTTTACTCACATAACACATAAATAAGACTGATTTTTCTAATGCACACCCCTTGCCATTTGGCTACATAAGGAGAGACAGAAATTCATTGATGTCTCACATCCCATTTCCCAATTAAGTGATGGCTTTTTCACATTCTATATCACAGCCTTTTCCAATAATATCTCAAAATAATGAAAAGGATGCAAAGACAGTCACAGTGACTTAGAGGTCTTGCATCCTAACTAAACACCAAACACTGAGCACTAATAAGTAATCACATGCTTACTTGACTCCTACCATTAAATAACCAATGTTAAATGCAAGAAGAGTAGCAATTATTACCCATACCCTAAAATGGCACTCAAAGGCTAAAAGAAGCTGTTCTCATTTTTCATTTCTTTTTCATTCAACTTTAAGGGTTACTTAGGTCTATCATAGCATTTCATGCTCAGCTAATATTCAAAACTCAGCTCCGAAAACATGGTGATATCATTCAAAAGATAAAGACATGATTAAACCAATTCAGAGCACATGTTAACTACTTTAACACCCTTATCACAACATGATACTAATGTGGCCCAAAAAGTAAAATTTGTAGGCCAAAATTGCATACTTAATATCCGTGTCTCCACAAGCAAATCATTTAAGCAAACAACTCAAACAATCATGCAACTAAAAACATTATGTTTTTTTGTAAAATAAATGACTAAGAAATTATCTAAGATAAAATTATAAATAAAACATGCAATCACAACATAAAAGACAAGCAAGTGGCTCAAGTCACTCCCCATACACCACACTTAAAATATGCTATGTCCTCATGGCATAAAATAGGGAGTAGGAAAAACACTTACCCCTTGGTTTGGCACACTGTAATAGTAGATGACATTGGCCACCATTCGTCGCACCTGAGCCACAAAGTCAACCGATATCTTGCCGCGCACTTCCCAAGTTTCCTTCCCCTGCAGAATAGCCATCATGTAGTAGCAAGCAAAGATCCCACAGTTGAATTGGTCAGGCTGTTAGGGAATTTCCATTTCGTTGCAGTGAATAAGAGGTAGCTTTTTTTTTTTTTGAAAGGTAAATGAATTTATTGATAATTATTGGAGGTACAAAATCAGGGCCAGACCTTGCAAAGAAAAACAACCCAACAAAGCAGACCAAACATACACCTGGTCAAAATCATAAGACCCGAATAAGAGGTAGCTTGTCGGCCAATAAGCCTTCTTTGATCATCGCCGCTTTGATTCGTTTGATGAACCCATGCACTAACTGTCTTTTCCATCTGGCAAACCCTTCGCCTTGGCTTGGGTCATATAGCATGGCATGTCCTACATCCAGATTCAAACGGACCAATACATAGTGGCGGTCAATGTGCACCGGAATCAGCACCTCATGCATACCATGCCAAGGGCGATGCCCTTCATTCTCACCATTGATGTGTTGGCGCCACACCTCTTCGGACAAGGGTTGATTGAATATCTCGCACAGCATGATGGAAATGAACTGAGCTAAGGGGTAGTTATGAGGCTCGGCCTCCACTACATAGCGCATGGTCCTGCAGAAGAGGTCGATCTCGTCGCAGTAGAGATATTCATTCTCTGAGATCCTCTTTAGGCTAAAAAGGATGAAGATATCATTATCCCGTATAAAGCGAGCCCTCTGAACTATGGAATTGATGAACTCTTCAAATGCTACTTGCCTCTCGTCAGATGATAAAACTGGATTAATGATTAAATGAATAGGAGGGCCAAGAAGATCTTCAGGTTCAGCAGGCATGTATGCACCCCAAGAGACAGGAAGTATAGCAGGCACAAGAGCCTGAGAATATGCAGGATCAGTAAAAGGATGGAAGGGTGAATACCCTTCTACTGGCTTTGTCTCCTCTTGAGGCTTGAAGGGTGAATACCCTGTTGCTGGCTCTGCCTCCTCTGGGTGATAGTAGGATGGCCGAGCTGAAGGTTCTGGTTGAGGTGGATCCGCTTGGGCTGGATAAGAAACTTCAGAGGATGGAGAGGGTTCTTCATCAGATATCTCCACTATAGGAGAACGTTTTGATGCTTTCCTCTTGCTCAAGGCCTTCCAGATTTTGCCTAGGAGGCCTTTGACTTCTTTGTTGTCCTTCCTCAGGGCTTCCACCTCACGCTAGGTTCTGGCATTTGCCTCCCTGAGCTGCTGTGTTTCTTGCCTCTGGGGCCTCCCATGCTCTAGGAGATGCATGACCAGCGACGTCTGGGGCCTCCCATGCTCTGGTTCTAGGTTGTGAAGTAGCTTGTTGATCTCCAGAGATGAGGGCCATTAATTCTTCAAATTGGGCACTAGTGATGTGCCCATTAATGACTGCCCAATTGATGACCTCCACTTTGCTCACCACCTGCCCACTAATGCCTTGAAAGAAATTGAAAATATCTTCTTTGTGTACATTGAACTGCATGTACATAGCAGTGAGTCTGTATAGAGTCTGCTTCCTTTGATCCACATGAGGAGAGGTCTCCCTTGCAAAGTCAGTGGATCGCTCCACATGAACACTGTGTCTAGCGGGCTGTGATGGAGGAGGGACATTGGTTGCCCAATGACCTTTGGTACTGATCCCCAAACCCCCTTTAGCATGCAATACTCGTAACACCCAGTGAGAAGGAAAAGAGATGCTATCCATAGAGGAAAAATGCAAAGCAGGCATGCTTTGAAATATCAAACACAAAAATTTGCCATTTATCTGCTTTGATGAGTTTTTCTTCCACCAATTAAAAATGGTAGTGGCCCAATCCACATTTAGCATATGCTCAATGCTATACATCAACTCCAGGTGTGGCTTAGGCACACTATCTATCCCACTGGTCTGAATCAATAAGCATTTTCCTACCAGGTATGCTAGGCATCTAAATTTTCCAACAAAACCATTCTTGGTATACTGCCTTCTACTTTGAAATTTTCTAGCATAGTTGCATGCAGTACCAAATTCTCCTAGGCTTAGCTGAGGCAGGCTATCACTGGGTGCAGGGAGGTTAAAGCAATGTCTAATAATTTCAGGGGTAATTCTGACATAAACCCCTTGCACAACCCCTATCAGTTCATCCTCACTCACAGAGACAGATGCATAAAATTCTTGTAGGGCAGAATAGGAAATAGCTGGCTGGGCAGATACTAACCTTTGTAATCCCAGATTTTGAATTTTAAGAGCCACCTCTCTAGCCCAGCCCAGCTCTGAAGCCTCCAAAGCCTGCATATCAAGAGCATGCCCCAAGAGTATCTCCTCTTCAGGTTGGCTATCAGCACTAGGTGAGTGCACCTCCTCCTGGCCAGTCCTCCTTGTGCGCACCAACTTTGGAAAGAGAATAAAGAGCAAAGAGCAGAAAACTGAAGAGCAAGAGAGCAAAAGGGCAGAGTTTCTCTAATACTCAGATTTGGAGTGTTTGTGGTGTGGAAGCCTTTGAAGATGGCCTCTCTTTATATAGCGTGTAGAAGGAAAGATGCTCCAATTGGCGTGATACACGTGCCCTTAAATTTTCAGAGTGTTCTGACCAAAATAGCCCTTGCACGTGAATTGGTTGAATTGGCGTGCAGGTCAGAATTGTCCCAAACTTTGGTGGTGGGTCCCCCTTGAGCTGGCAAGCAATAGTCCCTTCTGCACGTGAATTGTTTGAAGCTTCTAGGAGGGCTAAAATCGGTATTTTGCATTTTTGAGCCTCCATATGACAGCTAACAATTCGCGTGCAAGAGTAAACGTGATTCACATGGTCTTAATCTACCAGTCTAGAAAGTTACAGCTCAAAAGGAGGTGCACGTGAATTGGGCAATTCACGTGCAAATTCACGTTCAGGCCCAAACTGGCCCACATTTCTCCACTTTGTTGCTTGTGCATTATGGACCATCTTTAAGTCTTGCACGTGAATTGTTTGAGCCCATCTTCAAGCACTTTTGGGCTTCACTTGCTCCTTGCTCCTTGACTTTGACTTTAAAAACAATTCCACAAGTTCAGGACCCAATAATTTGCTCATCCTGCAAATGGTTAGTTAAGAAAGAAGCAAAGTCTCCTGCACAATGGTTAGCTTGCAAACAAATTTATTGAATAAAATAAATAAAAGAAAATAACATAAAATAAAACATAGCAATAAACATTGGGTTGCCTCCCAACCAGCGCTTTATTTAAAGTCTGTAGCTAGACTTTCAGTTATGATCATGCAATGGTGAAAGAGAGGGAATCAACTATCTCCCTCTGAGTTGAATCAAAGTATGGTTTCAGTCTGTTGCCATTCACCCAAAATTTCTTGCCATCTACAGCTTGGAGCTCAAAGCTCCCATATGGCTTCTTATCAACTATCTCAAAAGGTCCCATCCATTTGGACCTTCATTTTCCAGGAAATAACCTCAACCTTGTGTTAAATAGAAGAACTTTCTGCCCTAAGGTTAAAGGTTCATTGTTGAGTTGCCAATTTATAACGTGCATTTTATGCCGTTATTCTAGTGTTTATTTAGGATGTTTAAGAGCATGACTAGAGCCTTATTGCTTCATATATCATATATATTTGCTCTAACCCATAGGAAGATGCTATTTGCAAATACATGCGCTTTTAAGCTGTTTTGGCAGATTTTGGAGCTCACTTTTGACATAGTAGATGGCCTCAAACAATTGGCGTGCAAGAACAAAAGTTTCTTAGAATGATGTCCTCTACCTACCACAGAAATTTTAGAGTATTTGGAGCTGCACGTGAATTCACCCATTTCACGTGCAAGCCTATTTTTGCCTCTCAGGCCTCTACAGGATGCAAGGAAGCTTGGGGAGAAGTTTGAGCTGATTTGGAGTTGCACGTGAATTCACCATATCACGTGCAAATTGGCGTGCAGAGATATTTTTGGACCGATCCTATCGTTTTTCCATGCTGATCATTTGTTTCTGAAGGCCCAAGTCCAAATTGTGGATGGAAGATAGAGATTTTTAAAGTTTCGAGTGTTACTTATCAAAACTACGTCGTTTTGATAGATGGGCTAGGTTACACACCTCAAGGCCCATCCAAACTCTATAAATAAGAGCTCCACGCCCTCTGCTATGCATACCAAGACCCCCTACACGTTTTTAGAGAGAGAGAGAGGCTCCACGACTTGGAGGTTGCTTCTTGACCTAGGAGAGCACCCGTCGCACCCGTCGCAGCAGCCGTTGCGGATTTTGGAGCCTGGATTTGAAGCTTTGCTGTGCGCGTGGTTAAGAAGAAGATGTTTGGCTATTCTGCTTTGTGTTTGCTTGTAATCATGCGTGAGTAGTCTTTTAATCTAGGGGAGCAATGTAGCCCCCTTGTTGCTTTGCTGTGTTTATGAATATTGGGTTTGGATGATTGAGTTTTGCATGTTTTATGAATATGTTCTTAAGTTCTATCTTTGGATGTACACCTTGGTATTTTTAGCCCTAGTCTGGGGCGGATTGAGATTCATAACTTATTTGTAATTGGTGTGATCATTATCCTTTTGCAAGTATGATTTATTGGCTTTGCATGTTTGTGTGTTTAGATGACCATTCTGGCAAACAACTCTTAAAAGGACCTCAATGACCATTTGTTGTCCTTGGCTTATGTTTAGCATGTTTTCAATCAGACAACCCTAATACCAAGAACTGGTAGAGATAACATAGGGAGCTGAAATTGTGACCCTAGATGCTTTTAATCCTTGAATTTTAATCCTAAAATCAGTTTACTTTCTTTGTTTATTCAGAAAACCAAATAAAAATTAGATCTTTAGTTTAAAAAAGAAAAGTTTTTGCCAAGACATTTTATAGAACAAGAGTAATTGGGTGTTTTGATTTGAGAACTAGAGAACTAGGCTAATCCCTGTGGGTTCGACCCCTTGCTTGCTGCTACTCTTTTAGTGCAAACTTAGGGAATTTATTATCTTGAAGAGAGAGATTTAACGACATTAGCTAGCTGATAACGTGCATTTTATGCCGTTATTCTAGTGTTTATTTAGGATGTTTAAGAGCATGATTAGAGCCTTATTGCCTCATATTTCATATATATTTGCTCTAACCCCTAGGAAGATGCTAGTTGCAAATACATGCGTTTTTAAGCTGTTTTGGCAGGTTTTGGACCTCACTTTTGACATAGTAAATGGCCTCAAACAATTGGCGTGCAAGAACAAAAGTTGCTTAGAATGATGGCCTCTACCTACCACAGAAATTTCAGAGCATTTGGAGCTAATTTGGAGTTGCACGTGAATTCACCCATATCACGTGCAAGCATATTTTTGCCTCTCAGGCCTCTACAGGATGCAAGGAAGCTTGGGGAGAAGTTTGAGCTGATTTGGAGGTGCACGTGAATTCACCATATCACGTGCAAATTGGCGTGCAGAGATATTTTTGGACCGATCCAATCGTTTTTCCATGCTGATCATTTGTTCCTGAAGGCCCAAGTCCAAATTGTGGATGGAAGATAGAGTTTTTAATGTTTCGAGTGTTACTTATCAAAACTACGCCGTTTTGATAAGTGGGCTAGGGTACACACCTCAAGGCCCATCCAAACTCTATAAATAAGAGCTCCACGCCCTCTGCTATGCAGGCCTAACCCCCCTACACGTTTTAGAGAGAGAGAGAGGCTCCACGTCTTGGAGGCTGTCCTTGACCTAGGACAGCAGCCGTCGCAGCCGTCGCAGCAGCCGTCGCGGATTTTGGAGCCTGGATTTGAAGTTTTGCTGTGCGCGTGATCAAGAGGAAGATGTTGAGCTTTTTCGCTTTGTGTTTGCTTGTAATCATGCGTGAGTAGTCTTTTAATCTAGGGGAGCAATGTAGCCCCCTTGTTGCTTTGCTGTGTTTATGAATATTTGGGTTTGATGATTGAGTTTTGCATGTTTTATGAATCTGTTCTTAAGTTCTATCTTTGGATGTACACCTTGGTATTCTTAGCCCTAGTCTGGGGCAGATTGAGATTCATAACTTATTTGTGATTGGTGTGATCATTATCCTTTTGCAAGTATGATTTATTAGCTTTGCATGTTTGTGTGTTTTGATGACCATTCTGGCATACAACTCTTAAAAGGACCTCAATGACCATTTGTTGTCCTTGGCTTATGTTTAGCATGTTTTCAATCGGACAACCCTAATACCATGAACCAGTAGAGATAACATAGGGAGGTGAAATTGTGACCCTAGATGCTTTTAATCCTTGAATCTTAATCCTAAAATCACTTTACTTTCTTTGTTTATTCAGAAAACCACATAAAAATTAGATCTTTAGTTTAAAAAAGAAAACTTTTTGCCAAGACATTTTATAGAACAAGAGTAATTGGGTGATTTGATTTGAGAACTAGAGAACTAGGCTAATCCCTGTGGGTTCGACCCCTTTCTTGCTGCTATTCTTTTAGTGCAAATTTAGGGAATTTATTATTTTGAAGAGAGATTTAACGACATTAGCTAGCTCTTTTAGAGAGGCTAAAAATCTTGTCTGTCAAATTGGCGCCGTTGCCGGGGATTCAACGGTTAACTAGTTTTGAAAATCAACATTGAGTGAAATTGTTTGAATTCTGATCTTGGTGTTTTATTTTGTCTTTACTTTTCTGTTATTTTTTGTTCTTTATTTGTTTATTTTGCATTGTTCGGAGCTGCTGGGTGTGTTCTTGTTGTTTTACAGGAACATACATCAAGGATTCCTAGTTGTGCATGCAAAGAGAGGAGGATATACAATTTACGCGGGAACCTGAAAGGTTGTTCGGAGCTCGGCGTAGAAGCGGCTAGGGAAAGACACGTGAGGCTGAAGAAGCACTACAAGGCTTGGAGCAATCCGTAGGCGACTTGATGGCAGATCTCAGACCTGATGGTGGTGCACCGCAAGGAGGGGCCAATTACAATGGCCAATATCCAGAAGAAGAGGGTAATAGGTTTATGCCCAGAACCTTCTTAGATTATGCGAGGCCGATGATGTCAGACCATTATTCTGGGATTCGGCAGACAAGAGTCCAAGCGAATAGCTTCGAGCTGAAGCCGGCATTGATCAACATGGTGAGCAATAACGCGTTTGGAGGAACAGCCGTGGATGATCCACACCAAGCATTTGATGAGGTTCTACCAGGTGTGTGACACCATCAAGATCAACAACGTGTCGGAGGAGGCCATAAAGCTAAGGCTTTTCCCTTTCTCTTTAAGGGAAAGAGCTCTTGGCTGGTTCAACAGTCTGCCAACAGGTTCAATCAACACTTGGGAGGAGATGCAAACCAAGTTCATGTCAAAGTACTTCCCTCCTTCCAAGGTGATCCAGCTCAAGAGGAGAGATTAGCGAGGTTCAGGCAAGATGAGATGGAGACTCTTCATGAAGCTTGGGAGCGTTTCAAAGATTTAGTGAGAAGATGCCCTGATCATGGAAGACCCCAGGTGGATTCAAATTGAATCTTTCTACACAGTCTTCGGTCCCATTCACAAGACAAGGTGAATGCAGCTGCTGGAGGATGCTTGATGAACCTAGAGCTCGTGATGCAGCGAGAGCTATTGGAGAGGCTGTCATTAGCTGATTGGCGGTGGTCTAATGTGCGTACTTCAAAGCCAAGGGAGAAGATTGCTTCAGTTGAAAATTCTTCCAATGATGTGCAAGCACGATTCAAGCTTTAGTGAAAGGCATGGAAGTATTGGCTCTTAAAGTTGAAGGATCACAAGCTTTACCAGTAGTTGAGCAGGGTGGAGTGGAGCGAAGAAGCAAATTATGTTGGAGGAAAGGGCTTGTACCGAAACAAGCAGTTTTATCCTCAACAACAACAACTAGGGTACAACCCAGAATCGCGACCATCTCAACCATTTCAGAGAACTCGGAACCGAGGGGGAGATACCTCATTTCAGTACAAATATGTGCCTCCGGGGATGAAGCAAAATCCGTATGCTACGGATAATTATTTACACCCACCTCCAGGGATTCGAGCGGAAACGGCCTCGGCCTCAACAGCAAAGAGGAAGGGTATATCGAATGTGGATGAGCCAACCAAAAGAGAGGATAATTTGGAGGAAAGGGTAGTCACACTGGAATCTTCAATTCAGAATATGGAGACTTCATTTAAAAGTATGGAGAAGTTACTTGTGAGCATGGCACAGAATGCTAATCAAAGGGTGTCCACCAACACTTTTCCAAGTGACACCGAGGTGAACCCCAAGGAGAGTTGCAAGGCTATCACTCTAAGGAGCGGGAAGACACCGAATGAAGCCGAGGAGCCTAAGAAGAAGGCAAATCCAGAAGAACAAAGCGAGACCCTTGGAAGGTGATGACCAAGGAAAATCGGATAAAGCTGAAGAAAGAGTGCAAGAGAAGAAGGACAAGCAGTGAGTCAAGACAGATAATAGCCGAAGAATAGAAGCAAGAACTCAGGCCTAGTATGCCATTTCCTCGGAGGCCGAGGAACCAGAGGGTTGAAGAAGAGTATGAGCGCTTCCCGAGTTTGTTCAAGAAGCTTGAGATTAATATTCCATTTGTGGAAGTTTTGGAGCAGATGCCTAGGTACAGAAAATACATCAAAGATTTTGTGACAAAGAAGAGGAAATATGGGGATCATGAGACGGTGGCGATCACTAACGAGGTGAGCAGTGTTGTTCAACAAAGTTTGCCCATCAAGCATAAAGATCCGGGCAGCTTTAATCTCCCTTGTGTGATTGGCAATGCACCGCAGCACAGGCCCTATGTGATTTAGGGGCCAGCATCAATTTGATTTCCTTTGCTTTGTACAAGCGGCTTGGGCTTAAGGGCATGAAGCCCACTTCCATATCATTGCAGTTCACGGACCGGTCCACTGGAAGGCCTGAAGGAATCATTGAAGATGTGCTAGTTAAAGTGGGCTCCTTCATATTTCCAGCGGATTTTGTTGTTTTGGAGATGGAAGAAGATAGAGGAGTTCAGCTACTCCTTGGAAGACCGTTTCTCTGGAACGGGTTGTGCATTGATTGATGTTGCTCAAGGGCAGCTAACTCGAGAATTAATGAGGAAACCTTAGTCTTCCACATGGGGAAGGCTCCGCAAGGTCAAGAGGAGGAGGATTGCCTTTGGATTGAAGACCTTGAGGAATTGGTGGAAGATTACTTGCGGAAGAAATTACCACCACCAATGATGGAGCCTTTAAACTTATAGAAGCTCAACAAGATGAAGAGATGTACTTGACAGTGAGAAAGATGACCAAACTACAAACTCTTTGGAGCAAGCTGAGGAGGAGAAAGAAGATGACATGCCTCCAACTCCGAACTGAAGGAGCTGCCTGGACACCTAAGGTATGAATTTCTAGACTCTACAAATCAATTCCCTGTCATTGTTGCTTCTAATTTGAATGATGTGGAGTGTACTCAATTGTTAGGAAGTCCTTAGGAAACACAAAAAGGCCCTAGGATGGAACATTGAAGACATTAGGGGTATTAGTCCAGGGATTTGCATGCATAAGATTTTAATGAATGATGATTTTAAACCCTTCTTTGAAAGACAAAGAAGATTAAACCCTGCTATGAAAGAAGTTGTTAGAAAAGAAATTTTAAAATGGAAAAATGCGGGTATAATTTATGCTATTTCGATAGTGAGTGGGTGAGTCCATTGCATGTTGTGCCCAAGAAAGGGGGCATGACCGTGATTAAGAATGAGAAAAATGAATTGATCCCATCTCGCACCGTGACGGGGTGGAGAGTGTGTGTTGACTATAGAAAGCTGAACAAGGCTACTAGGAAGGATCATTTTCCTCTTCCTTTCATTGACCAAATGTTGGATAGGTTAGCTGGCTATAGTCACTCTTGCTTTTTAGATGGATATTCCGGGTATAATCAGATCATGGTTAAGCCCGAGGACCAAGAAAAGACCACCTTCACGTGCCCTTTTGGCACATTTGCATTTAGGAGAATGCCATTTGGGCTTTGTAATGCCCCTGCCACCTTTCAAAGGTGTATGATGGCTATTTTTCGGGGTTTGGTTGAGGAGATCATGGAGGTCTTCATGGATGACTTCTCGGTGTTTGGTTCCTCTTACCAACGATTGCTTGAGAAATCTAGATGTGGTCTTAGAGAGATGTGAGGAGAAGGAACTAGTCCTAAATTGGGAGAAATGCCATTTCATGGTAAAGAGGGGATAGTTCTAGGGCACAAGGTGTCTGCACATGGTTTGGAGGTAGACAAGGCAAAAATCTCCACTATTGAGACTCTGCCACCTCCAACCAATGAAAAAGGAGTGAGAAGTCTCCTTGGCCATGCCTGGCTTTTATAGGAGATTTATTAAGGACTTCTCAAAAATTGCAAAACCCATGAGTAGGTTGTTAGAAAAAGACACTAGCTTTGAGTTTAATGAAGATTGCTTAGAAGCTTTTAACATCCTCAAGGGTAAGTTAGTCACTCGCACTGTTATAGTCACACCTGACTGGGCTCAACCTTTTGAGCTAATGTGTGATGCGAGTGATTATCTTTGTGGGGGTAGTCTTAGGGCAAAGGCGAGAAAAGGTGTTTAGGGTCATTTACTATGCTAGTAAGACCTTAGATGATGCTCAACAGAACTATACCACCACCGAGAAAGAGTTGCTAGCCGTGGTTTATGGTCGCAACAAGTTTAGACCCTACCTTTTGGGGTCTAAAGTCATTGTTTACACCGATCATCTTGCATTGAAATATTTGTTTGCTAAAAAAAGAAGCTAAGCCACGCTTGATTAGATGGGTTCTCCTTTTACAGGAATTTGACCTTGAAATTAGAGACACAAAGGGAGCCCTAAATTCGTGGCTGATCACCTCTCCCGTGTGGAGAATGCACCTAAGTCTCTACCCATTGTAGATGACTTTCCTGATGAGAAGTTGTTTGAGGTGCATCATCTTCCTTGGTTTTTCTGACATAGCAAATTATTTAGCCACTGGGTTCATACCCAAACAGTTAGACTACCACCAGAGAAAGAAATTGGTAGTGGATGCTAGGAAATACATTTGGGAAGACCCAATTCTTTATAGGAGGTGTCCAGACCAAATCATAAGAAAGTGTGTCCTTGAGGAGGAGGTAGATGACATAATACATCATTGTCATGCATCACATTATGGGGGCCACTTTGGGGTGCAAAGAACCGTGGCTAAGATCATGCGGTGTGGCTTTTATTGGCCTCACATGGTGAAAGACACCTATGTCTACATCAAAAAGTGTGATAGATGTCAAAGGGTAGGTGGTTTGTCTAGGAAAAATGAGATGCCCTTAACTGGAATTCTTCCAGTTGAAATTTTTGACATTTGGGGCATTGACTTCATGGGGCCATTCCCCCAATTCGATGGGTACTCATACATTTTGCTTGCTGTGGATTATGTGTCTAAGTGGGTAGAAGCTATTCCTACTAGAGTGAATAATGCTAGGGTTGTGACTCACTTCCTTACTAGGAACATCTTTAGCCGTTTTGGGACACCAAGGGCTATAATCGATGATGAGGGTAGTCATTTCGCAACAAATTGTTTGATAAATTATTGAACAAGTATGGTGTCACTCATAGGAAGTCTTTAGCTTACCACCCACAAGCTAATGGACAAGCGAAGTGTCCAACAGGGAGATTAAGGCCATTTTAGAGAAAACTGTTGGAGCCAATAGGAAAGATTGGTCTCAAAGGCTTGATGAAGCCTTATGGGCATATAGGACAGCTTACAAAACTCCCATTGGGATGTCACCTTACCGTATTCTATATGGTAAGGCATGTCACTTGCCTGTGGAACTAGAACACAAGGCTCATTGGGCCTTGAAGAAGTTAAATTTCAACCCACAAGAGATCAAGGAACTTAGGATGACTCAATTAATTGAGTTAGATGAGCTTAGGCTAGATGCCTATGATAGTGCTAAATTTTACAAAGAAAGAACTAAGAAATGGCATGATAGGCAACTCAACAATGAACCTTTAACCTTAGGGCAGAAAGTTCTTCTATTTAACACAAGGTTGAGGTTATTTCCTGGCAAATTAAGGTCCAAGTGGATGGGACCTTTTGTGATAATTGATAAGAAGCCATATGGGAGCTTTGAGCTCCAAGCTGTAGATGGTAAGAAATTTTGGGTGAATGGCAATAGGCTGAAACCTTACTTTGATTCAACTCAGAGGGAGATAGTTGATTCCCTCTCTTTCACCATTGCATGATCATCACTGAAAGTCTAGCTACAGACTTTAAATAAAGCGCTGGTTGGGAGGCAACCCAATGTTTATTGCTGTGTTTTATTTTATGTTATTTTCTCTTATTTGTTTTCTTCAATAAATTTGTTTGCAAGCTAACCATTGTGCAGGAGACTTTGTTCCTTTCTTAGCTAACCATTTGTAGGATGAGCAAATTATTGGGTCCTGAACTTGTGGAATTATTTTTAAAGTCAAAGTCAAGGAGCAAGGAGCAAGTGAAGCCCAAAAGTGCTTGAAGATGGGCTCAAACAATTCACGTGCAAGACTTAAAGATGGTCCATAATGCATAAGCAACTCAGTGGAGAAATTTGGGCCAGTTTGGGCCTGAACGTGATTTTGCACGTGAATTGCCCAATTCACGTGCACCTCCTTTTGAGCTGTAACTTTCAGGAATGGTAGATGAGGACCATGTGATTCACGTTTACTCTTGCACGCAAATTGCTAGCTGTCATATGGAGGCCCAAAAATGAAAAAAACCGATTTTAGCCCTCCTAGAAGCTTCCCACAATTCACGTGCAGAAGGGAGTATTGCTTGCCAGCTCAGTGGGGACCCACCACCAAAGTTTGGGACGATTTCGACCGCACGCCAATTCAGCCAATTCACGTGCAGAGGGTATTTTGGTCAGAACACTCTGAAAAGTTAGGGGCACGTGTATCACGCCAATTGGAGCAACTTCCCTTCTGCACGCTATATAAAGGGAGGCCATCTTCAAAGGCTTCCACACCAAAATCACTTCAGATCTGAGTATTAGAGAAGCTCTGCCCTTTTACTCTCTTGCTCTTCAGTTTTCTGCTCTTGTTCTTATTTTCTCATTCCAAAGATGGTGCGCACAAGGAGGACTGGCCAGGAGGAGGTGCACTCACCTAGTGCTGATAGCCAACCTGAGGAGGAGATACTCTTGGGGCATGCTCTGGACATGCAGGCTTTGGAGGATTCGTAGCCTGGGTGGGCTAGAGAGGTGGTGTTAAAATTCAAACTCGGGATTACAAAGGTTAGTATCCGCCTGACCCACTATTTCCTATTCTGCCTTACAAGACTTCTATGCATCTGTCTCTGGGAATGAGGATGAACCGATAGGGGTTGTGCAGGGGGTTTATGTCGAATAACCCCTGATATTATTAGAAATTGCTTTAACCTCCCTGAACCAGTAGTAGCTTCCCTCGCCTAAGCCTAGGAGAATTTGGTACTGCATGTAACTATGCTAGAAAATTTCAAAGTCGACGGCAGTATACCAAGAATGGTTTCTTTGGAAAATTTAGATGCCTAGCTTACCTGGGTAGGGAAATGCTTATTGATTCGGACAGTGGGCTAGATAGTGTGCCTAAGCCCCACCTGGAGTTCATGTATAGCATTGATCACATGCTAAATGTGGATTGGGCCACTACCATTTTTAATTGGTGGAAGAAAAACTCATCCAAGCAGATAAATGGCGAGAATTTTGTGTGTGATATTTCAAAGCATGCCTGCTTTGCAATTTTCCTCCATGGAGAGCATTACTTTTCCTTCTCCTGGGTGTTAAGAGTATTGCAAGCTGAAGGAGGTTTGGGGGTCAGCACCGAGAGGTCATTGGGCAACCAATGTTCCTCCTCCCTCACGACCCGCTAGGCACGGTGTTCATGTGGAGCGATCCACGAGACTTTGCAAGGGAGACCTCTCCTCATTTGGATCAAAGGAAGCAGACTCTATATAGACTCACTGCCATGTACATGCAGTTCAATGTACACAAAGAAGACATTTTCAATTTCTTTCAAGGCATTAGTGGGCAGGTGGTGAGTGAAGTGGAGGTCATCAATTGGGCGATCACTAATGGGCACATCACTCATGCCCAATTTGAAGAATTAATGGCACTCATCTCTTGGAGACCAACAAGCTACTTCACAACCTAGAACTAGAGCATGGGAGGCCCCCGAAGCTCCTCCCGCTCGCATCTATCGAAGCTTGGAGGGAAGAAACACAGCAGCTCGGGGAGGCCAATGCCGGAACCCAGGCGCGAGGTGGAAGCCCTGAGGAAGGACAACAAAGAAGTCAAAGGCCTCTTAGGCAAAATCTGGAAGGCTTTGAGCAAGAGGAAAGCATCAAAACGTTCTCCTATAGTGGAGATATCGATGAAGAACCCTCTCCATCCCCTGAAGATGCTTATCCAGCCCAGGCAGATCCACCTCAACAAGAACCTTCACTCGGCCATCTTACTCTCACCCGAGAGGAGGCGGCGCCAGCAACAGGGTATTCACCCTTCCAACCTCAAGAGGAGGCGAGCCAGCAGCAGGGTATTCACCCTTCCGGCCTTTTACGAGATCCCTGCATATTCTCAGGCCCTGGTGCCTGCTATACTTCCAGTATCTTGGGGTGCATACATGCCCGCTGAACCTGAAGATCTACTTGGCCCTCCTGTTCATTTACTCATTAATCCGGCTTTATCGTCCAAGAGAGCCAAGCAGGCATTTGAAGAATTCATCAATTCCACAGGTCATAGGGCTCGATTTATACGGGATAATGATATCTTCACTCCTTTTAGCTTGAAGAGGATCTCGGAGAATGAATATCTCTATGCCGACGAGATAGACCTCTTCTGCAGGACCATGCGGTATGTAGTGGAGGCCGAGCCTCATAATTACCCCTTAGCTGGGTACACTTCCATTATCTTGTGCGAGCTTTTCAATCAACCCCTGTCCGAGGAGGTATGGCGCCAACGCATTAATGGAGAGAATGAAGGGCACCGCCCTTGGCATGGTGTGCATGAGGTGCCGATTCCGGTGCACATTGACCGCCACTATGTACTTGTCCGGTGTGAATCGGATGTAGGCCATGTTGTGCTATATGATCCAAGCCAAGGCGAAGGGTTTGCTAAACGGAAAAGACAGTTAGTGCATGGGTTCATCAAACGCATGAAAGTGGCAATGATCAAAGAAGGCTTGTTGGCGGACAAGCTCCCTCTTATTCACTACAATGAAATGCAAATTCCCCAACAGCCTGACCAATTCAGCTGTGGGATCTTTGTTTGCTACTACATGATGGGTATTCGCAAGGGAAGGAAAATTGGGAAGTGCGGCGAGACGTCACTGACTTTGTGGCTCGAGTGCGACGAATGGTGGCCAATGTCATCTACTATTACAGTGTGCCAAACCAGGGGGTAACTGTTTTTCCTACTCCTTCTTTTATGCCATGAGGACATAGCATATTTTAAGTGTGGTGTATGGGAGTGACTTGAGCCACTTGCTTGTCTTTTATGTTGTGATTGCATGTTTTATTTAAAAAAAAAAAAAAAAAAAACTGTTTTTAGTTGCATGATTGTTTGAGTTGTTTGCTTGAATGCTTGCTTGTGGAGGCATGGATATTAAGTATGCAATTTTGGCTTAAAATTTAATTTTTATGCCATATTAGTATCATGTTGTGATAAGGGTGTTAAAGTAGTTAAAATGTGCTCTGAATTGGTTTAATCATGTCTATATCTCTTGAATGATATCACCATGTTTTTGGAGCTGAGTTTTGAATATTAGGTGAGCATGAAATGCTATGATAGACCTAAGTAACCCTTAAAGTTGAGTGAAAAAGAAATGCAAAATGAGAACTGACTTCTTTTAGCCTTTGAGTGCCATTTTAGGGTATGGGTAATAATTTGATTTGCTACTCTTCTTTGCACTTAACATTGGTTATTTAATGGTAGGAGTCAAGTAAGCATGTGATTACTTATTAGTGCTCAGTGTTTGGTGTTTAGTTAGGATGCAAGACCTCTAAGTCATTGTGACTGTCTTTGCATTCTTTTCTTTATTGTGTGATATTATTGGAAAAGGCTGTGATATAAAATGTGAAAAAGCCATCACTTAATTGGAAAATGGGATGTGAGACATCAATGAATTTCTGTCTCTCCTTATGTAGCAAAATGGCAAGGGGTATGCATTAGAAAAATCAGTCTTATTTGTTTGTTATGTGAGTAAAAAAAAAAAAAAAAAAAAAAAAAAGAGTGAATAATCCATCAAGGGAGAGCATAAAATGCAACCTTGTAAGGTTATTACTTAAAAAAAAAAAAGAAAGAAAGATTCAGAATAAAAGCCACACTGGCTTGATGTTTATGTGTGATTGTTTAGATTTGTGAAGCCACATTGGCTGAATTGTGTTTTGTTTTAAGAATGTTGAGCTCAATTCTCTAGCTCATGTTTTGTTTATTCAGTTATTAGAATAGAGTGTGAGTTTATTGAGTTTAGACTAGCGTGTGAGTTCAAATAAAGTAGAATAGAGAGTGTGTTTTCTTTGATGAGCACAATAGGGAACTCTCATGATTGCTTGGCAAGTACTTAATCAATAGCTGATGGCGAGTGTAGAGATAGAGTTTTCCATCCATTGTTCATTGATAGGTATTGGGCTTGAGAATTATTATATTTGAGTGAGGCTGCTTATCCTTGGTAAGAACTTAAAGGGAAACTAGGTGCTATTTTATCATGGATTGCTTGCTCATATCTGAAATTTAAGTGGAGATATTGCATGGTTGTTGGACTTAGGGATATGGACATGAATGAACTAAGTTATGACTCATTTTGATGCTTAAATTCCCATTTCATCATGATAGAGTTGCATGCTTAGGAAACCATGATTCTCCTTGATTGTTATTTTATTTTTCTTCAGTTTGACTGTGTGTTTATTTTATTTTTTGCATGCTTGTATGTTTTTGCTTGAGGACAAGCAATGGTTCAAGTGTGGTGTATTTGATAACGTGCATTTTATGCCGTTATTCTAGTGTTTATTTAGGATGTTTAAGAGCATGATTAGAGCCTTATTGCCTCATATTTCATATATATTTGCTCTAACCCCTAGGAAGATGCTAGTTGCAAATACATGCGTTTTTAAGTCTGTTTTGGCAGGTTTTGGACCTCACTTTTGACATAGTAAATGGCCTCAAACAATTGGCGTGCAAGAACAAAAGTTGCTTAGAATGATGGCCTCTACCTACCACAGAAATTTCAGAGCATTTGGAGCTAATTTGGAGTTGCACGTGAATTCACCCATATCACGTGCAAGCATATTTTTGCCTCTCAGGCCTCTACAGGATGCAAGGAAGCTTGGGGAGAAGTTTGAGCTGATTTGGAGGTGCACGTGAATTCACCATATCACGTGCAAATTGGCGTGCAGAGATATTTTTGGACCGATCCAATCGTTTTTCCATGCCGATCATTTGTTCCTGAAGGCCCAAGTCCAAATTGTGGATGGAAGATAGAGTTTTTAATGTTTCGAGTGTTACTTATCAAAACTACGCCGTTTTGATAAGTGGGCTAGGGTACACACCTCAAGGCCCATCCAAACTCTATAAATAAGAGCTCCACGCCCTCTGCTATGCAGGCCTAACCCCCCTACACGTTTTGAGAGAGAGAGAGGCTCCACGTCTTGGAGGCTGTCCTTGACCCTAGGGACGACCGTCGTCGCAGCCGTCGCAGCAGACCGTCGCGGATTTTGGAGCCTGGATTTGAAGTTTTGTTGTGCGCGTGATCAAGAGGAAGATGTTGAGCTTTTCTGCTTTGTGTTTGCTTGTAATCATGCGTGAGTAGTCTTTTAATCTAGGGGGAGCAATGTAGCCCCCCTTGTTGCTTTCTTGTGTTTATGAATATTTGGGTTTGATGATTGAGTTTTGCATGTTTTATGAATCTGTTCTTAAGTTCTATCTTTGGATGTACACCTTGGTATTCTTAGCCCTAGTCTGGGGGCAGATTGAGATTCATAACTTATTTGTGATTGGTGTGATCATTATCCTTTTGCAAGTATGATTTATTAGCTTTGCATGTTTGTGTGTTTTGATGACCATTCGGCATACAACTCTTAAAAGGACCTCAATGACCATTTGTTGTCCTTGGCTTATGTTTAGCATGTTTTCAATCAGACAACCCTAATACCATGAACCAGTAGAGATAACATAGGGAGGTGAAATTGTGACCCTAGATGCTTTTAATCCTTGAATCTTAATCCTAAAATCACTTTACTTTCTTTGTTTATTCAGAAAACCACATAAAAATTAGATCTTTAGTTTAAAAAAGAAAACTTTTTGCCAAGACATTTTATAGAACAAGAGTAATTGGGTGATTTGATTTGAGAACTAGAGAACTAGGCTAATCCCTGTGGGTTCGACCCCTTTCTTGCTGCTATTCTTTTAGTGCAAATTTAGGGAATTTATTATTTTGAAGAGAGATTTAACGACATTAGCTAGCTCTTTTAGAGAGGCTAAAAATCTTGTCTGTCACTAGCTCTTTTAGAGAGGCTAAAAATCTTGTCTGTTAAATTGGCACCGTTGCCGGGGATTCAACAGTTAACTAGTTTTTAAAATCAACATTGAGTGAATTGTTTGAATTCTGATCTTGGTGTTTATTTTGTCTTTTATTTTCTGTTAGTTTTTAAAATCAACTATTTTGAATTCCTAGTTGTGCATGCAAAGAGAGGAGGATATACAATTTACTCGGGAACCTGAAAGGTTGTTCAGAGCTCGTCGTAGAGCAGCTAGGGAAGCAGCACGTGAGGCTGAAGAAGCATTGCAAGGCTTGGAGCAATCCGTAGGCGACCTGATGGCAGATCTCAGACCTGATGGTGGTGCACCGCAAGGAGGGGCCAATTACAATGGCCAATATCCAGAAGAAGAGGGTAATAGGTTTATGCCCAGAACCTTCTTAGATTATGCAAGGCCGATGATGTCAGACCATTATTCTGGGATTCGGCAGACAAGAGTCCAAGCAAATAGCTTCGAGTGAGCCGGCGTTGATCAACATGGTGAGCAACAACGCGTTTGGAGGAACAGCCGTGGATGATCCGCACCAGCATTTGATGAGGTTCTACCAGGTGTGCGACACCATCAAGATCAACAATGTGTCGGAGGAGGCAATAAAGCTAAGGCTTTTCCCTTTCTCTTTAAGGGATAGAGCTCTTGGCTGGTTCAATAGTCTGCCAGCAGGTTCGATCAACACTTGGGAGGAGATGCAGACCAAGTTCATATCAAAGTACTTCCCTCCTTCCAAGGTGATCCAGCTTAGAGGGGAGATTAGCAGATTTAGGCAAGATGAGATGGAGACTCTTCATGAAGCTTGGGAGCGTTTCAAAGACTTAGTGAGAAGATGCCCTGATCATGGAAGACCCCAGTGGATTCAAATTGAATCTTTCTACACAGGTCTTCGGTCCCACTCACAAGACAAGGTGAATGCAGGCCTGGAGGACGCTTGATGAACCTAGAGCCCGACGCAAAGACAGCAGAGCTATTGGGGAGGCTGTCATTAGCTGATTGGCAGTGGTCTAATGTGCGTACTTCAAAGCCAAGGGAGAAGATAGCTTCAGTTGATAATTCTTCCAATGATATGCAAGCACAGATTCAAGCCCTAGCGAAAAGCATGGAAGTGTTGGCTCTTAAAGTTGGAGGATCACAACACGCCTCACCAAGAGGCCGAGCAAGGATGGAGTGGAGTGAAGATGCAAATTATATTGGAGGGAAAGGCTTGTACCCGAAACGACAATATTATCCTCACCCACAAGGACAAGGGTACAATCGGAACCAACAACAAGCTCAGGGATATCGGAAGAATCGGAACCAAGGGGGAGATACATCAGCTCGGTATAAATATGTGCCTCCGGGGATGAAGCAAAATTCGTATGCTACTGATAATTTCTTACATCCACCTCCTGGATTCGAGCAACAGCAGCCTCAGCCTCAGCAGCAAAGAAGAACATATCAGCATGAGGATGAGACAGCTAGAAGAGAGGTGGGTGATTTGAAGGAAAGGGTAGGCAGTATGGAATCTTCAATTAAGAATATGGAGAAGTTACTTGTGAGTATGGCACAAAATGCTAATCAAAGGGTGTCCACCAACACTTTTCCAAGTGACACCGAGGTGAACCCCAAGGAGAGTTGCAAGGCTATCACTCTAAGGAGTGGGAAAGCATTGAAGGAAGCTGAAGAGCCTAAGAAAAGGCCAATTCCAGAAGAACAAAGCAGACCCTTGGAAGCTGAAGACCAAGGATAATCAGATAAAGAAGAAGAAAGAGTGCAAGAAAAGAAGGACCAGCAGCTGAGTCAAGACAAAATAGTTGAAGAACAGAGGCAAGAGCTTAGGCCTACCATGCCATTTCCTCAGAGGCTGAGGAACCAGAGGGTTGAGGAGGAGTATGAGTGCTTCCTGAGTTTGTTCAAGAAGCTTGAAATTAACATTCCATTTGTGGAAATCTTAGAGCAGATGCCTAGGTGCAGAAAGTACATTAAAGATTTTGTGAAGAAGAAGAGGAAATATGGGGATCATGAGACGGTGGCTGTCACTAACGAGGTGAGCAGTGTTGTTCAACAAAGTTTGCCCATCAAGCATAAAGATCCGAGCAGTTTTAATCTCCCTTGTGTGATTGGCAATGCACCGCAGTAGCAGGCCCTATGTGATTTAGGGGCTAGCATCAATTTGATCTCCTTTGCTTTGTACAAGCAGCTTGGGCTTAAGGGCATGAAGCCCACTTCCATATCATTGCAGTTCTCTGACCGGTCTACTGGAAGGCCTAAAGGGATAATTGAAGACGTGTTAGTCAAAGTGGGTTCCTTCATATTTCCAGCAGACTTTGTAGTTTTGGAGATGGAAGAAGATAGAGGAGTTCAGCTACTCCTTGGAAGACCGTTTCTCAGAACAGGTTGTGCATTGATTGATGTTGCTCAAGGGCAGCTAACTCTGAGAATTAATGAGGAGACCTTAGTCTTCCACATGGGGAAGGCTTTGCAAGGTCAAGAGGAGGAGGACTGCCTTTGGGTTGAAGACCTTGAGGAATTGGTGGAATACTTGGCAGAAGAAATTACCACCACCAATAATGGAGCCCTTCAGCTTATAGAAGCTCAACAAGATGAAGAGATGTACTTGACAGCTGAGGAAGATGAGGAAACTACAAACTCTTTGGAGCAAGCTGAGGAGGAGAAAGAAGATGATGTGCCTCCAGCTCCAGAACTGAAGGAGCTGCCTGGACACCTGAGGTACGAATTTCTGGACTCTACAAATCAATTCCCTGTCATTGTTGCTTCTAATTTGAATGATGTGGAGTGTACTCAATTGCTAGAAGTCCTTAGGAAACACAAAAAGGCCCTAGGATAGAACATTGAAGACATTAGGGGTATTAGTCCAGGGATTTGCATGCATAAAATTTTGATGAATGATGATTTTAAACCCATCCTTGAAAGACAAAGAAGATTAAACCCTGCCATGAAAGAAGTTGTTAGAAAAGAAATTTTAAAATGGAAAAATGCAGGTATAATTTATGCTATTTCAGATAGTGAGTGGGTGCGTCCATTGCATGTTGTGCCCAAGAAAGGGGGCATGACCGTGATTAAGAATGAGAAAAATGAATTGATCCCATCTCGCACTGTGACGGGGTGGAGAGTGTGTGTTGACTATAGAAAGCTAAACAAGGCTACTAGGAAGGATCATTTTCCTCTTCCTTTCATTGACCAAATGTTGGATAGGTTATTGGCTATAGTCACTACTTGCTTTTTAGATGGCTATTCCGGGTATAATCAGATCATGGTTAAGCCCGAGGACCAAGAAAAGACCACCTTCACGTGCCCTTTTGGCACTTTTGCATTTAGGAGAATGCCATTTGGGCTTTGTAATGCCCCTGTCACCTTTCAAAGGTGTATGATGGCTATTTTAATGTACAGACTCATTGCCATGTACATGCAGTTTAATGTACACAAAGAAGATATTTTCAATTTCTTTCAAGGCATTAGTGGGCAAGTAGTGAGCGAAGTGGAGGTCATCAATTGGGCAGTCACTAATGGGCACATCACTAGTGCCCAATTTGAAGAATTAATGGCTCTCATCTCTGGAGACCAACAAGCTACTTCACAACCTTGAACCGAGCATGGGAGGCCCCGAGATGTAGGCCGCTCATGCATCGCCTAGAGCATGGGAGGCCCCAGAAGCTCCTCCTGCTGCATCTACCGAAGCTTGGAGGCAAGAAACACCGCAGCTCAGGGAGGCAAATGCCAGAACCCAGCGCGAGGTGGAAGCCCTGAGGAAGGACAACAAAGAAGTTAAAGGCCTCCTAGGCAAAATATGGAAGGGTTTGAGCAAGAGGAAAGCATCAAAACGTTCTCCTATAGTGGAGATATCTGATGAAGAACCCTCTCCATCCCCTGAAGATTCCTATCCAGCCCAGGCGGATCCACCTCAACCAAAATCATCAGCTCGGCCATCCCACAATCACCCAGAGGAGGCAGCGCCAGCAGCAGGGTATTCACCCTTCCAGCCTCAAGAGGAGACAGAGCCAGCAGAAGGGTATTCACCCTTCCAGCCTTTTACTGATCCTGCATATTCTCAGGCTCTGGTGCCTGCTATACTTCCTGTCTCTTGGGGTGCATACATGCCTGCTGAACCGGAAGATCTTCTTGGCCCTCCTATCCATTTAATCATTAATCTAGCTTTATCATCTGACGAGAGCCAAGCAGCATTTGAAGAGTTCATCAATTCCACGGTTCAGAGGGCTCGCTTTATACGGGATAATGATATCTTCACCCCTTTTAGCTTAAAGAGGATCTCCGAGAATGAATATCTCTACGCCGACGAGATAGACCTCTTTTGCAGGACCATCCGCTATGTAGTGGAGGCTGAGCCTCATAACTACCCCTTAGCTCGGTACACTTCCATCATGCTGTGTGAGCTTTTCAATCAACCCTTGTTCGAAGAGGTGTGGCGCCAACGCATCAATGGTGAGAATGAAGGGCACCGCCCTTGGCATGGTATGCATGAGGTGCTGATTCCGGTGCACATTGACCGCCACTATGTACTTGTCTGTTTGAATCTGTATGTAGGACATGCCGTGCTATATGATCCAAGCCAAGGCGAAGGGTTTGCTAGACGGAAAAGACAGTTAGTGCATGGGTTCATCAAACGAATGAAAGTGGCGATGATCAAAGAAGGCTTGTTAGCGGACAAGCTCCCTCTTATTCACTACAACAAAATGCAAATTCCCCAACAGCTTGACCAATTCAGCTGTGGGATCTTTGCTTGCTACTACATGATGGGTATTCTGCAAGGGAAGGAAAATTGGGAAGTGCGCGGCGAGACGTCGGCTGACTTTGTGGCTCAGGTGAGACGAATGGTGGCCAATGTCATCTACTATTACAGTGTGCCAAACCATGGGTAACTGTTTTTCCTACTCCTTCTTTTATGCCATGCGGACATAGCATATTTTAAGTGTGGTGTATGGGGAGTGACTTGAGCCACTTGCTTGTCATTTATGTTGTGATTGTATGTTTTGTTTATAATTATTAAAAAAAAATGTTTTTAGTTGCATGATTGTTTGAGTTGTTTGCTTGAATGATTTGCTTGTGGAGACATTGATATTAAGTATGCAATTTTGGCTCAAAATTTACTTTTAGTGCCACATTAGTATCATGTTGTGATAAGGGTTTTTGAATAGTTAAAATGTGCTCTAATTTAGTTTGATCATGTCTTTATCTTTTGAATGATATCACCATGTTTTTGGAGCTGAGTTTTGAATATTAGCTGAGCATGAAATGCTATGATAAACCTAAGTAACCCTTAAAGTTGAGTGAAAAAGAAATGAAAAATGAGAACGGCTTCTTTTAGCCTTTGAGTGCCATTTTAGGGTATGGGTAATAGTTTGATTTGCTACTCATCTTGCATTCAACATTGGTTATTTAATGGTAGGAGTCAAGTAAGCATGTGATTACTTATTAGTGCTCAAGTGTTTGATGTTTAGTTAGGATGCAAGACCTCTAAGTCATTGTACTGTCTTTGCATTCTTTTCTTTATTGTGTGATATTATTGGAAAAGGCTGTGATATAGAATGTGAAAAAGCCATCACTTAATTGGAAAATGGGATGTGAGACATCAATGAATTTCTGTCTCTCCTTATGTAGCAAAATGGCAAGGGGTTTGCATTAGAAAAATCAGTCTTATTTATGTGTTATGTGGGTAAAAAAAAAAGAGTGAATAATCCATCAAGGGAGAGCATAAAATGCAACCTTGTAAGGTTATTACTAAAAAAAACAAACAAAAGAAAAAGAAAAGAAAATAAAGATTTAGAATAAAAGCCACACTGGCTTGATGTTTATGTGTGATTGTTTAGATTTGTGAAGCCACATTGGCTGAATTGTGTTTGTTTTGAGAGTGTTGAGCTCAATTTTTTGGCTCATGTTTTGTTTTATCAGTTATTAGACTAGAGTGTGAGTTATTGAGTTTAGACTAGCTTGTGAGTTCAAATAAAGTAGAATAGAGAGTGTGTTTTCTTTGATGAGCACAATAGGGAACTCTCATGATTGTTTGGCAAGTACTTAATCAATAGCTGATGGCGAGTGTAGAGATAGAGTTTTCCATCCATTGTTCATTGATAGGTATTGGGCTTGAGAATTATTATATTTGAGTGAGGCTGCTTATCCTTGGTAAGAACTTAAATGGAAACTAGGTGCTATTTTATCATGGATTGCTTGCTCATATCTGAAATTTAAGTGGAGATATTGCATGGTTGTTGGACTTAGGATATGGACATGAATGAACTAAGCTATGACTCATTTTGATGCTTAAATTCTCATTTCATCATGATAGAGTTGCATGCTTAGGAAACCATGATTCTCCTTGATTGTTATTTTATTTTTCTTCCGTTTGACTGCGTGTTTATTTTATTTTTACATGCTTGTATGTTTTTGCTTGAGGACAAGCAATGGTTCAAGTGTGGTGTATTTGATAACGTGCATTTTATGCCGTTATTCTAGTGTTTATTTAGGATGTTTAAGAGCATGATTAGAGCCTTATTGCTTCATATATCATATATATTTGCTCTAACCCCTAGGAAGATGCTATTTGCAAATACATGTGCTTTTAAGCTGTTTTGGCAGATTTTGGAGCTCACTTTTGACATAGTAGATGGCCTCAAAAAATTGGCGTGCAAGAACAAAAGTTTCTTAGAATGATGTCCTCTACCTACCACAGAAATTTCAGAGCATTTGGAGCTGCACGTGAATTCACCCATTTCACGTGCAAGCCTATTTTTGCCTCTCAGGCCTCTACAGGATGCAAGGAAGCTTGGGGAGAAGTTTGAGCTGATTTGGAGTTGCTCGTGAATTCACCATATCACGTGCAAATTGGCGTGCAGAGATATTTTTGGACCGATCCTATCGTTTTTCCATGCTGATCATTTGTTTCTGAAGGCCCAAGTCCAAATTGTAGATGGAAGATAGAGATTTTTAAAGTTTTGAGTGTTACTTATCAAAACTACGTCGTTTTGATAGATGGGCTAGGTTACACACCTCAAGGCCCATCCAAACTCTATAAATAAGAGCTCCACGCCCTCTGCTATGCATACCTAGACCCCCTACACGTTTTTAGAGAGAGAGAGAGGCTCCACGACTTGGAGGTTGCTTCTTGACCTAGGAGAACACCCGTCGCACCCGTCGCAGCAGCCGTCGCGGATTTTGGAGCCTGGATTTGAAGCTTTGCTGTACGCGTGGTTAAGAAGAAGATGTTTGGCTATTCTGCTTTGTGTTTGCTTGTAATCATGCGTGAGTAGTCTTTTAATCTAGGGGAGCAATGTAGCCCCCTTGTTGCTTTGCTGTGTTTATGAATATTGGGTTTGGATGATTGAGTTTTGCATGTTTTATGAATATGTTCTTAAGTTCTATCTTTGGATGTACACCTTGGTATTTTTAGCCCTAGTCTGGGGCGGATTGAGATTCGTAACTTATTTGTAATTGGTGTGATCATTATCCTTTTGCAAGTATGACTTATTGGCTTTGCATGTTTGTGTGTTTAGATGACCATTCTGGCATACAACTCTTGAAAGGACCTCAATGACCATTTGTTGTCCTTGGCTTATGTTTAGCATGTTTTCAATCAGACAACCCTAATACCATGAACCAGTAGAGATAACATAGGGAGGTGAAATTGTGACCCTAGATGCTTTTAATCCTTGAATTTTAATCCTAAAATCAGTTTACTTTCTTTGTTTATTCAGGAAACCAAATAAAAATTAGATCTTTAGTTTAAAAAAAGAAAACTTTTTGGTAAGACATTTTATAGAACAAGAGTAATTGGGTGTTTTGATTTGAGAACTAGAGAACTAGGCTAATCCCTGTGGGTTCGACCCCTTGCTTGCTGCTACTCTTTTAGTGCAAACTTAGGGAATTTATTATCTTGAAAAGAGAGATTTAACGACATTAGCTAGCTCTTTTAGAGAGGCTAAAAATCTTGTCTGTCACCTATCATGCCATTTCTTAGTTCTTTCTTTGTAAAATTTAACACTATCATAGGCATCCAGCCTAAGCTCATCTAACTTAATTAATTGAGTCATCCTAAGCTCCTTGATCTCTTGTGGGTTAAAATTTAACTTCTTCAAGGCCCAATGAGGCTTGTGTTCTAGTTCCACAGGCAAGTGACATGCCTTACCATATAGAATACGGTAAGGTGACATCCCAATGGGAGTTTTGTAAGCTGTCCTATATGCCCATAAGGCTTCATCAAGCCTTTGAGACCAATCTTCCCTATTGGCTCCAACAGTTTTCTCTAAAATGGCCTTAATCTCTTTGTTGGACACTTCTGCTTGTCCATTAGTGATAACGTGCATTTTATGCCATTATTCTAGTGTTTATTTAGGATGTTTAAGAGCATGATTAGAGCCTTATTGCTTCATAAATCATATATAATTGCTCTAACCCCTAGGAAGATGTTATGTGCAAATACATGCGTTTTTATGCTGTTTTGGCAGATTTTGGAGCTCACTTTTGACATAGTAGATGGCCTCAAACAATTGGCGTGCAAGAACAAAAGTTTCTTAGAATGATGTCCTCTACCTACCACAGAAATTTCAGATCATTTGGAGCTGCACGTGAATTCACCCATTTCACGTGCAAGCCTATTTTTACCTCTCAGGCCTCTACAGGATGCAAGGAAGTTTGGGGAGAAGTTTGAGCTGATTTGGAGCTGCACGTGAATTCACCATATCACGTGCAAAATGACGTGCAGAGATATTTTTGGACCAATCCTATCGTTTTTCCATGCTGATCATTTGTTCCTAAAGGCCCAGGTCCAAATTGTGGATGGAAGATAGAGATTTTAATGTTTCGAGTGTTACTTATCAAAACTACGCCGTTTTGATAAATGGGCTAGGGTACACACCTCAAGGCTGACAGACAAGATTTTTAGCCTCTCTAAAAGAGCTAGCTAATGTCGTTAAATCTCTCTTCAAAATAATAAATTCCCTAAGTTTGCACTAAAAGAATAGCAGCAAGAAAGGGGTCGAACCCACAGGGATTAACCTAGTTCTCTAGTTCTTAAATCAAAACACCCAATTACTATTGTTCTATAAAATGTCTTGGCAAAAAGTTTTCTTTTTTAAACTAAAGATCTAATTTTTATGTGGTTTTCTGAATAAACAAAGAAAGTAAACTGATTTTAGGATTAAGATTCAAGGATTAAAAGCATCTAGGGTCACAATTTCACCTCCCTATGTTATCTCTACTGGTTCATGGTATTAGGGTTGTCGATTGAAAACATGCTAAACATAAGCCAAGGACAACAAATGGTCATTGAGGTCCTTTTAAGAGTTGTATGCCAGAATGGTCATCTAAACACACAAACATGCAAAGCCAATAAATCATACTTGCAAAAGGATAATGATCACACCAATTACAAATAAGTTATGAATCTCAATCTGCCCCAGACTAGGGCTAAGAATATCAAGGTGTACTTCCAAAGATAGAACTTAAGAACAGATTCATAAAACATGCAAAACTCAATCATTCAAACCCAAATATTCATAAACACAGCAAAGCAACAAGGGGGCTACATTGCTCCCCTAGATTAAAAGACTACTCACGCATGATTACAAGCAAACACAAGGCAGAAAAGCTCAACATCTTCTTCTTGATCACGCGCACAGCAAAGCTTCAAATCCAGGCTCCAAAATCCGCGACGGCTGCTGCGACGGCTGCGACGGCTGCTCTCCTAGGTCAAGGAGCACCTCCAAGTCGTGGAGCCTCTCTCTCTCTCTCTAAAAACGTGTAGGGGGGTTAGGCTTGGCTAGCAGAGGCGTGGAGGCCTGTATTTATAGAGTTTGGATGGGCTTTGAGGTGTTTAACCTAGCCCACTTATCAAAACGGCGTAGTTTTGATAAGTAACACTCGAAACATTAAAAACTCTATCTTCCATCCACAATTTGGACTTCGGCCTTCAGGAACAAATGATCAGCATGGAAAAACGATTGGATCGGTCCAAAAATATCTCTGCACACCAATTTGCACGTGATATGGTGAATTCACGTGCACCTCCAAATCAGCTCAAACTTCTCCCCAAGCTTCCTTGCATCATGTAAAGGCCTGAGAGGCAAAAATAGGCTTGCACGTTTCATTTGCCAGTATTAATCTTTGTTATTTGATTGATCCACTCAATGCGTTCAAAATGAAATAAATAACCAATGCAAACCAAAACGTACTAGCCTCTTGGTTTGTAATTGAATCAAAAATAGGTTTATTCATTTTAAATAGAGTCTTTGACTCCGTGCGTTCGTTATTCACATGCATCGAACAGATGCGGAGTAAGAGGTACCTCACCACCTTGGAGTATGTCCCATCAAGTCAACCACGTACATCTTGTGTCCTTGTAATCCTTTATCGATATTCATCTTTGTTATTTGATTGATCCACTCAAAGCGTTAGAAATGAACTAAGTAACCAATGCAAACCTAATCGTACAAGCCATTTGGTTTGTAATTGAATGAAAAATGGAGTTTATCCATTTCAATAGTCTTTGGCTTTGAACGTTCGTTATTGACAAACATTGACTAGATGTAAACTACGAAGAACCTCACCGCCGTGGAGTATGACCATGATGCGGACAACGTACATCATGTGTCCTTTTATTCATTTATCAATAGTAATATTTGTTATTTGATTGATCCACCCAATGCGTCCGAAATGAAATAAATAACCAACGCAAACCAAAACATACTAGCCTCTTGGTTTGTAATTGAATCGAAAATAGGTTTATTTGTTTCAAAAAAAGTCTTGCACTCCGACGGTTCGTTATTCACATGCGTCGAACAGATGCAAAGTAAGAGGTACCTCACCGCTGTGGAGTATGTCCTATAAAGTCAACCACGTACATCATGTGTCCTTGTAATCCTTTAACGATATTCATCTTTGTTATTTGATTGATCCACTCAATGCATCAGAAATGAACTAAGTAACCAATGCAAACCTAAACGTACAAGCCATTTGGTTTGTAATTGAATGAAAAATGGGGTTTATCCATTTTCATAGACTTTGGCTTCGAACGTTCGTTACTGACAAACATTGACTAGATGTGAACTATGAAGAACCTCACCGCCGTGGAGTATGACCATGAAGCGAACAACATAAATCATGTGTCCTTTTATTCATTTGTCAGTATCAATCTTTGTTATTTGATTGATCTACTCAATGCGTCCGAAATGAAATAAATAACCAACGCAAACCAAAACATACTAGCCTCTTGGTTTGTAATTGAATCAAAAATAGGTTTATTTGTTTCAAAGAAAGTCTTGCATTCCGAGTGTTCGTTATTCACAAGCGTCGAACAGATGCGAAGTAAGAGGTACCTCACCGCTCTGGAGTATGTCCTATAAAGTCAACCACGTACATCATGTGTCCTTGTAATCCTTTAACGATATTCATCTTTGTTATTTGATTGATCCACTCAATGCATCAGAAATGAACTAAGTAACCAATGCAAACCAAAACGTACAAGCCATTGGGTTTGTAATTGAATGAAAAATGGAGTTTATCCATTTCAATAGTCTTTGGCTTTGAACGTTCGTTACTGACAAACATTGACTAGATGTGAACTATGAAGAACCTCACCGCCGTGGACTATGAAAATGATTCGGACAACGTACATCATGTGTCCTTTTATTCATTTATCAATAGTAATATTTGTTATTTGATTGATCCACTCAATGCGTCCGAAAAGAAATAAATAGCCCATGCAAACCTAAACGTACTAGCTTCTTGGTTTGTAATTGAATCAAAAATAGGCTTATTCGTTTTAAATAGAGTCTTTGACTCCGTGCGTTCATCATTCACATGCGTCGAACCGATGCGAAGTAAGAGGTACCTCACCGTTGTGGAGTACGTCCTATAAATTGAACCACGTACATCATGTGTCCTTGTAATCCTCTAACGATATTCATCTTTGTTATTTGATTGATCAACTCAATGCATCAGAAATGAACTAAGTAACCAATGCAAACCTAAACGTACAAGCCATTTGGTTTGTAATTGAATGAAAGATGGACTTTATCCATTTCAATAGTCTTTGGCTTTGAAAGTTCGTTATTGACAAACATTGGCTAGATGTGAAGTACGAAGAACCTCACCGCCGTGGAGTATGACCATGATGCGGACAACGTACATCATGTGTCCTTTTATTCATTTATCAATAGTAATATTTGTCATTTGAATGATCCACTCAATGCGTCCGAAATGAAATAAATAGCCCATGCAAACCTAAACGTACTAGCTTCTTGGTTTGTAATTGAATCAAAAATAGGTTTATTTGTTTTAAATAGAGTCTTTGACTCCGTGCGTTCGTCATTCACATGCGTCGAACAGATGCGAAGTAAGAGGTACCTCACCGTTGTGGAGTACGTCCTATAAATTGAACCACGTACATCATGTGTCCTTTGTAATCCTTTAACGATATTCATCTTTGTTATTTGATTGATCCACTTAATGCATTAGAAATGAACTAAGTAACCAATGCAAACCTAAACGTACAAGCCATTTGGTTTGTAATTGAAGGAAAAATGGGGTTTATCCATTTTCATAGTCTTTGGCCCGAACGTTAGTCATCGACAAGCGTTGACTAGATGTGAAGTAAGAAGAACCTCCTCGCCGTGGAGTATGACCATGAAGCGAACAACGTAAATCATGTGTCCTTTTACTCATTTGTCAGTATTAATCTTTGTTATTTGATTGATCCACTTAATGCGTCCGTGACAGACAAGATTTTTAGCCTCTCTAAAAGAGCTAGCTAATGTCGTTAAATCCCTCTTCAAAATAATAAATTCCCTAAGTTTGCACTAAAAGAATAGCAGCAAGAAAGGGGTCGAACCCACAGGGATTAGCCTAGTTTTCTAGTTCTCAAATCAAATCACCCAATTACTCTTGTTCTATAAAATGTCTTAGCAAAAAGTTTTCTTTTTTAAACTAAAGATCTAATTTTTATTTGGTTTTCTGAATAAACAAAGAAAGTAAGTTGATTTTAGGATTTAGATTCAAGGATTAAAAGCATCTAGGGTCACAATTTCACCTCCCTATGTTATCTCTACTGGTTCATGGTATTAGGGTTGTCTGATTGAAAACATGCTAAACATAAGCCAAGGACAACAAATGGTCATTGAGGTCCTTTTAAGAGTTGTATGCCAGAATGGTCATCTAAACACACAAACATGCAAAGCCAATAAATCATACTTGCAAAAGGATAATGATCACACCAATTACAAATAAGTTATGAATCTCAATCTGCCCCAGACTAGGGCTAAGAATACCAAGGTGTACATCCAAAGATAGAATTAAGAACAGATTCATAAAACATGCAAAACTCAATCATCAAACCCAAATATTCATAAACACAGCAAAGCAACAAGGGGGCTACATTGCTCCCCTAGATTAAAAGACTACTCACGCATGATTACAAGCAAAACCATAGCAGAAAAGCTAAACATCTTCTTCTTGATCACGCGCACAGCAAAGCTTCAAATCCAGGCTCCAAAATCCGCGACGGCTGCTGCGACGGCTGCGACGGCTGCTCTCCTAGGTCAAGGAGCACCTCCAAGTCGTGGAGCCTCTCTCTCTCTCTAAAAACGTGTAGGGGGGTTAGGCATGTCTAGCAAGGGGCGTGGAGCTCTTATTTATAGAGTTTGGATGGGCCTTGAGGTGTGTAACCTAGCCCACTTATCAAAACGACGTAGTTTTGATAAGTAACACTCGAAACATTAAAAACTCTATCTTCCATCCACAATTTGGACTTGGGCCTTCAGGAACAAATGATCAGTATGGAAAAACGATTGGATCGGTCCAAAAATATCTCTGCACGCCAATTTGCACGTGATATGGTGAATTCACGTGCACCTCCAAATCAGCTCAAACTTCTCCCCAAGCTTCCTTGCATCCTGTAGAGGCCTGAGAGGCAAAAATAGGCTTGCACGTGAAATGGGTGAATTCACGTTCAGCTCCAAATGCTCTGAAATTTCTGTGGTAGGTAGATGACATCATTCTAAGAAACTTTTGTTCTTGCACGCAAATTGTTTGAGGCCATCTACTATGTCAAAAGTGAGGTCCAAAATCTGCCAAAACAGCTTAAAAACGCATGTATTTGCCAATAGCATCTTCCTAGGGGTTAGAGCAAATATATATGATATATGAAGCAATAAAGCTCTAATCATGCTCTTAAACATCCTAAATAAACACTAGAATAATGGCATAAAATGCACGTTATCAAATACACCACACTTGAACCATTGCTTGTCCTCAAGCAAAAACATACAAGCAGACAAAAATAAAATAAACACGCAGTCAAACGAAAGAAAAATAAAATAACAATCAAGGAGAATCATGGTTTCCTAAGCATGCAACTCTATCATGATGAAATGGGAATTTAAGCATCAAAATGAGTCATAGCTTTGTTCATTCATGTCCATATCCCTAAGTCCAACAACCATGCAATATCACCACTTAAATTTCAGATATGAGCAAGCAATCCATGATAAAATAGCACCTAGTTTCCCGTTAAGTTCTTACCAAGGATAAGCAGCCTCACTCAAATATAATAATTCTCAAGCCCAATACCTATCAATGAACAATGGATAGAAAACTCTACCTCTACACTCACCATCAGCTATTGATTAAGTACTTGCCAAGCAATCATGAGAGTTCCCTATTGTGCTCATCAAAGAAAACACACCCTCTATTCTACTTAATTTGAACTCACACGCTAGTCTAAACTCAATAAACTCACACTCTAGTCTAAACTCAATAAACTCACACTCTAGTCTAAACTCAATAAACTCACACTCTAGTCTACTAACTGAATAAACAAAACATGAGCTAAAGAATTGAGCTCAACACCCTCAAAACAAAACACAATTCAGCCAATGAGGCTTCACAAATCTAAACAATCACACATAAACATCAAGCCATTCTAGCTTTTATTCTGAATCTTTCTTTTTTTTTTTTTTTTTTTTTTTTTTTTTAAGTAATAACCTTACAAGGTTGCATTTTATGCTCTCCCTTGATGGATTATTCACTCTTTTTTTTTTACTCACATAACACATAAATAAGACTGAATTTTTCTAAAGCATACTCTTTGCCATTTTGCTACATAAGGGGAGACAAAAATTCATTGATGTCTCACATCCCATTTCCCAATTAAGTGATGGCTTTTTCACATTCTATATCACAGCCTTTTCAAAATAAAGAAAAGAATGCAAAGACAGTCACAATGACTTAGAGGTCTTGCATCCTAACTAAACACCAAACACTGAGCACTAATAAGTAATCACATGCTTACTTGACTCCTACCATTAAATAACCAATGTTGAATGCAAGATGAGTAGCAAATCAAACTATTACCCATAAACCAGAAATGTCACTCAAGGGCTAAAAAGAAGCTGTTCTCATTTTTCATTTCTTTTTCACTCAACTTTAAGGGTTACTTAGGTCTATCATAGCATTTCATGCTCAGCTAATATTCAAAACTCAGCTCCAAAAACATGGTGATATCATTCAAAAGATAAAGACATGATTAAACCAATTCAGAGCACATTTTAACTACTTTAACACCCTTATCACAACATGATACTAATGTGGCATAAAAAATTAAATTTTAAGCGAAAATTGCATACTTAATATCCATGTCTCCACAAACAAATCATTCAAGCAAACAACTCAAACAGTCACGCAACTAAAAACAGTGTTTGTTTTGGTTTTTTTTTTTTTTTTTTTTTTTTTTTTTTAAAAAACATGCAATCACAACATAAAAGACAAGCAAGTGGCTCAAGTCACTCCCCATACACCACACTTAAAATATGCTATGTCCTCATGGCATAAAATAGGGAGTAGGAAAAACACTTACCCCTGGTTTGGCACATCGTAATAGTAGATGACATTGGCCACCATTCGTCGCACTCTGAGCCACAAAGTCGACCGACGTCTCGCTGCGCACTTCCCAATTTTCCTTCCCTTGGAATACCCATCATGTAGTAGCAAACAAAGATCCCTGACTGAATTGGTCAGGCTGTTGGGGAATTTGCATTTCATTGTAGTGAATAAGAGGGAGCTTGTCCTGCCAACAAGCCTTCTTTGATCATTGCCACTTTCATGCGTTTGATGAACCCATGCACTAACTGTCTTTTCCGTTTAGCAAACCCTTCGCCTTGGCTTGGATCATATAGCACGGCATGGCCTACATCCAGATTCACACGGACAAGTACATAGTGGCGGTCAATGTGCACCGGAATCGGCACCTCATGCACACCATGCCAAGGGCGGTGCCCTTCATTCTCTCCATTAATGCGTTGGCGCCATACCTCCTCGGACGGGGGTTGATTGAAAAGCTCGCACGGCATAATGGAAGTGTACCCGGCTAAGGGGTAATTATGAGGCTCGGCCTCCACTACATACCGCATGGTCCTGCGAAGAGGTCTATCTCGTCGGCATAGAGATATTCATTCTCTGAGATCCTCTTCAAGCTAAAAGGAGTGAAGATATCATTATCCCGTATAAATCGAGCCCTATGACCTGTGGAATTGATGAATTCTTCAAATCTTTGCTTGGCTCTCTTCGGACGATAAAGCTGGATTAATGAGTAAATGAACAGGGAGGGCCAAGTAGATCTTCAAGTTCAGCAGGCATGTATGCACCCCAAGATCTGGAAGTATAGCGAGGCACCAGGGCCTGAGAATATGCAGGATCTGTAAAAGGCTGGAAGGGTGAATACCCTGCTGCTGGCTCTGCCTCCTCTTGAGGTTGGAAGGGTGAATACCCCGTTCTGGGCGCCGCCTCCTCTGCGGGTGAGAGTAAGATGGCCGAGCTGAAGGTTCTTGTTGAGGTGGATCTGCCTGGGGCTGGATAAGCATCTTCAGGGGATGGAGAGGGTTCTTCATCGGATATCTCCACTATAGGAGAACGTTTTGATGCTTTCCTCTTGCTCAAAGCCTTCCGGATTTTGCCTAGGAGGCCTTTGACTTCTTTGTTGTCCTTCCTCGGGGCTTCCACCTCGCCTGGGTTCGGCATTGGCCTCCCTGAGCTGCTTGTGTTTCTTCCCTCCAAGCTTCGATAGATGCGGCAGGAGGAGCTTCGGGGCCTCCCATGCTCTAGGTGATGCATGAGCGGCTACATCCTGGGGCCTCCCATGCTGCGGTTCTAGGTTGTGAAGTAGCTTGTTGGTCTCCAGGAGATGAGTGCCATTAATTCTTCAAATTGGGCATTAGTGATGTGCCCATTAGTGACTGCCCAATTGATGACCTCCACTTCACTCACCACCTGCCCACTAATGCCTTGAAAGAAATTGAAAATGTCTTCTTTGTGTACATTGAACCGCATGTACATGGCAGTGAGTCTGTATAGAGTCGCTTCCTTTGATCCAAATGAGGAGAGGTCTCCCTTGCAAAGTCTGTGGATCGCTCCACATGAACACTGTGCCTAGCGGGCCGTGATGGAGGAGGAACATTGGTTGCCCAATGGCCTCCTGGTACCGACCCCCAAACCTCCTTCGACTTGCAATACTCTTAACACCCAGGTGAGAAGGAAAAGTAATGCTCTCCATGGAGGAAAATTGCAAAGCAGGCATGCTTTGAAATATCACACACAAAATTCTGCCATTTATCGCTTGGATGAGTTTTTCTTCCACCAATTAAAAATGGTAGTGGCCCAATCCACATTTAGCATGTGATCAATGCTATACATGAACTCCAGGTGTGGCTTAGGCACACTATCTAGCCCACTGTCCGAATCAATAAGCATTTCCCTACCAGGTAAGCTAGGCATCTAAATTTTCCAACAAAACCATTCTTGGTATACGCCTTCGACTTTGAAATTTTCTAGCATAGTTACATGCAGTACCAAATTCTCCTAGGCTTAGGCGAGGGAAGCTACTACGGGTTCGGGGAGGTTAAAGCAATTTCTAATAATATCGGGGGTTATTCGACATAAACCCCTTGACAACCCCTATCAGTTCATCCTCATTCCCAGAGACAGATGCATAGAAGTCTTGTAGGCGAGAATAAGAAATAGTGGCTGGGCGAGATACTAACCTTTGTAATCCCGAGTTTGAATTTTAACGACCACCTCTCTAGCCCGACCCAGCTCCGAAGCCTCCAAAGCCTGCATATCAAGAGCATGCCCCAAGAGTATCTCCTCCTCGGGTTGGCTATCAGCACTAGGTGAGTGCACCTCCTCCTGGCCGGTCCTCCTTGTGCGCACCATCTTTGGAATGAGAAAATAAGAACAAGAGCAGAAAACCGAAGAGCAAGAGAGCAAAAGGGCGAGCTTCTCTAATACTCAGATCTGGAGTGATTTTGGTGTGGAAGCCTTTGAAGATGGCCTCCCTTTATATAGCGTGCAGAAGGAAAGAGGCTCCAATTGGCGTGATACACGTGCCCCTAACTTTTCAGAGTGTTCTGACCAAAATACCCTCTGCACGTGAATTGGCTGAATTGGCGTGCGGTCGAATCGTCCCAAACTTTGGTGGTGGGTCCCCACCGAGCTGGCAAGCAATACTCCCTTCTGCACGTGAATTGTGGGAAGCTTATAGGAGGGCTAAAATCGGTATTTTGCATTTTTGGGCCTCCATATGACAGCTAGCAATTTGCGTGCAAGAGTAAACGTGATTCACATGGTCTTCATCTACTATTCCAGAAAGTTACAGCTCAAAAGGAGGTGCACGTGAATTGGGCAATTCACGTGCAAATTCACGTTCAGGCCCAAACTGGCCCAAATTTCTCCACTGAGTTGCTTATGCATTATGGACCATCTTTAACTCTTGCACGTGAATTGTTTGAGCCCATCTTCAAGCACTTTTTGGGCTTCACTTGCTCCTTGCTCCTTGACTTTGACTTTAAAAACAATTCAACAAGTTCAGGACCCAAAAATTTGCTCATCCTGCACATGGTTAGCTAAGAAAGGAACAAAGTCTCCTGCACAATGGTTAGCTTGCAAACAAATTTATTGAAGAAAACAAATAAGAGAAAATAACATAAAATAAAACACAGCAATAAACATTGGGTTGCCTCCCAACCAGCGCTTTATTTAAAGTCTGTAGCTAGACTTTCAGTGATGATCATGCAATGGTGAAAGAGAGGGAATCAACTATCTCCCTCTGAGTTGAATCAAAGTAAGGTTTCACCTTATTGCCATTCACCCAAAATTTCTTGCCATCTACTGACTTGGAGCTCAAAGCTCCCATATGGCTTCTTATCAACTATCACAAAAGGTCCCATCCACTTGGACCTTAATTTGCCAGGAAATAACCTCAACCTTGTGTTAAATAGAAGAACTTTCTGTCCTAAGGTTAAAGGTTCATTGTTGAGTTGCCTATCATGCCATTTCTTAGTTCTTTCTTTGTAAAATTTAGCACTATCATAGGCATCCAACCTAAGCTCATCTAACTCAATTAATTGAGTCATCCTAAGCTCCTTGATCTCTTGTGGGTTGAAATTTAACTTCTTCAAGGCCCAATGAGCCTTGTGTTCTAGTTCCACGGGCAAGTGACATGCCTTACCATATAGAATACGGTAAGGTGACATCCCAATGGGAGTTTTGTAAGCTGTCCTATATGCCCATAAGGCTTCATCAAGCCTTTGAGACCAATCTTTCCTATTGGCTCCAACAGTTTTCTCTAAAATGGCCTTAATCTCTCTGTTGGACACTTCGCTTGTCCATTAGCTTGTGGGTGGTAAGCTAAAGACTTCCTATGAGTGACACCATACTTGTTCAACAATTTGTCAAACAATTTGTTGCGAAATGACTACCCTCATCATTGATTATAGCCCTTGGTGTCCCAAAACGGCTAAAGATGTTCCTAGTAAGGAAGTGAGTCACAACCCTAGCATCATTCACTCTAGTAGGAATAGCTTCTACCCACTTAGACACATAATCCACAGCAAGCAAAATGTATGAAAACCCATCGGATTGGGGAATGGCCCCATGAAGTCAATGCCCCAAATGTCAAAAATTTCAACTGGAAGGATTCCAGTTAAGGGCATCTCATTTTTCCTAGACAGACCACCTACCCTTTGACATCTATCACACTTTTTGATGTAGACATAGGTGTCTTTCACCATGTGAGGCCAATAAAAGCCACACTGCATGATCTTAGCCACGTTCTTTGCACCCCAAAGTGGCCCCCATAATGTGATGCATGACAATGATGTATTATGTCATCTACCTCCTCCTCAAGGACACACTTTCTTATGATTTGGTCTGGACACCTCCTATAAAGAATTGGGTCTTCCCAAATGTATTTCCTAGCGTCCACTACCAATTTCTTTCTCCTGGTGGTAGTCTAACCGCTTGGGTATGAACCCGGTGGCTAAATAATTTGCTATGTCGGCAAACCAAGGAAGATGATGCACCTCAAACAACTTCTCATCAGGAAAGTCATCTACAATGGGTAGAGACTTAGGTGCATTCTCCACACGGGACAAGGTGATCAGCCACGAATTTAGGGCTCCCTTTGTGTCTCTAATTTCAAGGTCAAATTCCTGTAAGAGGAGAACCCACCTAATCAAGCGTGGCTTAGCTTCTTTTTTCGCAAACAAATATTTCAATGCAGCATGATCGGTGTAAACAATGACTTTAGACCCCAAAAGGTAGGGTCTAAACTTGTTGCAACCATAAACCACAACTAGCAACTCTTTCTCGGTGGTGGTATAGTTCCGTTGAGCATCATCTAAGGTCTTACTAGCATAGTAAATGACCCTAAACACCTTTTCTCGCCTTTGCCCTAAGACTACCCCCCACAGCATAATCACTCGCATCGCACATTAGCTCAAAAGGTTGAGCCCAGTCAGGTGTAACTATAACGGTGCGGTGACTAACTTACCCTTTAGGATGTTAAAAGCTTCTAAGCAATCTGCATTAAACTCAAAGCTAGTGTCTTTTTCTAACAACCTACTCATGGGTTTTGCAATTTTTGAGAAGTCCTTAATGAATCTCCTATAAAAGCCAGCATGGCCAAGGAAACTTCTCACTCCTTTTTCATTAGTTGGAGGTGGCAGAGTCTCAATAGTGGAGATTTTTGCCTTGTCTACCTCCAAACCATGTGCAGACACCTTGTGCCCTAGAACTATCCCCTCTGTTACCATGAAATGGCATTTCTCCCAATTTAGGACTAGTTCCTTCTCCTCACATCTCTCTAAGACCACATCTAGATTTCTCAAGCACTGTTGGTAAGAGGAACCAAACACCGAGAAGTCATCCATGAAGACCTCCATGATCTCCTCAACCAAACCCTGAAAAATAGCCATCATACACCTTTGAAAGGTGGCAGGGGCATTACAAAGCCCAAATGGCATTCTCCTAAATGCAAAAGTGCCAAAAGGGCACGTAAAGGTGGTCTTTTCTTGGTCCTCGGGTTTAACCATGATCTGATTATACCCGGAATAGCCATCTAAAAAGCAGTAGTGACTATAGCCAGCTAACCTATCCAACATTTGGTCAATGAAAGGAAGAGGAAAATGATCCTTCCTAGTAGCCTTGTTCAGCTTTCTATAGTCAACACACACTCTCCACCCCGTCACGGTGCGAGATGGGATCAATTCATTTTTCTCATTCTTAATCACAAGTCATGCCCCCTTTCTTGGGCACAACATGCAATGGACTCACCCACTCACTATCGAAATAGCATAAATTATACCCGCATTTTTCCATTTTAAAATTTCTTTTCTAACAACTTCTTTCATGGCAGGGTTTAATCTTCTTTGTCTTTCAGCAGTGGGTTTAAAGTCATCATTCATTAAAATCTTATGCATGCAAATCCCTGGACTAATACCCCTAATGTCTTCAATGTTCCATCCTAGGGCCTTTTTGTGTTTCCTAAGGACTTCTAACAATTGAGTACACTCCACATCATTCAAATTAGAAGCAACAATAACAGGGAATTGATTTGTAGAGTCTAGAAATTCATACCTTAGGTGTCCAGGCAGCTCCTTTAGTTCTGGAGCTGGATGCATGTCATCTTCTTTCTCCTCCTCAGCTTGCTCCAAAGAGTTTGTAATTTGCTCATTTTCCTCAGCTGTCAAGTACATCTCTTCATCTTGTTGAGCTTCTATAAGCTGAAGGGCTCCATCATTGGTGGTGGTAATTTCTTCTGCCAAGTAATCTTCCACCAATTCCTCAAGGTCTTCAATCCAAAGGCAATCCTCCTCCTCTTGACCTTGCAAAGCCTTCCCCATGTGGAAGACTAAGGTTTCCTCATTAATTCTCAGAGTTAGCTGCCCTTGAGCAACATCAATCAATGCACAACCCGTTCTGAGAAACGGTCTTCCAAGGAGTAGCTGAACTCCTCTATCTTCTTCCATCTCCAAAACAACAAAATCCGCTGGAAATATGAAGGAGCCCACTTTAACTAGCACATCTTCAATGATTCCTTCAGGCCTTCCAGTAGACCGGTCAGCAAACTGCAATGATATGGAAGTAGGCTTCATGCCCTTAAGCCCAAGCTGCTTGTACAAAGCAAAGGAAATCAAATTGATGCTGGCCCCTAAATCACATAGGGCCTCGGCTTTGCAGGTGCATTGCCAATCACACAAGGGAGATTAAAGCTGCCCGGATCTTTATGCTTGATGGGCAAACTCGTTGAACAACACTGCTCACCTCGTTAAGGATCGCCACCGTCTCATGATCCCCATATTTCCTCTTCTTCGTCACAAAATCTTTGATGTATTTTCTGTACCTAGGCATCTGCTCCAAAACTTCCACAAATGGAATATTAATCTCAAGCTTCTTGAACAAACTCAGGAAGCGCTCATACTCTTCTTCAACCCTCCTGGTTCCTCGGCCTCCGAGGAAATGGCATACTAGGCCTGAGCTCTTGCTTCTGTTCTTCGGCCTATTCTGTCTTGACTAAGTTGCTTGTCCTTCTTCTCTTGCACTCTTTCTTCGACTTTATCGATTTTCCTTGGTCTTCGACTTCCAAGGGTCTGCTTTGTTCTTCTGGAATTGTCTTCTTCTTAGGCTCTTGACTTCATTCGGTGTCTTCCCGCTCCTTAGAGTGATAGCCTTGCAACTCTCCTTGGGGTTCACCTCGGTGTCACTTGGAAAAGTGTTGGTGGACACCCTTTGATTAGCATTCGTGCCATGCTCACAAGTAACTTCTCCATACTCTTAAATGAAGTCTCCATATTCTGAATTGAAGATTCTAGTGTGACTACCCTTTCCTCCAAATTATCCTCTCTTTTGGTTGGCTCATCCACATTCCGATATACCCTTCCTCTTTCTTGTTGAGGCCGAGGTCATTTTCTGTTCGAATCCTGGAGGTGGGTGCAAATAATTATCCGTAGCATACGGATTTCGCTTCATCCCGGGGGGCACATATTTGTACTTGAAATGAGGTATCTCCCCCTCGGTTCCGAGTTCTCCGAAATGGTTGAGATTGCCTGATTCTGGTTGTACCCTAGTTGTTGTTGTTGAGGATAAAATTGTTGTTTTGGTACAAGCCCTTTCCTCCAACATAATTTGCTTCTTGACTCCACTCCATCCTGCTCAACTACTGGTAAAGCTTGTGATCCTTCAACTTTAAGAGCCAATACTTCCATGCCTTTCACTAAAGCTTGAATCTGTGTTTGCACATCATTGGAAGAATTTTCAACTGAAGCAATCTTCTCCCTTGGCTTTGAAGTACGCACATTAGACCACTGCCAATCAGCTAATGACAGCCTCTCCAATAGCTCTGGCTGCGCATCAGGCTCTAGGTTCATCAAGCATCCTCCAGCAGCTGCATTCACCTTGTCTTGTGAATGGGACTGAAGACCTGTGTAGAAAGATTCAATTTGAATCCACTGGGGTCTTCCATGATCAGGGCATCTTCTCACTAAATCTTTGAAACGCTCCCAAGCTTCATGAAGAGTCTCCATCTCATCTTGCCTGAACCTGCTAATCTCTCCTCTGAGCTGGATCACCTTGGAAGGAGGGAAGTATTTTGACATGAACTTGGTCTGCATCTCCTCCCAAGTGTTGATTGAACCTGTTGGCAGACTGTTGAACCAGCCAAGAGCTCTTTCCCTTAAAGAGAAAGGGAAAAGCCTTAGCTTTATGGCCTCCTCCGACACGTTATTGATAACGTGCATTTTATGCCGTTATTCTAGTGTTTATTTAGGATGTTTAAGAGCATGATTAGAGCCTTATTGCCTCATATTTCATATATATTTGCTCTAACCCCTAGGAAGATGCTAGTTGCAAATACATGCGTTTTTAAGCTGTTTTGGCAGGTTTTGGACCTCACTTTTGACATAGTAAATGGCCTCAAACAATTGGCGTGCAAGAACAAAAGTTGCTTAGAATGATGGCCTCTACCTACCACAGAAATTTCAGAGCATTTGGAGCTAATTTGGAGTTGCACGTGAATTCACCCATATCACGTGCAAGCATATTTTTGCCTCTCAGGCCTCTACAGGATGCAAGGAAGCTTGGGGAGAAGTTTGAGCTGATTTGGAGGTGCACGTGAATTCACCATATCACGTGCAAATTGGCGCGCAAGAGATATTTTTTGGACCAATCCAATCGTTTTTCCATGCTGATCATTTGTTCCTGAAGGCCCAAGTCCAAATTGTGGATGGAAGATAGAGTTTTTAATGTTTCGAGTGTTACTTATCAAAACTACGCCGTTTTGATAAGTGGGCTAGGGTACACACCTCAAGGCCCATCCAAACTCTATAAATAAGAGCTCCACGCCCCTTGCTAGCTAGACCTAACCCCCCCTACACGTTTTAGAGAGAGAGAGAGAGGCTCCACGTCTTGGAGGCTGTCCTTGACCTAGGACAGCAACCGTCGCAGCCGTCGAAGCAGCCGTCGCGGATTTTGGAGCCTGGATTTGAAGCTTTCTTGTGCGCGTGATCAAGAAGAAGATGTTGAGCTTTTCTGCTATGGTTTTGCTTGTAATCATGCGTGAGTAGTTCTTTTAATCTAGGGGAGCAATGTAGCCCCCTTGTTGTTTCTTTGTGTTTATGAATATTTGGGTTTGGATGATTGAGTTTTGCATGTTTTATGAATCTGTTCTTAATTCTATCTTTGGATGTACACCTTGATATTCTTAGCCCTAGTCTGGGGCAGATTGAGATTCATAACTTATTTGTAATTGGTGTGATCATTATCCTTTTGCAAGTATGATTTATTGGCTTTGCATGTTTGTGTGTTTAGATGACCATTCTGGCATACAACTCTTAAAAGGACCTCAATGACCATTTGTTGTCCTTGGCTTATGTTTAGCATGTTTTCAATCAGACAACCCTAATACCATGAACCAGTAGAGATAACATAGGGAGGTGAAATTGTGACCCTAGATGCTTTTAATCCTTGAATCTAAATCCTAAAATCAACTTACTTTCTTTGTTTATTCAGAAAACCAAATAAAAATTAGATCTTTAGTTTAAAAAAGAAAACTTTTTGCTAAGACATTTTATAGAACAAGAGTAATTGGGTGATTTGATTTGAGAACTAGAGAACTAGGTTAATCCCTGTGGGTTCGACCCCTTTCTTGCTGCTATTCTTTTAGTGCAAATTTAGGGAATTTATTATTTTGAAGAGAGATTTAACGACATTAGCTAGCTCTTTTAGAGAGGCTAAAAATCTTGTCTGTCAAATTGGCGCCGTTGCCGGGGATTCAACGGTTAACTAGTTTTTAAAATCAACATTGAGTGAAATTGTTTGAATTCTGATCTTGGTGTTTTATTTTGTCTTTACTTTTCTGTTATTTGTTTTCTTTATTTGTTTATTTTGCATTGTTCGGAGCTGCTGGGTGTGTTCTTGTTGTTGTTTACAGGAACATACAACAAGGATTCCTAGTTGTGCATGCAAAGAGAGGAGGATATACAATTTACGCGGGAACCTGAAAGGTTATTCAGAGCTCGTCGTAGAGCAGCTAGGGAAGCAGCACGTGAGGCGGAAGAAGCACTAAGAGGCTTGGAGCAATCCGTAGGCGATCTGATGGCAGATCTCAGACCTGATGGTGGTGCACCGCAAGGAGGGGCCAATTACAATGGCCAATATCCAGAAGAAGAGGGTAATAGGTTTATGCCCAGAACCTTCTTAGATTATGCGAGGCCGATGATGTCAGATCATTATTCTGGGATTCGGCAAACAAGAGTCCAAGCAAATAGCTTTGAGCTGAAGCCGGCATTGATCAACATGGTGAGCAACAACGCGTTTGGAGGAACAGCCGTGGATGATCCACACCAGCATTTGATGAGGTTCTACCAGGTGTGTGACACCATCAAGATCAACAATGTGTCGGAGGAGGCCATAAAGCTAAGGCTTTTCCCTTTCTCTTTAAGGGAAAGAGCTCTTGGCTGGTTCAACGATCCGCCAACAGGTTCAATCAACACTTGGGAGGAGATGCAGACCAAGTTCATGTCAAAGTACTTCCCTCCTTCCAAGGTGATCCAGCTCAGAGGAGAGATTAGCAGGTTCAGGCAAGATGAGATGGAGACTCTTCATGAAGCTTGGGAGCGTTTCAAAGACTTAGTGAGAAGATGCCCTGATCATGGAAGGCCCCAGTGGATTCAAATTGAATCTTTCTACACAAAGGTCTTCGGTCCCATTCACAAGACAAGGTGAATGCAATTGCTGGAGGATGCTTGATGAATCTAGAGCCCGACGCAGCAGCAGAGCTCTTGGAGAGGTTGTCATTAGCTGATTGGCAGTGGTCTAATGTGCGTACATCAAAGCCGAGGGAGAAGATTGCTTCAGTTGAAAATTCTTCCAATGATGTGCAAGCACAGATTCAAGCTTTAGTGAAAGGCATGGAAGTATTGGCTCTTAAAGTTGAAGGATCACAAGCTTTACCAGTAGTTGAGCAGGGCTGGAGTGGAGCTGAAGAAGCAAATTATGTTGGAGGAAAGGGCTTGTACCAGAAACAGCAGTTTTATCCTCAACAACAACAACTAGGGTACAACCAGAATCAGCAGCCATCTCAACCATTTCAGAGAACTCGGAACCGAGGGGGAGATACCTCATTTCAAGTACAAATATGTGCCTCCGGGGATGAAGCAAAATCCGTATGCTACGGATAATTATTTACACCCACCTCCAGGATTCGAGCGAAACTGACCTCGGCCTCAACAAAGAAAGAGGATGGGTATATCGGAATGTGGATGAGCCAACCAAAAGAGAGGATAATTTGGAGGAAAGGGTAGTCACACTAGAATCTTCAATTCAGAATATGGAGACTTCATTTAAGAGTATGGAGAAGTTACTTGTGAGCATGGCACAGAATGCTAATCAAAGGGTGTCCACCAACACTTTTCCAAGTGACACTGAGGTGAACCCCAAGGAGAGTTGCAAGGCTATCACTCTAAGGAGCGGGAAGACACTAAATGAAGCTGAAGAGCCTAAGAAGAAGACAATTCCAGAAGAACAAAGCGGACCCTTGGAAGCCGATGACCAAGGAAAATCAGATAAAGTCAAGAAAAAGTGCAAGAAAAGAAGGACAAGCAGTGAGTAAAGACAGAATAGCCGAAGAACGAAGCAAGAGCTCAGGCCTAGTATGCCATTTCCTCGAGGCCGAGGAACCAGAGGGTTGAAGAAGAGTATGAGCGCTTCCTGAGTTTGTTCAAGAAGCTTGAGATTAACATTCCATTTGTGGAAGTTTTGGAGCAGATGCCTAGGTCCGAAAATACATCAAAGATTTTGTGACAAAGAAGAGGAAATATGGGGATCATGAGACGGTGGCGGTCACTAACGAGGTGAGCAAGTGTTGTTCAACGAGTTTGCCCATCAAGCATAAAGATCCGGGCAGCTTTAATCTCCCTTGTGTGATTGGCAATGCACCGCAGCAGCGAGGCCCTATGTGATTTAGGGGCCAGCATCAATTTGATTTCCTTTGCTTTGTACAAGCAGCTTGGGCTTAAGGGCATGAAGCCTACTTCCATATCATTGCGGTTCTTTGACCGGTCTCTGGAAGGCCTGAAGGAATCATTGAAGATGTGCTAGTTAAAGTGGGCTCCTTCATATTTCCAGCGGATTTTGTTGTTTTGGAGATGGAAGAAGATAGAGGAGTTCAGCTACTCCTTGGAAGACCGTTTCTCGAACGGGTTGTGCATTGATTGATGTTGCTCAAGGGCAGCTAACTCGAGAATTAATGAGGAGACCTTAGTCTTCCACATGGGGAAGGCTTTGCAAGGTCAAGAGGAGGAGGATTGCCTTTGGATTGAAGACCTTGAGGAATTGGTGGAAAACTACTTGGCGAAGAAATTACCACCACCAATGATGGAGCCCTTCGACTTATAGAAGCTCAACAAGATGAAGAGATGTACTTGACAACTGAGGAAGATGAGCAAACTACAAACTCTTTGGAGCAAGCCGAGGAGGAAAAAGAAGATGACATGCCTCCAGCTCCGGAACTAAAGGAGCTGCCTGGACACCTAAGGTATGAATTTCTAGACTCTACAAATCAATTCCCTGTTATTGTTGCTTCTAATTTGAATGATGTGGAGTGTACTCAATTGTTAGAGGTCCTTAGGAAACACAAAAAGGCCTTAGGATGGAACATTGAAGACATTAGGGGTATTAGTCCAGGGATTTGCATGCATAAGATTTTGATGAATGAAGATTTTAAACCCACTTTGAAAGACAAAGAAGATTAAACCCTGCTATGAAAGAAGTTGTTAGAAAAGAAATTTTAAAATGGAAAAATGCGGGTATAATTTATGCTATTTCGATAGTGAGTGGGTGAGTCCATTGCATGTTGTGCCCAAGAAAGGGGGCATGACCGTGATTAAGAATGAGAAAAATGAATTGATCCCATCTCGCACCGTGACGGGGTGGAGAGTGTGTGTTGACTATAGAAAGCTGAACAAGGCTACTAGGAAGGATCATTTTCCTCTTCCTTTCATTGACCAAATGTTGGATAGGTTAGCCGGCTATAGTCACTCCTGCTTTTTAGATGGATATTCCGGGTATAATCAGATCATGGTTAAGCCCGAGGACCAGGAAAAGACCACCTTCACGTGCCCTTTTGGCACATTTGCATTTAGGAGAATGCCATTTGGGCTTTGTAATGCCCCTGCCACCTTTCAAAGGTGTATGATGGCTATTTTTCAGGGTTTGGTTGAGGAGATCATGGAGGTCTTCATGGATGACTTCTCGGTGTTTGGTTCCTCTTACCAACGGTGCTTGAGAAATCTAGATGTGGTCTTAGAGAGATGTGAGGAGAAGGAACTAGTCCTAAATTGGGAGAAATGCCATTTCATGGTAACAGAGGGGATAGTTCTAGGGCACAAGGTGTCTGCACATGGTTTGGAGGTAGACAAGGCAAAAATCTCCACTATTGAGACTCGCCACCTCCAACCAATGAAAAAGGAGTGAGAAGTTTCCTTGGCCATGCTGGCTTTTATAGGAGATTTATTAAGGACTTCTCAAAAATTGCAAAACCCATGAGTAGGTTGTTAGAAAAAGACACAAGCTTTGAGTTTAATGCAGATTGCTTAGAAGCTTTCAACATCCTTAAGGGTAAGTTAGTCATCGCAGACTGTTATAGTCACACCTGGACTGGGCTCAACCTTTTGAGCTAATGTGTGATGCGAGTGATTATCTTGTGGGGGTAGTCTTAGGGCAAAGGCGAGAAAAGGTGTTTAGGGTCATTTACTATGCTAGTAAAACCTTAGATGATGCTCAACGGAACTATACCACCACCGAGAAAGAGTTGCTAGCTGTGGTTTATGGTCGCAACAAGTTTAGACCCTACCTTTTGGGGTCTAAAGTCATTGTTTATACCGATCATGCTTGCGTTGAAATATTTGTTTGCTAAAAAAGAAGCTAAGCCACGCTTGATTAGGTGGGTTCTCCTCTTACAGGAATTTGACCTTGAAATTAGAGACACAAAGGGAGCCCTAAATTCGTGGCTGATCACCTCTCCCGTGTGGAGAATGCACCTAAGTCTCTACCCATTGTAGATGACTTTCCTGATGAGAAGTTGTTTGAGGTGCATCATCTTCCTTGGTTTGTTGACATAGCAAATTATTTAGCCACTGGGTTCATACCCAAGCGGTTAGACTACCACCAAGAGAAAGAAATTGGTAGTGGACGCTAGGAAATACATTTGGGAAGACCCAATTCTTTATAGGAGGTGTCCGGACCAAATCATAAGAAAGTGTGTCCTTGAGGAGGAGGTAGATGACATAATACATCATTGTCATGCATCACATTATGGGGGCCACTTTGGGGTGCAGAGAACCGTGGCTAAGATCATGCGGTGTGGCTTTTATTGGCCTCACATGGTGAAAGACACCTATGTCTACATCAAAAAGTGTGATAGATGTCAAAGGGTAGGTGGTTTGTGTAGGAAAAATGAGATGCCCTTAACTGGAATCCTTCCAGGTTGAAATTTTTGACATTTGGGGCATTGACTTCATGGGGCCATTCCCCAATTCGATGGGTATTCATACATTTTGCTTGCTGTGGATTATGTGTCTAAGTGGGTAGAAGCTATTCCTACTAGAGTGAATGATGCTAGGGTTGTGACTCACTTCCTTACTAGGAACATCTTTAGCCGTTTTGGGACACCAAGGGCTATAATCGGTGATGAGGGTAGTCATTTCGCAACAAATTGTTTGACAAATTGTTGAACAAGTATGGTGTCACTCATAGGAAGTCTTTAGCTTACCACCCACAAGCTAATGGACAAGCGAAGTGTCCAACAGGGAGATTAAGGCCATTTTAGAGAAAACTGTTGGAGCCAATAGGAAAGATTGGTCTCAAAGGCTTGATGAAGCCTTATGGGCATATAGGACAGCTTACAAAACTCCCATTGGGATGTCACCTTACCGTATTCTATATGGTAAGGCATGTCACTTGCCTGTGGAACTAGAACACAAGGCTCATTGGGCCTTGAAGAAGTTAAATTTCAACCCACAAGAGATCAAGGAGCTTAGGATGACTCAATTAATTGAGTTAGATGAGCTTAGGTTGGATGCCTATGATAGTGCTAAATTTTACAAAGAAAGAACTAAGAAATGGCATGATAGGCAACTCAACAATGAACCTTTAACCTTAGGGCAGAAAGTTCTTCTATTTAACACAAGGTTGAGGTTATTTCCTGGCAAATTAAGGTCCAAGTGGATGGGACCTTTTGTGATAGTTGATAAGAAGCCATATGGGAGCTTTGAGCTCCAAGTTGTAGATGGCAAGAAATTTTGGGTGAATGGCAATAGGCTGAAACCTTACTTTGATTCAACTCGGAGGGAGATAGTTGATTCCCTCTCTTTCACCATTGCATGATCATAAACGAAAGTCTAGCTACGGACTTTAAATAAAGCTGGTTGGGAGGCAACCCAATGTTTATTGCTGTGTTTTATTTTATGTTATTTTATCTTATTTGTTTTCTTCAATAAATTTGTTTGCAAGCTAACCATTGTGCAGGAGACTTTGTTCCTTTCTTAGCTAACCATGTGCAGGATGAGCAAATTTTTGGGTCCTGAACTTGTGGAATTGTTTTTAAAGTCAAAGTCAAGGAGCAAGGAGCAAGTGAAGCCCAAAAGTGCTTGAAGATGGGCTCAAACAATTCACGTGCAAGAGTTAAAGATGGTCCATAATGCATAAGCAACTCAGTGGAGAAATTTGGGCCAGTTTGGGCCTGAACGTGATTTTGCACGTGAATTGCCCAATTCACGTGCACCTTCTTTTGAGCTGTAACTTTCAGGAATGGTAGATGAGGACCATGTGATTCACGTTTACTCTTGCACGCAATTTGCTAGCGGTTATATGGAGGCTCAAAAATGCAAAATACCGATTTTAGCCCTCCTAGAAGCTTCCCACAATTCACGTGCAGAAGGGAGTATTGCTTGCCAGCTCAGTGGGGACCTACCACCAAAGTTTGGGACGATTCTGACCTGCACGCCAATTCAGCCAATTCACGTGCAGAGGGTATTTTGGTCGAACACTCGAAAAGTTAGGGGCACGTGTATCACGCCAATTGGAGCCTCTTTCCTTCGCACGCTATATAAAGGGAGGCCATCTTCAAAGGCTTCCACACCAAAATCACTTCAGATCCGAGTATTAGAGAAGCTCGCCCTTTTACTCTCTTGCTCTTCGTTTTTTGCTCTTGTTCTTATTTTCTCATTCCAAAGATGGTGCGCACAAGGAGGCCTGGCCAGGAGGAGGTGCACTCACCTAGTGCTGATAGCCAACCTGAGGAGGAGATACTCTTGGGGCATGCTCTTGATATGCAAGCTTTGGAGGCTTCGTAGTGAAAGTCCGGGCTAGAGAGGTGGTCGTTAAAATTCAAACTCGGGATTACAAAGGTTAGTATTGGCCCACGCTATTTCCTATTCTCGCCTTACAAGACTTCTATGCATCTGTCTCGGGAATGAGGATGAACCGATAGGGGTTGTGCGGGGGGTTTATGTCGAATAACCCCGATATTATTAGAAATTGCTTTAACCTCCCTGAACCCGGTAGTAGTTTCCCTCGCCTAAGCCTAGGAGAATTTGGTACTGCATGTAACTATGCTAGAAAATTTCAAAGTCGAAGGCGTATACCAAGAATGGTTTTGTTGGAAAATTTAGATGCCTAGCTTACCTGGTAGGGAAATGCTTATTGATTCAGCAGTGGGCTAGATAGTGTGCCTAAGCCACACCTGGAGTTCATGTATAGCATTGATCATATGCTAAATGTGGATTGGGCCACTACCATTTTTAATTGGTGGAAGAAAAACTCATCCAAGCGAGATAAATGGCGGAATTTTGTGTGTGATATTTCAAAGCATGCCCGCTTTGCAATTTTCCTCCATGGAGAGCATTACTTTTCCTTCTCACCTGGGTGTTAAGAGTATTGCAAGCTGAAGGAGGTTTGGGGGTCGGTACCAGAGGTCATTGGGCAACCAATGTTCCTCCTCCATCACAGCCCGCTAGGCACAGTGTTCATGTGGAGCGATCCACGGACTTTGCAAGGGAGACCTCTCCTCATTTGGATCAAAGGAAGCAGACTCTATACGAGACTCACCGCCATGTACATGCGGTTCAATGTACACAAAGAAGACATTTTCAATTTCTTTCAAGGCATTAGTGGGCAGGTGGTGAGCGAAGTGGAGGTCATCAATTGGGCGGTCACTAATGGGCACATCACTAATGCCCAATTTGAAGAATTAATGGCACTCATCTCTGGAGACCAACAAGCTACTTCACAACCTAGAACCAGAGCATGGGAGGCCCCGGATGTAGCCGCTCATACATCACCTAGAGCATGGGAGGCCCCGAAGCTCCTCCCGCCGCATCTATCGAAGCTTGGAGGGAAGAAACACAGCGGCTCAGGGAGGCCAATGCCGGAACCCAGCGCGAGGTGGAAGCCCTGAGGAAGGACAACAAAGAAGTCAAAGGCCTCCTAGGCAAAATCGGAAGGCTTTGAGCAAGAGGAAAGCATCAAAACGTTCTCCTATAGTGGAGATATCTGATGAAGAACCCTCTCCATCCCCCTGAAGATGCTTATCCAGCCCCGGCAGATCCACCTCAACAAGAACCTTCGGCTCGGCCATCTTACTCACCCCAGGAGGAGCGCCAAAGAACAGGGTATTCACCCTTCCAACCTCAAGAGGAGGCAGAGCCAGCAGCAGGGTATTCACCCTTCCGGCCTTTTACGGATCCTGCATATTCTCAGGCCCTGGTGCCCGCTATACTTCCAGGTATCTTGGGGTGCATACATGCCTGCTGAACCTGAAGATCTACTTGGCCCTCCTGTTCATTTACTCATTAATCCCGGCTTTATCGTCGAAGAGAGCCAAGCGGCATTTGAAGAATTCATCAATTCCACAGGTCATAGGGCTCGATTTATACGGGATAATGATATCTTCACTCCTTTTAGCTTGAAGAGGATCTCGGAGAATGAATATCTCTATGCCGACGAGATAGACCTCTTCCGCAGACCATGCGGTATGTAGTGGAGGCCGAGCCTCATAATTACCCCTTAGCTGGGTACACTTCCATTATCTTGTGCGAGCTTTTCAATCAACCCCTGTCCGAGGAGGTATGGCGCCAACGCATTAATGGAGAGAATGAAGGGCACCGCCCTTGGCATGGTGTGCATGAGGTGCTGATTCCGGTGCACATTGACCGCCACTATGTACTTGTCCGTGTGAATCTGGATGTAGGCCATCTTTGTGCTATTGACAGACAAGATTTTTAGCCTCTCTAAAAGAGCTAGCTAACGTCGTTAAATCTCTCTTCAAAATAATAAATTCCCTAAGTTTGCACTAAAAGAATAGCAGCAAGAAAGGGGTCGAACCCACAGGGATTAACCTAGTTCTCTAGTTCTCAAATCAAATCACCCAATTACTCTTGTTCTATAAAATGTCTTGGCAAAAAGTTTTCTTTTTTTAAACTAAAGATCTAATTTTTATTTGGTTTTTGAATAAACAAAGAAAGTAAACCGATTTTAGGATTAAGATTCAAGGATTAAAAGCATCTAGGGTCACAATTTCACCTCCCTATGTTATCTCTCCTGGTTCATGGTATTAGGGTTGTCGATTGAAAACATGCTAAACATAAGCCAAGGACAACAAATGGTCATTGAGGTCCTTTTAAGAGTTGTATGCAGAATGGTCATCTAAACACACAAACATGCAAAGCCAATAAATCATACTTGCAAAAGGATAATGATCACACCAATCACAAATAAGTTATGAATCTCAATCTGCCCTGAGACTAGAGCTAAGAATACCAAGGTGTACATCCAAAGATAGAGTTTAAGAACAGATTCATAAAACATGCAAAACTCAATCATCCAAAACCCAATATTCATAAACACAAGCAAAGCAACAAGGGGGCTACATTGCTCCCCTAGATTAAAAGACTACTCACGCATGATTACAAGCAAACACAAAGCGGAAAAGCTCAGGATCTTCTTCTTGATCACGCGCACAAGCAAAGCTTCAAATCCAGGCTCCAAAATCCGCGACGGCTGCGACGGCTGCTCTCCTAGGTCAAGGACAGCCTCCAAGACGTGGAGCCTCTCTCTCTCTCTCTAAAACGTGTGTGGGGGTTAGGCATACAAAGCATGGGGCGTGGAGCTCTTATTTATAGAGTTTGGATGGGCCTTGAGGTGTGTAACCTAGCCCACTTATCAAAACGGCGTAGTTTTGATAAATAACACTCGAAACTTAAAAAACTCTATCTTCCATCCACAATTTGGACTTGGGCCTTCAGGAACAAATGATCAGCATGGAAAAACGATTGGATCGGTCCAAAAATATCTCTCGCACGCCAATTTGCACGTGATATGGTGAATTCACGTGCACCTCCAAATCAGCTCAAACTTCTCCCCAAGCTTCCTTGCATCATGTAGAGGCCTAAGAGGCAAAAATATGCTTGCACGTGATATGGGTGAATTCACGTGCAACTCCAAATTAGCTCCAAATGCTCTGAAATTTCTTTGGTAGGTAGAGGCCATCATTCTAAGCAACTTTTTGTTCTTGCACGCCAATTGTGTGAGGTCATCTACTATGTCAAAAGTGAGGTCCAAAACCTGCCAAAACAGCTTTAAAAGCGCATGTATTTGCAACTAGCATCTTCCTAGGGGTTAGAGCAAATATATATGATATATGAAGCAATAAGGCTCTAATCATGCTCTTAAACATCCTAAATAAACACTAGAATAACGGCATAAAATGCACGTTATCAAATACACCACACTTGAACCATTGCTTGTCCTCAAGCAAAAACATACAAGCATGCAAAAATAAAATAAACACGCAGTCAAACGAAAGAAAAATAAAATAACAATCAAGGAGAATCATGGTTTCCTAAGCATGCAACTCTATCATGATGAAATGGGAATTTAAGCATCAAAATGAGTCATAACTCAGTTCATTCATGTCCATATCCCTAGTCCAACAACCATGCAATATCACCACTTAAATTTCAGATATGAGCAAGCAATCCATGATAAAATAGCACCTAGTTTCCCTTTAAGTTCTTACCAAGGATAAGCAGCCTCACTCAAATATAATAATTCTCAAGCCCAAAACCTATCAATGAACAATGGATGGAAAACTCTATCTCAACACTCACCATCAGCTATTGATTAAGTACTTGCCAAGCAATCATGAGAGTTCCCTATTGTGCTTGTCAAAGAAAACACACCCTCTATTCTACTTTATTTGAACTCACACTCTATTCTAAACTCAATAAACTCACACTCTATTCTAATAACTGATAAAACAAAACATGAGCCAAAGAATTGAGCTCAACATTCTCAAAACAAAAAACAATTCAGCCAATGTGGCTTCACAAATCTAAACAATCACACATAAACATCAAGCCATTGTGGCTTTTATTCTGAATCTTTCTTTCTTTTCTTTTTTTTTTTTTTTTCTTTTTTTTAAGTAATAACCTTACAAGGTTGCATTTTATGCTCTCCCTTGATGGATTATTCACTCTTTTTTTTTTTTTACTCACATAACACAAATAAGACCGATTTTTCTAATGCAAACTCCTTGCCATTTTGCTACATAAGGAGAGACGAAATTCAATGATGTCTCACATCCCATTTCCCAATTAAGTGATGGCTTTTTCACATTCTAAATCACAGCCTTTTCCAATACTATCACACAATAAAGAAAAGAATGCAAAGACAGTCACAATGACTTAGAGGTCTTGCATCCTAACTAAACACCAAACACCGAGCACTAATAAGTAATCACATGCTTACTTGACTCCTACCATTAAATAACCAATGTTAAGTGCAAAGAAGAGTAGCAAATCAAACTATTACCCATACCCTAAAATAGCACTCAAAGGCTAAAAGAAGTCTGTTCTCATTTTTCATTTCTTTTTCACTCAACTTTAAGGGTTACTTAGGTCTATCATAGCATTTCATGCTCAGCTAATATTCAAAACTCAGCTCCAAAAACATGGTGATATCATTCAAGAGATATAGACATGATTAAACCAATTCAGAGCACATTTTAACTACTTTAACACCCTTATCACAACATGATACTAATGTGGCATAAAAAATTAAATTTTAAGCCAAAATTGCATACTTAATATCCATGCCTCCACAAGCAAATCATTCAAGCAAACAACTCAAACAATCATGCAACTAAAAACAAGTTTTTTTTTTAGATCAAACATGCAATCAAACATAAAAAACAAGCAAGTGGCTCAAGTCACTCCCATACACCACACTTAAAATATGCTATGTCCTCATGGCATAAAATAAGGAGTAGGAAAAACACTTACCCCCTGGTTTGGCACACTTGTAATAGTAGATGACATTGGCCACCATTCGTCGCACCTGAGCCACAAAGTCAACCGACGTCTCGCCGCGCACTTCCCAAGTTTCCTTCCCTTGGAATAGCCATCATGTAGTAGCATGCAAAGATCCCAAAACTGAATTGACCCAATAATTTGCTCATCCTACAAATGGTTAGTTAAGAAAGAAGCAAAGTCTCCTGCACAATGGTTAGCTGGCAAACAAATTTATTGAATAAAATAAATAAAAGAAAATAACATAAAATAAAACATAACAATAAACATTGGGTTGCCTCCCAACAAGCGCTTTATTTAAGGTCTGTAGCTAGACCTTGTCATACTAAACTCAACCAATGTATGAAAGGCTTTCATCCTTGCATTGTAAACCTCAGCAGTCTCATAGACCATAGCAATCGGATGAATGAACACTTGTGGGAGCCACTTGAACTCCCGATTCAATTGTTGATAGGGAGACACCTCCACAAACTTATGGTTCTCCTTCCTCTCATTCCATCGAGGTGGTAAAACAAATTCAGCATACTCCACAATTGGAGTAGTCATGATGCACGCATGGTTACCTCCCTTGTCAAGCACTTCCTTTTCTTGTATAAGGAAAGATGATTCCAAAGCAAACATAGTAGTGGTGGGCACATGTAGCTTGTCTTCATAAAGAGTACCTTGGTTTGATGTGCCTTCAGATATGAGAATTATAGCATCATCATCCAAGATTTGTTGCTGCATCCTTGGGTTGTCATTTATTGGTTTCTCATGTTCTTCTAACACCCCAGAACAATTCAAGTCTTCCTCTTCTTCTTGGATGGAAAAATTGTCCTCATAAGCTCCAACCATGGGAAGAGTTGAAGTGGATACATCACATGGGCTATTAAATTGTGGTGGAGGGACAACCTCATCATAATGAACCATTGCCCTTTTGTCCACTTCTTGTTCTATAGAAGCATTAATGGTTTGACCATCTAGAATGCGAGCTTCATCTTCAGAATCATTATTAGCAGAAAACTCCCATTCTTGTGAGGCAGATGTCAAAGATTGATACATGAAAGTTGGAGTGATGGCTTTGCAATTCTCTTCGGCCTCTATCTCTGTGTCACCAACAAAGGAGTTAGATGAGACTCCGTTATCTGCATTTTGAACCATACTCATCAATAATTGCTCTACATTTTTCATGGTAGTCTCCAAACTTCCTAGCCTTTCATTCAAAGCCTTTCTTCTGGTTTCTTCATCTTCAACTTGGGGCTGCCACTCTTGTTGTTGATATGGACAATAATTGCCATAAAGTGGGGCTTCATAGTAAGCTTCATCTTGATATTGCCCAACCCATCTATTCTCAGAATATCCATTGAAGAAACCATTAAACTCCTCAGGTGGTGGCTCTTGTGGATAGTAGTCACCCTCAGGTTGGGTGCAAGTTGGCCATACTTCTCTACCATCTCCATTAATACTCCCACCATAACAAGGAGGCTCCCTGGTATGAATAACTTCTTGTGGGAGGATCATAGACAGTGCAATCCCAAGCATTATATGAAAATTGATCTGCTGCATGGCCTGGAACATAAACATGTTGGTCTGCCATCATTGAATTCTCTTCATCTCTCCCTTGGTTTTCCCACAAATATTTGTTGCCTTGGATCATTCTTTCCAAACATTCTTCCATGGTTAGCTCCTCCTCATCTCCAAACTGTCTATCCATTGGAGTGCTGTTCAGGTTCTGGATTAAAGGACACAAGTTCCCCTCATCGCATACACAACTAGCAATTCTTCAAACACTTGGTGTATGTTCCTGAAAAACAACAAGAACACACCCAGCAGCACCGAACAATGCAAAATAAACAAATAAAGAACACAAAATAACAGAAAATAAAAGACAAAATAAAACACCAAGATCAGAATTCAAACAATTTCACTCAATGTTGATTTTAAAAACTAGTTAACCGTTGAATCCCCGGCAACGGCGCCAATTTGACAGACAAGATTTTTAGCCTCTCTAAAAGAGCTAGCTAACGTCGTTAAATCTCTCTTCAAAATAATAAATTCCCTAAGTTTGCACTAAAAGAATAGCAGCAAGAAAGGGGTCGAACCCACAGGGATTAACCTAGTTCTCTAGTTCTCAAATCAAATCACCCAATTACTCTTGTTCTATAAAATGTCTTGGCAAAAAGTTTTCTTTTTTTAAACTAAAGATCTAATTTTTATTTGGTTTTCCGAATAAACAAAGAAAGTAAACTGATTTTAGGATTAAGATTCAAGGATTAAAAGCATCTAGGGTCACAATTTCACCTCCCTATGTTATCTCTCCTGGTTCATGGTATTAGGGTTGTCGATTGAAAACATGCTAAACATAAGCCAAGGACAACAAATGGTCATTGAGGTCCTTTTAAGAGTTGTATGCCAGAATGGTCATCTAAACACACAAACATGCAAAGCCAATAAATCATACTTGCAAAAGGATAATGATCACACCAATCACAAATAAGTTATGAATCTCAATCTGCCCTGGACTAGAGCTAAGAATACCAAGGTGTACATCCAAAGATAGAGTTTAAGAACAGATTCATAAAACATGCAAAACTCAATCATCCAAAACCCAATATTCATAAACACAAGCAAAGCAACAAGGGGGCTACATTGCTCCCCTAGATTAAAAGACTACTCACGCATGATTACAAGCAAACACAAAGCGAGAAAAGCTCAACATCTTCTTCTTGATCACGCGCACAGCAAAGCTTCAAATCCAGGCTCCAAAATCCGCGACGGCCGCGACGGCCGCTCTCCTAGGTCAAGGACAGCCTCCAAGACGTGGAGCCTCTCTCTCTCTCTCTAAAACGTGTGTGGGGGTTAGGCATACAAAGCATGGGGCGTGGAGCTCTTATTTATAGAGTTTGGATGGGCCTTGAGGTGTGTAACCTAGCCCACTTATCAAAACGGCGTAGTTTTGATAAATAACACTCGAAACTTAAAAAACTCTATCTTCCATCCACAATTTGGACTTGGGCCTTCAGGAACAAATGATCAGCATGGAAAAACGATTGGATCGGTCCAAAAATATCTCTGCACGCCAATTTGCACGTGATATGGTGAATTCACGTGCACCTCCAAATCAGCTCAAACTTCTCCCCAAGCTTCCTTGCATCATGTAGAGGCCTAAGAGGCAAAAATATGCTTGCACGTGATATGGGTGAATTCACGTGCAACTCCAAATTAGCTCCAAATGCTCTGAAATTTCTCCTGGTAGGTAGAGGCCATCATTCTAAGCAACTTTTGTTCTTGCACGCCAATTGTGTGAGGTCATCTACTATGTCAAAAGTGAGGTCCAAAACCTGCCAAAACAGCTTAAAAGCGCATGTATTTGCAACTAGCATCTTCCTAGGGGTTAGAGCAAATATATATGATATATGAAGCAATAAGGCTCTAATCATGCTCTTAAACATCCTAAATAAACACTAGAATAACGGCATAAAATGCACGTTATCGGCTATATGATCCAAGCCAAGGCGAAGGGTTTGCTAAACGGAAAAGACAAGTTAGTGCATGGGTTCATCAAACGCATGAAAGTGGCAATGATCAAAGAAGGCTTGTTGGCGGACAAGCTCCCTCTTATTCACTACAATGAAATGCAAATTCCCCAACCACGACCAATTCAGTTGTGGGATCTTTGTTTGCTACTACATGATGGGTATTCGCAAGGGAAGGAAAATTGGGAAGTGCGCGGCGAGACGTCGGCTGACTTTGTGGCTCAGGTGCGACGAATGGTGGCCAATGTCATCTACTATTACAGGTGTGCCAAACCGGGGGTAAGTGTTTTTCCTACTCCTATTTTATGCCATGAGGACATAGCATATTTTAAGTGTGGTGTATAGGGAGTTACTTGAGCCACTTGCTTGTCTTTTATATTGTGATTGCATGTTTTATTTAAAAAAAAAAAAAAAAAAAAAAAAAAAAACAAAAAAAAAAAAAAAAAAAAAAAAAAAAAACCAAAACAAACACTTGTTTTTAGTTGCGTATTTGTTTGAGTTGTTTGCTTGAATGATTTGTTTGTGGAGACATGGATATTAAGTATGCAATTTTCGCTTAAAATTTAATTTTTTATGCCACATTAGTATCATGTTGTGATAAGGGTGTTAAAGTAGTTAAAATGTGCTCTGAATTGGTTTAATCATGTCTTTATCTTTTGAATGATATCACCATGTTTTTGGAGCTGAGTTTTGAATATTAGCTGAGCATGAAATGCTATGATAGACCTAAGTAACCCTTAAAGTTGAGTGAAAAAGAAATGAAAAATGAGAACAGCTTCTTTTTAGCCCTTGAGTGACATTTCTGGTTTATGGGTAATAGTTTGATTTGCTACTCATCTTGCATTCAACATTGGTTATTTAATGGTAGGAGTCAAGTAAGCATGTGATTACTTATTAGTGCTCAGTGTTTGGTGTTTAGTTAGGATGCAAGACCTCTAAGTCATTGTGACTGTCTTTGCATTCTTTTCTTTATTGTGTGATATTATTGGAAAAGGCTGTGATGCACATTGTGGAAAAAGCCCATCACATTTTGAAAGGGGTATGCATTAAAAAAAAAAATCAGTCTTATTTATGTGTTATGTGAGTAAAAAAAAAAAGAGTGAATAATCCATCAAGGGAGAGCATAAAATGCAACCTTGTAAGATTATTACTAAAAAAAAAGAAGAAAAAAAAAAAGAAAGAAAAGGAAAAAAAATCAGAATACAAGCCACATTGGCTCAGTTTTGTTTATTTGAGAGTGTTGAGCTTAATTCTTTAGCTCATGGTTTTGTTTTATCAGTTTAGATTAGAGTGTGAGTTCAAATAAAGTAGAATAGAGAGTGTGTTTTCTTTGATAAGCACAATAGGGAACTCTCATGATTGCTTGGCAAGTACTTAATCAATAGCTGATGGCGAGTGTAGAGATAGAGTTTTCCATCCATTGTTCATTGATAGGTATTGGGCTTGAGAATTATTATATTTGAGTGAGGCTGCTTATCCTTGGTAAGAACTTAAAGGGAAACTAGGTGCTATTTTATCATGGATTGCTTGCTCATATCTGAAATTTAAGTGGTGATATTGCATGGTTGTTGGACTAGGGATATGGACATGAATGAACTGAGTTACGACTCATTTTGATGCTTAAATTCCCATTTCATCATGATAGAGTTGCCTGCTTAGGAAACCATGATTCTCCTTGATTGTTATTTTATTTTTCTTCCGTTTGACTGCGTGTTTATTTTATTTTTGCATGCTTGTATATTTTTGCTTGAGGACAAGCAATGGTTCAAGTGTGGTGTATTTGATAACGTGCATTTTATGCCGTTATTCTAGTGTTTATTTAGGATGTTTAAGAGCATGATTAGAGCCTTATTGCCTCATATTTCATATATATTTGCTCTAACCCCTAGGAAGATGCTAGTTGCAAATACATGCGTTTTTAAGCTGTTTTGGCAGGTTTTGGACCTCACTTTTGACATAGTAAATGGCCTCAAACAATTGGCGTGCAAGAACAAAAGTTGCTTAGAATGATGGCCTCTACCTACCACAGAAATTTCAGAGCATTTGGAGCTAATTTGGAGTTGCACGTGAATTCACCCATATCACGTGCAAGCATATTTTTGCCTCTCAGGCCTCTACAGGATGCAAGGAAGCTTGGGGAGAAGTTTGAGCTGATTTGGAGGTGCACGTGAATTCACCATATCACGTGCAAATTGGCGTGCGAGATATTTTTGGACCAATCCAATCGTTTTTCCATGCCGATCATTTGTTCCTGAAGGCCCAAGTCCAAATTGTGGATGGAAGATAGAGTTTTTAATGTTTCGAGTGTTACTTATCAAAACTACGCCGTTTTGATAAGTGGGCTAGGGTACACACCTCAAGGCCCATCCAAACTCTATAAATAAGAGCTCCACGCCCCTTGCTAGCTAGACCTAACCCCCCCTACACGTTTTAGAGAGAGAGAGAGGCTCCACGTCTTGGAGGCTGTCCTTGACCTAGGACAGCAGCCGTCGCAGCCCGTCGAAGCGGCCGTCGCGGATTTTGGAGCCTGGATTTGAAGCTTTCTTTGTGCGCGTGATCAAGAAGAAGATGTTGAGCTTTTCGCTATGGTTTTGCTTGTAATCATGCGTGAGTAGTTCTTTTAATCTAGGGGAGCAATGTAGCCCCCTTGTTGTTTTGCTGTGTTTATGAATATTTGGGTTTGGATGATTGAGTTTTGCATGTTTTATGAATCTGTTCTTAATTCTATCTTTGGATGTACACCTTGATATTCTTAGCCCTAGTCTGGGGCAGATTGAGATTCATAACTTATTTGTAATTGGTGTGATCATTATCCTTTTGCAAGTATGATTTATTGGCTTTGCATGTTTGTGTGTTTAGATGACCATTCCTGGCATACAACTCTTAAAAGGACCTCAATGACCATTTGTTGTCCTTGGCTTATGTTTAGCATGTTTTCAATCAGACAACCCTAATACCATGAACCAGTAGAGATAACATAGGGAGGTGAAATTGTGACCCTAGATGCTTTTAATCCTTGAATCTAAATCCTAAAATCAACTTACTTTCTTTGTTTATTCAGAAAACCAAATAAAAATTAGATCTTTAGTTTAAAAAAGAAAACTTTTTGCTAAGACATTTTATAGAACAAGAGTAATTGGGTGATTTGATTTGAGAACTAGAGAACTAGGTTAATCCCTGTGGGTTCGACCCCTTTCTTCTTCGTTATTCTTTTAGTGCAAATTTAGGGAATTTATTATTTTGAAGAGAGATTTAACGACATTAGCTAGCTCTTTTAGAGAGGCTAAAAATCTTGTCTGTCAGTTATTGATCTTGATGGTGTCACACACCTGGTAGAACCTCATCAAATGCTGGTGTGGATCGTCCACGGCTGTTCCTCCAAACGCGTTGTTGCTCACCATGTTGATCAATGCCGGCTTCAGCTCGAAGCTATTCGCTTGGACTCTTGTCTGCCGAATCCCAGAATAATGGTCTGACATCATCGGCCTTGCATAATCTAAGAAGGTTCTGGGCATAAACCTATTACCCTCTTCTTCGGATATTGGCCATTGTAATTGGCCCCTCCTTGCGGTGCACCACCATCAGGTCCGAGATCTCGCCATCAGATCGCCTACGGATTGCTCCAAGCCTTGTAGTGCTTCTTCCGCCTCACGTGCCGCTTCCCTAGCCGCTCTACGACGAGCTCTGAACAACCTTTCAGGTTCCCGCGTAAATTGTATATCCTCCTCTCTTTGCATGCACAACTAGGAATCCTTGATGTATGTTCCTGTAAACAACAACAAGAACACACCCAGCAGCTCCGAACAATGCAAAAATAAACAAATAAAGAACACAAAATAACAGAAAAGTAAAGACAAAATAAAACACCAAGATCAGAATTCAAACAATTTCACTCAATGTTGATTTTAAAAACTAGTTAACCGTTGAATCCCCGGCAACGGCGCCAATTTGACAGACAAGATTTTTAGCCTCTCTAAAAGAGCTAGCTAATGTCGTTAAATCCCTCTTCAAAATAATAAATTCCCTAAGTTTGCACTAAAAGAATAGAAGCAAGAAAGGGGTCGAACCCACAGGATTAGCCTAGTTTTCTAGTTCTCAAATCAAATCACCCAATTACTCTTGTTCTATAAAATGTCTTAGCAAAAAGTTTTCTTTTTTAAACTAAAGATCTAATTTTTATTTGGTTTTCTGAATAAACAAAGAAAGTAAGTTGATTTTAGGATTTAGATTCAAGGATTAAAAGCATCTAGGGTCACAATTTCACCTCCCTATGTTATCTCTACTGGTTCATGGTATTAGGGTTGTCGATTGAAAACATGCTAAACATAAGCCAAGGACAACAAATGGTCATTGAGGTCCTTTTAAGAGTTGTATGCCAGAATGGTCATCTAAACACACAAACATGCAAAGCCAATAAATCATACTTGCAAAAGGATAATGATCACACCAATTACAAATAAGTTATGAATCTCAATCTGCCCCAGACTAGGGCTAAGAATACCAAGGTGTACATCCAAAGATAGAATTAAGAACAGATTCATAAAACATGCAAAACTCAATCATCAAACCCAAATATTCATAAACACACAAAGCAACAAGGGGGGCTACATTGCTCCCCTAGATTAAAAGACTACTCACGCATGATTACAAGCAAAACCATAGCGAGAAAAGCTAAACATCTTCTTCTTGATCACGCGCACAAGCAAAGCTTCAAATCCAGGCTCCAAAATCCGCGACGGCCGCTGCGACGGCTGCGACGGCTGCTCTCCTAGGTCAAGGAGCACCTCCAAGTCGTGGAGCCTCTCTCTCTCTCTAAAAACGTGTAGGGGGGGTTAGGCATGTCTAGCAAGGGGCGTGGAGCTCTTATTTATAGAGTTTGGATGGGCCTTGAGGTGTGTAACCTAGCCCACTTATCAAAACGACGTAGTTTTGATAAGTAACACTCGAAACATTAAAAACTCTATCTTCCATCCACAATTTGGACTTGGGCCTTCAGGAACAAATGATCGGTATGGAAAAACGATTGGATCGGTCCAAAAATATCTCTGCACGCCAATTTGCACGTGATATGGTGAATTCACGTGCACCTCCAAATCAGCTCAAACTTCTCCCCAAGCTTCCTTGCATCCTGTAGAGGCCTGAGAGGCAAAAATAGGCTTGCACGTGAAATGGGTGAATTCACGTTCAGCTCCAAATGCTCTGAAATTTCTGTGGTAGGTAGATGACATCATTCTAAGAAACTTTTGTTCTTGCACGCAAATTGTTTGAGGCCATCTACTATGTCAAAAGTGAGGTCCAAAATCTGCCAAAACAGCTTAAAAACGCATGTATTTGCCAATAGCATCTTCCTAGGGGTTAGAGCAAATATATATGATATATGAAGCAATAAAGCTCTAATCATGCTCTTAAACATCCTAAATAAACACTAGAATAATGGCATAAAATGCACGTTATCAGTCCGAAATGAAATAAATAACCAACACGAACCAAAACATACTAGCCTCTTGGTTTGTAATTGAATCAAAAATAGGTTTATTTGTTTCAAATAAAGTCTTGCACTCTGAGCGTTCGTTATTCACATGCGTCGAACAGATGCAAAGTAAGAGGTACCTCACCGCTCTGGAGTATGTGCTGTAAACTCAACCACGTACATCATGTGTCCTCGTAATCCTCCAACGATATTCATCTTTGTTATTTGATTGATCAACTCAATGCATCAGAAATGAACTAAGTAACCAATGCAAACCTAAACGTACAAGCCATTTGGTTTGTAATTGAATCAAAAATGGACTTTATCCATTTCAATAGTCTTTGGCTTTGAAAGTTCGTTATTGACAAACATTGGCTAGATGTGAACTACGAAGAACCTCACCGCCGTGGAGTATGACCATGATGCGGACAACGTACATCATGTGTCCTTTTATTCATTTATCAATAGTAATATTTGTCATTTGATTGATCCACTCAATGCGTCCGAAATGAAATAAATTGCCCATGCAAACCTAAACGTACTAGCTTCTTGGTTTGTAATTGAATCAAAAAAAGGTTTATTCGTTTTAAATAGAGTCTTTGACTCCATGCGTTCGTCATTCACATGCGTCGAATAGATGCGAAGTAAGAGGTACCTCACCGTTGTGGAGTACGTCCTATAAATTGAACCACGTACATCATGTGTCCTTGTAATCCTTTATCGATATTCATCTTTGTTATTTGATTCATCCACTCAATGCGTCAGAAATGAACTAAGCAATCAATGCAAACCTAAACGTACAGGCCATTTGGTTTGTAATTGAATGAAAAGTGGAGTTTATCCATTTTAATAGTCTTTGGCTTTGAACGTTCGTTATTGGCTAGAAGTAAAGAAAGAAAACGTCACCGCCGTGGAGTATGACCATGACGTGAACGACGTACATCATGTGTCCTTTTATTTATTTATCGATATTAATCCCTGTTATTTGATTGATCCACTTAATGCGTCCGAAATGAAATAAATAACCAACGCAAACCAAAACATACTAGCCTCTTGGTTTGTAATTGAATCAAAAATAGGTTTAGTCGTTTCAAATAAAGTCTTGCACTCCGAGCGTTCGTTATTCACATGCGTCGAATAGATGCAAAGTAAGAGGTACCTCGCCGCTGTGGAGTATGTCCTATAAAGTCAACCACATACATCATGTGTCCTTGTAATCCTTTAACGATATTCATCTTTGTTATTTGATTGATCAACTCAATGCATCAGAAATGAACTAAGTAACCAATGCAAACCTAAACGTACAAGCCATTTGGTTTGTAATTGAAGGAAAAATGGGGTTTATCCATTTTCATAGTCTTTGGCTTCGAACGTTCGTTACTGACAAGCGTTGACTAGATGTGAAGTAAGAAGAACCTCCTCGCCGTGGAGTATGACCATGACGTGAACAACGTACATCATGTGTCCTTTTATTTATTTATCGATATTAATCCCTGTTATTTGATTGATCCACTCAATGCGTCCGAAATGAAATAAATAACCAACGCAAACCAAAACATACTAGCCTCGTGGTTTGTAATTGAATCAAAAATAGGTTTATTTGTTTCAATTAAAGTCTTGCACTCCGAGGGTTCGTTATTCACATGCGTCGAACAGATGCAAAGTAAGAGGTACCTCACCGCTGTGGAGTATGTCCTATAAACGTACAAGCCATTTGGTTTGTAATTGAATGAAAAATGGACTTTATCCATTTCAATAGTCTTTGGCTTTGAACGTTCGTTATTGACAAACATTGACTAGATGTGAACTACGAAGAACCTCACCGCCGTGAAGTATGACCATGATGCGGACAACGCACATCATGTGTCCTTTTATTCATTTATCAATAGTAATATTTGTTATGTGATTGATCCACCCAATGCGTCCGAAATGAAATAAATAACCAACGCAAACCAAAACATACTAGCCTCTTGGTTTGTAATTGAATCAAAAATAGGTTTATTTGTTTCAAATAAAGTCTTGCACTCCGAGGGTTCGTTATTCACATGCGTCGAACAGATGCAAAGTAAGAGGTACCTCACCGCTGTGGAGTATGTCCTATAAAGTCAACCACGTACATCATGTGTCCTTGTAATCCTTTATCGATATTCATCTTTGTTATTTGATTGATCCACTTAATGCGTCAGAAATGAACTAAGCAATCAATGCAAACCTAAACGTACAGGCCATTTGGTTTGTAATTGAATGAAAAGTGGAGTTTATCCATTTTAATAGTCTTTGGCTTTGAACGTTCGTTATTGGCTAGAAGTAAAGAAAGAAAACGTCACCGCCGTGGAGTATGACCATGACGTGAACGACGTACATCATGTGTCCTTTTATTTATTTATCGATATTAATCCCCGTTATTTGATTGATCCACTTAATGCGTCCGAAATGAAATAAATAACCAACGCAAACCAAAACATACTAGCCTCTTGGTTTGTAATTGAATCAAAAATAGGTTTAGTCGTTTCAAATAAAGTCTTGCACTCCGAGCGTTCGTTATTCACATGCGTCGAATAGATGCAAAGTAAGAGGTACCTCGCCGCTGTGGAGTATGTCCTATAAAGTCAACCACATACATCATGTGTCCTTGTAATCCTTTAACGATATTCATCTTTGTTATTTGATTGATCAACTCAATGCATCAGAAATGAACTAAGTAACCAATGCAAACCTAAACGTACAAGCCATTTGGTTTGTAATTGAAGGAAAAATGGGGTTTATCCATTTTCATAGTCTTTGGCTTCGAACGTTCGTTACTCACAAGCGTTGACTAGATGTGAAGTAAGAAGAACCTCCTCGCCGTGGAGTATGACCATGAAGCGAACAACGTAAATCATGTGTCCTTTTATTCATTTGTCAGTATTAATCTTTGTTATTTTATTGATCCACTTAATGCGTCCGAAATGAAATAAATAACCAATGCAAACCAAAACATACTAGCCTCATGGTTTGTAATTGAATCAAAAATAGGTTTATTTGTTTCAAACAAAGTCTCGCACTCCGAGCGTTCGTTATTCACATGCGTCGAACAGATGCAAAGTAAGATGTACCTCACCGCTCTGGAGTATGTGCTATAAACTCAACCACGTACATCATGTGTCCTTGTAATCCTTTAACGATATTCATCTTTGTTATTTGATTGATCAACTCAATGCATCAGAAATGAACTAAGTAACCAATGCAAACCTAAACGTACAAGCCATTTGGTTTGTAATTGAATGAAAAATGGAGTTTATCCATTTCAATAGTCTTTGGCTTTGAAAGTTCGTTATTGACAAACATTGGCTAGATGTGAACTACGAAGAACCTCACCGCCGTGGAGTATGACCATGATGTGGACAACGTACATCGTGTCCTTTTACTCATTTATCAATAGTAATATTTGTCATCTGATTGATCCACTCAATGCGTCCGAAATGAAATAAATAGCCCATGCAAACCAAAACATACTAGCCTCTTGGTTTGTAATTGAATCAAAAATAGGTTTATTTGTTTCAAATAAAGTCTTGCACTCCGACAGTTCGTTATTCACTTGCATCGAACAGATGCAAAGTAAGAGGTACGTCACCGCTGTGGAGTATGTCCTATAAAGTCAACCACGTACATCATGTGTCCTTGTAATCCTTTAACGATATTCACCTTTGTTATTTGATTGATCCACTCAATGCATCAGAAATGAACTAAGTAACCAATGCAAACCTAAACGTACAAGCCATTTGGTTTGTAATTGAAGGAAAAATGGGGTTTATCCATTTTCATAGTCTTTGGCTTCGAATGTTCGTTACTGACAAGCGTTGACTAGATGTGAAGTAAGAAGAACCTCCTCGCCGTGGAGTATGACGATGAAGCGAACAACATAAATCATGTGTCCTTTTATTCATTTGTCAGTATTAATCTTTGTTATTTGATTGATCTACTCAATGCGTCCGAAATGAAATAAATAACCAACGCAAACCAAAACATACTAGCCTCTTGGTTTGTAATTGAATCAAAAATAGGTTTATTTGTTTCAAATAAAGTCTTGCACTCCGAGCGTTCGTTATTCACATGCGTCGAACAGATGCGAAGTAAGAGGTACCTCACCGCTCTGGAGTATGTCCTATAAAGTCAACCACGTACATCATGTGTCCTTGTAATCCTTTAACGACATTCATCATTGTTATTTGATTGATCCACTCAATGCATCAGAAATGAACTAAGTAACCAATGCAAACCTAAACGTACAAGCCATTTGGTTTGTAATTGAATGAAAAATGGGGTTTATCCATTTTCATAGTCTTTGGCTTCGAACGTTCACATCTGACAAGCATTGACTAGATGTGAAGTAAGAAGAACCTCCTCGCCGTGGAGTATGACCATGAAGCGAACAACATAAATCATGTGTCCTTTTATTCATTTGTCGGTATTAATCTTTGTTATTTGATTGATCTACTCAATGCGTCCGAAATGAAATAAATAACCAACGCAAACCAAAACATACTAGCCTCTTGGTTTGTAATTGAATCAAAAATAGGTTTATTTGTTTCAAATAAAGTCTTGCACTCCGAGCGTTCGTTATTCACATGCGTCGAAAGATGCGAAGTAAGAGGTACCTCACCGCTCTGGAGTATGTCCTATAAAGTCAACCACGTACATCATGTGTCCTTGTAATCCTTTAACGACATTCATCATTGTTATCTGTTTGATTAACTCAATGCATCAGAAATGAACTAAGTAACCAATGCAAACCAAAACGTACAAGCCATTGGGTTTGTAATTGAATGAAAAATGGAGTTTATCCATTTCAATAGTCTTTGGCTTTGAACGTTCGTTATTGACAAACATTGACTAGAAGTAAAGAAAGAAAACCTCACCGCCGTGGGAGTACGACCATGACGTGAACAACGTACATCATGTGTCCTTTTATTTATTTATCGATATTAATCCTTGTTATTTGATTGATCCACTCAATGCGTCCGAAATGAAATAAATAACCAACGCAAACCAAAACATACTAGCCTCTTGGTTTGTAATTGAATCAAAAATAGGTTTATTTGTTTCAAATAAAGTCTTGCACTCCGAGGGTTCGTTATTCAAATGCGTCGAACAGATGCAAAGTAAGAGGTACCCTCACCGTGGAGTATGTCCTATAAAGTCATCCACGTACATCATGTGTCCTTGTAAGCCTTTAACGATATTCACCTTTGTTATTTGATTGATCCACTCAATGCATCAGAAATAAACTAAGTAACCAATGCAAACCTAAACGTACAAGCCATTTGGTTTGTAATTGAAAGAAAAATGGGGTTTATCCATTTTCATAGTCTTTGGCTTCGAACGTTCGTTACTGACAAGCGTTGACTAGATGTGAAGTAAGAAGAACCTCCTCGTCGTGGAGTATGACCATGAAGCGAACAACGTAAATCATGTGTCCTTTTATTCATTTGTCAGTATTAATCTTTGTTATTTGATTGATCCACTCAATGCGTTCGAAATGAAATAAATAACCAACGCAAACCAAAACGTACTAGCCTCTTGGTTTGTAATTGAATCAAAAATAGGTTTATTTGTTTCAAATAAAGTCTTGCACTCCGAGCGTTCGTTATTCACATGCGTCGAACAGGATGCGAAGTAAGAGGTACCTCACCGCTCGGAGTATGTCCTATAAAGTCAACCACGTACATCATGTGTCCTTGTAATCCTTTAACGACATTCATCATTGTTATTTGATTGATCCACTCAATGCATCGAAATGAACTAAGTAACCAATGCAAACCTAAACGTACAAGCCATTTGGTTTGTAATTGAATGAAAAATGGGGTTTATCCATTTTCATAGTCTTTGGCTTCGAACGTTCGTTCTCGACAAGCATTGACTAGATGTGAAGTAAGAAGAACCTCCTCGCCGTGGAGTATGACCATGAAGCGAACAACATAAATCATGTGTCCTTTTATTCATTTGTCGGTATTAATCTTTGTTATTTGATTGATCTACTCAATGCGTCCGAAATGAAATAAATAACCAACGCAAACCAAAACATACTAGCCTCTTGGTTTGTAATTGAATCAAAAATAGGTTTATTTGTTTCAAATAAAGTCTTGCACTCCGAGCGTTCGTTATTCACATGCGTCGAACGGATGCGAAGTAAGAGGTACCTCACCGCTCTGGAGTATGTCCTATAAAGTCAACCACGTACATCATGTGTCCTTGTAATCCTTTAACGACATTCATCATTGTTATCTGTTTGATTAACTCAATGCATCGAAATGAACTAAGTAACCAATGCAAACCAAAACGTACAAGCCATTGGGTTTGTAATTGAATGAAAAATGGAGTTTATCCATTTCAATAGTCTTTGGCTTTGAACGTTCGTTATTGACAAACATTGACTAGAAGTAAAGAAAGAAAACCTCACCGCCGTGGAGTACGACCATGACGTGAACAACGTACATCATGTGTCCTTTTATTTATTTATCGATATTAATCCTGTTATTTGATTGATCCACTCAATGCGTCCGAAATGAAATAAATAACCAACGCAAACCAAAACATACTAGCCTCTTGGTTTGTAATTGAATCAAAAATAGGTTTATTTGTTTCAAATAAAGTCTTGCACTCCGAGGGTTCGTTATTCAAATGCGTCGAACAGATGCAAAGTAAGAGGTACCTCACAGTTGTGGAGTATGTCCTATAAAGTCATCCACGTACATCATGTGTCCTTGTAAGCCTTTAACGATATTCATCTTTGTTATTTGATTGATCCACTCAATGCATCAGAAATAAACTAAGTAACCAATGCAAACCTAAACGTACAAGCCATTTGGTTTGTAATTGAAAGAAAAATGGGGTTTATCCATTTTCATAGTCTTTGGCTTCGAACGTTAGATTCTCGACAAGCGTTGACTAGATGTGAAGTAAGAAGAACCTCCTCGTCGTGGAGTATGACCATGAAGCGAACAACGTAAATCATGTGTCCTTTTATTCATTTGTCAAGTATTAATCTTTGTTATTTGATTGATCCACTCAATGCGTTCGAAATGAAATAAATAACCAACGCAAACCAAAACGTACTAGCCTCTTGGTTTGTAATTGAATCAAAAATAGGTTTATTTGTTTCAAATAAAGTCTTGCACTCCGAGCGTTCGTTATTCACATGCGTCGAACAGATGCGAAGTAAGAGGTACCTCACCGCTCTGGAGTATGTCCTATAAAGTCAACCACGTACATCATGTGTCCTTGTAATCCTTTAACGACATTCATCATTGTTATTTGATTGATCCACTCAATGCATCAGAAATGAACTAAGTAACCAATGCAAACCTAAACGTACAAGCCATTTGGTTTGTAATTGAATGAAAAATGGGGTTTATCCATTTTCATAGTCTTTGGCCTCGAACGTCAGTTCTGACAAGCATTGACTAGATGTGAAGTAAGAAGAACCTCCTCGCCGTGGAGTATGACCATGAAGCGAACAACATAAATCATGTGTCCTTTTATTCATTTGTCAGTATTAATCTTTGTTATTTGATTGATCTACTCAATGCGTCCGAAATGAAATAAATAACCAACGCAAACCAAAACATACTAGCCTCTTGGTTTGTAATTGAATCAAAAATAGGTTTATTTGTTTCAAATAAAGTCTTGCACTCCGAGCGTTCGTTATTCACATGCGTCGAACGGATGCGAAGTAAGAGGTACCTCACCGCTCCTGGAGTATGTCCTATAAAGTCAACCACGTACATCATGTGTCCTTGTAATCCTTTAACGACATTCATCATTGTTATCTGTTTGATTAACTCAATGCATCAGAAATGAACTAAGTAACCAATGCAAACCAAAACGTACAAGCCATTGGGTTTGTAATTGAATGAAAAATGGAGTTTATCCATTTCAATAGTCTTTGGCTTTGAACGTTCGTTATTGACAAACATTGACTAGAAGTAAAGAAAGAAAACCTCACCGCCGTGGAGTACGACCATGACGTGAACAACGTACATCATGTGTCCTTTTATTTATTTATCGATATTAATCCCTGTTATTTGATTGATCCACTCAATGCGTCCGAAATGAAATAAATAACCAACGCAAACCAAAACATACTAGCCTCTTGGTTTGTAATTGAATCAAAAATAGGTTTATTTGTTTCAAATAAAGTCTTGCACTCCGAGGGTTCGTTATTCAAATGCGTCGAACAGATGCAAAGTAAGAGGTACCTCACCGCTGTGGAGTATGTCCTATAAAGTCATCCACGTACATCATGTGTCCTTGTAAGCCTTTAACGATATTCATCTTTGTTATTTGATTGATCCACTCAATGCATCAGAAATAAACTAAGTAACCAATGCAAACCTAAACGTACAAGCCATTTGGTTTGTAATTGAAAGAAAAATGGGGTTTATCCATTTTCATAGTCTTTGGCTTCGAACGTTCGTTACTGACAAGCGTTGACTAGATGTGAAGTAAGAAGAACCTCCTCGTCGTGGAGTATGACCATGAAGCGAACAACGTAAATCATGTGTCCTTTTATTCATTTGTCAGTATTAATCTTTGTTATTTGATTGATCCACTCAATGCGTTCGAAATGAAATAAATAACCAACGCAAACCAAAACGTACTAGCCTCTTGGTTTGTAATTGAATCAAAAATAGGTTTATTTGTTTCAAATAAAGTCTTGCACTCCGAGCGTTCGTTATTCACATGCGTCGAACAGATGCGAAGTAAGAGGTACCTCACCGCTCTGGAGTATGTCCTATAAAGTCAACCACGTACATCATGTGTCCTTGTAATCCTTTAACAACATTCATCATTGTTATTTGATTGATCCACTCAATGCATCAGAAATGAACTAAGTAACCAATGCAAACCTAAACGTACAAGCCATTTGGTTTGTAATTGAATGAAAAATGGGGTTTATCCATTTTCATAGTCTTTGGCTTCGAACGTTCGTTACTGACAAGCATTGACTAGATGTGAAGTAAGAAGAACCTCCTCGCCGTGGAGTATGACCATGAAGCGAACAACATAAATCATGTGTCCTTTTATTCATTTGTCAGTATTAATCTTTGTTATTTGATTGATCTACTCAATGCGTCCGAAATGAAATAAATAACCAACGCAAACCAAAACATACTAGCCTCTTGGTTTGTAATTGAATCAAAAATAGGTTTATTTGTTTCAAATAAAGTCTTGCACTCCGAGCGTTCGTTATTCACATGCGTCGAACAGATGCGAAGTAAGAGGTACCTCACCGCTCTGGAGTATGTCCTATAAAGTCAACCACGTACATCATGTGTCCTTGTAATCCTTTAACGACATTCATCATTGTTATCTGTTTGATTAACTCAATGCATCAGAAATGAACTAAGTAACCAATGCAAACCAAAACGTACAAGCCATTGGGTTTGTAATTGAATGAAAAATGGAGTTTATCCATTTCAATAGTCTTTGGCTTTGAACGTTCGTTATTGACAAACATTGACTAGAAGTAAAGAAAGAAAACCTCACCGCCGTGGAGTACGACCATGACGTGAACAACGTACATCATGTGTCCTTTTATTTATTTATCGATATTAATCCCTGTTATTTGATTGATCCACTCAATGCGTCCGAAATGAAATAAATAACCAACGCAAACCAAAACATACTAGCCTCTTGGTTTGTAATTGAATCAAAAATAGGTTTATTTGTTTCAAATAAAGTCTTGCACTCCGAGGGTTCGTTATTCAAATGCGTCGAACGGATGCAAAGTAAGAGGTACCTCACCGCTGTGGAGTATGTCCTATAAAGTCATCCACGTACATCATGTGTCCTTGTAAGCCTTTAACGATATTCATCTTTGTTATTTGATTGATCCACTCAATGCATCAGAAATAAACTAAGTAACCAATGCAAACCTAAACGTACAAGCCATTTGGTTTGTAATTGAAAGAAAAATGGGGTTTATCCATTTTCATAGTCTTTGGCTTCGAACGTTCGTTCATCGACAAGCGTTGACTAGATGTGAAGTAAGAAGAACCTCCTCGTCGTGGAGTATGACCATGAAGCGAACAACGTAAATCATGTGTCCTTTTATTCATTTGTCAGTATTAATCTTTGTTATTTGATTGATCCACTCAATGCGTTCGAAATGAAATAAATAACCAACGCAAACCAAAACGTACTAGCCTCTTGGTTTGTAATTGAATCAAAAATAGGTTTATTCATTTTAAATAGAGTCTTTGACTCCGTGCGTTCGTTATTCACATGCATCGAACAGATGCGGAGTAAGAGGTACCTCAACACCTTGGAGTATGTCCCATCAAGTCAACCATGTACATCATGTGTCCTTGTAATCCTTTATCGATATTCATCTTTGTTATTTGATTGATCCACTCAAAGCGTTAGAAATGAACAAAGTAACCAATGCAAACCTAAACGTACAAGCCATTTGGTTTGTAATTGAATGAAAAATGGAGTTTATCCATTTCAGTAGTCTTTGGCTTTGAACGTTCGTTATTGACAAAGATTGACTAGATGTGAACTACGAAGAACCTCACCACCGTGGAGTATGACCATGATGCGGACAACGTACATCATGTGTCCTTTTATTCATTTATCAATAGTAATATTTGTTATTTGATTGATCCACCCAATGCGTCCGAAATGAAATAAATAACCAACGCAAACCAAAACATACTAGCCTCTTGGTTTGTAATTGAATCAAAAATAGGTTTATTTGTTTCAAATAAAGTCTTGCACTCCGACGGTTCGTTATTCACATGCGTCGAACAGATGCAAAGTAAGAGGTACCTCACCGCTGTGGAGTATGTCCTATAAAGTCAACCACGTACATCATGTGTCCTTGTAATCCTTTATTTTTTTCCGAAAGGTAAATGAATTTATTGATAATTATTGAAGGTACATATCGGGCCAGACCCTGCAAAGAATAAAAACCAACAAATCGACCAAACATACAACGGGTCAAAATCATAAGACCCAAAACATAAAACTCTATACAACCCGTACAACTAATTCAAAATGAGGTCACTCAAGCCGCCACACGTTCAGCAAATAAGAATTGAGTTGCGTAGTTGGCCGGCTAGAGCGCAGACTTGCTCGAGCTCGAACGGTGTCCCTCACCAAGTTAACCAGTGAGTCTCGACTCGAGACCCACGGCCATGGATTCTGGCATTCCGTTCTCGCCAGATATAGTAAACCAATGCAGCCAAGGATAACCGTGCCAACGGTGTTGAAGAGAGGCGCCAGAGAGAGAAGTAGCCGCCCAGAGAATAAAATCAGCCCAGGATAATGCATAACAGGACAGACCACACATGGAGAAAACAGAGTTCCAAAGGCGCTGAGAGAAGAGGCAGGAGAAAAATAAGTGGTCGTGTGTCTCAGCTGCAGCCGACGTAATGGGCAACCCCCCGAAACGTCAATACCAAGTAATAAAAGTCCGTCAAGAGTTGGAAGTCTACGACGAATGGCTCCACACAAGCAGGCATGCATGCCGAGGAGAATGATGCTGGGACCAAACCACGAAGCCCAAAACACGGTTGGAGACGAAGAGCGAAGATGATTCCATGCTGATTTGATTGTAAAAGGCTTGTTCGAGGAGAGCCACTGCACACAATCAAATCTGCCGGGAGGAGGGACTGGAAGGACTGCTGTCTCCTCCTTCAGCATGAGCAGCTCAGGAGAATTAGCCAAGGGCCAGCACCATCCCTGAGAGAGAATATCATGTACCATAGCCTCGGGACCCAGACCCGAATCATAGATAACCCTATCTGAAGCTGTCACACAAATAGGGCCTCGAGGAAGCCAAGAATCAAACCAGAGTGAGGTGTGAGAACCATCCCCAACCTTCACCGAAATACATGGCCGCAACCGAGCACGGAAAGCCAGGACCTTACGCCATGTCCAAGAGCACCGCCACGGAACCTTGGCAACCCAAATTGCCCTTTTTTAACCAAATTTGCCCGAACCCAATTCACCCACATGGAAGAGGAATTTGGCTGGCAAAGATTCCAAATCGGACGGGATATGGCAGCAGCATTCCGGTCTTTAAGTTTCTTGATTCCAAGCCCCCCTTCCCGCTTAGGCTTGGAAACATCATCCCAAGATACCCTGGCCCCCCGACTCTTCAATGTTGTTCCCGTCCGGAGAAAGGCCCCTAGTAGACGTTCAATAGAGGAAATGACACGAGCAGGAAGAATAAAGTGGTAACTCCAAAATGCTTGGATTCCAAATAAAACAGATTGAATAAGTAGCGATCGTCCACCAAATGATAGAAATCGAACAGCCAAGTACGAACTCGCCGCAAAATGCGGTCCACCAAAATCTCGACAATCGGCAACTCCTAACCGCTTGGTGAGAAGTGGCACGCCCAAATAGCGAATAGGGAGGGAACCAATAGGGAATCCAACCGTGGACAGGATGTCACGCTGAATGAAGGAGCCACTCCAAGAAAAAAACACAGCGCTCTTGTCCTGATTGGGTGAGAGACCAGGAGAACCGTGAGAAGAGCATAAGCGCCTCGTGGAGAACACGAACAGACCGAACATCCCCTTTATCGAAAAGCATGAGATCATCGGCAAAACACAGATGGGACAGAAGAGTCGCCGGCAGCGCCGTGATAAGAAAATGAAGGGGAAAGTCTAATAAGGTGAGACAAAATGCGAGAGAAAACCTCCATACACAAAACAAACAGATAAGGGGAAAGGGGATCCCCTTGTCGAAGGCCCCCGTTCCTGGGAAAGTACCCCTTCAACTCACCATTAATAGAAAGGGAGTAATCGGGTGAAGAGACGCATGCTCGAATCCAATTAATAAATCGGGATGGAAACCCAAACAAGACAAGGCTGTCCCACGAAAACTCCACCGAACGCAGTCATAAGCCTTCATTAAGTCTACTTTGATAGCACATCGAGGGGAGGAAGAGGAGGCTGAATATCCACACACCAATTCTTGAGCAAGAAAAATATTATCGCCTATGTGGCGCCCCGGGATAAAAAGCTGCCTGAGCGTCATTAACTAAAAAAAGGAAGAGTTTGTCGTAACAACGAACACAGCAACTTGGTAATACATTTATAGATAGTGTTGCAGCAAGAAATCGGCCTAAAGTCCTTCCATTGAGAGGCGTTGGAGACTTTAGGGATCAAAGCCAAAATTGTAGCATTAGATTCCTTCGCAGGCGAAGAAGAAAAAAATTCCCGCACCGCCTTCACCACATCAGGACCAACTATATGCCAAGTACGTTGGAAGAAAAATCCATTAAACCCATCAGGCCCAGGCGCCTTGTTGGGGTGGATGCTAAACATGGAAGCTTTGATATCCTCCGCTGAAAAGGGAGCCAGGTAACATAGAAGTAATATCGTCGGACAAAGAGTCCCCAACAAAATCACTCGAGCCGGGCCAGGGGGTTGCGGCACACGGGATTCACCAAGAAGGGAAGAGAAGAAATTAACCCCCGAATCGGAAATTTCAGTTGGGTCATATACCCAGGAGCCATCCTCTAAACAAATACCATGAATCTTATTGCGATTTTGCCGACATTTAACCGAATTAAAAAGAAAGCGAGTTCTTTGTCACCCTCTTTCAACCATTGAACTCGACTCTTTTGCCGAGCAGATGCCTCTTCAACACGGCTAGCAAGGGTAAATCGGAGAAAAGCATCCTGTTCTTGAGCAAGTAAAGCAGCATCACCGCCGGAAGAACCAAGGGCGGTCGAATACGAGTGAGCTCCAACCGAGAAGAAACCAAGGGACTATTATTCTGCTGATTCAGCGCCTTCAAAGCTCTCTTAAGGAGCTTGAGTTTTTGGTAAAGCTGAAACATTGCAAAACCCTCAAGAGGAGTCCGCCATACCTCTTCCACGGTGGAAAAAAACCCATCAAGAGAGGCCCAGTGGTTAAAAAACTTAAAAGGGGAGCGAATGCGAGGGGGGCGCCCTCCTACTCGAATCAGTGCGGGAGAGTGATCAGAGATACCATAGGGAAGGAATTCAGCCACAGCATTGGGGAACTGTTGAAGCCAGGCTGAGTTAACCAAAACCCGATCCAGCTTTCGCTTTATATGGCCAGTAGCCCTGGAATTGTGCCACGTATAAAAGAGACCTATAAACCTCAGGTCCTCGAGTTGGGCCGCCAGCAGAGCGTTGTGGAAATCATTCATAAACTCAGGCCAATCCAAAGAACCGCCAAAACGATCCCTTGGGAGAACGAATGGCATTAAAATCACCCATCACCACCCAAGGCATAGAGATAGAGTGAGCAAGACCGGTAAGAGAATTCCAAAGAAGACGCCTGCCCTCCACATCATTAAGGCCATACGCAATAGACAAGTGAAAAGCCACACCATTATCAACTAAAGAAACCGAAAGATGAAGAAATTGAGGATGAGCGGATAAACGAGTAATATGCAACCGACTAGGATCCCACCGAGCCATATGCGGCCTAGAGGGTGACAATCAAAATTATCTACGTACTGCCAATCACGCATCAAAGAAGAAGCAACCAAATTCTGATTGTGAGCCTGAACCTTAGTCTCAAGAAGAGCAACACAAGAGAGACCATGAGCACGCACCAAATGACGGACCTCTGCCTGCTTGACAGGATCATTGAGACCCCTGATATTCCAAGCAGCAAGCTGAATCATTGAGAGCTAGTCGAGGAAGGGGAGTCTCCAACCCCCTGCTTTTTCTTGCGACTCTCCTTGCGCCGCAAATTCCTCTTAGCGTGCTTAGACAGCGTGATTGCACCTTCAACATGGACCGGCGAGATCAAGCGGTCCGACAGCGGGGAAAGGCTGTCCAAGGGAACCGACAAATCCGGCGGCCTCCCATGGGCATCCACAGACCCCAAGGTAAGAGAAGGGGCTTCGACGTAGTCCCGCTCGGCCGAGGGAACGACCGGAGAGGAACAATCAGCGCGCAACTCAGCATGTCCCGCCGGACCGGCTACAACGTGTCCGGGTCCGAGACAGAGAAATCACCAAGGCCGGACCATGGATCAGCCCGTGAAAGAACTGCGGTCGAAGTCGAAGCTCTACAAACAAACCCAGCGAGGAGGGGGGCGAGCGGGCAACCTCTTTACCACGCCAAGACTCGGCCGGTCGACCGGCAATTGGATCTGCGGAGTGGCGGACCCCAAAACCTTAGGAACCCACACTTGATTCTTCCGACAAAAACGAGTAAGGTGGCCAAATACACGGCAGTGAGTGCATTTCTTGGGAACCCATTTATATTCGATGCCAATAGTCACCAAATTGCCATCACCCAGATCCATATCAACCGACAGGGGTAAGGCATCATCAACTCCCACCTCCACACAAATGCGCGCATAGGAAATCCGTTGGATAGAGTCGGTCGGTTTATCAAGCATATAGAGGAATCCCCACCACACTCGCAATAAGGCTTAAACCTTCACCCGTCCAAAATTCCAAGGGAATATGGGAAAAATGTACCCAAATAGGGACTCTACGACAACTCACCTTGGAAAGATTGAGTCCCGGTCTCCATTGTTGTAAGAAAATCGGTCGGCCACCGAAATGCCAAGTGCCCCCGCAAGCACCTCCTTCATCCCCGACTCGAGGAGAATCGAAAGAAGAAAAACCCATTACCATTACTAAGAACCTCGAGGAGACCGTGATGGCTCCAAACTTTAAGCGCCCCCTTTTGCACGAAGGAGAAAGGGAGTCGATCGAGAAAAAAACCAACGAGAGTGGATTGCCAACGAGAGACCCCTAGGGAAATCACCGACGGGAGGGGTTTAAGCGTGATGCGGCCCCCCGAATCGAAGGTGGAGGAGGAACAAAGGAAAGGTGCATAGATGAAGCACAGGGCCCTTTCACGACGGACAACCAGGAATCGGCATCCTCCGGCGCGGCGGTGCCAAGAGCGCCCGAGAGAGGCACTCCCCGCTTGGCAAGCCGCACCGCGCCAGCTACAACCGCCGAAGGAAACCCCCCACCGCAGTGGCCGACCCCGTCTTCGAGGGTGGAAACGAAGATGGAGCCGCCGTCATCGCCTAACCCTAGCAGAGCACATTTTCTCCCTAGGATATGTTTCCATAATAAATTATTATTTGTAATGGATTAAAAAAAAACAACCAACCTAAATCTAAGGATTCGAGCCTTTTGACTCCTGATGGAACCAAAAAGTGTGTTTATCTACTTTAATAGGTGTTTGACATCGGGTAATAATTGTACGATAAAAACTCCATTAGACCTAGTATTTGAAGTAAGTCGTCACCGTAGAGTACGTCACATCAAGCGAACGATGCTCGTTATGTCTCCTTTGAATCCTTTATGGATTTTAGATTTTGTTGTTTGACCAATCCACCAAATGCATCCTAAATCAACTAAATAACCAAACCAAACCTCAAAATCAACCATTCGATTTATAATTGAGGCAAAATGTGGATTTGTCGATTATAATGGAGTCTTTGAGCCCGTGTATTCCATATTGATAATAGTGGATTAGAGACAGCGTTGGAAGTACCTCACAGCCACCTGGAGTATGTCACATTCGGCAAACGATGCTCGTGAAGCCATTTTTTTAATCCTTTATGGATATTACATTTCGTTGACTGATTGATCTACCCAATGCATCATAAATCTAAAAAACAACCAACCTAAATCTAAGGATTCGAGCCTTTTGACTCCGATGGAACCAAAAAGTGTGTTTATCTACTTTAATAGGTGTTTGACATCGGGTAATAATTGTACGATAAAAACTCCATTAGACCTAGTATTTGAAGTACGTCATCACCGTAGAGTACGTCACATCGAGCGAACCATGCTCGTTATGTCTCCTTTGAATCCTTTATGGATATTAGATTTTGTTGTTTGACCAATCCACCAAATGCATCCTAAATCAACTAAGTAACCAAACCAAACCTCAAAATCAACCATTCTGATTTATAATTGAGGCAAAATGTGGATTTGTCGATTATAATGGAGTCTTTGAGCCCGTGTATTCCATATTGATAATAGTGGATTAGAGACAAGCGTTGGAAGTACCTCCAACCACGGAGTATGTCACATTCGGCAAAATGATGCTTGTGAAGCCATTTTTTGAATCCTTTATGGATATTACATTTCGTTGACTGATTGATCTACCCAATGCATCATAAATCTACAAAACAACCAACCTAAATCTAAGGATTCGAGCCTTTTGACTCATGATGGAACCAAAAAGTGTGTTTATCTACTTTAATAGGTGTTTGACATCGGGTAATAATTGTATAATAAAAACTCCATTAGACCTAGTATTTGAAGTACGTCATCACCGTAGAGTACGTCACATCGAGCGAACCATGCTCGTTATGTCTCCTTTGAATCCTTTTTGGATATTAGATTTTGTTGTTTGACCAATCCACCAAATGCATCCCAAATCAACTAAATAACCAAACCAAACCTCAAAATCAACCATTCTGATTTATAATTGAGGCAAAATGTGGATTTGTTGATTATAATGGAGTCTTTGAGCCCGTGTATTCCATATTGATAATAGTGGATTAGAGACAGCGTTGGAAGTACCTCCCAGCCACCTGGAGTATGTCACATTCGGCAAACGATGCTCGTGAAGCCATTTTTTGAATCCTTTATGGATATTACATTTCGTTGACTGATTGATCTACCCAATGCATCATAAATCTACAAAACAACCAACCTAAATCTAAGGATTTGAGCCTTTTGACTCCTGATGGAACCAAAAAGTGTGTTTATCTACTTTAATAGGTGTTTGACATCGGGTAATAATTGTACGATGAAAACTCCATTAGACCTAGTATTTGAAGTAAGTCGTCACCGTAGAGTACGTCACATCAAGCGAACCATGCTCGTTATGTCTCCTTTGAATCCTTTATGGATTTTAGATTTTGTTGTTTGACCAATCCACCAAATGCATCCTAAGTCAACTAAATAACCAAACCAAACCTCAAAATCAACCATTCTCGATTTATAATTGAGGCAAAATGTGGATTTGTCGATTATAATGGAGTCTTTGAGCCCGTGTATTCCATATTGATAATAGTGGATTAGAGACAGCGTTGGAAGTACCTCATAGCCACGGAATATGTCACATTCGGCAAACGATGCTCGTGAAGCCATTTTTTGAATCCTTTATGGATATTACATTTCGTTGACCGATTGATCTACCCAATGCATCATAAATCTACAAAACAACCAACCTAAATCTAAGGATTCGAGCCTTTTGACTCCTGATGGAACCAAAAAGTGTGTTTATCTACTTTAATAGGTATTTGACATCGGGTAATAATTGTACGATAAAAACTCCATTAGACCTAGTATTTGAAGTAAGTCGTCACCGTAGAGTACGTCACATCAAGCGAACTATGCTCGTTATGTCTCCTTTGAATCCTTTATGGATTTTAGATTTTGTTGTTTGACCAATCCACCAAATGCATCCTAAATCAACTAAATAACCAAACCAAACCTCAAAATCAACCATTCTGATTTATAATTGAGGCAAAATGTCGATTTGTCGATTATAATGGAGTCTTTGGGCCCGTGTATTCCATATTGATAATAGTGGGTTAGAGACAGCGTTGGAAGTACCTCCCAGCCACCTGGAGTATGTCACATTCGGCAAACGATGCTCGTTAAGCCATTTTTTGAATCCTTTATGGATATTACATTTCGTTGACTGATTGATCTACCCAATGCATCATAAATCTACAAAACAACCAACCTAAATCTAAGGATTCGAGCCTTTTGACTCCTGATGGAACCAAAAAGTGTGTTTATCTACTTTAATAGGTGTTTGACATCGGGTAATAATTGTACGATAAAAACTCCATTAGACCTAGTATTTGAAGTACGTCATCACCGTAGAGTACGTCACATCGAGCGAACCATGCTCGTTATGTCTCCTTTGAATCCTTTATGGATATTAGATTTTGTTGTTTGACCAATCCACCAAATGCATCCTAAATCAACTAAGTAACCAAACCAAACCTCAAAATCAACCATTCTGATTTATAATTGAGGCAAAATGTGGATTTGTCGATTATAATGGAGTCTTTGAGCCCGTGTATTCCATATTGATAATAGTGGATTAGAGACAAGCGTTGGAAGTACCTCCCAACCACGGAGTATGTCACATTCGGCAAAATGATGCTTGTGAAACCATTTTTTGAATCCTTTATGGATATTACATTTCGTTGACTGATTGATCTACCCAATGCATCATAAATCTACAAAACAACCAACCTAAATCTAAGGATTCGAGCCTTTTGACTCCTGGTGGAACCAAAAAGTGTGTTTATCTACTTTAATAGGTGTTTGACATCGGGTAATAATTGTATAATAAAAACTCCATTAGACCTAGTATTTGAAGTACGTCATCACCGTAGAGTACGTCACATCGAGCGAACCATGCTCGTTATGTCTCCTTTGAATCCTTTATCGATTTTAGATTTTGTTGTTTGACCAATCCACCAAATGCATCCTAAATCAACTAAATAACCAAACCAAACCTCAAAATCAACCATTCTGATTTATAATTGAGGCAAAATGTGGATTTGTCGATTATAATGGAGTCTTTGAGCCCGTGTATTCCATATTGATAATAGTGGGTTAGAGACATCGTTGGAAGTACCTCCCAGCCACCAGGAGTATGTCACATTCGGCAAACGATGCTCGTGAAGCCATTTTTTGAATCCTTTATGGATATTACATTTCGTTGACTGATTGATCCACCCAATGCATCATAAATCTACAAAACAACTAACCTAAATCTAAGGATTCGAGCCTTTTGACTCCTGGTGGAACGAAAAAGTGTGTTTATCTACTTTAATAGGTCTTTGACATCGGGTAATAATTGTACGATAAAAACTCCATTAGACCTAGTATTTGAAGTAAGTCGTCACCGTAGAGTACGTCACATCGAGCGAACCATGCTCGTTATGTCTCCTTTGAATCCTTTATCGATTTTAGATTTTGTTGTTTGACCAATCCACCAAATGCATCCTAAATCAACTAAATAACCAAACCAAACCTCAAAATCAACCATTCCGATTTATAATTGAGGCAAAATGTGGATTTGTCGATTATAATGGAGTCTTTGAGCCCGTGTATTCCATATTGATAATAGTGGATTAGAGACAGCGTTGGAAGTACCTCATAGCCACGGAATATGTCACATTCGGCAAACGATGCTCGTAAAGCCATTTTTTGAATCCTTTATGGATATTACATTTCGTTGACTGATTGATCTACCCAATGCATCATAAATCTACAAAACAACCAACCTAAATCTAAGGATTCGAGCCTTTTGACTCCTGATGGAACCAAAAAGTGTGTTTATCTACTTTAATAGGTATTTGACATCGGGTAATAATTGTACGATAAAAACTCCATTAGACCTAGTATTTGAAGTAAGTCGTCACCGTAGAGTACGTCACATCAAGCGAACCATGCTCGTTATGTCTCCTTTGAATCCTTTATGGATTTTAGATTTTGTTGTTTGACCAATCCACCAAATGCATCCTAAATCAACTAAATAACCAAACCAAACCTCAAAATCAACCATTCGATTTATAATTGAGGCAAAATGTGGATTTGTCGATTATAATGGAGTCTTTGAGCCCGTGTATTCCATATTGATAATAGTGGATTAGAGACAGCGTTGGAAGTACCTCATAGCCACGGAATATGTCACATTCGGCAAACGATGCTCGTGAAGCCATTTTTTGAATCCTTTATGGATATTACATTTCGTTGACTGATTGATCCACCCAATGCATCATAAATCTACAAAACAACTAACCTAAATCTAAGGATTCGAGCCTTTTGACTCCTGGTGGAACGAAAAAGTGTGTTTATCTACTTTAATAGGTCTTTGACATCGGGTAATAATTGTACGATAAAAACTCCATTAGACCTAGTATTTGAAGTAAGTCGTCACCGTAGAGTACGTCACATCAAGCGAACCATGCTCGTTATGTCTCCTTTGAATCCTTTATGGATTTTAGATTTTGTTGTTTGACCAATCCACCAAATGCATCCTAAATCAACTAAATAACCAAACCAAACCTCAAAATCAACCATTCTGATTTATAATTGAGGTAAAATGTGGATTTGTCGATTATAATGGAGTCTTTGAGCCCGTGTATTCCATATTGATAATAGTGGATTAGAGACAGCGTTGGAAGTACCTCCCAGCCACCTGGAGTATGTCACATTCGGCAAACGATGCTCGTGAAGCCATTTTTTTGAATCCTTTATGGATATTACATTTCGTTGACTGATTGATCTACCCAATGCATCATAAATCTACAAAATAACCAACCTAAATTTAAGGATTCGAGCCTTTTGACTCCTGATGGAACCAAAAAGTGTGTTTATCTACTTTAATAGGTGTTTGACATCGGGTAATAATTGTACGATAAAAACTCCATTAGACCTAGTATTTGAAGTACGTCATCACCGTAGAGTACGTCACATCGAAGCGAACCATGCTCGTTATGTCTCCTTTGAATCCTTTATGGATTTTAGATTTTGTTGTTTGACCAATCCACCAAATGCATCCTAAATCAACTAAATAACCAAACCAAACCTCAAAATCAACCATTCTCGATTTATAATTGAGGCAAAATGTGGATTTGTCGATTATAATGGAGTCTTTGAGCCCGTGTATTCCATATTGATAATAGTGGATTAGAGACATCGTTGGAAGTACCTCCCAGCCACCGGAGTATGTCACATTCGGCAAACGATGCTCGTGAAGCCATTTTTTGAATCCTTTATGGATATTACATTTCGTTGACTGATTGATCCACCCAATGCATCATAAATCTACAAAACAACTAACCTAAATCTAAGGATTCGAGCCTTTTGACTCCTGGTGGAACCAAAAAGTGTGTTTATCTACTTTAATAGGTCTTTGACATCGGGTAATAATTGTACGATAAAAACTCCATTAGACCTAGTATTTGAAGTACGTCATCACCGTAGAGTACGTCACATCGAGCGAACCATGCTCGTTATGTCTCCTTTGAATCCTTTATGGATTTTAGATTTTGTTGTTTGACCAATCCACCAAATGCATCCTAAATCAACTAAATAACCAAACCAAACCTCAAAATCAACCATTCTGATTTATAATTGAGGCAAAATGTGGATTTGTCGATTATAATGGAGTCTTTGAGCCCGTGTATTCCATATTGATAATAGTGGATTAGAGACAGCGTTGGAAGTACCTCCCAGCCACCTGGAGTATGTCACATTCGGCAAACGATGCTCGTGAAGCCATTTTTTTGAATCCTTTATGGATATTACATTTCGTTGACTGATTGATCTACCCAATGCATCATAAATCTACAAAATAACCAACCTAAATCTAAGGATTCGAGCCTTTTGACTCCTGATGGAACCAAAAAGTGTGTTTATCTACTTTAATAGGTGTTTGACATCGGGTAATAATTGTACGATAAAAACTCCATTAGACCTAGTATTTGAAGTAAGTCATCACCGTAGAGTACGTCACATCAAGCGAACCTTGCTCGTTATGTCTCCTTTGAATCCTTTATGGATTTTAGATTTTGTTGTTTGACCAATCCACCAAATGCATCCTAAATCAACTAAATAACCAAACCAAACCTCAAAATCAACCATTCTGATTTATAATTGAGGCAAAATGTGGATTTGTCGATTATAATGGAGTCTTTGAGCCCGTGTATTCCATATTGATAATAGTGGATTAGAGACAGCGTTGGAAGTACCTCCCAGCCACAGAGTATGTCACATTCGGCAAACGATGCTCGTGAAGCCATTTTTTGAATCCTTTATGGATATTACATTTCGTTGACTGATTGATCTACCCAATGCATCATAAATCTACAAAACAACCAACCTAAATCTAAGGATTCGAGCCTTTTGACTCCTGATGGAACCAAAAAGTGTGTTTATCTACTTTAATAGGTGTTTGACATCGGGTAATAATTGTACGATAAAAACTCCATTAGACCTAGTATTTGAAGTACGTCATCACCGTAGAGTACGTCACATCGAGCGAACCATGCTCGTTATGTCTCCTTTGAATCCTTTATGGATATTAGATTTTGTTGTTTGACCAATCCACCAAATGCATCCCAAATCAACTAAATAACCAAACCAAACCTCAAAATCAACCATTCTGATTTATAATTGAGGCAAAATGTGGATTTGTCGATTATAATGGAGTCTTTGAGCCCGTGTATTCCATATTGATAATAGTGGATTAGAGACAGCGTTGGAAGTACCTCCCAGCCACCTGGAGTATGTCACATTCGGCAAAATGATGCTCGTGAAGCCATTTTTTGAATCCTTTATGGATATTACATTTCGTTGACTGATTGATCTACCCAATGCATCATAAATCTACAAAACAACCAACCTAAATCTAAGGATTCGAGCCTTTTGACTCATGATGGAACCAAAAAGTGTGTTTATCTACTTTAATAGGTGTTTGACATCGGGTAATAATTGTATAATAAAAACTCCATTAGACCTAGTATTTGAAGTACGTCATCACCGTAGAGTACGTCACATCGAGCGAACCATGCTCGTTATGTCTCCTTTGAATCCTTTTTGGATATTAGATTTTGTTGTTTGACCAATCCACCAAATGCATCCCAAATCAACTAAATAACCAAACCAAACCTCAAAATCAACCATTCTGATTTATAATTGAGGCAAAATGTGGATTTGTTGATTATAATGGAGTCTTTGAGCCCGTGTATTCCATATTGATAATAGTGGATTAGAGACAACGTTGGAAGTACCTCCCAGCCACGGAGTATGTCACATTCGGCAAATGATGCTCGTGAAGCCATTTTTTGAATCCTTTATGGATATTACATTTCGTTGACTGATTGATCTACCCAATGCATCATAAATCTACAAAACAACCAACCTAAATCTAAGGATTTGAGCCTTTTGACTCTTGATGGAACCAAAAAGTGTGTTTATCTACTTTAATAGGTGTTTGACATCGGGTAATAATTGTACGATAAAAACTCCATTAGACCTAGTATTTGAAGTAAGTCATCACCGTAGAGTACGTCACATCAAGCGAACCATGCTCGTTATGTCTCCTTTGAATCCTTTATGGATTTTAGATTTTGTTGTTTGACCAATCCACCAAATGCATCCTAAATCAACTAAATAACCAAACCAAACCTCAAAATCAACCATTCTGATTTATAATTGAGGCAAAATGTGGATTTGTCGATTATAATGGAGTCTTTGAGCCCGTGTATTCCATATTGATAATAGTGGATTAGAGACGCGTTGGAAGTACCTCATAGCCACGGAGTATGTCACATTCGGCAAACGATGCTCGTGAAGCCATTTTTTGAATCCTTTATGGATATTACATTTCGTTGACTGATTGATCTACCCAATGCATCATAAATCTACAAAACAACCAACCTAAATCTAAGGATTTGAGCCTTTTGACTCTGATGGAACCAAAAAGTGTGTTTATCTACTTTAATAGGTATTTGACATCGGGTAATAATTGTACGATAAAAAACTCCATTAGACCTAGTATTTGAAGTAAGTCATCACCGTAGAGTACGTCACATCAAGCGAACCATGCTCGTTATGTCTCCTTTGAATCCTTTATGGATTTTAGATTTTGTTGTTTGACCAATCCACCAAATGCATCCTAAATCAACTAAATAACCAAACCAAACCTCAAAATCAACCATTCTCGATTTATAATTGAGGCAAAATGTGGATTTGTCGATTATAATGGAGTCTTTGAGCCCGTGTATTCCATATTGATAATAGTGGGTTAGAGACAGCGTTGGAAGTACCTCCCAGCCACCGGAGTATGTCACATTCGGCAAACGATGCTCGTGAAGCCATTTTTTGAATCCTTTATGGATATTACATTTCGTTGACTGATTGATCTACCCAATGCATCATAAATCTACAAAACAACCAACCTAAATCTAAGGATTCGAGCCTTTTGACTCCTGATGGAACCAAAAAGTGTGTTTATCTACTTTAATAGGTGTTTGACATCGGGTAATAATTGTACGATAAAAACTCCATTAGACCTAGTATTTGAAGTACGTCATCACCGTAGAGTACGTCACATCGAGCGAACCATGCTCGTTATGTCTCCTTTGAATCCTTTATGGATATTAGATTTTGTTGTTTGACCAATCCACCAAATGCATCCCGAATCAACTAAATAACCAAACCAAACCTCAAAATCAACCATTCTGATTTATAATTGAGGCAAAATGTGGATTTGTCGATTATAATGGAGTCTTTGAGCCCTTGTATTCCATATTGATAATAGTGGATTAGCGACAGCGTTGGAAGTACCTCCCAGCCACGGAGTATGTCACATTCGGCAAAATGATGCTTGTGAAGCCATTTTTTGAATCCTTTATGGATATTACATTTCGTTGACTGATTGATCTACCCAATGCATCATAAATCTACAAAACAACCAACCTAAATCTAAGGATTCGAGCCTTTTGACTCATGATGGAACCAAAAAGTGTGTTTATCTACTTTAATAGGTGTTTGACATCGGGTAATAATTGTATAATAAAAACTCCATTAGACCTAGTATTTGAAGTACGTCATCACCGTAGAGTACGTCACATCGAGCGAACCATGCTCGTTATGTCTCCTTTGAATCCTTTTTGGATATTAGATTTTGTTGTTTGACCAATCCACCAAATGCATCCCAAATCAACTAAATAACCAAACCAAACCTCAAAATCAACCATTCTGATTTATAATTGAGGCAAAATGTGGATTTGTTGATTATAATGGAGTCTTTGAGCCCGTGTATTCCATATTGATAATAGTGGATTAGAGACAGCGTTGGAAGTACCTCACAGCCACGGAGTATGTCACATTCGGCAAACGATGCTCGTGAAGCCATTTTTTGAATCCTTTATGGATATTACATTTCGTTGACTGATTGATCTACCCAATGCATCATAAATCTACAAAACAACCAACCTAAATCTAAGGATTTGAGCCTTTTGACTCCTGATGGAACCAAAAAGTGTGTTTATCTACTTTAATAGGTGTTTGACATCGGGTAATAATTGTACGATAAAAACTCCATTAGACCTAGTATTTGAAGTAAGTCGTCACCGTAGAGTACGTCACATCAAGCGAACCATGCTCGTTATGTCTCCTTTGAATCCTTTATGGATTTTAGATTTTGTTGTTTGACCAATCCACCAAATGCATCCTAAGTCAACTAAATAACCAAACCAAACCTCAAAATCAACCATTCTGATTTATAATTGAGGCAAAATGTGGATTTGTCGATTATAATGGAGTCTTTGAGCCCGTGTATTCCATATTGATAATAGTGGATTAGAGACAGCGTTGGAAGTACCTCATAGCCACGGAATATGTCACATTCGGCAAACGATGCTCGTGAAGCCATTTTTTGAATCCTTTATGGATATTACATTTCGTTGACTGATTGATCTACCCAATGCATCATAAATCTACAAAACAACCAACCTAAATCTAAGGATTCGAGCCTTTTGACTCCTGATGGAACCAAAAAGTGTGTTTATCTACTTTAATAGGTCTTTGACATCGGGTAATAATTGTACGATAAAAACTCCATTAGACCTAGTATTTGAAGTAAGTCGTCACCGTAGAGTACGTCACATCAAGCGAACCATGCTCGTTATGTCTCCTTTGAATCCTTTATGGATTTTAGATTTTGTTGTTTGACCAATCCACCAAATGCATCCTAAATCAACTAAATAACCAAACCAAACCTCAAAATCAACCATTCTGATTTATAATTGAGGCAAAATGTGGATTTGTCGATTATAATGGAGTCTTTGAGCCCGTGTATTCCATATTGATAATAGTGGGTTAGAGACAGCGTTGGAAGTACCTCCCAGCCACCGGAGTATGTCACATTCGGCAAACGATGCTCGTGAAGCCATTTTTTGAATCCTTTATGGATATTACATTTCGTTGACTGATTGATCTACCCAATGCATCATAAATCTACAAAACAACCAACCTAAATCTAAGGATTCGAGCCTTTTGACTCCTGATGGAACCAAAAAGTGTGTTTATCTACTTTAATAGGTGTTTGACATCGGGTAATAATTGTACGATAAAAACTCCATTAGACCTAGTATTTGAAGTACGTCATCACCGTAGAGTACGTCACATCGAGCGAACCATGCTCGTTATGTCTCCTTTGAATCCTTTATGGATATTAGATTTTGTTGTTTGACCAATCCACCAAATGCATCCTAAATCAACTAAATAACCAAACCAAACCTCAAAATCAACCATTCTGATTTATAATTGAGGCAAAATGTGGATTTGTCGATTATAATGGAGTCTTTGAGCCCGTGTATTCCATATTGATAATAGTGGATTAGAGACAGCGTTGGAAGTACCTCCCAGCCACCTGGAGTATGTCACATTCGGCAAAACGATGCTCGTGAAGCCATTTTTTGAATCCTTTATGGATATTACATTTCGTTGATCGATTGATCCACCCAATGCATCATAAATCTACAAAACAACCAACCTAAATCTAAGGATTCGAGCCTTTTGACTCATGATGGAACCAAAAAGTGTGTTTATCTACTTTAATAGGTGTTTGACATCGGGTAATAATTGTACGATAAAAACTCCATTAGACCTAGTATTTGAAGTACGTCATCACCGTAGAGTACGTCACATCGAGCGAACCATGCTCGTTATGTCTCCTTTGAATCCTTTATGGATTTTAGATTTTGTTGTTTGACCAATCCACCAAATGCATCCTAAATCAACTAAATAACCAAACCAAACCTCAAAATCAACCATTCCGATTTATAATTGAGGCAAAATGTGGATTTGTCGATTATAATGGAGTCTTTGAGCCCGTGTATTCCATATTGATAATAGTGGATTAGAGACAGCGTTGGAAGTACCTCCCAGCCACCTGGAGTATGTCACATTCGGCAAACGATGCTCGTGAAGCCATTTTTTTGAATCCTTTATGGATATTACATTTCGTTGACTGATTGATCTACCCAATGCATCATAAATCTACAAAACAACCAACCTAAATCTAAGGATTCGAGCCTTTTGACTCCTGATGGAACCAAAAAGTGTGTTTATCTACTTTAATAGGTGTTTGACATCGGGTAATAATTGTACGATAAAAACTCCATTAGACCTAGTATTTGAAGTAAGTCATCACCGTAGAGTACGTCACATCAAGCGAACCATGCTCGTTATGTCTCCTTTGAATCCTTTATGGATTTTAGATTTTGTTGTTTGACCAATCCACCAAATGCATCCTAAATCAACTAAATAACCAAACCAAACCTCAAAATCAACCATTCTGATTTATAATTGAGGCAAAATGTGGATTTGTCGATTATAATGGAGTCTTTGAGCCCGTGTATTCCATATTGATAATAGTGGATTAGAGACATCGTTGGAAGTACCTCCTAGCCACGGAGTATGTCACATTCGGCAAACGATGCTCGTGAAGCCATTTTTTGAATCCTTTATGGATATTACATTTCGTTGACTGATTGATCCACCCAATGCATCATAAATCTACAAAACAACCAACCTAAATCTAAGGATTCGAGCCTTTTGACTCCTGATGGAACCAAAAAGTGTGTTTATCTACTTTAATAGGTGTTTGACATCGGGTAATAATTGTACGATAAAAACTCCATTAGACCTAGTATTTGAAGTAAGTCGTCACCGTAGAGTACGTCACATCGAGCGAACCATGCTCGTTATGTCTCCTTTGAATCCTTTATGGATTTTAGATTTTGTTGTTTGACCAATCCACCAAATGCATCCTAAATCAACTAAATAACCAAACCAAACCTCAAAATCAACCATTCCGATTTATAATTGAGGCAAAATGTGGATTTGTCGATTATAATGGAGTCTTTGAGCCCGTGTATTCCATATTGATAATAGTGGATTAGAGACAGCGTTGGAAGTACCTCCCAGCCACGGAGTATGTCACATTCGGCAAACGATGCTCGTGAAGCCATTTTTTGAATCCTTTATGGATATTACATTTCGTTGACTGATTGATCTACCCAATGCATCATAAATCTACAAAACAACCAACCTAAATCTAAGGATTCGAGCCTTTTGACTCCTGATGGAACCAAAAAGTGTGTTTATCTACTTTAATAGGTGTTTGACATCGGGTAATAATTGTACGATAAAAACTCCATTAGACCTAGTATTTGAAGTACGTCATCACCGTAGAGTACGTCACATCGAGCGAACCATGCTCGTTATGTCTCCTTTGAATCCTTTATGGATTTTAGATTTTGTTGTTTGACCAATCCACCAAATGCATCCTAAATCAACTAAATAACCAAACCAAACCTCAAAATCAACCATTCCGATTTATAATTGAGGCAAAATGTGGATTTGTCGATTATAATGGAGTCTTTGAGCCCGTGTATTCCATATTGATAATAGTGGATTAGAGACATCGTTGGAAGTACCTCCCAGCCACCTGGAGTATGTCACATTCGGCAAACGATGCTCGTGAAGCCATTTTTTGAATCCTTTATGGATATTACATTTCGTTGACTGATTGATCCACCCAATGCATCATAAATCTACAAAACAACCAACCTAAATCTAAGGATTCGAGCCTTTTGACTCATGATGGAACCAAAAAGTGTGTTTATCTACTTTAATAGGTGTTTGACATCGGGTAATAATTGTACGATAAAAACTCCATTAGACCTAGTATTTGAAGTAAGTCATCACCGTAGAGTACGTCACATCAGGCGAACCATGCTCGTTATGTCTCCTTTGAATCCTTTATGGATTTTAGATTTTGTTGTTTGACCAATCCACCAAATGCATCCTAAATCAACTAAATAACCAAACCAAACCTCAAAATCAACCATTCTCGATTTATAATTGAGGCAAAATGTGGATTTGTCGATTATAATGGAGTCTTTGAGCCCGTGTATTCCATATTGATAATAGTGGATTAGAGACAGCGTTGGAAGTACCTCCCAGCCACGGAGTATGTCACATTCGGCAAACGATGCTCGTGAAGCCATTTTTTTGAATCCTTTATGGATATTACATTTCGTTGACTGATTGATCTACCCAATGCATCATAAATCTACAAAACAACCAACCTAAATCTAAGGATTCGAGCCTTTTGACTCCTGATGGAACCAAAAAGTGTGTTTATCTACTTTAATAGGTGTTTGACATCGGGTAATAATTGTACGATAAAAACTCCATTAGACCTAGTATTTGAAGTAAGTCATCACCGTAGAGTACGTCACATCAAGCGAACCATGCTCGTTATGTCTCCTTTGAATCCTTTATGGATTTTAGATTTTGTTGTTTGACCAATCCACCAAATGCATCCTAAATCAACTAAATAACCAAACCAAACCTCAAAATCAACCATTCTCGATTTATAATTGAGGCAAAATGTGGATTTGTCGATTATAATGGAGTCTTTGAGCCCGTGTATTCCATATTGATAATAGTGGATTAGAGACAGCGTTGGAAGTACCTCCTAGCCACCTGGAGTATGTCACATTCGGCAAACGATGCTCGTGAAGCCATTTTTTGAATCCTTTATGGATATTACATTTCGTTGACTGATTGATCTACCCAATGCATCATAAATCTACAAAACAACCAACCTAAATCTAAGGATTCGAGCCTTTTGACTCCTGATGGAACCAAAAAGTGTGTTTATCTACTTTAATAGGTGTTTGACATCGGGTAATAATTGTACGATAAAAACTCCATTAGACCTAGTATTTGAAGTAAGTCGTCACCGTAGAGTACGTCACATCAAGCGAACCATGCTCGTTATGTCTCCTTTGAATCCTTTATGGATTTTAGATTTTGTTGTTTGACCAATCCACCAAATGCATCCTAAATCAACTAAATAACCAAACCAAACCTCAAAATCAACCATTCTGATTTATAATTGAGGCAAAATGTGGATTTGTCGATTATAATGGAGTCTTTGAGCCCGTGTATTCCATATTGATAATAGTGGATTAGAGACAGCGTTGGAAGTACCTCCTGACCACGGAGTATGTCACATTCGGCAAACGATGCTCGTGAAGCCATTTTTTGAATCCTTTATGGATATTACATTTCGTTGACTGATTGATCTACCCAATGCATCATAAATCTACAAAACAACCAACCTAAATCTAAGGATTCGAGCCTTTTGACTCCCGATGGAACCAAAAAGTGTGTTTATCTACTTTAATAGGTGTTTGACATCGGGTAATAATTGTACGATAAAAACTCCATTAGACCTAGTATTTGAAGTACGTCATCACCGTAGAGTACGTCACATCGAGCGAACCATGCTCGTTATGTCTCCTTTGAATCCTTTATGGATATTAGATTTTGTTGTTTGACCAATCCACCAAATGCATCCTAAATCAACTAAATAACCAAACCAAACCTCAAAATCAACCATTTTGATTTATAATTGAGGCAAAATGTGGATTTGTCGATTATAATGGAGTCTTTGAGCCCGTGTATTCCATATTGATAATAGTGGATTAGAGACAGCGTTGGAAGTACCTCCCAGCCACCTGGAGTATGTCACATTCGGCAAAACGATGCTCGTGAAGCCATTTTTTGAATCCTTTATGGATATTACATTTCGTTGACTGATTGATCTACCCAATGCATCATAAATCTACAAAACAACCAACCTAAATCTAAGGATTCGAGCCTTTTGACTCATGATGGAACCAAAAAGTGTGTTTATCTACTTTAATAGGTGTTTGACATCGGGTAATAATTGTATAATAAAAACTCCATTAGACCTAGTATTTGAAGTACGTCATCACCGTAGAGTACGTCACATCGAGCGAACCATGCTCGTTATGTCTCCTTTGAATCCTTTATGGATTTTAGATTTTGTTGTTTGACCAATCCACCAAATGCATCCTAAATCAACTAAATAACCAAACCAAACCTCAAAATCAACCATTCTGATTTATAATTGAGGCAAAATGTGGATTTGTCGATTATAATGGAGTCTTTGAGCCCGTGTATTCCATATTGATAATAGTGGGTTAGAGACATCGTTGGAAGTACCTCCCAGCCACCTGGAGTATGTCACATTCGGCAAACGATGCTCGTGAAGCCATTTTTTGAATCCTTTATGGATATTACATTTCGTTGACTGATTGATCCACCCAATGCATCATAAATCTACAAAACAACTAACCTAAATCTAAGGATTCGAGCCTTTTGACTCCTGGTGGAACGAAAAAGTGTGTTTATCTACTTTAATAGGTGTTTGACATCGGGTAATAATTGTACGATAAAAACTCCATTAGACCTAGTATTTGAAGTAAGTCGTCACCGTAGAGTACGTCACATCGAGCGAACCATGCTCGTTATGTCTCCTTTGAATCCTTTATGGATTTTAGATTTTGTTGTTTGACCAATCCACCAAATGCATCCTAAATCAACTAAATAACCAAACCAAACCTCAAAATCAACCATTCTGATTTATAATTGAGGCAAAATGTGGATTTGTCGATTATAATGGAGTCTTTGAGCCCGTGTATTCCATATTGATAATAGTGGATTAGAGACAGCGTTGGAAGTACCTCCCAGCCACCTGGAGTATGTCACATTCGGCAAACGATGCTCGTGAAGCCATTTTTTTGAATCCTTTATGGATATTACATTTCGTTGACTGATTGATCTACCCAATGCATCATAAATCTACAAAACAACCAACCTAAATCTAAGGATTCGAGCCTTTTGACTCATGATGGAACCAAAAAGTGTGTTTATCTACTTTAATAGGTGTTTGACATCGGGTAATAATTGTATAATAAAAACTCCATTAGACCTAGTATTTGAAGTACGTCATCACCGTAGAGTACGTCACATCAAGCGAACCATGCTCGTTATGTCTCCTTTGAATCCTTTATCGATTTTAGATTTTGTTGTTTGACCAATCCACCAAATGCATCCTAAATCAACTAAATAACCAAACCAAACCTCAAAATCAACCATTCTGATTTATAATTGAGGCAAAATGTGGATTTGTCGATTATAATGGAGTCTTTGAGCCCGTGTATTCCATATTGATAATAGTGGGTTAGAGACATCGTTGGAAGTACCTCCCAGCCACTGGAGTATGTCACATTCGGCAAACGATGCTCGTGAAGCCATTTTTTGAATCCTTTATGGATATTACATTTCGTTGACTGATTGATCCACCCAATGCATCATAAATCTACAAAACAACTAACCTAAATCTAAGGATTCGAGCCTTTTGACTCCTGGTGGAACGAAAAAGTGTGTTTATCTACTTTAATAGGTGTTTGACATCGGGTAATAATTGTACGATAAAAACTCCATTAGACCTAGTATTTGAAGTAAGTCGTCACCGTAGAGTACGTCACATCGAGCGAACCATGCTCGTTATGTCTCCTTTGAATCCTTTATGGATTTTAGATTTTGTTGTTTGACCAATCCACCAAATGCATCCTAAATCAACTAAATAACCAAACCAAACCTCAAAATCAACCATTCTGATTTATAATTGAGGCAAAATGTGGATTTGTCGATTATAATGGAGTCTTTGAGCCCGTGTATTCCATATTGATAATAGTGGATTAGAGACAGCGTTGGAAGTACCTCCCAGCCACGGAGTATGTCACATTCGGCAAACGATGCTCGTGAAGCCATTTTTTGAATCCTTTATGGATATTACATTTCGTTGACTGATTGATCTACCCAATGCATCATAAATCTACAAAACAACCAACCTAAATCTAAGGATTCGAGCCTTTTGACTCCTGATGGAACCAAAAAGTGTGTTTATCTACTTTAATAGGTGTTTGACATCGGGTAATAATTGTACGATAAAAACTCCATTAGACCTAGTATTTGAAGTAACGTCATCACCGTAGAGTACGTCACATCGAGCGAACCATGCTCGTTATGTCTCCTTTGAATCCTTTATGGATTTTAGATTTTGTTGTTTGACCAATCCACCAAATGCATCCTAAATCAACTAAATAACCAAACCAAACCTCAAAATCAACCATTCTGATTTATAATTGAGGCAAAATGTGGATTTGTCGATTATAATGGAGTCTTTGAGCCCGTGTATTCCATATTGATAATAGTGGATTAGAGACAGCGTTGGAAGTACCTCCCAGCCACCTGGAGTATGTCACATTCGGCAAACGATGCTCGTGAAGCCATTTTTTGAATCCTTTATGGATATTACATTTCGTTGACTGATTGATCCACCCAATGCATCATAAATCTACAAAACAACCAACCTAAATCTAAGGATTCGAGCCTTTTGACTCCTGATGGAACCAAAAAGTGTGTTTATCTACTTTAATAGGTGTTTGACATCGGGTAATAATTGTACGATAAAAACTCCATTAGACCTAGTATTTGAAGTACGTCATCACCGTAGAGTACGTCACATCGAGCGAACCATGCTCGTTATGTCTCCTTTGAATCCTTTATGGATATTAGATTTTGTTGTTTGACCAATCCACCAAATGCATCCTAAATCAACTAAATAACCAAACCAAACCTCAAAATCAACCATTCTGATTTATAATTGAGGCAAAATGTGGATTTGTCGATTATAATGGAGTCTTTGAGCCCGTGTATTCCATATTGATAATAGTGGATTAGAGACAGCGTTGGAAGTACCTCCCAGCCACCGGAGTATGTCACATTCGGCAAACGATGCTCGTGAAGCCATTTTTTGAATCCTTTATGGATATTACATTTCGTTGACTGATTGATCCACCCAATGCATCATAAATCTACAAAACAACCAACCTAAATCTAAGGATTCGAGCCTTTTGACTCCTGATGGAACCAAAAAGTGTGTTTATCTACTTTAATAGGTGTTTGACATCGGGTAATAATTGTACGATAAAAACTCCATTAGACCTAGTATTTGAAGTACGTCATCACCGTAGAGTACGTCACATCGAGCGAACCATGCTCGTTATGTCTCCTTTGAATCCTTTATGGATATTAGATTTTGTTGTTTGACCAATCCACCAAATGCATCCTAAATCAACTAAATAACCAAACCAAACCTCAAAATCAACCATTCTGATTTATAATTGAGGCAAAATGTGGATTTGTCGATTATAATGGAGTCTTTGAGCCCGTGTATTCCATATTGATAATAGTGGATTAGAGACAGCGTTGGAAGTACCTCCCAGCCACGGAGTATGTCACATTCGGCAAACGATGCTCGTGAAGCCATTTTTTGAATCCTTTATGGATATTACATTTCGTTGACTGATTGATCTACCCAATGCATCATAAATCTACAAAACAACCAACCTAAATCTAAGGATTCGAGCCTTTTGACTCCTGATGGAACCAAAAAGTGTGTTTATCTACTTTAATAGGTGTTTGACATCGGGTAATAATTGTACGATAAAAACTCCATTAGACCTAGTATTTGAAGTAAGTCATCACCGTAGAGTACGTCACATCAAGCGAACCATGCTCGTTATGTCTCCTTTGAATCCTTTATGGATTTTAGATTTTGTTGTTTGACCAATCCACCAAATGCATCCTAAATCAACTAAATAACCAAACCAAACCTCAAAATCAACCATTCGATTTATAATTGAGGCAAAATGTGGATTTGTCGATTATAATGGAGTCTTTGAGCCCGTGTATTCCATATTGATAATAGTGGATTAGAGACAGCGTTGGAAGTACCTCCCAGCCACCGGAGTATGTCACATTCGGCAAACGATGCTCGTGAAGCCATTTTTTGAATCCTTTATGGATATTACATTTCGTTGACTGATTGATCTACCCAATGCATCATAAATCTACAAAACAACCAACCTAAATCTAAGGATTCGAGCCTTTTGACTCCTGATGGAACCAAAAAGTGTGTTTATCTACTTTAATAGGTGTTTGACATCGGGTAATAATTGTACGATAAAAACTCCATTAGACCTAGTATTTGAAGTACGTCATCACCGTAGAGTACGTCACATCGAGCGAACCATGCTCGTTATGTCTCCTTTGAATCCTTTATGGATATTAGATTTTGTTGTTTGACCAATCCACCAAATGCATCCTAAATCAACTAAATAACCAAACCAAACCTCAAAATCAACCATTCGATTTATAATTGAGGCAAAATGTGGATTTGTCGATTATAATGGAGTCTTTGAGCCCGTGTATTCCATATTGATAATAGTGGATTAGAGACAGCGTTGGAAGTACCTCCCAGCCACTGGAGTATGTCACATTCGGCAAACGATGCTCGTGAAGCCATTTTTTGAATCCTTTATGGATATTACATTTCGTTGACTGATTGATCTACCCAATGCATCATAAATCTACAAAACAACCAACCTAAATCTAAGGATTCGAGCCTTTTGACTCCTGATGGAACCAAAAAGTGTGTTTATCTACTTTAATAGGTGTTTGACATCGGGTAATAATTGTACGATAAAAACTCCATTAGACCTAGTATTTGAAGTACGTCATCACCGTAGAGTACGTCACATCGAGCGAACCATGCTCGTTATGTCTCCTTTGAATCCTTTATGGATATTAGATTTTGTTGTTTGACCAATCCACCAAATGCATCCTAAATCAACTAAATAACCAAACCAAACCTCAAAATCAACCATTCTGATTTATAATTGAGGCAAAATGTGGATTTGTCGATTATAATGGAGTCTTTGAGCCCGTGTATTCCATATTGATAATAGTGGATTAGAGACATCGTTGGAAGTACCTCCCAGCCACCTGGAGTATGTCACATTCGGCAAACGATGCTCGTGAAGCCATTTTTTGAATCCTTTATGGATATTACATTTCGTTGACTGATTGATCCACCCAATGCATCATAAATCTACAAAACAACTAACCTAAATCTAAGGATTCGAGCCTTTTGACTCCTGGTGGAACCAAAAAGTGTGTTTATCTACTTTAATAGGTGTTTGACATCGGGTAATAATTGTACGATAAAAACTCCATTAGACCTAGTATTTGAAGTACGTCATCACCGTAGAGTACGTCACATCGAGCGAACCATGCTCGTTATGTCTCCTTTGAATCCTTTATGGATTTTAGATTTTGTTGTTTGACCAATCCACCAAATGCATCCTAAATCAACTAAATAACCAAACCAAACCTCAAAATCAACCATTCTGATTTATAATTGAGGCAAAATGTGGATTTGTCGATTATAATGGAGTCTTTGAGCCCGTGTATTCCATATTGATAATAGTGGATTAGAGACAGCGTTGGAAGTACCTCCCAGCCACCGGAGTATGTCACATTCGGCAAACGATGCTCGTGAAGCCATTTTTTGAATCCTTTATGGATATTACATTTCGTTGATTGATTGATCCACCCAATGCATCATAAATCTACAAAACAACCAACCTAAATCTAAGGATTCGAGCCTTTTGACTCCTGGTGGAACCAAAAAGTGTGTTTATCTACTTTAATAGGTGTTTGACATCGGGTAATAATTGTACGATAAAAACTCCATTAGACCTAGTATTTGAAGTACGTCATCACCGTAGAGTACGTCACATCGAGCGAACCATGCTCGTTATGTCTCCTTTGAATCCTTTATGGATTTTAGATTTTGTTGTTTGACCAATCCACCAAATGCATCCTAAATCAACTAAATAACCAAACCAAACCTCAAAATCAACCATTCTGATTTATAATTGAGGCAAAATGTGGATTTGTCGATTATAATGGAGTCTTTGAGCCCGTGTATTCCATATTGATAATAGTGGATTAGAGACAGCGTTGGAAGTACCTCCCAGCCACCTGGAGTATGTCACATTCGGCAAACGATGCTCGTGAAGCCATTTTTTGAATCCTTTATGGATATTACATTTCGTTGACTGATTGATCCACCCAATGCATCATAAATCTACAAAACAACTAACCTAAATCTAAGGATTCGAGCCTTTTGACTCCTGGTGGAACCAAAAAGTGTGTTTATCTACTTTAATAGGTGTTTGACATCGGGTAATAATTGTACGATAAAAACTCCATTAGACCTAGTATTTGAAGTACGTCATCACCGTAGAGTACGTCACATCAAGCGAACCATGCTCGTTATGTCTCCTTTGAATCCTTTATGGATTTTAGATTTTGTTGTTTGACCAATCCACCAAATGCATCCTAAATCAACTAAATAACCAAACCAAACCTCAAAATCAACCATTTTGATTTATAATTGAGGCAAAATGTGGATTTGTCGATTATAATGGAGTCTTTGAGCCCGTGTATTCCATATTGATAATAGTGGATTAGAGACAGCGTTGGAAGTACCTCCCAGCCACGGAGTATGTCACATTCGGCAAACGATGCTCGTGAAGCCATTTTTTGAATCCTTTATGGATATTACATTTCGTTGACTGATTGATCCACCCAATGCATCATAAATCTACAAAACAACCAACCTAAATCTAAGGATTCGAGCCTTTTGACTCCTGATGGAACCAAAAAGTGTGTTTATCTACTTTAATAGGTGTTTGACATCGGGTAATAATTGTACGATAAAAACTCCATTAGACCTAGTATTTGAAGTACGTCATCACCGTAGAGTACGTCACATCAAGCGAACCATGCTCGTTATGTCTCCTTTGAATCCTTTATGGATATTAGATTTTGTTGTTTGACCAATCCACCAAATGCATCCTAAATCAACTAAATAACCAAACCAAACCTCAAAATCAACCATTCTGATTTATAATTGAGGCAAAATGTGGATTTGTCGATTATAATGGAGTCTTTGAGCCCGTGTATTCCATATTGATAATAGTGGATTAGAGACAGCGTTGGAAGTACCTCCCAGCCACGGAGTATGTCACATTCGGCAAACGATGCTCGTGAAGCCATTTTTTGAATCCTTTATGGATATTACATTTCGTTGACTGATTGATCTACCCAATGCATCATAAATCTACAAAACAACCAACCTAAATCTAAGGATTCGAGCCTTTTGACTCCTGATGGAACCAAAAAGTGTGTTTATCTACTTTAATAGGTGTTTGACATCGGGTAATAATTGTACGATAAAAACTCCATTAGACCTAGTATTTGAAGTACGTCATCACCGTAGAGTACGTCACATCGAGCGAACCATGCTCGTTATGTCTCCTTTGAATCCTTTATGGATATTAGATTTTGTTGTTTGACCAATCCACCAAATGCATCCCAAATCAACTAAATAACCAAACCAAACCTCAAAATCAACCATTCGATTTATAATTGAGGCAAAATGTGGATTTGTCGATTATAATGGAGTCTTTGAGCCCGTGTATTCCATATTGATAATAGTGGATTAGAGACAGCGTTGGAAGTACCTCCCAGCCACCTGGAGTATGTCACATTCGGCAAACGATGCTCGTGAAGCCATTTTTTGAATCCTTTATGGATATTACATTTCGTTGACTGATTGATCTACCCAATGCATCATAAATCTACAAAACAACCAACCTAAATCTAAGGATTCGAGCCTTTTGACTCCTGATGGAACCAAAAAGTGTGTTTATCTACTTTAATAGGTGTTTGACATCGGGTAATAATTGTACGATAAAAACTCCATTAGACCTAGTATTTGAAGTACGTCATCACCGTAGAGTACGTCACATCAAGCGAACCATGCTCGTTATGTCTCCTTTGAATCCTTTATGGATATTAGATTTTGTTGTTTGACCAATCCACCAAATGCATCCCAAATCAACTAAATAACCAAACCAAACCTCAAAATCAACCATTCTGATTTATAATTGAGGCAAAATGTGGATTTGTCGATTATAATGGAGTCTTTGAGCCCGTGTATTCCATATTGATAATAGTGGATTAGAGACAGCGTTGGAAGTACCTCCCAGCCACCGGAGTATGTCACATTCGGCAAACGATGCTCGTGAAGCCATTTTTTGAATCCTTTATGGATATTACATTTCGTTGACTGATTGATCTACCCAATGCATCATAAATCTACAAAACAACCAACCTAAATCTAAGGATTCGAGCCTTTTGACTCCTGATGGAACCAAAAAGTGTGTTTATCTACTTTAATAGGTGTTTGACATCGGGTAATAATTGTACGATAAAAACTCCATTAGACCTAGTATTTGAAGTACGTCATCACCGTAGAGTACGTCACATCAAGCGAACCATGCTCGTTATGTCTCCTTTGAATCCTTTATGGATATTAGATTTTGTTGTTTGACCAATCCACCAAATGCATCCTAAATCAACTAAATAACCAAACCAAACCTCAAAATCAACCATTCTGATTTATAATTGAGGCAAAATGTGGATTTGTCGATTATAATGGAGTCTTTGAGCCCGTGTATTCCATATTGATAATAGTGGATTAGAGACAGCGTTGGAAGTACCTCCCAGCCACGGAGTATGTCACATTCGGCAAACGATGCTCGTGAAGCCATTTTTTGAATCCTTTATGGATATTACATTTCGTTGACTGATTGATCCACCCAATGCATCATAAATCTACAAAACAACCAACCTAAATCTAAGGATTCGAGCCTTTTGACTCCTGATGGAACCAAAAAGTGTGTTTATCTACTTTAATAGGTGTTTGACATCGGGTAATAATTGTACGATAAAAACTCCATTAGACCTAGTATTTGAAGTACGTCATCACCGTAGAGTACGTCACATCAAGCGAACCATGCTCGTTATGTCTCCTTTGAATCCTTTATGGATATTAGATTTTGTTGTTTGACCAATCCACCAAATGCATCCTAAATCAACTAAATAACCAAACCAAACCTCAAAATCAACCATTCCGATTTATAATTGAGGCAAAATGTGGATTTGTCGATTATAATGGAGTCTTTGAGCCCGTGTATTCCATATTGATAATAGTGGATTAGAGACAGCGTTGGAAGTACCCTCCCAGCCACGGAGTATGTCACATTCGGCAAACGATGCTCGTGAAGCCATTTTTTGAATCCTTTATGGATATTACATTTCGTTGACTGATTGATCCACCCAATGCATCATAAATCTACAAAACAACCAACCTAAATCTAAGGATTCGAGCCTTTTGACTCCTGGTGGAACCAAAAAGTGTGTTTATCTACTTTAATAGGTGTTTGACATCGGGTAATAATTGTACGATAAAAACTCCATTAGACCTAGTATTTGAAGTACGTCATCACCGTAGAGTACGTCACATCAAGCGAACCATGCTCGTTATGTCTCCTTTGAATCCTTTATGGATATTAGATTTTGTTGTTTGACCAATCCACCAAATGCATCCCAAATCAACTAAATAACCAAACCAAACCTCAAAATCAACCATTCTGATTTATAATTGAGGCAAAATGTGGATTTGTCGATTATAATGGAGTCTTTGAGCCCGTGTATTCCATATTGATAATAGTGGATTAGAGAGACAGCGTTGGAAGTACCTCCCAGCCACCTGGAGTATGTCACATTCGGCAAACGATGCTCGTGAAGCCATTTTTTGAATCCTTTATGGATATTACATTTCGTTGACTGATTGATCCACCCAATGCATCATAAATCTACAAAACAACTAACCTAAATCTAAGGATTCGAGCCTTTTGACTCCTGGTGGAACGAAAAAGTGTGTTTATCTACTTTAATAGGTGTTTGACATCGGGTAATAATTGTACGATAAAAACTCCATTAGACCTAGTATTTGAAGTAAGTCATCACCGTAGAGTACGTCACATCAAGCGAACCATGCTCGTTATGTCTCCTTTGAATCCTTTATGGATTTTAGATTTTGTTGTTTGACCAATCCACCAAATGCATCCCAAATCAACTAAATAACCAAACCAAACCTCAAAATCAACCATTCGATTTATAATTGAGGCAAAATGTGGATTTGTCGATTATAATGGAGTCTTTGAGCCCGTGTATTCCATATTGATAATAGTGGATTAGAGACAGCGTTGGAAGTACCTCCCAGCCACCGGAGTATGTCACATTCGGCAAACGATGCTCGTGAAGCCATTTTTTGAATCCTTTATGGATATTACATTTCGTTGACTGATTGATCTACCCAATGCATCATAAATCTACAAAACAACCAACCTAAATCTAAGGATTCGAGCCTTTTGACTCCTGATGGAACCAAAAAGTGTGTTTATCTACTTTAATAGGTGTTTGACATCGGGTAATAATTGTACGATAAAAACTCCATTAGACCTAGTATTTGAAGTACGTCATCACCGTAGAGTACGTCACATCGAGCGAACCATGCTCGTTATGTCTCCTTTGAATCCTTTATGGATATTAGATTTTGTTGTTTGACCAATCCACCAAATGCATCCCAAATCAACTAAATAACCAAACCAAACCTCAAAATCAACCATTCTCGATTTATAATTGAGGCAAAATGTGGATTTGTCGATTATAATGGAGTCTTTGAGCCCGTGTATTCCATATTGATAATAGTGGATTAGAGACACGTTGGAAGTACCTCCCAGCCACCTGGAGTATGTCACATTCGGCAAACGATGCTCGTGAAGCCATTTTTTGAATCCTTTATGGATATTACATTTCGTTGACTGATTGATCCACCCAATGCATCATAAATCTACAAAACAACCAACCTAAATCTAAGGATTCGAGCCTTTTGACTCCTGATGGAACCAAAAAGTGTGTTTATCTACTTTAATAGGTGTTTGACATCGGGTAATAATTGTACGATAAAAACTCCATTAGACCTAGTATTTGAAGTACGTCATCACCGTAGAGTACGTCACATCAAGCGAACCATGCTCGTTATGTCTCCTTTGAATCCTTTATGGATATTAGATTTTGTTGTTTGACCAATCCACCAAATGCATCCTAAATCAACTAAATAACCAAACCAAACCTCAAAATCAACCATTCTCGATTTATAATTGAGGCAAAATGTGGATTTGTCGATTATAATGGAGTCTTTGAGCCCGTGTATTCCATATTGATAATAGTGGATTAGAGACAGCGTTGGAAGTACCTCCCAGCCACGGAGTATGTCACATTCGGCAAACGATGCTCGTGAAGCCATTTTTTGAATCCTTTATGGATATTACATTTCGTTGACTGATTGATCCACCCAATGCATCATAAATCTACAAAACAACCAACCTAAATCTAAGGATTCGAGCCTTTTGACTCCTGATGGAACCAAAAAGTGTGTTTATCTACTTTAATAGGTGTTTGACATCGGGTAATAATTGTACGATAAAAACTCCATTAGACCTAGTATTTGAAGTACGTCATCACCGTAGAGTACGTCACATCAAGCGAACCATGCTCGTTATGTCTCCTTTGAATCCTTTATGGATATTAGATTTTGTTGTTTGACCAATCCACCAAATGCATCCTAAATCAACTAAATAACCAAACCAAACCTCAAAATCAACCATTCTGATTTATAATTGAGGCAAAATGTGGATTTGTCGATTATAATGGAGTCTTTGAGCCCGTGTATTCCATATTGATAATAGTGGATTAGAGACAGCGTTGGAAGTACCTCCCAGCCACCAGGAGTATGTCACATTCGGCAAACGATGCTCGTGAAGCCATTTTTTGAATCCTTTATGGATATTACATTTCGTTGACTGATTGATCCACCCAATGCATCATAAATCTACAAAACAACTAACCTAAATCTAAGGATTCGAGCCTTTTGACTCCTGGTGGAACCAAAAAGTGTGTTTATCTACTTTAATAGGTGTTTGACATCGGGTAATAATTGTACGATAAAAACTCCATTAGACCTAGTATTTGAAGTACGTCATCACCGTAGAGTACGTCACATCAAGCGAACCATGCTCGTTATGTCTCCTTTGAATCCTTTATGGATATTAGATTTTGTTGTTTGACCAATCCACCAAATGCATCCCAAATCAACTAAATAACCAAACCAAACCTCAAAATCAACCATTTTGATTTATAATTGAGGCAAAATGTGGATTTGTCGATTATAATGGAGTCTTTGAGCCCGTGTATTCCATATTGATAATAGTGGATTAGAGACAGCGTTGGAAGTACCTCCCAGCCACGGAGTATGTCACATTCGGCAAACGATGCTCGTGAAGCCATTTTTTGAATCCTTTATGGATATTACATTTCGTTGACTGATTGATCCACCCAATGCATCATAAATCTACAAAACAACCAACCTAAATCTAAGGATTCGAGCCTTTTGACTCCTGATGGAACCAAAAAGTGTGTTTATCTACTTTAATAGGTGTTTGACATCGGGTAATAATTGTACGATAAAAACTCCATTAGACCTAGTATTTGAAGTACGTCATCACCGTAGAGTACGTCACATCAAGCGAACCATGCTCGTTATGTCTCCTTTGAATCCTTTATGGATATTAGATTTTGTTGTTTGACCAATCCACCAAATGCATCCTAAATCAACTAAATAACCAAACCAAACCTCAAAATCAACCATTCTGATTTATAATTGAGGCAAAATGTGGATTTGTCGATTATAATGGAGTCTTTGAGCCCGTGTATTCCATATTGATAATAGTGGATTAGAGACAGCGTTGGAAGTACCTCCCAGCCACCGGAGTATGTCACATTCGGCAAACGATGCTCGTGAAGCCATTTTTTGAATCCTTTATGGATATTACATTTCGTTGACTGATTGATCCACCCAATGCATCATAAATCTACAAAACAACCAACCTAAATCTAAGGATTCGAGCCTTTTGACTCCTGGTGGAACCAAAAAGTGTGTTTATCTACTTTAATAGGTGTTTGACATCGGGTAATAATTGTACGATAAAAACTCCATTAGACCTAGTATTTGAAGTACGTCATCACCGTAGAGTACGTCACATCAAGCGAACCATGCTCGTTATGTCTCCTTTGAATCCTTTATGGATATTAGATTTTGTTGTTTGACCAATCCACCAAATGCATCCCAAATCAACTAAATAACCAAACCAAACCTCAAAATCAACCATTCTCGATTTATAATTGAGGCAAAATGTGGATTTGTCGATTATAATGGAGTCTTTGAGCCCGTGTATTCCATATTGATAATAGTGGATTAGAGACAGCGTTGGAAGTACCTCCCAGCCACGGAGTATGTCACATTCGGCAAACGATGCTCGTGAAGCCATTTTTTGAATCCTTTATGGATATTACATTTCGTTGACTGATTGATCTACCCAATGCATCATAAATCTACAAAACAACCAACCTAAATCTAAGGATTCGAGCCTTTTGACTCCTGATGGAACCAAAAAGTGTGTTTATCTACTTTAATAGGTGTTTGACATCGGGTAATAATTGTACGATAAAAACTCCATTAGACCTAGTATTTGAAGTACGTCATCACCGTAGAGTACGTCACATCAAGCGAACCATGCTCGTTATGTCTCCTTTGAATCCTTTATGGATATTAGATTTTGTTGTTTGACCAATCCACCAAATGCATCCCAAATCAACTAAATAACCAAACCAAACCTCAAAATCAACCATTCCGATTTATAATTGAGGCAAAATGTGGATTTGTCGATTATAATGGAGTCTTTGAGCCCGTGTATTCCATATTGATAATAGTGGATTAGAGACAGCGTTGGAAGTACCTCCCAGCCACGGAGTATGTCACATTCGGCAAACGATGCTCGTGAAGCCATTTTTTGAATCCTTTATGGATATTACATTTCGTTGACTGATTGATCCACCCAATGCATCATAAATCTACAAAACAACCAACCTAAATCTAAGGATTCGAGCCTTTTGACTCCTGATGGAACCAAAAAGTGTGTTTATCTACTTTAATAGGTGTTTGACATCGGGTAATAATTGTACGATAAAAACTCCATTAGACCTAGTATTTGAAGTACGTCATCACCGTAGAGTACGTCACATCAAGCGAACCATGCTCGTTATGTCTCCTTTGAATCCTTTATGGATATTAGATTTTGTTGTTTGACCAATCCACCAAATGCATCCCAAATCAACTAAATAACCAAACCAAACCTCAAAATCAACCATTCCGATTTATAATTGAGGCAAAATGTGGATTTGTCGATTATAATGGAGTCTTTGAGCCCGTGTATTCCATATTGATAATAGTGGATTAGAGACAGCGTTGGAAGTACCTCCCAGCCACCGGAGTATGTCACATTCGGCAAACGATGCTCGTGAAGCCATTTTTTGAATCCTTTATGGATATTACATTTCGTTGACTGATTGATCCACCCAATGCATCATAAATCTACAAAACAACTAACCTAAATCTAAGGATTCGAGCCTTTTGACTCCTGGTGGAACCAAAAAGTGTGTTTATCTACTTTAATAGGTGTTTGACATCGGGTAATAATTGTACGATAAAAACTCCATTAGACCTAGTATTTGAAGTACGTCATCACCGTAGAGTACGTCACATCGAGCGAACCATGCTCGTTATGTCTCCTTTGAATCCTTTATGGATATTAGATTTTGTTGTTTGACCAATCCACCAAATGCATCCCAAATCAACTAAATAACCAAACCAAACCTCAAAATCAACCATTCCGATTTATAATTGAGGCAAAATGTGGATTTGTCGATTATAATGGAGTCTTTGAGCCCGTGTATTCCATATTGATAATAGTGGATTAGAGACAGCGTTGGAAGTACCTCCCAGCCACGGAGTATGTCACATTCGGCAAACGATGCTCGTGAAGCCATTTTTTGAATCCTTTATGGATATTACATTTCGTTGACTGATTGATCTACCCAATGCATCATAAATCTACAAAACAACCAACCTAAATCTAAGGATTCGAGCCTTTTGACTCCTGATGGAACCAAAAAGTGTGTTTATCTACTTTAATAGGTGTTTGACATCGGGTAATAATTGTACGATAAAAACTCCATTAGACCTAGTATTTGAAGTACGTCATCACCGTAGAGTACGTCACATCAAGCGAACCATGCTCGTTATGTCTCCTTTGAATCCTTTATGGATATTAGATTTTGTTGTTTGACCAATCCACCAAATGCATCCCAAATCAACTAAATAACCAAACCAAACCTCAAAATCAACCATTCTGATTTATAATTGAGGCAAAATGTGGATTTGTCGATTATAATGGAGTCTTTGAGCCCGTGTATTCCATATTGATAATAGTGGATTAGAGACAACGTTGGAAGTACCTCCCAGCCACGGAGTATGTCACATTCGGCAAACGATGCTCGTGAAGCCATTTTTTGAATCCTTTATGGATATTACATTTCGTTGACTGATTGATCCACCCAATGCATCATAAATCTACAAAACAACTAACCTAAATCTAAGGATTCGAGCCTTTTGACTCCTGGTGGAACGAAAAAGTGTGTTTATCTACTTTAATAGGTGTTTGACATCGGGTAATAATTGTACGATAAAAACTCCATTAGACCTAGTATTTGAAGTACGTCATCACCGTAGAGTACGTCACATCAAGCGAACCATGCTCGTTATGTCTCCTTTGAATCCTTTATGGATATTAGATTTTGTTGTTTGACCAATCCACCAAATGCATCCCAAATCAACTAAATAACCAAACCAAACCTCAAAATCAACCATTCGATTTATAATTGAGGCAAAATGTGGATTTGTCGATTATAATGGAGTCTTTGAGCCCGTGTATTCCATATTGATAATAGTGGATTAGAGACAGCGTTGGAAGTACCTCCAGCCACGGAGTATGTCACATTCGGCAAACGATGCTCGTGAAGCCATTTTTTGAATCCTTTATGGATATTACATTTCGTTGACTGATTGATCCACCCAATGCATCATAAATCTACAAAACAACTAACCTAAATCTAAGGATTCGAGCCTTTTGACTCCTGGTGGAACCAAAAAGTGTGTTTATCTACTTTAATAGGTGTTTGACATCGGGTAATAATTGTACGATAAAAACTCCATTAGACCTAGTATTTGAAGTACGTCATCACCGTAGAGTACGTCACATCAAGCGAACCATGCTCGTTATGTCTCCTTTGAATCCTTTATGGATATTAGATTTTGTTGTTTGACCAATCCACCAAATGCATCCCAAATCAACTAAATAACCAAACCAAACCTCAAAATCAACCATTCGATTTATAATTGAGGCAAAATGTGGATTTGTCGATTATAATGGAGTCTTTGAGCCCGTGTATTCCATATTGATAATAGTGGATTAGAGACAGCGTTGGAAGTACCTCCCAGCCACCTGGAGTATGTCACATTCGGCAAACGATGCTCGTGAAGCCATTTTTTGAATCCTTTATGGATATTACATTTCGTTGACTGATTGATCCACCCAATGCATCATAAATCTACAAAACAACTAACCTAAATCTAAGGATTCGAGCCTTTTGACTCCTGGTGGAACCAAAAAGTGTGTTTATCTACTTTAATAGGTGTTTGACATCGGGTAATAATTGTACGATAAAAACTCCATTAGACCTAGTATTTGAAGTACGTCATCACCGTAGAGTACGTCACATCAAGCGAACCATGCTCGTTATGTCTCCTTTGAATCCTTTATGGATATTAGATTTTGTTGTTTGACCAATCCACCAAATGCATCCCAAATCAACTAAATAACCAAACCAAACCTCAAAATCAACCATTCTGATTTATAATTGAGGCAAAATGTGGATTTGTCGATTATAATGGAGTCTTTGAGCCCGTGTATTCCATATTGATAATAGTGGATTAGAGACAGCGTTGGAAGTACCTCCCAGCCACCGGAGTATGTCACATTCGGCAAACGATGCTCGTGAAGCCATTTTTTGAATCCTTTATGGATATTACATTTCGTTGACTGATTGATCCACCCAATGCATCATAAATCTACAAAACAACTAACCTAAATCTAAGGATTCGAGCCTTTTGACTCCTGATGGAACCAAAAAGTGTGTTTATCTACTTTAATAGGTGTTTGACATCGGGTAATAATTGTACGATAAAAACTCCATTAGACCTAGTATTTGAAGTACGTCATCACCGTAGAGTACGTCACATCAAGCGAACCATGCTCGTTATGTCTCCTTTGAATCCTTTATGGATATTAGATTTTGTTGTTTGACCAATCCACCAAATGCATCCCAAATCAACTAAATAACCAAACCAAACCTCAAAATCAACCATTCGATTTATAATTGAGGCAAAATGTGGATTTGTCGATTATAATGGAGTCTTTGAGCCCGTGTATTCCATATTGATAATAGTGGATTAGAGACAGCGTTGGAAGTACCTCCCAGCCACCGGAGTATGTCACATTCGGCAAACGATGCTCGTGAAGCCATTTTTTGAATCCTTTATGGATATTACATTTCGTTGACTGATTGATCCACCCAATGCATCATAAATCTACAAAACAACTAACCTAAATCTAAGGATTCGAGCCTTTTGACTCCTGGTGGAACGAAAAAGTGTGTTTATCTACTTTAATAGGTGTTTGACATCGGGTAATAATTGTACGATAAAAACTCCATTAGACCTAGTATTTGAAGTAACGTCATCACCGTAGAGTACGTCACATCGAGCGAACCATGCTCGTTATGTCTCCTTTGAATCCTTTATGGATATTAGATTTTGTTGTTTGACCAATCCACCAAATGCATCCCAAATCAACTAAATAACCAAACCAAACCTCAAAATCAACCATTCGATTTATAATTGAGGCAAAATGTGGATTTGTCGATTATAATGGAGTCTTTGAGCCCGTGTATTCCATATTGATAATAGTGGATTAGAGACAGCGTTGGAAGTACCTCCCAGCCATGGAGTATGTCACATTCGGCAAACGATGCTCGTGAAGCCATTTTTTGAATCCTTTATGGATATTACATTTCGTTGACTGATTGTTCCACCCAATGCATCATAAATCTACAAAACAACTAACCTAAATCTAAGGATTCGAGCCTTTTGACTCCTGATGGAACCAAAAAGTGTGTTTATCTACTTTAATAGGTGTTTGACATCGGGTAATAATTGTACGATAAAAACTCCATTAGACCTAGTATTTGAAGTACGTCATCACCGTAGAGTACGTCACATCAAGCGAACCATGCTCGTTATGTCTCCTTTGAATCCTTTATGGATATTAGATTTTGTTGTTTGACCAATCCACCAAATGCATCCCAAATCAACTAAATAACCAAACCAAACCTCAAAATCAACCATTCTGATTTATAATTGAGGCAAAATGTGGATTTGTCGATTATAATGGAGTCTTTGAGCCCGTGTATTCCATATTGATAATAGTGGATTAGAGACAGCGTTGGAAGTACCTCCCAGCCACGGAGTATGTCACATTCGGCAAACGATGCTCGTGAAGCCATTTTTTGAATCCTTTATGGATATTACATTTCGTTGACTGATTGATCCACCCAATGCATCATAAATCTACAAAACAACTAACCTAAATCTAAGGATTCGAGCCTTTTGACTCCTGGTAGAACCAAAAAGTGTGTTTATCTACTTTAATAGGTGTTTGACATCGGGTAATAATTGTACGATAAAAACTCCATTAGACCTAGTATTTGAAGTACGTCATCACCGTAGAGTACGTCACATCGAGCGAACCATGCTCGTTATGTCTCCTTTGAATCCTTTATGGATATTAGATTTTGTTGTTTGACCAATCCACCAAATGCATCCCAAATCAACTAAATAACCAAACCAAACCTCAAAATCAACCATTCGATTTATAATTGAGGCAAAATGTGGATTTGTCGATTATAATGGAGTCTTTGAGCCCGTGTATTCCATATTGATAATAGTGGATTAGAGACAGCGTTGGAAGTACCTCCCAGCCACCAGGAGTATGTCACATTCGGCAAACGATGCTCGTGAAGCCATTTTTTGAATCCTTTATGGATATTACATTTCGTTGACTGATTGATCCACCCAATGCATCATAAATCTACAAAACAACTAACCTAAATCTAAGGATTCGAGCCTTTTGACTCCTGGTGGAACGAAAAAGTGTGTTTATCTACTTTAATAGGTGTTTGACATCGGGTAATAATTGTACGATAAAAACTCCATTAGACCTAGTATTTGAAGTACGTCATCACCGTAGAGTACGTCACATCGAGCGAACCATGCTCGTTATGTCTCCTTTGAATCCTTTATGGATATTAGATTTTGTTGTTTGACCAATCCACCAAATGCATCCCAAATCAACTAAATAACCAAACCAAACCTCAAAATCAACCATTCGATTTATAATTGAGGCAAAATGTGGATTTGTCGATTATAATGGAGTCTTTGAGCCCGTGTATTCCATATTGATAATAGTGGATTAGAGACAGCGTTGGAAGTACCTCCCAGCCACTGGAGTATGTCACATTCGGCAAACGATGCTCGTGAAGCCATTTTTTGAATCCTTTATGGATATTACATTTCGTTGACTGATTGATCCACCCAATGCATCATAAATCTACAAAACAACCAACCTAAATCTAAGGATTCGAGCCTTTTGACTCCTGATGGAACCAAAAAGTGTGTTTATCTACTTTAATAGGTGTTTGACATCGGGTAATAATTGTACGATAAAAACTCCATTAGACCTAGTATTTGAAGTACGTCATCACCGTAGAGTACGTCACATCAAGCGAACCATGCTCGTTATGTCTCCTTTGAATCCTTTATGGATATTAGATTTTGTTGTTTGACCAATCCACCAAATGCATCCCAAATCAACTAAATAACCAAACCAAACCTCAAAATCAACCATTCCGATTTATAATTGAGGCAAAATGTGGATTTGTCGATTATAATGGAGTCTTTGAGCCCGTGTATTCCATATTGATAATAGTGGATTAGAGACAGCGTTGGAAGTACCTCCCAGCCACGGAGTATGTCACATTCGGCAAACGATGCTCGTGAAGCCATTTTTTGAATCCTTTATGGATATTACATTTCGTTGACTGATTGATCCACCCAATGCATCATAAATCTACAAAACAACTAACCTAAATCTAAGGATTCGAGCCTTTTGACTCCTGGTGGAACGAAAAAGTGTGTTTATCTACTTTAATAGGTGTTTGACATCGGGTAATAATTGTACGATAAAAACTCCATTAGACCTAGTATTTGAAGTACGTCATCACCGTAGAGTACGTCACATCGAGCGAACCATGCTCGTTATGTCTCCTTTGAATCCTTTATGGATATTAGATTTTGTTGTTTGACCAATCCACCAAATGCATCCCAAATCAACTAAATAACCAAACCAAACCTCAAAATCAACCATTCGATTTATAATTGAGGCAAAATGTGGATTTGTCGATTATAATGGAGTCTTTGAGCCCGTGTATTCCATATTGATAATAGTGGATTAGAGACAGCGTTGGAAGTACCTCCCAGCCACGGAGTATGTCACATTCGGCAAACGATGCTCGTGAAGCCATTTTTTGAATCCTTTATGGATATTACATTTCGTTGACTGATTGATCCACCCAATGCATCATAAATCTACAAAACAACTAACCTAAATCTAAGGATTCGAGCCTTTTGACTCCTGGTGGAACGAAAAAGTGTGTTTATCTACTTTAATAGGTGTTTGACATCGGGTAATAATTGTACGATAAAAACTCCATTAGACCTAGTATTTGAAGTACGTCATCACCGTAGAGTACGTCACATCAAGCGAACCATGCTCGTTATGTCTCCTTTGAATCCTTTATGGATATTAGATTTTGTTGTTTGACCAATCCACCAAATGCATCCCAAATCAACTAAATAACCAAACCAAACCTCAAAATCAACCATTCGATTTATAATTGAGGCAAAATGTGGATTTGTCGATTATAATGGAGTCTTTGTGCCCGTGTATTCCATATTGATAATAGTGGATTAGAGACAGCGTTGGAAGTACCTCCCAGCCACGGAGTATGTCACATTCGGCAAACGATGCTCGTGAAGCCATTTTTTGAATCCTTTATGGATATTACATTTCGTTGACTGATTGATCCACCCAATGCATCATAAATCTACAAAACAACCAACCTAAATCTAAGGATTCGAGCCTTTTGACTCCTGATGGAACCAAAAAGTGTGTTTATCTACTTTAATAGGTGTTTGACATCGGGTAATAATTGTACGATAAAAACTCCATTAGACCTAGTATTTGAAGTACGTCATCACCGTAGAGTACGTCACATCAAGCGAACCATGCTCGTTATGTCTCCTTTGAATCCTTTATGGATATTAGATTTTGTTGTTTGACCAATCCACCAAATGCATCCCAAATCAACTAAATAACCAAACCAAACCTCAAAATCAACCATTCCGATTTATAATTGAGGCAAAATGTGGATTTGTCGATTATAATGGAGTCTTTGAGCCCGTGTATTCCATATTGATAATAGTGGATTAGAGACAGCGTTGGAAGTACCTCCCAGCCACGGAGTATGTCACATTCGGCAAACGATGCTCGTGAAGCCATTTTTTGAATCCTTTATGGATATTACATTTCGTTGACTGATTGATCCACCCAATGCATCATAAATCTACAAAACAACTAACCTAAATCTAAGGATTCGAGCCTTTTGACTCCTGGTGGAACCAAAAAGTGTGTTTATCTACTTTAATAGGTGTTTGACATCGGGTAATAATTGTACGATAAAAACTCCATTAGACCTAGTATTTGAAGTACGTCATCACCGTAGAGTACGTCACATCGAGCGAACCATGCTCGTTATGTCTCCTTTGAATCCTTTATGGATATTAGATTTTGTTGTTTGACCAATCCACCAAATGCATCCCAAATCAACTAAATAACCAAACCAAACCTCAAAATCAACCATTCGATTTATAATTGAGGCAAAATGTGGATTTGTCGATTATAATGGAGTCTTTGAGCCCGTGTATTCCATATTGATAATAGTGGATTAGAGACAGCGTTGGAAGTACCTCCCAGCCACGGAGTATGTCACATTCGGCAAACGATGCTCGTGAAGCCATTTTTTGAATCCTTTATGGATATTACATTTCGTTGACTGATTGATCCACCCAATGCATCATAAATCTACAAAACAACTAACCTAAATCTAAGGATTCGAGCCTTTTGACTCCTGGTGGAACGAAAAAGTGTGTTTATCTACTTTAATAGGTGTTTGACATCGGGTAATAATTGTACGATAAAAACTCCATTAGACCTAGTATTTGAAGTACGTCATCACCGTAGAGTACGTCACATCAAGCGAACCATGCTCGTTATGTCTCCTTTGAATCCTTTATGGATATTAGATTTTGTTGTTTGACCAATCCACCAAATGCATCCCAAATCAACTAAATAACCAAACCAAACCTCAAAATCAACCATTCGATTTATAATTGAGGCAAAATGTGGATTTGTCGATTATAATGGAGTCTTTGTGCCCGTGTATTCCATATTGATAATAGTGGATTAGAGACAGCGTTGGAAGTACCTCCCAGCCACGGAGTATGTCACATTCGGCAAACGATGCTCGTGAAGCCATTTTTTGAATCCTTTATGGATATTACATTTCGTTGACTGATTGATCCACCCAATGCATCATAAATCTACAAAACAACTAACCTAAATCTAAGGATTCGAGCCTTTTGACTCCTGGTGGAACCAAAAAGTGTGTTTATCTACTTTAATAGGTGTTTGACATCGGGTAATAATTGTACGATAAAAACTCCATTAGACCTAGTATTTGAAGTACGTCATCACCGTAGAGTACGTCACATCAAGCGAACCATGCTCGTTATGTCTCCTTTGAATCCTTTATGGATATTAGATTTTGTTGTTTGACCAATCCACCAAATGCATCCCAAATCAACTAAATAACCAAACCAAACCTCAAAATCAACCATTCCGATTTATAATTGAGGCAAAATGTGGATTTGTCGATTATAATGGAGTCTTTGAGCCCGTGTATTCCATATTGATAATAGTGGATTAGAGACAGCGTTGGAAGTACCTCCCAGCCACCGGAGTATGTCACATTCGGCAAACGATGCTCGTGAAGCCATTTTTTGAATCCTTTATGGATATTACATTTCGTTGACTGATTGATCCACCCAATGCATCATAAATCTACAAAACAACTAACCTAAATCTAAGGATTCGAGCCTTTTGACTCCTGGTGGAACGAAAAAGTGTGTTTATCTACTTTAATAGGTGTTTGACATCGGGTAATAATTGTACGATAAAAACTCCATTAGACCTAGTATTTGAAGTACGTCATCACCGTAGAGTACGTCACATCAAGCGAACCATGCTCGTTATGTCTCCTTTGAATCCTTTATGGATATTAGATTTTGTTGTTTGACCAATCCACCAAATGCATCCCAAATCAACTAAATAACCAAACCAAACCTCAAAATCAACCATTCGATTTATAATTGAGGCAAAATGTGGATTTGTCAATTATAATGGAGTCTTTGAGCCCGTGTATTTCATATTGATAATAGTGGATTAGAGACAGCGTTGGAAGTACCTCACAGCCACGGAGTATGTCACATTCGGCAAACGATGCTCGTGAAGCCTTTTTTTGAATCCTTTATGGATATTACATTTCGTTGACTGATTGATCTACCCAATGCATCATAAATCTACAAAACAACTAACCTAAATCTAAGGATTCGAGCCTTTTGACTCCTGGTGGAACCAAAAAGTGTGTTTATCTACTTTAATAGGTGTTTGACATCGGGTAATAATTGTACGATAAAAACTCCATTAGACCTAGTATTTGAAGTACGTCATCACCGTAGAGTACGTCACATCAAGCGAACCATGCTCGTTATGTCTCCTTTGAATCCTTTATGGATATTAGATTTTGTTGTTTGACCAATCCACCAAATGCATCCCAAATCAACTAAATAACCAAACCAAACCTCAAAATCAACCATTCGATTTATAATTGAGGCAAAATGTGGATTTGTCGATTATAATGGAGTCTTTGTGCCCGTGTATTCCATATTGATAATAGTGGATTAGAGACAGCGTTGGAAGTACCTCCCAGCCACGGAGTATGTCACATTCGGCAAACGATGCTCGTGAAGCCATTTTTTGAATCCTTTATGGATATTACATTTCGTTGACTGATTGATCCACCCAATGCATCATAAATCTACAAAACAACTAACCTAAATCTAAGGATTCGAGCCTTTTGACTCCTGGTGGAACCAAAAAGTGTGTTTATCTACTTTAATAGGTGTTTGACATCGGGTAATAATTGTACGATAAAAACTCCATTAGACCTAGTATTTGAAGTACGTCATCACCGTAGAGTACGTCACATCAAGCGAACCATGCTCGTTATGTCTCCTTTGAATCCTTTATGGATATTAGATTTTGTTGTTTGACCAATCCACCAAATGCATCCCAAATCAACTAAATAACCAAACCAAACCTCAAAATCAACCATTCGATTTATAATTGAGGCAAAATGTGGATTTGTCGATTATAATGGAGTCTTTGAGCCCGTGTATTCCATATTGATAATAGTGGATTAGAGACAGCGTTGGAAGTACCTCCCGACCACGGAGTATGTCACATTCGGCAAACGATGCTCGTGAAGCCATTTTTTGAATCCTTTATGGATATTACATTTCGTTGACTGATTGATCCACCCAATGCATCATAAATCTACAAAACAACTAACCTAAATCTAAGGATTCGAGCCTTTTGACTCCTGGTGGAACGAAAAAGTGTGTTTATCTACTTTAATAGGTGTTTGACATCGGGTAATAATTGTACGATAAAAACTCCATTAGACCTAGTATTTGAAGTACGTCATCACCGTAGAGTACGTCACATCGAGCGAACCATGCTCGTTATGTCTCCTTTGAATCCTTTATGGATATTAGATTTTGTTGTTTGACCAATCCACCAAATGCATCCCAAATCAACTAAATAACCAAACCAAACCTCAAAATCAACCATTCGATTTATAATTGAGGCAAAATGTGGATTTGTCGATTATAATGGAGTCTTTGAGCCCGTGTATTCCATATTGATAATAGTGGATTAGAGACAGCGTTGGAAGTACCTCACAGCCACCAGGAGTATGTCACATTCGGCAAACGATGCTCGTGAAGCCATTTTTTGAATCCTTTATGGATATTACATTTCGTTGACTGATTGATCCACCCAATGCATCATAAATCTACAAAACAACTAACCTAAATCTAAGGATTCGAGCCTTTTGACTCCTGGTGGAACCAAAAAGTGTGTTTATCTACTTTAATAGGTGTTTGACATCGGGTAATAATTGTACGATAAAAACTCCATTAGACCTAGTATTTGAAGTACGTCATCACCGTAGAGTACGTCACATCAAGCGAACCATGCTCGTTATGTCTCCTTTGAATCCTTTATGGATATTAGATTTTGTTGTTTGACCAATCCACCAAATGCATCCCAAATCAACTAAATAACCAAACCAAACCTCAAAATCAACCATTCTGATTTATAATTGAGGCAAAATGTGGATTTGTCGATTATAATGGAGTCTTTGAGCCCGTGTATTCCATATTGATAATAGTGGATTAGAGACAGCGTTGGAAGTACCTCCCAGCCACGGAGTATGTCACATTCGGCAAACGATGCTCGTGAAGCCATTTTTTGAATCCTTTATGGATATTACATTTCGTTGACTGATTGATCCACCCAATGCATCATAAATCTACAAAACAACTAACCTAAATCTAAGGATTCGAGCCTTTTGACTCCTGGTGGAACCAAAAAGTGTGTTTATCTACTTTAATAGGTGTTTGACATCGGGTAATAATTGTACGATAAAAACTCCATTAGACCTAGTATTTGAAGTACGTCATCACCGTAGAGTACGTCACATCGAGCGAACCATGCTCGTTATGTCTCCTTTGAATCCTTTATGGATATTAGATTTTGTTGTTTGACCAATCCACCAAATGCATCCCAAATCAACTAAATAACCAAACCAAACCTCAAAATCAACCATTCGATTTATAATTGAGGCAAAATGTGGATTTGTCGATTATAATGGAGTCTTTGTGCCCGTGTATTCCATATTGATAATAGTGGATTAGAGACAGCGTTGGAAGTACCTCCCAGCCACCGGAGTATGTCACATTCGGCAAACGATGCTCGTGAAGCCATTTTTTGAATCCTTTATGGATATTACATTTCGTTGACTGATTGATCCACCCAATGCATCATAAATCTACAAAACAACTAACCTAAATCTAAGGATTCGAGCCTTTTGACTCCTGGTGGAACCAAAAAGTGTGTTTATCTACTTTAATAGGTGTTTGACATCGGGTAATAATTGTACGATAAAAACTCCATTAGACCTAGTATTTGAAGTACGTCATCACCGTAGAGTACGTCACATCAAGCGAACCATGCTCGTTATGTCTCCTTTGAATCCTTTATGGATATTAGATTTTGTTGTTTGACCAATCCACCAAATGCATCCCAAATCAACTAAATAACCAAACCAAACCTCAAAATCAACCATTCTGATTTATAATTGAGGCAAAATGTGGATTTGTCGATTATAATGGAGTCTTTGAGCCCGTGTATTCCATATTGATAATAGTGGATTAGAGACAGCGTTGGAAGTACCTCCCAGCCACGGAGTATGTCACATTCGGCAAACGATGCTCGTGAAGCCATTTTTTGAATCCTTTATGGATATTACATTTCGTTGACTGATTGATCCACCCAATGCATCATAAATCTACAAAACAACTAACCTAAATCTAAGGATTCGAGCCTTTTGACTCCTGGTGGAACGAAAAAGTGTGTTTATCTACTTTAATAGGTGTTTGACATCGGGTAATAATTGTACGATAAAAACTCCATTAGACCTAGTATTTGAAGTACGTCATCACCGTAGAGTACGTCACATCGAGCGAACCATGCTCGTTATGTCTCCTTTGAATCCTTTATGGATATTAGATTTTGTTGTTTGACCAATCCACCAAATGCATCCCAAATCAACTAAATAACCAAACCAAACCTCAAAATCAACCATTCGATTTATAATTGAGGCAAAATGTGGATTTGTCGATTATAATGGAGTCTTTGTGCCCGTGTATTCCATATTGATAATAGTGGATTAGAGACAGCGTTGGAAGTACCTCCCGGCCACGGAGTATGTCACATTCGGCAAACGATGCTCGTGAAGCCATTTTTTGAATCCTTTATGGATATTACATTTCGTTGACTGATTGATCCACCCAATGCATCATAAATCTACAAAACAACCAACCTAAATCTAAGGATTCGAGCCTTTTGACTCCTGATAGAACCAAAAAGTGTGTTTATCTACTTTAATAGGTGTTTGACATCGGGTAATAATTGTACGATAAAAACTCCATTAGACCTAGTATTTGAAGTACGTCATCACCGTAGAGTACGTCACATCAAGCGAACCATGCTCGTTATGTCTCCTTTGAATCCTTTATGGATATTAGATTTTGTTGTTTGACCAATCCACCAAATGCATCCCAAATCAACTAAATAACCAAACCAAACCTCAAAATCAACCATTCCGATTTATAATTGAGGCAAAATGTGGATTTGTCGATTATAATGGAGTCTTTGAGCCCGTGTATTCCATATTGATAATAGTGGATTAGAGACAGCGTTGGAAGTACCTCCCAGCCACGGAGTATGTCACATTCGGCAAACGATGCTCGTGAAGCCATTTTTTGAATCCTTTATGGATATTACATTTCGTTGACTGATTGATCCACCCAATGCATCATAAATCTACAAAACAACTAACCTAAATCTAAGGATTCGAGCCTTTTGACTCCTGGTGGAACCAAAAAGTGTGTTTATCTACTTTAATAGGTGTTTGACATCGGGTAATAATTGTACGATAAAAACTCCATTAGACCTAGTATTTGAAGTACGTCATCACCGTAGAGTACGTCACATCAAGCGAACCATGCTCGTTATGTCTCCTTTGAATCCTTTATGGATATTAGATTTTGTTGTTTGACCAATCCACCAAATGCATCCCAAATCAACTAAATAACCAAACCAAACCTCAAAATCAACCATTCGATTTATAATTGAGGCAAAATGTGGATTTGTCGATTATAATGGAGTCTTTGAGCCCGTGTATTCCATATTGATAATAGTGGATTAGAGACAGCGTTGGAAGTACCTCCCAGCCACGGAGTATGTCACATTCGGCAAACGATGCTCGTGAAGCCATTTTTTGAATCCTTTATGGATATTACATTTCGTTGACTGATTGATCCACCCAATGCATCATAAATCTACAAAACAACTAACCTAAATCTAAGGATTCGAGCCTTTTGACTCCTGGTGGAACGAAAAAGTGTGTTTATCTACTTTAATAGGTGTTTGACATCGGGTAATAATTGTACGATAAAAACTCCATTAGACCTAGTATTTGAAGTACGTCATCACCGTAGAGTACGTCACATCAAGCGAACCATGCTCGTTATGTCTCCTTTGAATCCTTTATGGATATTAGATTTTGTTGTTTGACCAATCCACCAAATGCATCCCAAATCAACTAAATAACCAAACCAAACCTCAAAATCAACCATTCGATTTATAATTGAGGCAAAATGTGGATTTGTCGATTATAATGGAGTCTTTGAGCCCGTGTATTCCATATTGATAATAGTGGATTAGAGACAGCGTTGGAAGTACCTCCCACCCACGGAGTATGTCACATTCGGCAAACGATGCTCGTGAAGCCATTTTTTGAATCCTTTATGGATATTACATTTCGTTGACTGATTGATCCACCCAATGCATCATAAATCTACAAAACAACTAACCTAAATCTAAGGATTCGAGCCTTTTGACTCCTGGTGGAACCAAAAAGTGTGTTTATCTACTTTAATAGGTGTTTGACATCGGGTAATAATTGTACGATAAAAACTCCATTAGACCTAGTATTTGAAGTACGTCATCACCGTAGAGTACGTCACATCAAGCGAACCATGCTCGTTATGTCTCCTTTGAATCCTTTATGGATATTAGATTTTGTTGTTTGACCAATCCACCAAATGCATCCCAAATCAACTAAATAACCAAACCAAACCTCAAAATCAACCATTCTGATTTATAATTGAGGCAAAATGTGGATTTATCGATTATAATGGAGTCTTTGAGCCCGTGTATTCCATATTGATAATAGTGGATTAGAGACAGCGTTGGAAGTACCTCCCGGCCACGGAGTATGTCACATTCGGCAAACGATGCTCGTGAAGCTATTTTTTGAATCCTTTATGGATATTACATTTCGTTGACTGATTGATCCACCCAATGCATCATAAATCTACAAAACAACTAACCTAAATCTAAGGATTCGAGCCTTTTGACTCCTGGTGGAACGAAAAAGTGTGTTTATCTACTTTAATAGGTGTTTGACATCGGGTAATAATTGTACGATAAAAACTCCATTAGACCTAGTATTTGAAGTACGTCATCACCGTAGAGTACGTCACATCGAGCGAACCATGCTCGTTATGTCTCCTTTGAATCCTTTATGGATATTAGATTTTGTTGTTTGACCAATCCACCAAATGCATCCCAAATCAACTAAATAACCAAACCAAACCTCAAAATCAACCATTCGATTTATAATTGAGGCAAAATGTGGATTTGTCGATTATAATGGAGTCTTTGAGCCCGTGTATTCCATATTGATAATAGTGGATTAGAGACACCGTTGGAAGTACCTCCCGAGCCACCGGAGTATGTCACATTCGGCAAACGATGCTCGTGAAGCCATTTTTTGAATCCTTTATGGATATTACATTTCGTTGACTGATTGATCCACCCAATGCATCATAAATCTACAAAACAACTAACCTAAATCTAAGGATTCGAGCCTTTTGACTCCTGGTGGAACCAAAAAGTGTGTTTATCTACTTTAATAGGTGTTTGACATCGGGTAATAATTGTACGATAAAAACTCCATTAGACCTAGTATTTGAAGTACGTCATCACCGTAGAGTACGTCACATCGAGCGAACCATGCTCGTTATGTCTCCTTTGAATCCTTTATGGATATTAGATTTTGTTGTTTGACCAATCCACCAAATGCATCCCAAATCAACTAAATAACCAAACCAAACCTCAAAATCAACCATTCGATTTATAATTGAGGCAAAATGTGGATTTGTCGATTATAATGGAGTCTTTGTGCCCGTGTATTCCATATTGATAATAGTGGATTAGAGACAGCGTTGGAAGTACCTCCCGCCACGGAGTATGTCACATTCGGCAAACGATGCTCGTGAAGCCATTTTTTGAATCCTTTATGGATATTACATTTCGTTGACTGATTGATCCACCCAATGCATCATAAATCTACAAAACAACCAACCTAAATCTAAGGATTCGAGCCTTTTGACTCCTGATGGAACCAAAAAGTGTGTTTATCTACTTTAATAGGTGTTTGACATCGGGTAATAATTGTACGATAAAAACTCCATTAGACCTAGTATTTGAAGTACGTCATCACCGTAGAGTACGTCACATCAAGCGAACCATGCTCGTTATGTCTCCTTTGAATCCTTTATGGATATTAGATTTTGTTGTTTGACCAATCCACCAAATGCATCCCAAATCAACTAAATAACCAAACCAAACCTCAAAATCAACCATTCTGATTTATAATTGAGGCAAAATGTGGATTTGTCGATTATAATGGAGTCTTTGAGCCCGTGTATTCCATATTGATAATAGTGGATTAGAGACAGCGTTGGAAGTACCTCCCGAGCCACGGAGTATGTCACATTCGGCAAACGATGCTCGTGAAGCCATTTTTTGAATCCTTTATGGATATTACATTTCGTTGACTGATTGATCCACCCAATGCATCATAAATCTACAAAACAACTAACCTAAATCTAAGGATTCGAGCCTTTTGACTCCTGGTGGAACCAAAAAGTGTGTTTATCTACTTTAATAGGTGTTTGACATCGGGTAATAATTGTACGATAAAAACTCCATTAGACCTAGTATTTGAAGTACGTCATCACCGTAGAGTACGTCACATCGAGCGAACCATGCTCGTTATGTCTCCTTTGAATCCTTTATGGATATTAGATTTTGTTGTTTGACCAATCCACCAAATGCATCCCAAATCAACTAAATAACCAAACCAAACCTCAAAATCAACCATTCGATTTATAATTGAGGCAAAATGTGGATTTGTCGATTATAATGGAGTCTTTGAGCCCGTGTATTCCATATTGATAATAGTGGATTAGAGACAGCGTTGGAAGTACCTCCCGGCCACGGAGTATGTCACATTCGGCAAACGATGCTCGTGAAGCCATTTTTTGAATCCTTTATGGATATTACATTTCGTTGACTGATTGATCCACCCAATGCATCATAAATCTACAAAACAACTAACCTAAATCTAAGGATTCGAGCCTTTTGACTCCTGGTGGAACGAAAAAGTGTGTTTATCTACTTTAATAGGTGTTTGACATCGGGTAATAATTGTACGATAAAAACTCCATTAGACCTAGTATTTGAAGTACGTCATCACCGTAGAGTACGTCACATCAAGCGAACCATGCTCGTTATGTCTCCTTTGAATCCTTTATGGATATTAGATTTTGTTGTTTGACCAATCCACCAAATGCATCCCAAATCAACTAAATAACCAAACCAAACCTCAAAATCAACCATTCGATTTATAATTGAGGCAAAATGTGGATTTGTCGATTATAATGGAGTCTTTGAGCCCGTGTATTCCATATTGATAATAGTGGATTAGAGACAGCGTTGGAAGTACCTCCCAGCCACGGAGTATGTCACATTCGGCAAACGATGCTCGTGAAGCCATTTTTTGAATCCTTTATGGATATTACATTTCGTTGACTGATTGATCTACCCAATGCATCATAAATCTACAAAACAACCAACCTAAATCTAAGGATTCGAGCCTTTTGACTCCTGATGGAACCAAAAAGTGTGTTTATCTACTTTAATAGGTGTTTGACATCGGGTAATAATTGTACGATAAAAACTCCATTAGACCTAGTATTTGAAGTACGTCATCACCGTAGAGTACGTCACATCGAGCGAACCATGCTCGTTATGTCTCCTTTGAATCCTTTATGGATATTAGATTTTGTTGTTTGACCAATCCACCAAATGCATCCCAAATCAACTAAATAACCAAACCAAACCTCAAAATCAACCATTCGATTTATAATTGAGGCAAAATGTGGATTTGTCGATTATAATGGAGTCTTTGAGCCCGTGTATTCCATATTGATAATAGTGGATTAGAGACAGCGTTGGAAGTACCTCCCAGCCACGGAGTATGTCACATTCGGCAAACGATGCTCGTGAAGCCATTTTTTGAATCCTTTATGGATATTACATTTCGTTGACTGATTGATCCACCCAATGCATCATAAATCTACAAAACAACTAACCTAAATCTAAGGATTCGAGCCTTTTGACTCCTGGTGGAACCAAAAAGTGTGTTTATCTACTTTAATAGGTGTTTGACATCGGGTAATAATTGTTACGATAAAAACTCCATTAGACCTAGTATTTGAAGTACGTCATCACCGTAGAGTACGTCACATCAAGCGAACCATGCTCGTTATGTCTCCTTTGAATCCTTTATGGATATTAGATTTTGTTGTTTGACCAATCCACCAAATGCATCCCAAATCAACTAAATAACCAAACCAAACCTCAAAATCAACCATTCGATTTATAATTGAGGCAAAATGTGGATTTGTCGATTATAATGGAGTCTTTGAGCCCGTGTATTCCATATTGATAATAGTGGATTAGAGACAGCGTTGGAAGTACCTCCCGCCACGGAGTATGTCACATTCGGCAAACGATGCTCGTGAAGCCATTTTTTGAATCCTTTATGGATATTACATTTCGTTGACCGATTGATCCACCCAATGCATCATAAATCTACAAAACAACTAACCTAAATCTAAGGATTCGAGCCTTTTGACTCCTGGTGGAACCAAAAAGTGTGTTTATCTACTTTAATAGGTGTTTGACATCGGGTAATAATTGTACGATAAAAACTCCATTAGACCTAGTATTTGAAGTACGTCATCACCGTAGAGTACGTCACATCGAGCGAACCATGCTCGTTATGTCTCCTTTGAATCCTTTATGGATATTAGATTTTGTTGTTTGACCAATCCACCAAATGCATCCCAAATCAACTAAATAACCAAACCAAACCTCAAAATCAACCATTTCGATTTATAATTGAGGCAAAATGTGGATTTGTCGATTATAATGGAGTCTTTGAGCCCGTGTATTCCATATTGATAATAGTGGATTAGAGACAACGTTGGAAGTACCTCCCAGCCACGGAGTATGTCACATTCGGCAAACGATGCTCGTGAAGCCATTTTTTGAATCCTTTATGGATATTACATTTCGTTGACTGATTGATCCACCCAATGCATCATAAATCTACAAAACAACCAACCTAAATCTAAGGATTCGAGCCTTTTGACTCCTGATGGAACCAAAAAGTGTGTTTATCTACTTTAATAGGTGTTTGACATCGGGTAATAATTGTACGATAAAAACTCCATTAGACCTAGTATTTGAAGTACGTCATCACCGTAGAGTACGTCACATCAAGCGAACCATGCTCGTTATGTCTCCTTTGAATCCTTTATGGATATTAGATTTTGTTGTTTGACCAATCCACCAAATGCATCCCAAATCAACTAAATAACCAAACCAAACCTCAAAATCAACCATTCTGATTTATAATTGAGGCAAAATGTGGATTTGTCGATTATAATGGAGTCTTTGAGCCCGTGTATTCCATATTGATAATAGTGGATTAGAGACAGCGTTGGAAGTACCTCACAGCCACGGAGTATGTCACATTCGGCAAACGATGCTCGTGAAGCCATTTTTTGAATCCTTTATGGATATTACATTTCGTTGACTGATTGATCCACCCAATGCATCATAAATCTACAAAACAACTAACCTAAATCTAAGGATTCGAGCCTTTTGACTCCTGGTGGAACCAAAAAGTGTGTTTATCTACTTTAATAGGTGTTTGACATCGGGTAATAATTGTACGATAAAAACTCCATTAGACCTAGTATTTGAAGTACGTCATCACCGTAGAGTACGTCACATCAAGCGAACCATGCTCGTTATGTCTCCTTTGAATCCTTTATGGATATTAGATTTTGTTGTTTGACCAATCCACCAAATGCATCCCAAATCAACTAAATAACCAAACCAAACCTCAAAATCAACCATTCCGATTTATAATTGAGGCAAAATGTGGATTTGTCGATTATAATGGAGTCTTTGAGCCCGTGTATTCCATATTGATAATAGTGGATTAGAGACAGCGTTGGAAGTACCTCCGGCCACGGAGTATGTCACATTCGGCAAACGATGCTCGTGAAGCCATTTTTTGAATCCTTTATGGATATTACATTTCGTTGACTGATTGATCCACCCAATGCATCATAAATCTACAAAACAACCAACCTAAATCTAAGGATTCGAGCCTTTTGACTCCTGATGGAACCAAAAAGTGTGTTTATCTACTTTAATAGGTGTTTGACATCGGGTAATAATTGTACGATAAAAACTCCATTAGACCTAGTATTTGAAGTACGTCATCACCGTAGAGTACGTCACATCAAGCGAACCATGCTCGTTATGTCTCCTTTGAATCCTTTATGGATATTAGATTTTGTTGTTTGACCAATCCACCAAATGCATCCCAAATCAACTAAATAACCAAACCAAACCTCAAAATCAACCATTCCGATTTATAATTGAGGCAAAATGTGGATTTGTCGATTATAATGGAGTCTTTGAGCCCGTGTATTCCATATTGATAATAGTGGATTAGAGACAGCGTTGGAAGTACCTCCCAGCCACGGAGTATGTCACATTCGGCAAACGATGCTCGTGAAGCCATTTTTTGAATCCTTTATGGATATTACATTTCGTTGACTGATTGATCCACCCAATGCATCATAAATCTACAAAACAACCAACCTAAATCTAAGGATTCGAGCCTTTTGACTCCTGATGGAACCAAAAAGTGTGTTTATCTACTTTAATAGGTGTTTGACATCGGGTAATAATTGTACGATAAAAACTCCATTAGACCTAGTATTTGAAGTACGTCATCACCGTAGAGTACGTCACATCAAGCGAACCATGCTCGTTATGTCTCCTTTGAATCCTTTATGGATATTAGATTTTGTTGTTTGACCAATCCACCAAATGCATCCCAAATCAACTAAATAACCAAACCAAACCTCAAAATCAACCATTCGATTTATAATTGAGGCAAAATGTGGATTTGTCGATTATAATGGAGTCTTTGAGCCCGTGTATTCCATATTGATAATAGTGGATTAGAGACAGCGTTGGAAGTACCTCCCAGCCACGGAGTATGTCACATTCGGCAAACGATGCTCGTGAAGCCATTTTTTGAATCCTTTATGGATATTACATTTCGTTGACTGATTGATCCACCCAATGCATCATAAATCTACAAAACAACCAACCTAAATCTAAGGATTCGAGCCTTTTGACTCCTGATGGAACCAAAAAGTGTGTTTATCTACTTTAATAGGTGTTTGACATCGGGTAATAATTGTACGATAAAAACTCCATTAGACCTAGTATTTGAAGTACGTCATCACCGTAGAGTACGTCACATCGAGCGAACCATGCTCGTTATGTCTCCTTTGAATCCTTTATGGATATTAGATTTTGTTGTTTGACCAATCCACCAAATGCATCCCAAATCAACTAAATAACCAAACCAAACCTCAAAATCAACCATTCCGATTTATAATTGAGGCAAAATGTGGATTTGTCGATTATAATGGAGTCTTTGAGCCCGTGTATTCCATATTGATAATAGTGGATTAGAGACAGCGTTGGAAGTACCTCCCAGCCACGGAGTATGTCACATTCGGCAAACGATGCTCGTGAAGCCATTTTTTGAATCCTTTATGGATATTACATTTCGTTGACTGATTGATCCACCCAATGCATCATAAATCTACAAAACAACCAACCTAAATCTAAGGATTCGAGCCTTTTGACTCCTGATGGAACCAAAAAGTGTGTTTATCTACTTTAATAGGTGTTTGACATCGGGTAATAATTGTACGATAAAAACTCCATTAGACCTAGTATTTGAAGTACGTCATCACCGTAGAGTACGTCACATCGAGCCGAACCATGCTCGTTATGTCTCCTTTGAATCCTTTATGGATATTAGATTTTGTTGTTTGACCAATCCACCAAATGCATCCCAAATCAACTAAATAACCAAACCAAACCTCAAAATCAACCATTCGATTTATAATTGAGGCAAAATGTGGATTTGTCGATTATAATGGAGTCTTTGAGCCCGTGTATTCCATATTGATAATAGTGGATTAGAGACAGCGTTGGAAGTACCTCCCCGCCACGGAGTATGTCACATTCGGCAAACGATGCTCGTGAAGCCATTTTTTGAATCCTTTATGGATATTACATTTCGTTGACTGATTGATCCACCCAATGCATCATAAATCTACAAAACAACCAACCTAAATCTAAGGATTCGAGCCTTTTGACTCCTGATGGAACCAAAAAAGTGTGTTTATCTACTTTAATAGGTGTTTGACATCGGGTAATAATTGTACGATAAAAACTCCATTAGACCTAGTATTTGAAGTACGTCATCACCGTAGAGTACGTCACATCGAGCCGAACCATGCTCGTTATGTCTCCTTTGAATCCTTTATGGATATTAGATTTTGTTGTTTGACCAATCCACCAAATGCATCCCAAATCAACTAAATAACCAAACCAAACCTCAAAATCAACCATTTCGATTTATAATTGAGGCAAAATGTGGATTTGTCGATTATAATGGAGTCTTTGAGCCCGTGTATTCCATATTGATAATAGTGGATTAGAGACAGCGTTGGAAGTACCTCCCAGCCACGGAGTATGTCACATTCGGCAAACGATGCTCGTGAAGCCTTTTTTTGAATCCTTTATGGATATTACATTTCGTTGACTGATTGATCCACCCAATGCATCATAAATCTACAAAACAACCAACCTAAATCTAAGGATTCGAGCCTTTTGACTCCTGATGGAACCAAAAAGTGTGTTTATCTACTTTAATGGGTGTTTGACATCGGGTAATAATTGTACGATAAAAACTCCATTAGACCTAGTATTTGAAGTACGTCATCACCGTAGAGTACGTCACATCGAGCGAACCATGCTCGTTATGTCTCCTTTGAATCCTTTATGGATATTAGATTTTGTTGTTTGACCAATCCACCAAATGCATCCCAAATCAACTAAATAACCAAACCAAACCTCAAAATCAACCATTCTGATTTATAATTGAGGCAAAATGTGGATTTATCGATTATAATGGAGTCTTTGAGCCCGTGTATTCCATATTGATAATAGTGGATTAGAGACAGCGTTGGAAGTACCTCCCAGCCACGGAGTATGTCACATTCGGCAAACGATGCTCGTGAAGCCATTTTTTGAATCCTTTATGGATATTACATTTCGTTGACTGATTGATCCACCCAATGCATCATAAATCTACAAAACAACCAACCTAAATCTAAGGATTCGAGCCTTTTGACTCCCGATGGAACCAAAAAGTGTGTTTATCTACTTTAATGGGTGTTTGACATCGGGTAATAATTGTACGATAAAAACTCCATTAGACCTAGTATTTGAAGTACGTCATCACCGTAGAGTACGTCACATCGAGCGAACCATGCTCGTTATGTCTCCTTTGAATCCTTTATGGATATTAGATTTTGTTGTTTGACCAATCCACCAAATGCATCCCAAATCAACTAAATAACCAAACCAAACCTCAAAATCAACCATTCGATTTATAATTGAGGCAAAATGTGGATTTGTCGATTATAATGGAGTCTTTGAGCCCGTGTATTCCATATTGATAATAGTGGATTAGAGACAGCGTTGGAAGTACCTCCCGGCCCACGGAGTATGTCACATTCGGCAAACGATGCTCGTGAAGCCATTTTTTGAATCCTTTATGGATATTACATTTCGTTGACTGATTGATCCACCCAATGCATCATAAATCTACAAAACAACCAACCTAAATCTAAGGATTCGAGCCTTTTGACTCCTGATGGAACCAAAAAGTGTGTTTATCTACTTTAATAGGGTGTTTGACATCGGGTAATAATTGTACGATAAAAACTCCATTAGACCTAGTATTTGAAGTACGTCATCACCGTAGAGTACGTCACATCGAGCGAACCAAGCTCGTTATGTCTCCTTTGAATCCTTTATGGATATTAGATTTTGTTGTTTGACCAATCCACCAAATGCATCCCAAATCAACTAAATAACCAAACCAAACCTCAAAATCAACCATTCTGATTTATAATTGAGGCAAAATGTGGATTTATCGATTATAATGGAGTCTTTGAGCCCGTGTATTCCATATTGATAATAGTGGATTAGAGACAGCGTTGGAAGTACCTCCCAGCCACGGAGTATGTCACATTCGGCAAACGATGCTCGTGAAGCCATTTTTTGAATCCTTTATGGATATTACATTTCGTTGATCGATTGATCCACCCAATGCATCATAAATCTGCAAAACAACCAACCTAAATCTAAGGATTCGAGCCTTTTGACTCCTGATGGAACCAAAAAGTGTGTTTATCTACTTTAATGGGTGTTTGACATCGGGTAATAATTGTACAATAAAAACTCCATTAGACCTAGTATTTGAAGTACGTCATCACCGTAGAGTACGTCACATCAAGCGAACCATGCTCGTTATGTCTCCTTTGAATCCTTTATGGATATTAGATTTTGTTGTTTGACCAATCCACCAAATGCATCCCAAATCAACTAAATAACCAAACCAAACCTCAAAATCAACCATTCGATTTATAATTGAGGCAAAATGTGGATTTATCGATTATAATGGAGTCTTTGAGCCCGTGTATTCCATATTGATAATAGTGGATTAGAGACAGCGTTGGAAGTACCTCCCTGACCACGGGTATGTCACATTCGGCAAACGATGCTCGTGAAGCCATTTTTTGAATCCTTTATGGATATTACATTTCATTGACTGATTCATCCACCCAATGCATCATAAATTTGCAAAACAACGAACCTAAATCTAAGGATTCGAGCCTTTTGACTCCCGATGGAACCAAAAAGTGTGTTTATCTACTTTAATGGGTCTTTGACATTGGGTAATAATAGTTCGATAAAAACTCCATTAGACCTGGTATTTGAAGTACGTCATCACCGTAGAGTACGTCACATCGGAGCGAACCATGCTCGTTATGTCTCCTTTGAATCCTTTATGGATATTAGATTTTGTTGTTTGACCAATCCACCAAATGCATCCCAAATCAACTAAATAACCAAACCAAACCTCAAAATCAACCATTCTGATTTATAATTGAGGCAAAATGTGGATTTATCGATTATAATGGAGTCTTTGAGCCCGTGTATTCCATATTGATAATAGTGGATTTAGGACAGCATTGAAAGTACCTCCCAGCCACGGAGTATGTCACATTCGGCAAACGATGCTCGTGAAACCATTTTTTGAATCCTTTATGGATATTACATTTCGTTGACTGATTGATCTACCCAATGCATCGTAAAACTACAAAACAACCAACCTAAATCTAAGGATTCGAGCCTTTTGACTCCCGATGGAACCAAAAAGTGTGTTTATCTACTTTAATGGGGTCTTTGACATCGGGTAATAATTGTTCGATAAAAACTCCATTAGACCTAGTATTTGAAGTACGTCATCACCGTAGAGTACGTCACATCGAGCGAACCATGCTCGTTATGTCTCCTTTGAATCCTTTAAGGATATTAGATTTTGTTGTATGACCAATCCACCAAATGCATCCCAAATCAACTAAATAACCAAACCAAACCTCAAAATCAACCATTCTGATTTATAATTGAGGCAAAATGTGGATTTATCGATTATAATGGAGTCTTTGAGCCCGTGTATTCCATATTGGTAGTAGTGGATTAGAGACAGCGTTGGAAGTTCCTCCCAGCCACGGAGTATGTCACATTCGGCAAACGATGCTCGTGAAGCCTTTTTTTGAATCCTTTATGGATATTACATTTTGTTGACTGATTGATCCACCCAATGCATCATAAATCTGCAAAACAACCCACCTAAATCTAAGGATTCGAGCCTTTTGACTCCTGATGGAACCAAAAAGTGTGTTTATCTACTTTAATGGGGTCTTTGACATCGGGTAATAATTGTTCGATAAAAACTCCATTAGACCTAGTATTTGAAGTACGTCATCACAGTAGAGTACGTCACATCGAGCGAACCATGCTCGTTCTGTCTCCTTTGAATCCTTTATCGATATTAGATTTTGTTGTTTGACCAATCCACCAAATGCATCCCAAATCAACTAAATAACCAAACCAAACCTCAAAATCAACCATTCTGATTTATAATTGAGGCAAAATGTGGATTTATCGATTATAATGGAGTCTTTAAGCCCGTGTATTCCATATTGATAATAGTGGGTTAGAGACAGCGTTGGAAGTACCTCCCAGCCACAGAGTATGTCACATTCGGCAAACGATGCTCGTGAAGCCATTTTTTGAATCCTTTACGGATATTACATTTCGTTGACTAATTGAGATACCCAATCCATCACAAATCTACAAAACAACCAACCTAAATCTAAGGATTCAAGCCTTTTGACTCCTGATGGAACCAAAAAGTGTGTTTATCTACTTTAATAGGGTGTTTGACATCGGGTAATAATTGTACGATAAAAACTCCATTAGACCTAGTACTTGAAGTACATCATCACCGTAGAGTACGTCACATCGAGCGAACCATGCTCGTTATGTCTCCTTTGAATCCTTTATGGATATTAGATTTTGTTGTTTGACCAATCCACCAAATGCATCCCAAATCAACTAAAAAACCAAACCAAACCTCGAAATCAGTCATTCTGATTTATAATTGAGGCAAAATGTGGATTTATCGATTATAATGGAGTCTTTGAGCCCGTGTATTCCATATTGATAATAGTGGATTAGAGACAGCATTGGAAGTACCTCCCAGCCACGGAGTATGTCACATTCGGCAAACGATGCTCGTGAAGCCTTTTTTTGAATCCTTTATGGATATTACATTTCGTTGACTGATTCATCCACCCAATGCATCATAAATCTGCAAAACAACCAACCTAAATCTAAGGATTCGAGCCTTTTGACTCCCGATGGAACCAAAAAGTGTGTTTATCTACTTTAATGGGGTCTTTGACATCGGGTAATAATTGTTCAATAAAAACTCCATTAGACCTAGTATTTGAAGTACGTCATCACCGTAGAGTACGTCACATCGAGCGAACCATGCTCGTTGTGTCTCCTTTGAATCCTTTATGGATATTAGATTTTGTTGTTTGACCAATCCACCAAATGCATCCCAAATCAACTAAATAACCAAACCAAACCTCAAAATCAACCATTCTGATTTATAATTGAGGCAAAATGTGGATTTATCGATTATAATGGAGTCTTTGAGCCCATGTATTCCATATTGATAGTGGTGGATTAGAGACAGCGTTGGAAGTACCTCCCAGCCACGGAGTATGTCACATTCGGCAAACGATGCTCGTGAAGCTATTTTTTGAATCCTTTATGGATATTACATTTCGTTGACTGATTGATCGACCCAATGCATCGTAAATCTACAAAACAACCAACCTAAATCTAAGGATTCGAGCCTTTTGACTCCTGATGGAACCAAAAAGTGTGTCTATCTACTTTAATAGGCTCTTTGACATCGGGTAATCATTGTTCAATAAAAACACCATTAGCCTAGTATTTGAAGTACGTCATCATCGTAGAGTACGTCACATCGAGCGAAACATGCTCGTTATGTCTCCTATGAATCCTTTATGGATATTAGATTTTGTTGTTTGACCAATCCACCAAATGTATCTCTTAGAGATAGCGTTGGAAGTACCTCCCAGCCACGGGGTATGTGACATTCGGCAAACGATGCTCGTGAAGCCTTTTTTGAATCCTTTATGGATGTTACATTTCGTTGTCTGATTGATCCACCCAACGCATTGTAAATGTACAAAACAACCAACCTAAATCTAAGGATTCGAGCCTTTTGACTCCTGATTTGACCAAAAAGTGTGTTTGTCTACTTTAATAGGGTCTTTGACATCGGGTAATAATTGTTCGATAAAGAGTCCATTAGACCTAGTATTTGAAGTACGTCATCACCGTAGAGTACGTCACATCGAGCGAACCAATCTCGTTATGTCTCCTTTGAATCCTTTATGGATATTAGATTTCGTTGTTTGACCCATCCACCAAACGCATCCCAAATCAACTAAATAACCAAACCAAACCTCAAAATCAACCCTTTTGATTTATAATTGAGGCAAAATGTGGATTTATCGATTATAATGGAGTCTTTGAGCGCGTGTATTCCATATTGATAATAGTGGATTAGAGACAGCGTTGGAAGTACCTCCCAGCCTCGGAGTATGTCACATTCGGCGAACGATGCTCGTGAAGCCTTTTTTTGAATCCTTTATGGATGTTACATTTCGTTCTCTGATTGATCCACCCAATGCATCAGAAATCGACAAAATAACCAACCTAAATCAAAGGATTCGAGTCGTTTGACTCCTGATGGAACCAAAAAGTGTGTCTGTCTATTTTAATAGGCTCTTTGACATCGGGTAATCACTGTTCAATAAAAACACCATTAGGCCTAGTATTTGAAGTACGTCATCATCGTAGGGTACGTCACATCGAGCGAACCATGCTCATTATGTCTCTTTTGAATCCTTTATGGATATTAGATTTTGTTGTTTGACCAATCCACCAAATGCATCCCAAATCAACCAAATAACCAAACCAAACCTCAAAATCAACCCTTTTGATTTATAATTGAGGCAAAATGTGGATTTATCGATTATAATGGAGTCTTTGAGCCCGTCTATGCCATATTGATAATAGTGGATTAGAGACAGCGTTGGAAGTACCTCCCAGCCACGGGGTATGTGACATTTGGCAAACGATGCTCGTGAAGCCTTTTTTTGAATCCTTTATGGATGTTACATTTCGTTGTCTGATTAATCCACCCAACGCATCATAAATCTACAAAACAACCAACCTAAATCTAAGAATTCGAGCCTTTTGACTCCTGATGGAACCAAAAAATGTGTTTATTGATAATGTGCATTTTATTCCGTTATTCTAGTGTTTATTTAGGATGTTTAAGAGCATGATTAGAGCCTTATTGCTTCATATATCATATATATTTGCTCTAACCCCTAGGAAGATGCTATTTACAAATACATGCGTTTTAAAGCTGTTTTGGCAGATTTTAGAGCTCACTTTTGACATAGTAGATGGCCTCAAACAATTGGCGTGCAAGAACAAAAGTTGCTTAGAATGATGTCCTCTAAGCCTATTTTTGCCTCCCAGGCCTCTACAGGATGCAAGGAAGCTTGGGGAGAAGTTTGAGCTGATTTGGAGTTGCACGTGAATTCACCATATCACATGCAAATTGATGTGCAGAGATATTTTTGGACCAATCCTATCGTTTTTCCATGTTGATCATTTGTTTCTGAAGGCCCATGTCCAAATTGTGGATGGAAGATAGAGATTTTAATGTTTGGAGTGTCACTTATCAAAACTACGTCGTTTTAATAGATGGGCTAGGGTACACACCTCAAGGCCCATCCAACCTCTATAAATACAGCTTCCACGCCCCATGCAACCTATCCTAGACCCCCCTACACGTTTTTAGAGAGAGAGAGGCTCCACGACTTGGAGGTTGCTCCTTGACCTAGGAGAGCAGCCGTCGCGGATTTTGGAGCCTGGATTTGAAGCTTTGTTGCGCGCGTGGATTAGAAGAAGATGTTTAGCTTTACTGCTATGGTTTTGCTTGTAATCATGCGTGAGTAGTTCTTATAATCTAGGGGAGCAATGTAGCCCCCTTGTTATTTTGCTGTGTTTATGAATATTGGGTTTGGATGATTGAGTTTTACATATTTTATGAATCTGTTCTTAATTTCTATGTTTGGATGTACACCTTGGTATTCTTAGCCCTAGTCTGGGGCGGATTGAGATTCATAACTTATTTGTGATTGGTGTGATCATTATCCTTTTGCAAGTATGATTTATTGGCTTTGCATGTTTGTGTGTTTAGATGACCATTCTGGCATACAGCTCTTAAAAGGACCTCAATGACCATTTGTTGTCCTTGGCTTATGTTTAGCATGTTTTCAATCAGACAACCCTAATACCATGAACCAGTAGAGATAACATAGGGAGGTGAAATTGTGACCCTAGATGCCTTTAATCCTTGCAATCTTAATCCTAAAATCAATTTGCTTTCTTTGTTTATTCAGAAAACCAAATAAAAATTAGATCTTTAGTTATAAAAAGATTTCGTTTTTGCCAAGACATTGTTTTAAGCAAGATTAATTTGGTGATTTGAGTTAAAGCTAGATAACTTGGTAATCTCTGTGGGATCGACTCCTTGCTTGCTGCTATTCTATTTAGCATTAGTTAAGGGAATTAATATTTTGAGAAGGGATTTAAACGACAGTAGCTTAACCCTCACTTGGGTTTCGCTCACGAAATACCCGTTCGTCAAATTGGCGCCGTTGCCGGGGATTCAACGGTAGACTAGCTTTAGAAATCAACATTGAGTGAAATTGTTTGAATTCTGATCTTGGTGTTTTATTTTGTCTTTTATTTTCTGTTATTTTTCTTTGAGTTTTTATTTATTTATTTTCTTTTGTTCGGAGCTGCTGGGTGTGTTCTTGTTGTTTTACAGGAACATACACCAAGTGTTTGAGGAACTCCTAGTTGTGCATGCCAAGACAGGAGTTTATACCATTTAATCGGGAGCCTGAAAGATTGTTCAGAGCTCGTCATAGAGCAGCTAGGGAAGCAGCACGTGAGGCTGAAGAAGCATTGCAAGGCTTAGAGCTTCAGTTGGTGAATTGATGGCAGATTTAAGGCCTGATGGTGGTGCACCACAAGGAGGGGCCAATTACAATGGCCAATATCCAGAAGAAGAGGGTAATCGGTTTATGCCCAGAACCTTCTTAGATTATGCGAGGCCAATGATGTCAGACCATTATTCTGGGATTCGGCAGACAAGAGTCCAAGCAAATAGCTTCGAGCTGAAGCCGGCGTTGATCAACATGGTGAGCAACAACGCGTTTGGAGGAACAGCCGTGGATGATCCACACCAGCATTTGATGAGGTTCTACCAGATGTGCGACACAATAAAGATCAACAATGTATCGGAGGAGGCAATAAAGCTAAGGCTTTTCCCTTTCTCTTTAAGGGATAGAGCTCTTGGCTGGTTCATCATCACAGCAGGTTCAATCAACACTTGGGAGGAGATGCAGACCAAGTTCATGTCAAAGTACTTCCCTCCTTCCAAGGTGATCCAGCTCAGAGGGGAGATTAGCAGATTCAGGCAAGATGAGATGGAGACTCTTCATGAAGCTTGGGAGCATTTCAAAGACTTAGTGAGAAGATGCCCTGATCATGGAAGACCCAGTGGATTCAAATTGAATCTTTCTACACAGGTCTTGGGCCCCACTCACAAGACAAGGTGAATGCAATTACTGGAGGATGCTTGATGAATCTAGAGCCCGACGTAGAAAGAGCTCTTGGAGAGGCTGTCATTAGCTGATTGGCAGTGGTCTAATGTGCGTACTTCAAAGCCAAGGGAGAAGATAGCTTTAGTTGATAATTCTTCCAATGATATGCAAGCACAGATTCAAGCTTTAGTGAAAGGCATGGAAGTATTGGCTCTTAAAGTTGAAGGATCACAACAAGCTTTACCAATAGCTGAGCAGGGCTGGAGTGGAGCTGAAGACGCAAATTATGTTAGAGGAAAGGGTTTGTATCAGAAGTAGCAATTTTATCCTCAACATCAACAACAAGGGTACAACCAGAACCAGCAGCAATCTCAGCTATTTTAGAAAAACCAGAACCAAGGGGGAGATACCTCATTTCAGTACAAATATGTGCCCCCAGGGATGAAGCAGAATCCGTATGCTACGGATAATTATTTACACCCACCTCCAGGATTCGAGCAGAAATAGCCTCAGCCTCAACAGCAAAGAGGAAAGGTATATCAGAATGTGGATGAGCCAACCAAAAGAGAGGATAATTTGGAGGAAAGGGTAGTCACCATAGAATCTTCAATGAAGAATATAGAAAAGCTGCTTGTGAGTTTGGCCCAGAATGTAAATCAAGGAGTCTCAGCTAAATCTTTTCCAAGTGATACTGAGGTGAACCCCAAGGAGAGCTGCAAGGCTATTACTCTAAGAAGCGGGAAGGCACTAAAAGAAGCTGAAAAACCTAAGAAAAGGGCTATTCTAGAAGAACAAAGCAGACCCTTGGAAGTTGATGACCAAGGAAAATCAGATAAAGCTGAAGAAAGAGTGCAAGAAAAGAAGGACCAGCAGCTGAGTCAAGACAGAATAGCTGAAGAACAGAGGCAAGAGCTCAGGCCAACTATGCCATTTCCTCAGAGGCTGAGGAACCAAAGGGTTGAGGAAGAGTATGAGCGCTTCCTGAGTTTATTCAAGCGGCTTAAGATTAATATTCCATTTGTGGAAATCTTGGAGCAGATGCCGAGGTACAGAAAGTACATCAAAGATTTTGTGAAGAAGAAGAGGAAATATGGGGATCATGAGACGGTGGCAGTCACTAACGAGGTGAGCAGTGTTGTTCAATAGAGTTTGCCCATTAAGCATAAAGATCCGGGCAGTTTTAATCTCCCTTGTGTGATTGGCAATGCACCGCAGCAGCAGGCCCTATGTGATTTAGGGGCCAGCATCAATTTGATCTCCTTTGCTTTGTATAAGCAGCTTGGGCTTAAGGGTATGAAGCCCACTTCCATATCATTGCAGTTTGCTGACCGGTCTACTGGAAGGCCTGAAGGGATAATTGAAGACGTGTTAGTGAAAGTGGGCTCCTTCATATTTCCAGCGGACTTTGTAGTTTTGGAGATGGAAGAAGATAGAGGAGTTCAACTACTCCTTGGAAGACCGTTTCTCAGAACGGGTTGTGCATTGATTGATGTTGCTCAAGGGCAGCTAACTCTGAGAATTAATGAGGAGACCTTAGTCTTCCACATGGGGAAGGCTTTGCAAGGTCAAGAGGAGGAGGACAGCCTTTGGGTTGAAGACCTTGAGGAATTGGTGGAAGACTTTTTGGTAGAAGAAATTACCACCACCAATAATGGAGCCCTTCAGCATATAGAATCTCAACAAGACGAAGAGATGTACTTGACAGCTGAGGAAGATGAGCAAACTACAAACTCTTTGGAGCAAGCTGAGGAGGAGAAAGAAGATGACGTGCCTCTAGCTCCAGAACTGAAGGAGCTGCCTGGACACCTAAGGTACGAATTTCTAGACTCTACAAATCAATTTCCTGTCATTGTTGCTTCTAATTTGAATGATGTGGAGTGTACTCAATTGTTAGAAGTCCTTAGAAAACACAAAAAGGCCCTAGGATGGAACATTGAAGACATTAGGGGTATAAGTCCAGGGATTTGCATGCATAAAATTTTGATGAATGATGATTTTAAACCCACTGCTGAAAGGCAAAGAAGATTAAACCCTGCCATGAAAGAAGTTGTTAGAAAAGAAATTTTAAAATCGAAAATGCGGGTATAATTTATGCTATCTCCGATAGTGAGTGGGTGAGTCCATTGCATGTTGTGCCCAAGAAAGGGGGCATGACCGTGATTAAAAATGAGAAAAATGAATTGATCCCATCTTGCACTGTGACGGGGTGGAGAGTGTGTGTTGACTATAGAAAGCTGAACAAGGCTACTAGGAAGGATCATTTTCCTCTTCCTTTCATTAACCAAATATTGGATAGGTTAGCTGGCTATAGTCACTACTGCTTTTTAGATGGCTATTGCGGGTATAATCAGATCATGGTTAAGCCCGAGGACCAAGAAAAGACCACCTTTACGTGCCCTTATGGCACATTTGCATTTAGGAGAATGCCATTTGGGCTTTGTAATGCCCCTGCCACCTTTCAAAGGTGTATGATGGCTATTTTTCAGGGTTTGGTTGAGGAGATCAAGGAGGTCTTCTTGGATGACTTCTCGGTGTTTGGTTCCTCCTACCAACAGTGCTTGAAAAATCTAGATGTGGTCTTAGAGAGATGTGAGGAGAAAGAACTAGTCCTAAATTGGGAGAAATGCCATTTCATGGTAACTGAGGGGATAGTTCTAGGGCATAAGGTTTGGAGGTAGACAAGGCAAAAATCTCCACTATTGAGACTCTGCCACCTCCAACCAATGCAAAAGGAGTGAGAAGCTTTCTTGGCCATGCTGGCTTTCATAGGAGATTCATTAAGGACTTCTCAAAAATTGCAAAACCCATGAGTAGGTTGTTAGAAAAAGACACAAGCTTTGAGTTTAATGCAGATTGCTTAGAAGCTTTCAACATCCTCAAGGGTAAGTTAGTCACTGCACCTGTTATAGTCACACCTGACTGGGCTCAGCCTTTTGAGCTAATGTGGGATGCGAGTGATTATGCTGTGGGGGTAGTCTTAGGGCAAAGGCGAGAAAAGGTGTTTAGGGTCATTTACTATGCTAGTAAGACCTTAGATGATGCTCAACAGAACTATACCACCACTGAAAAATAGTTGCTAGCCGTGGTTTATGGCTGCAACAAGTTTAGACCCTACCTTTTGGGGTCTAAAGTCATTGTTTATACTGATCATGCTGCATTGAAATATTTGTTTGCTAAAAAAGAAGCTAAGCCACGCTTGATTAGGTGGGTTCTCCTCTTACAGGAATTTGACCTTGAAATTAGAGACACAAAGGGAGCCCTAAATTCTGTGGCTGATCACCTTTCCCGTATGGAGAATGCACCTAAGTCTCTACCCATTGTAGATGACTTTCCTGATGAGAAGTTGTTTGAGGTGCATCATCTTTCTTGGTTTGCATGATCCGGGCGCGATTGCTTCTTCCGGGGTCCAATTTTTCTCCTCCCTTCTTGGGTCCTCCGGTGATTTGAATTCTTCTTGCCATTCTCTGCGAGATTTTATTGGCCCTTCCCTCTCTGAGGACCTTATTTCTGAGTTGCAGGCCCCCTTTTCCCCCGCAGATATTCAGGCTTCCATGTTTAGTCTTCATCCCAATAAGGCGCCTGGGCCCGATGGTTTTAATGGTTTTTTCTTTCAACGGACTTGGCATATTGTTGGTCCAGATGTGGTTCAAGCTGTTCAAGAATTTTTCTCCTCTTCTGTCCTTCTGAAGGCGTCTAATGCTACCATTTTGGCATTGATTCCTAAAATCCCGAACGCTGCTCACTGGAAGGATTTTAGGCCGATTTCTTGCTGTAACACTATTTATAAGTGCATTACCAAGTTGCTGGCAACTCGTTTGCAGAGGACCCTTCCTTCTCTAGTTAATGCCGCGCAGGCGGCTTTTATTCCGGGGCGTCACATTGGTGACAATATCTTTCTTGCCCAGGAGTTGGTGCACGGATATGGTGCCTCCTCCTCCTCCCCTCGGTGCGCTTTTAAAGTTGATTTAATGAAAGCATTTGATTCGGTGCGGTGGGACTTCCTTTGGGATAGCTTGGCTTTGTTTGGGTTCCCGACCAAATTCATTGGATGGGTGAAGGCGTGTGTCTCTTCCCCTAGTTATTCTCTTTCTCTCAACGGCGAGTTAAAGGGGTTTTTTGCGGGGAGGCGAGGTCTCCGGCAAGGGGATCCCATTTCTCCTTACTTGTTTGTTCTGTGTATGGAAGTTTTCTCCCGCATTTTGGAGAATTTTATTCGGTCCTCCTCTTCTTTCTCCTACCATTGGCGTTGCCGAAGACTCTCTTGTCCCACCTTTGCTTTGCTGATGATCTTATGGTTTTTTGTAAAGGTGATGTTCCTTCTGTTCGGGTTTTTCACGAGGCTCTTCGACTTTCTCGCAGCTCTCCGGCCTTTCCCCGAATACGGAGAAGAGTGCTGTTTTTTCTCTGGTGTGCTTCCTTCCGTTCAAAGTGAGATTTTGGCCATGGTTGGGTTTGCCCTTGGTTCCCTTCCTGTCCGCTATTTGGGGGTACCTCTTATAACCAAGCGTCCGGGTGCCATTGATTGTCAGGTGTTGGTGGATCGTATTCTGCAACGAGTGCGTTCTTGGATAGCCCGTTTTCTGTCCTTTGGTGGTCGTTTATTGCTTATTCAGTCTGTGTTGTTTGGGATCCAGGCTTTTTGGAGCTATCATTTTATCCTTCTGCTCGGGTGCTTCACTCTATCGAGCGGATTTTGGCACCTTTCTTTGGACGGGTTCCGCCTTGTCGGGGCGTGGTGCTCGGGTCTCTTGGGCCGATGTGTCTCGGCCTAAGAAGGAAGGAGGTCTTGGGTTGAAGAAGCTCAAAGATTGGAATCCTGCTGCTCTTTCTAGGTTGATTTGGAATCTTTGTCGGCCCATTTCTTCCTCTTTGTGGGTTTGCTTTGGGTCCGGGCTAATTTGCTTAAAAAAGGTCAATTTTGGGTGGCTAAAGTTCCTTGGAGGTGTTCTTGGACATGGCGTAAGGTGCTGGCTTTTCGTCATCGCCTCCGGTCATGTATTTCGGTGAAGGTTGGGGATGGCTCCTCTACCTCGCTTTGGTTTGATTCCCTGGCTGCCCCGTGGTCCTATTTGCCTATCGGCTTCGGCGCGGGTGATTTATGACTCCGGCTTGGGTGCTGATGCTACCGTCGGCGATATTCTTTCTCCGGGGTGGTGTTGGCCCTCGCCAATTCTCCCGAGTTGATTGAATTAAAGGAAGCGACGGCTTCCTTGCCTGCCCGGTTGGTCGGGCGTGATCGTGTGCGGTGGCTCTCTTCGAGCGCTCCCTTTTCCATCAAATCCGCTTGGAACCATCTCCGTTCTTCTTCTCCACTCGTGCCTTGGGCATCCGTGGTGTGGTTTCGCCATCATTCTCCTCGGCACGCGTGTTTGCTTTGGATGGCTATTCGTCGTCGGCTTCCTACCCTCGACCGTTTGCTTTTGTTTGGCATTTCTCTCCTGGGGGGGTGCCTTTTGTGTCCCGCCCCTGCCGAGTCACATGACCATCTTTTCTTCTCTTGCCCTTTTGCTCGGCGTGTTTGGGTGACTCTTTTGTCCCACCGCGGCTTTTCTTGCGTTTCTCTTTGTTGGTCCGCCTTTATTTCCGGGGGCTGTTTCTTCTTTCTCCGGTAATTCTCTTGATGCCTTCTTGCGCGATTATCCTTGGCGGCTTCCGTGTATTATCTTTGGCAGGAGCGTAATGCCCGTCGGCACGGACGTGGAGCTCGGATCTGCCTGACACTGGTTAATTTGATTATGGTTTCCGTGAGGGCTCGCGCTAGCTTGCATTCTGGCTGGCCCCCTTCGCGGCTCAACTCTCATTTGCTGCAAGTTTGGCAGCTTCCTTGATGGGCTGTCTTGTGAGTTTCTTTTTTTTTGGGTTGTTCTTTTTGTGCTGCTGTTTCGTTTCTCAGGGGTATGCCCCTGGTTCCTTGTAATTGACTCTTTTTAATATATTCTTTTTACTTTTCAAAAAAAAAAAAAAAAAATCTTTCTTGGTTTGCTGACATAGCAAATTATTTAGCCACTGGATTCATACCCAAGCAATTAGACTACCACCAGAGAAAGAAATTGGTAGTGGATGCTAATAAATACATTTGGGAAGACCCAATTCTTTATAGGAGGTGTTCTGACCAAATCATTAGAAAGTGTGTCCTTGAGGAGGAGGTAGATGACATAATACATCATTGTCATGCATCACATTATGGGGGCCACTTTGGGGTGCAAAGAACTGTGGCTAAAATCATGCAGTGTGGCTTTTATTGGCCTCACATGGTGAAAGACACCTACGTCTATACCAAAAAGTGTGATAGATGTCAAAGGGTAGGTGGTTTGTCTAGGAAAAATGAGATGCCCTTAACTGGAATCCTTCCAGTTGAAATTTTTGACATTTGGGGCATTGACTTCATGGGGCCATTCCCCAATTCTGATGGGTATTCATACATTTTGCTTGCTGTGGATTATGTGTCTAAGTGGGTAGAAGCTATTCCTACTAGAGTGAATGATGCTAGGGTTGTGACTCACTTCCTTACTAGGAACATCTTTAGCCGTTTTGGGACACCAAGGGCTATAATTAGCGATGAGGGTAGTCATTTCTGCAACAAATTGTTTGACAAGTTATTGAACAAGTATGGTGTCACTCATAGGAAGTCTTTAGCTTACTACCCGCAAGCTAATGGACAAGCAGAAGTGTCCAACAGAGAGATTAAGGCCATTTTAGAGAAAACTGTTGGAGCCAAAAGGAAAAATTGGTCTCAAAGGCATGATGAAGCCTTATGGGCATATAGGACAGCTTACAAAACTCCCATTGGGATGTCACCTTACCGTATTCTATATGGTAAGGCATGTCACTTGCCTGTGGAACTAGAGCACAAGGCTCATTGGGCCTTGAAGAAGTTAAATTTTAACCCACAAGAGATCAAGGAGCTTAGGATGACTCAATTAATTGAGTTAGATGAGCTTAGGCTGGATGCCTATGATAGTGCTAAATTTTACAAAGAAAGAACTAAGAAATGGCATGATAGGCAACTCAACAATGAACCTTTAACCTTAGGGCAGAAAGTTCTTCTATTTAACACAAGGTTGAGGTTATTTCCTGGAAAATTAAGGTCCAAATGGATGGGACCTTTTGTGATAGTTGATAAGAAGCCATATGGGAGCTTTGAGCTCCAAGCTGTAGATGGCAAGAAATTTTGGGTGAATGGCAACAGACTGAAACCATACTTTGATTCAACTCAAAGGGAGATAGTTGATTCCCTCTTTTTCACCATTGCATGATCATAACTGAAAGTCTAGCTACAGACTTTAAATAAAGCGCTGGTTGGGAGGCAACCCAATGTTTATTGCTATGTTTTATTTTATGTTATTTTCTTTTATTTATTTTATTCAATAAATTTGTTTGCAAGCTAACCATTGTGCTGGAGACTTTGCTTCTTTCTTAACTAACCATTTGCAGGATGAGCAAATTATTGGGTCCTGAACTTGTGGAATTATTTTTAAAGTCAAAGTCAAGGAGCAAGGAGCAAGTGAAGCCCAAAAGTGCTTGAAGATGGGCTCAAACAATTCACGTGCAAGACTTAAAGATGGTCCATAATGCACAAGCACCAAAGTGGAGAAATTTGGGCCAGTTTGGGCCTGAACGTGAATTTGCACGTGAATTGCCCAATTCACGTGCACCTCCTTTTGAGCTATAACTTTCTGGAATGGTAGATGAAGACCATGTGAATCACGTTTACTCTTGTGATAACGTGCATTTTATGCCGTTATTCTAGTATTTATTTAGGATGTTTAAGAGCATGATTAGAGCCTTATTGCCTCATATTTCATATATATTTGCTCTAACCCCTAGGAAGATGCTAGTTGCAAATACATGCGTTTTTAAGCTGTTTTGGCAGGTTTTGGACCTCACTTTTGACATAGTAGATGGCCTCAAACAATTGGCGTGCAAGAAGCAAAGTTGCTTGGAATGATGTCCTCTACCTACCACAGAAATTTCAGAGCATTTGGAGCTGATTTGGATCTGCACGTGAATTCACCCAATTCACGTGCAAGCATATTTTTGCCTCTCAGGCCTCTACAAGATGCAAGGAAGCTTGGGGAGAAGTTTAAGCTGATTTGGAGGTGCACGTGAATTCACCATATCACGTGCAAATTGGCGTGCAGAGATATTTTTGGACCGATCCAATCGTTTTTCCATGCTGATCATTTGTTCCTGAAGGCCCAAGTCCAAATTGTGGATGGAAGATAGAGTTTTTAATGTTTCGAGTGTTACTTATCAAAACTACGCCGTTTTGATAAGTGGGCTAGGTTACACACCTCAAGGCCCATCCAAACTCTATAAATAAGAGCTTCACGCCCCTTGCTAGCCATGCCTAACCCCCTACACGTTTTTAGAGAGAGAGAGAGAGGCTCCACGACTTGGAGGTGCTCCTTGACCTAGGAGAGCAGCCGTCGCAGCAGCCGTCACGGATTTTGGAGCCTGGATTTGAAGCTTTGCTGTGCGCGTGATCAAGAAGAAGATGTTGAGCTTTTCTGCTTTGTGTTTGCTTGTAATCATGCGTGAGTAGTTCTTATAATCTAGGGGAGCAATGTAGCCCCCCTTGTTGCTTTCTTTGTGTTTATGAATATTTGGGTTTGATGATTGAAGTTTTGCATGTTTTATGAATCTGTTCTTAAGTTCTATCTTTGGATGTACACCTTGGTATTCTTAGCCCTAGTCTGGGGCGGATTGAGATTCATAACTTATTTGTAATTGGTGTGATCATTATCCTTTTGCAAGTATGATTTATTGGCTTTGCATGTTTGTGTGTTTAGATGACCATTCTGGCATACAACTCTTAAAAGGACCTCAATGACCATTTGTTGTCCTTGGCTTATGTTTAGCATGTTTTCAATCGACAACCCTAATACCATGAACCAGTAGAGATAATATAGGGAGGTGAAATTGTGACCCTAGATGCTTTTAATCCTTCAATCTTAATCCTAAAACCAGTTTACTTTCTTTGTTTGTTCAGAAAACCAAATAAAAATTAGATCTTTAGTTTAAAAAAGAAAACTTTTTGCCAAGACATTTTATAGAACAAGAGTAATTGGGTGTTTTGATTTGAGAACTAGAGAACTAGGCTAATCCCTGTAGGTTCGACCCCTTTCTTGCTGCTATTCTTTTAGTGCAAACTTAGGGAATTTATTATTTTGAAGAGGGATTTAACGACATTAGCTAGCTCTTTTAGAGAGGCTAAAAATCTTGTCTGTCAAATTGGCGCCGTTGCCGGGGATTCAACGGTTAACTAGTTTTTAAAATCAACATTGAGTGAAATTGTTTGAATTCTGATCTTGGTGTTTTATTTTGTCTTTTATTTTCTGTTATTCTGTGTGCTTTATTTGTTTATTTTGCATTGTTCGGAGCTGCTGGGTGTGTTCTTGTTGTTGTTTTACAGGAACATACACCAAGTGTATGAGGTATTGCTAGTTGTGTATGCGATGAGGCGAACTTGTGTCCTTTAATCCAGAACCTGAACAGCACTCCAATGGACAGAAAGTTTGGAGATGAGGAGGAGCTAACCATGGAAGAATGTTTGGAAAGGATGATCCAAGGCAACAAATATTTGTGGGAAAATCAAAGGAGAGATGAGGAGAATTCAATGATGGCAGACCAAAATGTTTATGTTCCAGGCCATGCAGCAGATCAATTTTCATATAGTGCTTGGGATTGCACTGTCTATGATTCTCCCATAAGCAGTTATTCATACCAGGAGCCTCCTTGTTATGGTGGGAGTATTAATGGAGATGGTAGAGAAGTATGGCCAACTTGCACCCAACCTGAGGGTGACTACTATCCACAAGAGCCACCACCTGAGGAGTTTAATGGTTTCTTCAATGGATATTCTGAGAATAGATGGGTTGGGCAATATCAAGATGAAGCTTACTATGAAGCCCCACTTTATGGCAATTATTGTCCATATCAACAACAAGAGTGGCAGCCCCAAGTTGAAGATGAAGAAACCAAAAGAGAGGATTTGAATGAAAGGCTAGGAAGTTTGGAGACTGCCATAAAAAATGTAGAGCAATTATTGATGAGTATGGTTCAAAATGCAGATTACGGAGTCTCATCTAACTCCTTTGCTGGTGACACAGAGATAGAGACTGAAGAGAATTGCAAAGCCATCACTCCAACTTCCATGTATCAATCTTTGACATCTGCCTCACAAGAATGGGAGTTTTCTGCTAATAATGATTCTGAAGATGAAGCTCGCATTCTAGATGGTCAAACCATTAATGATGCTATAGACCAAGAAGTGGATACAAGGGCAATGGTTCATTATGATGAGGTTGTCCCTCCACCACAATTTAATAGCCCATGTGATGTATCCACTTCAACTCTTCCCATGGTTGGAGCTTATGAGGACAATTTTTCAATCCAAGAAGAAGAGGAAGACTTGAATTGTTCTGGGGTGTTAGAAGAACATGAGAAACCAATAAATGACAACCCAAGGATGCAGCAACAAATCTTGGATGATGATGCTATAATTCTCATATCTGAAGGCACATCAAACCAAGGTACTCTTTATGAAGACAAGCTACATGAGCCCACCCCTACTATGTTTGCTTTGGAATCATCTTCCCTTATACAAGAGAAGGAAGTGCTTGACAAGGGAGGTAACCATGCGTGCATCATGACTACTCCAATTGTGGAGTATGTTGAATTTGTGTTACCACCTCGATGGAATGAGAGGAAGGAGAACCATAAGTTTGTGGAGGTGTCTCCCTATCAACAATTGAATCAGGAGTTCAAGTGGCTCCCACAGCGGTTCATTCATCCGATTGCTATGGTCTACGAGACTGCTGAGGTTTACAATGCAAGGATGAAAGCCTTTCATACATTGGTTGAGCTTAGTATGACAAAGTCTAGCTACAGACATTAAATAAAGCGCTGGTTGGGAGGCAACCCAATGTTTGTTGCTGTGTTTTATTTTATGTTATTTTCTTTTATTTATTTTATTCAATAAATTGTTTGCAAGCTAACCATTGTGCAGGAGACTTTGCTTCTTTCTTAACTAACCATTTTGCAGGATGAGCAAATTATTGGGTCATTCAGCTGTGGGATCTTTGCTTGCTACTACATGATGGCTATTCTGCAAGGGAAGGAAACTTGGGAAGTGCGCCAGAGACGTCGGTTGACTTTGTGGCTCGGGTGCGCCGAATGGTGGCCAATGTCATCTACTATTACAGCTTGCCAAACCAGGGGTAAGTATTTTCCTACTCCCTATTTTATGCCATGAGGACATAGCATATTTTAAGTGTGGTGTATGGGGAGTGACTTGAGCCACTTGCTTGTCTTTTATGTTGTGATTGCATGTTTTATTTAATTAAAAAAAAATCTTTTTAGTTGCATGATTGTTTGAGTTGTTTGCTTGAATGATTTGCTTGTGGAGACATGGATATTAAGTATGCAATTTTGGCTTAAAATTTATTTTTTTATGCCACATTAGTATCATGTTGTGATAAGGGTGTTAAAGTAGTTAAAATGTGCTCTGAATTGGTTTAATCATGTCTATATCTCTTGAATGATATCACCATGTTTTTGGAGCTAAGTTTTGAATATTAGCTGAGCATGAAATGCTATAATAGACCTAAGTAACCCTTAAAGTTGAGTGAAAAAAGAAATGAAAAAAATGAGAACAACTTCTTTTTAGCCCTTGAGTGACATTTAGGGTATGGGTAATAGTTTGATTTGCTACTCATCTTGCATTCAACATTGGTTATTTAATGGTAGGAGTCAAGTAAGCATGTGATTACTTATTAGTGCTCAGTGTTTGGTGTGTGGAGTTAGGATGCAAGACCTCTAAGTCATTGTGACTGTCTTTGCATTCTTTTCTTTATTTTGTGATATTATATAAAAGGTGTGATATAGAATGTGAAAAAGCCATCACTTAATCTGGAAAATGGGATGTGAGACATCAATGAATTTCTGTCTCTCCTTATGCGCAGCAAAATGGCAAGGGGCATACATCGAAAAATCAGTCTTATTTATGTGTTATGTGAGTAAAAAAAAAGAGTGAATAATCCATCAAGGGAGAGCATAAAATGCAACCTTGTAAGGTTATTACTTAAAAAAAAAAAAAAAGAGAAAGATTGAGAATAAAAGCCACACCGGCCCGATGTTTATGTGTGATTATTTATTTGTGAAGCCACGTTGGCTGAATTGTGTTTTGTTTTAAGAATGTTGAGCTCAATTCTTTAGCTCATGGTTTTGTTTTATCAGTTATTAGAATAGAGTGTGAGTTTATTGAGTTTAGACTAGAGTGTGAGTTCAAATAAAGTAGAATAGAGAGTGTGTTTTCTTTGATGAGCACAATAGGGAACTCTCATGATTGCTTGGCAAGTGCTTAATCAATAGCTGATGGCGAGTGTAGAGATAGAGTTTTCCATCCATTGTTCATTGTTAGGTATTGGGCTTGAGAATTATTATATTTGAGTGAGGCTGCTTATCCTTGGTAAGAACTTAAAGGGAAACTAGGTGCTATTTTATCATGGATTGCTTGCTTATATCTGAAATTTAAGTGGAGATATTGCATGGTTGTTGGATTAGGGATATGGACATGAATGAACTAAGTTATGACTCATTTTGATGCTTAAATTCCCATTTCATCATGATAGAGTTGCATGCTTAGGAAACCATGATTCTCCTTGATTGTTATTTTATTTTTCCTCCGTTTGACTGCGTGTTTATTTTATTTTTGCATGCTTGTATGTTTTTGCTTGAGGACAAGCAATGGTTCAAGTGTGGTGTATTTGATAACGTGCATTTTATGCCGTTATTCTAGTATTTATTTAGGATGTTTAAGAGCATGATTAGAGCCTTATTGCCTCATATTTCATATATATTTGCTCTAACCCCTAGGAAGATGCTAGTTGCAAATACATGCGTTTTTAAGTCTGTTTTGGCAGGTTTTGGACCTCACTTTTGACATAGTAGATGGCCTCAAACAATTGGCGTGCAAGAAGCAAAGTTGCTTGGAATGATGTCCTCTACCTACCACAGAAATTTCAGAGCATTTGGAGCTGATTTGGATCTGCACGTGAATTCACCCAATTCACGTGCAAGCATATTTTTGCCTCTCAGGCCTCTACAAGATGCAAGGAAGCTTGGGGAGAAGTTTAAGCTGATTTGGAGGTGCACGTGAATTCACCATATCACGTGCAAATTGGCGTGCAGAGATATTTTTGGACCGATCCAATCGTTTTTCCATGCTGATCATTTGTTCCTGAAGGCCCAAGTCCAAATTGTGGATGGAAGATAGAGTTTTTAATGTTTCGAGTGTTACTTATCAAAACTACGCCGTTTTGATAAGTGGGCTAGGTTACACACCTCAAGGCCCATCCAAACTCTGTAAATAAGAGCTTCACGCCCCTTGCTAGCCATGCCTAACCCCCTACACGTTTTTAGAGAGAGAGAGAGAGGCTCCACGACTTGGAGGTGCTCCTTGACCTAGGAGAGCAGCCGTCGCAGCAGCCGTCGCGGATTTTGGAGCCTGGATTTGAAGCTTTGCTGTGCACGTGATCAAGAAGAAGATGTTGAGCTTTTCTGCTTTGTGTTTGCTTGTAATCATGCGTGAGTAGTTCTTATAATCTAGGGGAGCAATGTAGCCCCCTTGTTGCTTTGCTGTGTTTATGAATATTTGGGTTTGATGATTGAAGTTTTGCATGTTTTATGAATCTGTTCTTAAGTTCTATCTTTGGATGTACACCTTGGTATTCTTAGCCCTAGTCTGGGGCGGATTGAGATTCATAACTTATTTGTAATTGGTGTGATCATTATCCTTTTGCAAGTATGATTTATTGGCTTCGCATGTTTGTGTGTTTAGATGACCATTCTGGCATACAACTCTTAAAAGGACCTCAATGACCATTTGTTGTCCTTGGCTTATGTTTAGCATGTTTTCAATCAGACAACCCTAATACCATGAACCAGTAGAGATAACATAGGGAGGTGAAATTGTGACCCTAGATGCTTTTAATCCTTCAATCTTAATCCTAAAACCAGTTTACTTTCTTTGTTTGTTCAAAAAACCAAATAAAAATTAGATCTTTAGTTTAAAAAAGAAAACTTTTTGCCAATACATTTTATAGAACAAGAGTAATTGGGTGTTTTGATTTGAGAACTAGAGAACTAGGCTAATCCCTGTGGGTTCGACCCCTTTCTTGCTGCTATTCTTTTAGTGCAAACTTAGGGAATTTATTATTTTGAAGAGGGATTTAACGACATTAGCTAGCTCTTTTAGAGAGGCTAAAAATCTTGTCTGTCATCTTGCACGCGAATTCCTAGCTGTCATATGGAGGCTCAAAAATGCAAACTACCGATTTTAGCCCTCCTAGAAGCTTCAAACAATTCACGTGCAGAAGGGACTACTGCTTGCCAGCTCAAGGGGGACCCACCACCAAAGTTTGGGACGATTCTGACCTGCACGCCAATTCAACCAATTCACGTGCAAGGGCTATTTTGGTCAGAACACTCTGAAAATTTAGGGGCACGTGTATCACGCCAATTGGAGCATCTTTCCTTCTGCACAGTATATAAAGAGAGGCCATCTTCAAAGGCTTCCACACCAAAATCACTCCAGATCTGAGTATTAGAGAAACTCTGCTCTTTTGCTTTCTTGCTCTTCAGTTTTCTGCTCTTTGCTCTTTATTCTCATTCTAAAGATGGTGCGCACAAGGAGGACTGGCCAGGAGGAGGTGTACTCACCTAGTGCTGACAGCTAACCTGAGGAGGAGATACTCTTGGGGCATGCTCTAGATATGCAGGCTTTGGAGGCTTCAGAGCTGGGCTGGGCTAGAGAGGTAGCTCTTAAAATTCAAAATCTGGGATTACAAAGGTTAGTATCTGCCCAGCCAGCTATTTCCTACTCTGCCTTACAAGAATTTTATGCATCTGTCTCTGTGAGTGAGGATGAAGTAATAGGGGTTGTGCAAGGGGTTTATGTCAGAATTACCCCTGAAATTATTAGACATTGCTTTAACCTCCCTGTACCCATTGATAGCCTTCCTCAGCTAAGCCTAGGAGAATTTGGTATTGCATGCAACTATGCAAAAAAATTTCAAAGTCGAAGGCAGTATACCAAGAATGGTTTTGTTGGAAGATTTAGATGCCTAGCCTACCTGATAGGAAAATGCTTGTTGATTCAGACCAGTGGGATAAATAGTGTGCGTAAGCCACACCTTGAGTTGATGTATAGCATTGATCATATGCTAAATGTGGATTGGGCCACTACCATTTTTAAATGGTGGAAGAAAAACTCATCAAAGCAGATAAATGGAAGATTTTTGTGTTTGGTATTTCAAAGCATGCCTGCTTTGCATTTTTCCTCCATGGATAGCATCACTTTTCCTTCTCAGCTGGGTGTTAAGAGTATTGCATGCTGAAGGGGGTTTGGGGATCAGTACCAGAGGTCATTGGGCAACCAATGTTCCTCCTCCATCACAGCCCGCTAGGCACAGTGTTCATGTCGAGCGATCCACTGACTTTGCAAGGGAGACCTCTCCTCATTTGGATCAAACGAAGCAGACTCTATACAGACTCACTGCCATGTACATGCAGTTCAATGTACACAAAGAAGATATTTTCAATTTCTTTCGAGGCATTAGTGGGCAGGTGGTGAGCGAAGTGGAGGTCATCAATTGGGCAGTCACTAATGGGCACATCACTAGTGCCCAATTTGAGGAATTAATGGCCCTCATATCTGGAGACCAACACGCTACTTCACAACCTAGAACCAGAGCATGGGAGGCCCCAAACGTAGCTGCTCATGCATCTCCTAGAGCATGGCAAGCCCAGAAGCTCCTCCTGCTGCATCTACCGAAGCTTGGAGGCAAGAAACACAGCAGCTCAGGGAGGCAAATGCCAGAACCCAGCGCGAGGTGGAAGCCCTGAGGAAGGACAATAAAGAAGTCAAAGGCCTCCTAGGCAAAATCTGGAAGGCCTTGAGCAAGACGAAAGCGTCAAAACGTTCTCCTATAGTGGAGATATCTGATGAAGAACCCTCTCCATCCCCTGAAGATTCTTATCCAGCCCAGGCAGATCCACCTCAACCAGAACCTTCAGCTCGGCCATCCTACTATCACCCAGAGGAGGCAAAGCTAGCAACAGGGTATTCACCCTTCCAACCTCCAGAGGAGGCAAAGCTAGCAACAGGGTATTCACCCTTCCAACCTCCAGAGGAGGCAAAGCCAGTAGCAGGGTATTCACCCTTCTAGCCTTTTACTGATCCTGCATATTCTCAGGCTCTTGTGCCTGCTATACTTCCTGTCTCTTGGGGTGCATACATGCCTGCTGAACCTGAAGATCTTCTTGGCCCTCCTATCCATTTAATCATTAATCCAGTTTTATCATCTGACGAGAGCCAAGCAGCATTTGAAGAGTTCATCAATTCCACGGTTCAGAGGGCTCGCTTTATACGGGATAATGATATCTTCACCCCTTTTAGCCTAAAGAGGATCTCAGAGAAGGAATATCTCTACTGCGACAAGATAGACCTCTTCCGCAGGACCATGCGCTATGTAGTGGAGGCTGAGCCTCATAACTACCCATTAGCTCAGTTCACTTCCATCATGCTGTGCGAGATATTCAATCAACCCTTGTTTGAAGAGGTGTGGCGCCAACGCATCAATGGTGAGAATGAAGGGCACCGCCCTTGGCATGGTATGCATGAGGTGCTGATTCTGGTGCACATTGACCGCCACTATGTATTGGTCCGTTTGAATCTGGATGTAGGACATGCCGTGCTATATGACCCAAGCCAAGGCGAAGGGTTTGCCAGACGAAAAAGACAGTTAGTGCATGGGTTCATCAAACGAATCAAAGCGGCGATGATCAAAGAAGGTTTATTGGCAGATGACAGACAAGATTTTTAGCCTCTCTAAAAGAGCTAGCTAATGTCGTTAAATCCCTCTTCAAAATAATAAATTCCCTAAGTTTGCACTAAAAGAATAGCAGCAAGAAAGGGGTCGAACCCACAGGGATTAGCCTAGTTCTCTAGTTCTCAAATCAAATCACCCAATTACTCTTGTTCTATAAAATGTCTTGGCAAAAAGTTTTCTTTTTTAAACTAAAGATCTAATTTTTATGTGGTTTTCTGAATAAACAAAGAAAATAAACTGATTTTAGGATTAAGATTCAAGGATTAAAAGCATCTAGGGTCACAATTTCACCTCCCTATGTTATCTCTACTGGTTCATGGTATTAGGGTTGTCTGATTGAAAACATGCTAAACATAAGCCAAGGACAACAAATGGTCATTGAGGTCCTTTTAAGAGTTGTATGCCAGAATGGTCATCAAAACACACAAACATGCAAAGCCAATAAATCATACTTGCAAAAGGATAATGATCACACCAATTACAAATAAGTTATGAATCTCAATCCGCCCCAGACTAGGGCTAAAAATACCAAGGTGTACATCCAAAGATAGAACTTAAGAACAGATTCATAAAACATGCAAAACTTCAATCATCCAAACCCAAATATTCATAAACACAGCAAAACAACAAGGGGGCTACATTGCTCCCCTAGATTAAAAGACTACTCACGCATGATTACAAGCAAAACCAAAGCAGAAAAGCTCAACATCTTCTTCTTGATCACGCGCACAGCAAAGCTTCAAATCCAGGCTCCAAAATCCGCGACGGCTGCCGGCGACGGCTGCTCTCCTAGGTCAAGGAGCACCTCCAAGTCGTGGAGCCTCTCTCTCTCTCTCTCTAAAAACGTGTAGGGGGTTAGGCATGGCTAGCAAGGGGCGTGGAGCTCTTATTTATAGAGTTTGGATGGGCCTTGAGGTGTGTAACCTAGCCCATCTATGAAAACGGCGTAGTTTTGATAAGTGACACTCGAAACATTAAAAACTCTATCTTCCATCCACAATTTGGACTTGGGCCTTCAGGAACAAATGATCAGCATGGAAAAACGATTGGATCGGTCCAAAAATATCTCTGCACGCCAATTTGCACGTGATATGGTGAATTCACGTGCACCTCCAAATCAGCTCAAACTTCTCCCCAAGCTTCCTTGCATCGTCTAGAGGCCTGAGAGGCAAAAATAGGCTTGCACGTGAAATGGGTGAATTCACATGCAGCTCCAAATGCTCTGAAATTTCTGTGGTAGGTAGAGGACATCATTCCAAGCAACTTTTGTTCTTGCACGCCAATTGTTTGAGGCCATCTACTATGTCAAAAGTGAGGTCCAAAACCTGCCAAAACAGCTTAAAAACGCATGTATTTGCAACTAGCATCTTCCTAGGGGTTAGAGCAAATATATATGAAATATGAGGCAATAAGGCTCTAATCATGCTCTTAAACATCCTCAATAAATACTAGAATAACGGCATAAAATGCACGTTATCAAATACACCACACTTGAACCATTGCTTGTCCTCAAGCAAAAACATACAAGCATGCAAAAATAAAATAAACACACAGTCAAACGGAAGAAAATAAAATAACAATCAAGGAGAATCATGGTTTCCTAAGCATGCAACTCTATCATGATGAAATGGAAATTTAAGCATCAAAATGAGTCATAGCTTAGTTCATTCATGTCCATATCCCTAGTCCAACAACCATGCAATATCACCACTTAAATTTCAGATATGAGCAAGCAATCCATGATAAAATAGCACCTAGTTTCCCTTTAAGTTCTTACCAAGGATAAGCAGCCTCACTCAAATATAATAATTCTCAAGCCCAATACCTATCAATGAACAATGGATGGAAAACTCTATCTCTACACTCGTCATCAGCTATTGATTAAGTACTTGCCAAGCAATCATGAGAGTTCCCTATTGTGCTCATCAAAGAAAACACACTCTCTATTCTACTTTATTTGAACTCACACGCTAGTCTAAACTCAATAAACTCACATTCTATTCTAATAACTGATAAAACAAAACCATGAGCCAAAGAATTGAGCTCAACATTCTTAAAACAAAACACAATTAAGCCAATGTGGCTACAAATCTAAACAATCACACAAACATCAGGCCATTGTGGCTTTTATTCTGAATCTTTTTTTTTTTTTAAGTAATAACTTTACAAGGTTGCATTTTATGCTCTCCCTTGATGGATTATTCACTCTCTTTTTTTTTTTACTCACATAACAAACAAATAAGACTGATTTTTCTAATGCAAACTCCTTGCCATTTTGCTACATAAGGAGAGACAGAAATTCATTGATTCTCACATCCCATTTTCCAATTAAGTGATGGCTTTTTCACATTCTATATCACAGCCTTTTCCAATAATATCACACAATAAAGAAAAGAATGCAAAGACAGTCACAATGACTCAGAGGTCTTGCATCCTAACTCCACACCAAACACTGAGCACTAATAAGTAATCACATGCTTACTTGACTCCTACCATTAAATAACCAATGTTGAATGCAAGAAGAGTATCAATTAAACTATTACCCATACCCTTTAAATGGCACTCAAGGGCTAAAAAGAAGCTGTTCTCATTTTTCATTTCTTTTTCACTCAACTTTAAGGGTTACTTAGGTCTATCATAGCATTTCATGCTCAGCTAATATTCAAAACTCAGCTCCAAAAACATGGTGATATCATTCAAGAGATATAGACATGATTAAACCAATTCAGAGCACATTTTACTACTTTAACACCCTTATCACAACATGATACTAATGTGGCATAAAAATTAAATTTTAAGCCAAAATTGTATACTTAATATCCATGCCTCCACAAGAAAATCATTCAAGCAAACAACTCAAACAATCATGCAACTAAAAACAATTTTTTTTTAAATAAAACATGCAATCACAACATAAAAGACAAGCAAGTGGCTCAAGTCACTCCCATACACCACACTTAAAATATGCTATGTCCTCATGGCATAAAATAGGGAGTAGGAAAATACTTACCCCTGGTTTGGCAAGCTGTAATAGTAGATGACATTGGCCACCATTCGTCGCACCTGAGCCACAAAGTCAACCGACGTCTCATCGCGCACTTCCCAAGTTTCCTTCCCCTGCAGAATAGCCATCATGTAGTAGCAAGCAAAGATCCCACTGGAGTGATTTTGGTGTGGAAGCCTTTGAAGATGGCCTCCCCTTATATAGCGTGCAGAAGGAAAGATGCTCCAATTGGCGTGATACACGTGCCCCTAACTTTTCAGAGTGTTCTGACCAAAATAGCCTCTGCACGTGAATTGGCTGAAGTGGCGTGCAGGTCAGAATCGTCCCAAACTTTGGTGGTGGGTCCCCCTTGAGCTGGCAAGCAATAGTCCCTTCTGCACGTGAATTGTTGGAAGCTTCTAGGAGGGCTAAAATCGGTATTTTGCATTTTTGAGCCTCCATATGAAAGCTACCAATTCGCGTGCAAGAATAAACATGATTCACATGGTCTTCATCTACCATTCTAGAAAGTTACAGCTCAAAAGGAGTTGCACGTGAATTGGGCAATTCACGTGCAAATTCACGTTCAGGCCCAACTGGCCCAAATTTCTCCATTGAGTTGCTTATGCATTATGGACCATCTTTAAGTCTTGCACGTGAATTCGTTGAGCCCATCTTCAAGCACTTTTGGGCTTCACTTGCTCCTTGCTCCTTGACTTTGACTTTAAAAACAATTCCACAAGTTCAGGACCCAAAAATTTTCTCATCCTGCACATGGTTAGCTAAGAAAGGAACAAAGTCTCCTGCACAATGGTTAGCTTGCAAACAAATTTATTGAAGAAAATAAATAAAAGAAATAACATAAAATAAAATAAAACATAGCAATAAACATTGGGTTGCCTCCCAATCAGCGCTTTATTTAAAGTTTGTAGCTAGACTTGCAGTTATGATCAAGCAATGGTGAAAGAGAGGGAATCAACTATCTCCCTCTGAGTTGAATCAAAGTAAGGTTTCAGCCTATTGCCATTCACCCAAAATTTCTTGCCATCTACGACTTGGAGCTCAAAGCTCCCATATGGCTTCTTATCAACTATCACAAAAGGTCCCATCCACTTGGACCTTAATTTGCCAGGAAATAACCTCAACCTTGTGTTAAATAGAAGAACTTTCTGTCCTAAGGTTAAAGGTTCATTGTTGAGTTGCCTATCATGCCATTTCTTAGTTCTTTCTTTGTAAAATTTAGCACTATCATAGGCATCCAACCTAAGCTCATCTAACTCAATTAATTGAGTCATCCTAAGTTCCTTGATCTCTTGTGGGTTGAAATTTAACTTCTTCAAGGCCCAATGAGCCTTGTGTTCAAGTTCCACAGGCAAGTGACATGCCTTACCATATAGAATACGGTAAGGTGACATCCCAATGGGAGTCTTGTAAGCTGTCCTATATGCCCATAAGGCTTCATCAAGCCTTTGAGACCAATCTTTCCTATTGGCTCCAACGGTTTTCTCTAAAATGGCCTTAATCTCCCTGTTGGACACTTCGCTTGTCCATTAGCTTGTGGGTGGTAAGCTAAAGACTTCCTATGAGTGACACCATACTTGTTCAATAATTTATTAAACAATTTGTTGCAGAAATGACTACCCTCATCATCGATAGCCCGGTGTCCCAAAACGGCTAAAGATGTTCCTAGTAAGGAAGTGAGTCACAACCCTAGCATCATTCACTCTAGTAGGAATAGCTTCTACCCACTTAGACACATAATCCACAGCAAGCAAAATGTATGAATACCCATCGAATTGGGGAAGGGCCCCATGAAGTCAATGCCCCAAATGTCAAAAATTTCAACTGGAAGAATTCCAGTTAATGGCATCTCATTTTTCCTAGATAGACCACCTACCCTTTGACATCTATGACACTTTTTGATGTAGACATAGGTGTCTTTCACCATGTGAGGCCAATAAAAGCCACACCTGCATGATCTTAGCCACAGTTCTTTGCACCCCAAAGTGGCCCCCATAATGTGATGCATGACAATGATGTATTATGTCATCTACCTCGTCCTCAAGGACACACTTTCTTATGATTTGGTCTGGACACCTCCTATAAAGAATTGGGTCTTCCCAAATGTATTTCCTAGCATCCACTACCAATTTCTTTCTCTGGTGGTAGTCTAACTGTTTGGGTATGAACCCGGTGGCTAAATAATTTGCTATGTCAAGCAAACCAAGGAAGATGATGCACCTCAAACAACTTCTCATCGGGAAAGTCATCTACAATGGGTAGAGACTTAGGTGCATTCTCCACACGGGAGAGGTGATCAGCCACGAATTTAGGGCTCCCTTTGTGTCTCTAATTTCAAGGTCAAATTCCTGTAAGAGGAGAACCCATCTAATCAAGCGTGGCTTAGCTTCCTTTTTAGCAAACAAATATTTCAACGCAAGCATGATCAGTATAAACAATGACTTTAGACCCCAAAAGGTAGGGTCTAAACTTGTTGCGACCATAAACCACGCCTAGCAACTCTTTCTTAGTGGTGGTATAGTTCTGTTGAGCATCATCTAAGGTCTTACTAGCATAGTAAATGACCCTAAACACCTTTTCTCGCCTTTGCCCTAAGACTACCCCCACAAGCATAATCACTCGCATCGCACATTAGCTCAAAAGGTTGAGCCCGGTCAGGTGTGACTATAACAGGTGCGTGACTAACTTACCCTTGAGGATGTTAAAAGCTTCTAAGCAATCTTCATTAAACTCAAAGCTTGTGTCTTTTTTCGACAACCTACTCATGGGTTTTGCAATTTTTGAGAAGTCCTTAATGAATCTCCTATAAAAGCCAGGCATGGCCAAGGAAACTTCTCACTCCTTTTTCATTAGTTGGAGGTGGCAGAGTCTCAATAGTGGAGATTTTTGCCTTGTCTACCTCCAAACCATGTGCAGACACCTTGTGCCCTAGAACTATCCCCTCGTTACCATGAAATGGCATTTCTCCCAATTTAGGACTAGTTCCTTCTCCTCACATCTCTCTAAGACCACATCTAGATTTTTCAAGCACTGTTGGTAGGAGGAACCAAACACCGAGAAGTCATCCATGAAGACCTCCATGATCTCCTCAACCAAACCCTGAAAAATAGCCATCATACACCTTTGAAAGGTGGCAGGGGCATTACAAAGCCCAAATGGCATTCTCCTAAATGCAAATGTGCCAAAAGGGCACGTGAAGGTGGTCTTTTCTTGGTCCTCGGGCTTAACCATGATCTGATTATACCCGGAATATCCATCTAAAAAGCAAGAGTGACTATAGCCGGCTAACCTATCCAACATTTGGTCAATGAAAGGAAGAGGAAAATGATCCTTCCTAGTGGCCTTGTTCAGCTTCCTATAGTCAACACACACTCTCCACCCCGTCACAGTGCGAGATGGGATCAATTCATTTTTCTCATTCTTAATCACAGTCATGCCCCCTTTCTTGGGCACAACATGCAATGGACTCACCCACTCACTATCAGAAATAGCATAAATTATACCCGCATGTTTCCATTTTAAAATTTCTTTTCTAACAACTTCTTTCATAGCAGGGTTTAATCTTCTTTGTCTTTCAGCAGTGGGTTTAAAATCATCATTCATCAAAATTTTATGCATACAAATCCCTGGACTAATACCCCTAATGTCTTCAATGTTCCATCCTAGGGCCTTTTTGTGTTTCCTAAGGACTTCTAGCAATTGAGTACACTCCACATCATTTAAATTAGAAGCAACAATGACAGGGAATTGATTTGTAGAGTCTAGAAATTCATACCTTAGGTGTCCAGGCAGCTCCTTCAGTTCTGGAGCTAGATGCACGTCATCTTCTTTCTCCTCAGCTTGCTCCAAAGAGTTTGTAGTTTGCTCATCTTCCTCATTGTCAAGTACATCTCTTCATCTTGTTGAGCTTCTATAAGCTCAAGGGCTTCATCATTGGTGGTGGTAATTTCTTCGCCAAGTAATCTTCCACCAATTCCTCAAGGTCTTCAACCCAAAGGCAATCCTCCTCCTCTTGACCTTGCAGAGCCTTCCCCCATGTGGAAGACTAAGGTCTCCTCATTAATTCTCGAGTTAGCTGCCCTTGAGCAACATCAATCAATGCACAACCCGTTCCAAGAAACGGTCTTCCAAGGAGTAGCTGAACTCCTCTATCTTCTTCCATCTCCAAAACAACAAAATCCGCTGGAAATATGAAGGAGCCCACTTTAACTAGCACATCTTCAATGATTCCTTCAGGTCTTCCAGGTGGACCGGTCTATGAACTGCAATGATATGGAAGTGGGCTTCATGCCCTTAAGCCCAAGCCGCTTGTACAAAGCAAAGGAAATCAAATTGATGCTGGCCCCTAAATCACATAGGGCCTGCTGTCGCGGTGCATTGCCAATCACACAAGGGAGATTAAAGCTGCCCGGATCTTTATGCTTGATGGGCAAACTCGTTGAACAACACTTGCTCACCTCGTTAAGGATCGCCACCGTCTCATGATCCCCATATTTCCTCTTCTTTGTCACAAAATCTTTGATGTATTTTCTGTACCTAGGCATCTGCTCCAAAACTTCCACAAATGGAATGTTAATCTCAAGCTTCTTGAACAAACTCAGGAAGCGCTCATACTCTTCTTCAACCCTCTGGTTCCTCAGCCTCTGAGGAAATGGCATAGTAGGCCTGAGCTCTTGCTTCTGTTCTTCAGCCTATTCTGTCTTGACTCAGCTGCTTGTCCTTCTTTTCTTGCACTTTTTCTTTAGCTTCCAAGGGTCTGCTTTGTTCTTCTGGAATTGCCTTCTTCTTAGGCTCTTCAGCTTCATTCAGTGTCTTCCCGCTCCTTAGAGTGATAGCCTTGCAACTCTCCTTGGGGTTCACCTCAGTGTCACTTGGAAAAGTATTGGTTGACACCCCTTGATTTACATTCTGAGCCAAACTCACAAGTAACTTCTCCATATTCTTAATTGAAGATTCTATTGTGACTACCCTTTCCTCCAAATTATCCTCTCTTTTGGTTGGCTCATCCACATTCTGATATACCCTTCCTCTTTCTTGTTGAGGCCGAGGCCGTTTCGCTCGAATCCTGGAGGTGGGTGTAAATAATTATCCGTAGCATACGGATTCTGGCTTCATCCCCGGGGGCACATATTTGTACCGAAATGAGGTATCTCCCCCTCGGTTCCGAGTTCTCGAAATGGTTGAGATTGCTGCTGATTCTGGTTGTACCCTAGTTGTTGTGGTTGAGGATAAAATTGCTGTTTCTGGTACAAGCCCTTTCCTCCAACATAATTTGCTTCTTCACTCCACTCCACCCTGCTCAACTACCTGGTAAAGCTTGTGATCCTTCAACTTTAAGAGCCAATACTTCCATGCCTTTCACTAAAGCTTGAATTGTGCTTGCACATCATTGGAAGAATTTTCAACTGAAGCAATCTTCTCCCTTGGCTTTGAAGTACGCACATTAGACCACCGCCAATCAGCTAATGACAACCTCTCCAAGAGCTCGCTGCGTCAGGCTCTAGATTCATCAAGCATCCTCCAGCAGCTGCATTCACCTTGTCTTGTGAATGGGACCGAAAACCTGTGTAGAAAGATTCAATTTGAATCCACCTGGGGCCTTCCATGATCAGGGCATCTTCTCACTAAGTCTTTGAAACGCTCCCAAGCTTCATGAAGAGTCTCCATCTCATCTTGCCTGAACCTTGCTAATCTCTCCTCTTAGCTGGATCACCTTGGAAGGAGGGAAGTACTTTGACATGAACTTGGTCCGCATCTCCTCCCAAGTGTTGATTGAACCTGTTGGCAGATCGTTGAACCAGCCAAGAGCTCTATCCCTTAAAGAGAAAGGGAAAAGCCTTAGCTTTATGGCCTCCTCCGACACATTGTTGATCTTGATGGTGTCACACACCTGGTAGAATCTCATCAAATGCTGGTGTGGATCATCCATGGCCGTTCCTCCAAACGCGTTGTTGCTCACCATGTTGATCAATGCCGGCTTCAGCTCGAAGCTATTCGCTTGGACTCTTGTCTGCCGAATCCCAGAATAATGGTCTGACATCATCGGCCTCGCATAATCTAAGAAGGTTCTGGGCATAAACCTATTACCCTCTTCTTCTGGATATTGGCCATTGTAATTGGCCCCTCCTTGCGGTGCACCACCATCAGGTCCGAGATCCGCCATCGGATCGCCTACGGATTGCTCCAAGCCTTGTAGTGCTTCTTCCGCCTCACGTCTTCGCTTCCCTAGTCGCTCTACGACGAGCTCGAACAACCTTTCAGGTTCCCGCGTAAATTGTATATCCTCCTCTCTTTGCATGCACAACTAGGAATCCTTGATGTATGTTCCTGTAAACAACAACAAGAACACACCCAGCAGCTCCGAACAATGCAAAATAAACAAATAAAGAACGCAAAATAACAGAAAATAAAAGACAAAATAAATCACCAAGATCAGAATTCAAACAATTTCACTCAATGTTGATTTTAAAAACTAGTTAACCGTTGAATCCCCGGCAACGGCGCCAATTTGACAGACAAGATTTTTAGCCTCTCTAAAAGAGCTAGCTAATGTCGTTAAATCCCTCTTCAAAATAATAAATTCCCTAAGTTTGCACTAAAAGAATAGCAGCAAGAAAGGGGTCGAACCCACAGGGATTAGCCTAGTTCTCTAGTTCTCAAATCAAATCACCCAATTACTCTTGTTCTATAAAATGTCTTGGCAAAAAGTTTTCTTTTTTAAACTAAAGATCTAATTTTTATGTGGTTTTCTGAATAAACAAAGAAAATAAACTGATTTTAGGATTAAGATTCAAGGATTAAAAGCATCTAGGGTCACAATTTCACCTCCCTATGTTATCTCTACTGGTTCATGGTATTAGGGTTGTCTGATTGAAAACATGCTAAACATAAGCCAAGGACAACAAATGGTCATTGAGGTCCTTTTAAGAGTTGTATGCCAGAATGGTCATCAAAACACACAAACATGCAAAGCCAATAAATCATACTTGCAAAAGGATAATGATCACACCAATTACAAATAAGTTATGAATCTCAATCCGCCCCAGACTAGGGCTAAAAATACCAAGGTGTACATCCAAAGATAGAACTTAAGAACAGATTCATAAAACATGCAAAACTTCAATCATCCAAACCCAAATATTCATAAACACAGCAAAATAACAAGGGGGCTACATTGCTCCCCTAGATTAAAAGACTACTCACACATGATTACAAGCAAAACCAAAGCAGAAAAGCTCAACATCTTCTTCTTGATCACGCGCACAGCAAAGCTTCAAATCCAGGCTCCAAAATCCGCGACGGCTGCTGCGACGGCTGCTCTCCTAGGTCAAGGAGCACCTCCAAGTCGTGGAGCCTCTCTCTCTCTCTCTCTAAAAACGTGTAGGGGGTTAGGCATGGCTAGCAAGGGGCGTGGAGCTCTTATTTATAGAGTTTGGATGGGCCTTGAGGTGTGTAACCTAGCCCATCTATGAAAACGGCGTAGTTTTGATAAGTGACACTCGAAACATTAAAAACTCTATCTTCCATCCACAATTTGGACTTGGGCCTTCAGGAACAAATGATCAGCATGGAAAAACGATTGGATCGGTCCAAAAATATCTCTGCACGCCAATTTGCACGTGATATGGTGAATTCACGTGCACCTCCAAATCAGCTCAAACTTCTCCCCAAGCTTCCTTGCATCCTCTAGAGGCCTGAGAGGCAAAAATAGGCTTGCACGTGAAATGGGTGAATTCACATGCAGCTCCAAATGCTCTGAAATTTCTGTGGTAGGTAGAGGACATCATTCCAAGCAACTTTTGTTCTTGCACGCCAATTGTTTGAGGCCATCTACTATGTCAAAAGTGAGGTCCAAAACCTGCCAAAACAACTTAAAAACGCATGTATTTGCAACTAGCATCTTCCTAGGGGTTAGAGCAAATATATATGAAATATGAGGCAATAAGGCTCTAATCATGCTCTTAAACATCCTCAATAAATACTAGAATAACGGCATAAAATGCACGTTATCAGCAGACAAGCTACATCTTATTCACTGCAACGAAATGGAAATTCCCCAACAGCCTGACCAATTCAGCTGTGGGATCTTTGCTTGCTACTACATGATGGCTATTTTGCAAGGGAAGGAAACTTGGGAAGTGCGCGGCGAGACATCGGTTGACTTTGTGGCTTAGGTGCGACGAATGGTGGCCAATGTCATCTACTACCACAGCTTGCCAACTGAGAGGTAAGTGTTTTTCCTACTCCCTATTTTATGCCATGAGGACATAGCATATTTTAAGTGTGGTGTATGGGAGTGACTTGAGCCACTTGCTTGTCTTTTATGTTGTGATTGCATGTTTTATTTATAATTATTTTAAAAAAAAATGTTTTTAGTTGCATGATTGTTTGAGTTGTTTGCTTAAATGATTTGCTTGTGGAGGCATGGATATTAAGTGTGCAATTTTGGCTTAAAATTTAATTTTTTATGCCACATTAGGATCATGTTGTGATAAAGGTGTTAAAGTAGTTAAAATGTGCTCTGAATTGGTTTAATCATGTCTTTATCTTTTGAATAATATCACCATGTTTTTGGAGCTGATTTTTGAATATTAGCTGAGCATGAAATGCTATGATAGACCTAAGTAACCCTTAAAGTTGAGTGAAAAAGAAATGCAAAATGAGAACAACTTCTTTTTAGCCCTTGAGTGACATTTATGGTTTTTGGGTAATAGTTTGATCTGATACTCCTATCTGCATTCAACATTGGTTATTTAATGGTAGGAGTCAAGTAAGCATGTGATTACTTATTAGTGCTTAGTGTTTGGTGTGTGGAGTTAGGGTGCAAGACCTCTAAGTCACTGTGACTGTCTTTGCGTTCTTTTCTTTATTTTGTGATATTATTGGAAAAGGCTGTGATATAGAATGTGAAAAAGCCATCACTTAATTGGGAAATGGGATGTGAGACATCAATGAATTTCTGTCTCTCCTTATGTTGCAAAATGGCAAGGGGTATGCATTAGAAAAATCAGTCTTATTTATGTGTTATGTGAGTAAAAAAAAGAGTGAATAATCCATCAAGGGAGAGCATAAAATGCAACCTTGTAAGGTTATTACTTAAAAAAAACAACAAAAAAAAAGAAAAGAAAAGAAAAGAAAAGAAGGATTCAAAATAAAAGCCACAATGGCTTGATGTTTATGTGTGATTGTTTAGATTTGTAGCCACATTGGCTGAGTTTTTGTTTATTTGAGAGTGTTGAGCTCAATTCTCTGGCTCATGTTTTGTCTTATCAGTTATTAGAATAGAGTGTGAGTTTATTGAGTTTAGACTAGAGTGTGAGTTCAAATAAAGTAGAATAGAGGGTGTGTTTTCTTTGATGAGCACAATAGGGAACTCTCATGATTGCTTGGTAAGTACTTAATCAATAGCTGATGGCGAGTGTAGAGATAGAGTTTTTCCATCCATTGTTCATTGATAGGTATTGGGCTTGAGAATTATTATGTTTGAGTGAGGTTGCTTATCCTTGGTAAGAACTTAAAGGGAAAATAGGTGCTATTTTGTCATGGATTGCTTGCTCATATCTGAAATTTAAGTGGTGATATTGCATGGTTGTTGGACTAGGGATATGGACATGAATGAACTAAGTTATGACTCATTTTGATGCTTAAATTCCCATTTCATCATGATAGAGTTGCATGCTTAGGAAACCATGATTCTCCTTGATTGTTATTTTATTTTTCTTCCGTTTGATTGCGTGTTTATTTTATTTTTGCATGCTTGTATGTTTTTGCTTGAGGACAAGCAGTGGTTCAAGTGTGGTGTATTTGATAACGTGCATTTTATGCCGTTATTCTAGTGTTTATTTAGGATGTTTAAGAGCATGATTAGAGCCTTATTGCTTCATATATCATATATATTTGCTTTAACCCCTAGGAAGATGCTATTTGTAAATACATGCGTTTTTAAGCTGTTTTGGCAGATTTTGGAGTTCACTTTTGACATAGTAGATGGCCTCAAACAATTGGCGTGTAAGAACAAAAGTTGCTTAGACTGATGTCCTCTACCTACCACAGAAATTTCAGAGCATTTGGAGCTGCACGTGAATTCACCCATTTCACGTGCAAAGCCTATTTTTGCCTCCCAGGCCTCTAAGGATGCAAGGAAGCTTGGGGAGAAGTTTGAGCTGATTTGGAGTTGCACGTGAATTCACCATATCACGTGCAAATTGACGTGCAGAGATATTTTTGGACCAATCCTATCGTTTTTCCATGCTGATCATTTGTTTCTGAAGGCCCATGTCCAAATTATGGATGGAAGATAGAGATTTTAATGTTTGGAGTGTCACTTATCAAAACTACGTCTTTTTGATAGATGGGCTAGGGTACACACCTCAAGGCCCATCCAACCTCTATAAATACAGCCTCCACGCCACATGCAACCTATCCTAGACCCCCCTACACGTTTTTAGAGAGAGAGAGAGGCTCCACGACTTGGAGGTTGCTCCTTGACCTAGGAGAGCAGCCGTCGCGGATTTTGGAGCCTGGATTTTAAGCTTTGTTGCGCGCGTGGATTAGAAGAAGATGTTTAGCTTTACTGCTATGGTTTTGCTTGTAATCATGCGTGAGTAGTTCTTATAATCTAGGGGAGCAATGTAGCCCGCTTGTTGTTTTGCTATGTTTATGAATATTGGGTTTGGATGATTGAGTTTTGCATGTTTTATGAATCTGTTCTTAATTTCTATCATTGGATGTACACCTTAGTATTCTTAGCCCTAGTCTGGGGCGGATTGAGATTCATAACTTATTTGTGATTGGTGTGATCATTATCCTTTTGCAAGTATGATTTATTGGCTTTGCATGTTTGTGTGTTTAGATGACCATTCTGGCATACAACTCTTAAAAGGACCTCAATGACCATTTGTTGTCCTTGGCTTATGTTTAGCATGTTTTCAATCAGACAACCCTAATACCATGAACCAGTAGAGATAACATAGGGAGGTGAAATTGTGACCCTAGATGCCTTTAATCCTTGCAATCTTAATCCTAAAATCAATTTGCTTTCTTTGTTTATTCAGAAAACCAAATAAAAATTAGATCTTTAGTTATAAAAAGATTTCGTTTTTGCCAAAACATTATTTTAAGCAAGATTAATTTGGTGATTTGAGTTAAAGCTAGATAACTTGGTAATCTCTGTGGGATCGACTCCTTGCTTGCTGCTATTCTATTTAGCATTAGTTAAGGGAATTAATATTTTGAGAAAGAATTTAAACGACAGTAGCTTAACCCTCACTTGGGTTTCGCTCACGAAATACCCGTTCGTCATTTATCTACTTTAATAGTGTCACGCCCCAGATTTCCAAAACCCGAGGGAACCGGTACGTGACTCCCCTTGTACCCACAAGGAGGGCAAAGGGGTTAGGGTGCAAACCCCGAATATAACATTTTAAACATCCACCACACATTCAAGACAGTAAAGTTCATAAAAGCAATCCACAATCCAAACCAGTCTTTATTACAACAAAATCCTCTTTTCAATCCATCCCCACTGGGGTTACATCAATTCCCATAAAAATAACATAAATGGTAGACAGTAAAGTAAATAAGGTCTTCCACCTTGGGGTCCCTCCTAACGCCTGTATGTTCCTGAAAGAAAACACAACATAGAGGGAGGGGTGAGCAACCACAGCTCAGTAGGGATCATGTCTCCCCAACCCATCCCATGCTCCTAGCGTCTACATGAGTGTGTACAGGTGCAGTGTAGTGACAATAAAATGTAAACAAGTTGTATTCCACATTCACATGGCACACACCTATCCACAGCCATACAGGCTTAGCCATATAGGCTAACATATCCAAGACCACTCGAGGCTTAGCCACACGGGCTAACATATCCACGACCTCTCAGGCTTAGCCACACGGGCTAACATATCCACGGCCATACAGGCTTAGCCACACGGACTAACATATCCACAGCCATATAGGCTTAGCCACACAGGCTAACAGTTCCAGTCCCGGGCTTCCACAGCCACCAGGTTCCACAAGCACAGCATACAAGGTCACACAGGCATTAAACCAAACACGTAGTATACACACTTTCACAGGCATAATACCAAACACTTAGTTCGCACAGCCCATCAGGCATAAAATCAAACACTTGACATGCAGAGTCTCACAGGTATTTTACCAAACGCTTAACATGCATACATTCACAAACCCACAAACCCAGCCACACAGGCATTTTATCGAACACTTAATATGCACACCATCCAACACCAGAATACATCAAAAACTGCCATTGAAGGCCAACATCCATATAGGAGATCACACCTATATGGATTACATATATATATAAACAGGTATAACTCTATAATCTGCCCTAGAACCCTAGGACAGAGGAGGATTTAGGAAGAACAGAACCCCTACCTTGTATGTTCTCCTGCTCCCGCTTCCACGCAAGACTCCGACCACCCACGCAAGACGCTCCGATAGCCACCAAAAGCTCTCCTTCCCTCTCTCTCTCTTTCTCTCTCTGCGATGGCTGGTGGAGTAACAAACCCTAACCCTAAAACAGAGGGGCTTCACCTCCTTATATAGACAACATGTAAGGACCCGTACCTTGAGTTAGTCACAGTTTTGCCTTCTGAGTAGAGTTTTTCTAGATTTTGACCTAGTGAATGGACTCCAATGAATTCACGTGCAAAAGGAAAGATGCTTAGAATGATGTCCTCTATCTACCACAGAAGTTTCAGGCCAAACGGACGTGTATGTGAGGTGCACGTGAAATGGGTCCAATTCACGTGCAAGTGTGGTTGTCTTCTACATGATGCAAGGAGGCTAGGGGTGAAGTGTGAGCGCATTTAGAGTGCATTTGGAGTTGCACGTGAATTGGGGAATTCACGTGCAAATTGGCGTGCAGGCATGTTTTTGCATGGTTACCTTGGTTTTGTCATTCTAATCATCTTTTCCCAAAGGACCATGTTGGAATTGTGAATATTTTGGTGTGTATGGATGTGGAAAGGTCATAGCTTGTTCCATCAAAACTACGTCGTTTTGATGTTGGGATTCACTTAATCAAACATGTACTAGGCATATACACACAGCAATATTCACACAGGCATTTCATCAAACACGTAACATGCACCAACCACCCAACAGCGGAATCACACCAGAATGCCATTGAAGGCCAACATCCATATAGGAGATCACACCTATATGGATTACATATATATATATAACAGATATAACCCATAATCTGCCCCAGAACCCTAGGACAGAGGAGGATTTAGGAAGAACAGAACCCCTACCTCAAGTAGGACGCAACAACACGGCAATAGTCTGATCCCACGCCGAACGCCGTCCACCCACGAGACTCTGACCACCCACGCAAGACCCTGGCTCGCAACCCAGGAGCTCTCCTTCCCCCCCCCCCCCCTCTCTCTCTCTCTCTCTCTCTCTCTCTCTCTCTCTCTCTCTCTCTCTGCGACGACTGGTGGAGCAACAAACCCTAAACCTAAAACAGAGGGGCTTCTCCTCCTTATATAGACAACACAATATCAAAATGCCTGTGTGGTTGGACTTGTGATTCGGTGTAAGTATGCATGCTGGGTGTTTGTTCTATTGCCTGAATGATTGGGTTGGTGCACTGTGAACGGGTGCACACAAAGTGTTTGGTTTTATGCTTGAGTGACTGTGGTGCGTGTTGTGTGCATGACTGTGCTATCTGGCCTGAAGAGGCGGTTAAACTACTTTGCCTGAGAGGCGGTTAAACCAGTGGCCTGAAGAGGCGGTTAAACTACTTTGCCTGAGAGGCGGTTAAATCAGTGGCCTGAAGAGGCGGTTAAACTACTTGCTTGAGATGTGTTTTGTTAGCCAGTGTGGCTGGGGCTGGGGTTACGCCCACTTGTGTGATGTCTTAACTTCTTTTCCTAATATTGTCACGTCACTACACCTGTGCACATGCATGTAGTCGCTAGGTGCATGGGAAGGGTTGGGGAGACTTGATCCCTACTGAGCTGTGGTTGCTCACCCCTCCTACTGTGTTTGCTTGTTTTCCAGGGACTTACAGGCGTTAGGTGGATACACCAAGGTGGAAGACCATAATTATTTTTACTCTCTTCCATTTATGTTTTGTTTTTCTTATGGGAATTGATGTAACCCCAGTGGGGATGGGATTGGAAAGGATTTTGTTGTAATAAACTGGTTTGGATTGCTTTTATGAACATTACTTTCTTGAATGTTGTGGATGTTTAAAATGTGATAGTCTTGGTTTGTATCCTAACCCCTTTGCCCTCCATGTGGGTAAAAGGGGAGTCACGTACCGGTTTCCTCGGGTTGGAAATCCGGGGCGTGACAATATGGTATCAGAGCATGGTCTAGTTGGCCTAGGGTAGTGGGCGGACCTGGTTATCCTACGTCCTTTGGAGGAGCCTGGAGGGACATACCTGATCAACATGGTCCTCTTTGAGCCTCCAAGGTGTACTTAGGGTAGTCCAGTCTTGTGGTAGGATTTGCATGCATTGGCATTAGGGCACTAGTGGCAGTAGTCCAGTCTTGTGGTAAAATTGTTTTGACGTTGTACTTCTTACTTCGTGTAGTAAGAATGCCGCCGAGAAGAGTGACACGTGCGTCCGGGGCAGTGGCTGATGAGTCATCTGCCCATGAGGGTCCGGGTGCGGGACCGTCCATTGGAGGGCATGCGTTGTAACTGGCACAGCTACAAGAAGGCATCCGGCTGGAGGTACGAGAGCTACAGGAGGGACTCCAGCAGGACGTTCGGGAGGAGGTGCGCCGTGAGATGGCGACACGGCAGGTGGTGCCACCACCACCACCACCAGTAGGAGAGCTGCCTCGTGAGCGTGAGAGTTCGCTGGGTGGTGTACCAACTCGTGCAGAGGATGACGTGGTGACACGGTTCCGAAAGGAACAACCTCCGCGATTTAAGGGGGAAGGAGATCCCGTGGTAGCTGAGCAGTGGTTGAGGCAGATCGAGCATGTGTTCTCCTTTCTCCTGCCCCGGGAAGAGGACAAGGTGCGACTGGCAATTCGGTAGCTGGAGGGGGATGCTTTGGAGTGGTGGACGAGTGTCGCGGGGAGCCGTGCGGTGCAACTCATGCTTTGGGAGGAGTTCTTGCAACTCTTCCATGATGAGTTCTTCCGGAATCAGTGAGATGGCGAAGAGGGAAGAATTCGGCAGCTTGAAGCAGGGATCCAGGACGGTACCCGAGTATGAGCGGGAGTTCCAGGAGCTTGAGTAGGTTTGCTCCTGAGACCGTGGCAAGGGGAGGACCTGAAGGCCCACAAGTTCACTTTGGGCCTTAGGCCAGCCCTTAGGCAGAGGGTGGCAATTCTACGCTTGAGGACCTATGTTGAGGCTGTGGAGACGGCCCGTATAGCCGAGAGAGAGCTGGATGATGGGAAGCAGGCCCATCAGGGTCGCCAGTTGCAGAGTGGGCCTGATCGAGATGTAGGGTCCAAGAGGCTCAAGACGGAGGAGGGGGATAGCAGTTCTTTTCGCAGTCGGGGTCAGACATCTGTGAACCCCGGGAGGTTCACCTTTGGCGGCGGAAGACAGGGTGGTCCATCTGGGAGTCTACCTAGCAGCTATCACTGCTGTGGAGAGCAGGGTCACTTCAAAGGGGAGTGCCCCAAGAAGGACTGGAGATGCAATAACTGTGGACGAGAGGTCCATTTGCGCCGGGTTTGCAGGAGTGGCAACAGGGGAGCGGGGGGCATGACATCCAGCGTGAGGAGTGATGCTAGCTTCTGTGCACCAGCTGAGAGACCAGCTCGTCAGTGGCAGGCCAGCCAGCCAGGATCCAGTCAGACCCGACCCCAGGGGAGGCCGGAGCGGCAGCAGACTGAGGCTGGAGGCAACTTTAGCAGGAAGCGTCCAGTGAGTGAGCCGACCAGTGGCACGGGCCAAGGAAGGGTGTTTGCGCTGGAGACGACGTACCAGGAGGAGGCTGAGCTACCACCCCCACCAGCTGAGGGTGGAGCAGGACCATCGGTGGTCAGAGGTACCCTTTTGATCTCCCGTACATTAGCTTCTGTTCTCTTCGATACGGGTGCATCGTGTTCTTTTGTTGCTGAACTTGTGATAGATAGCTTGGGGTTAGCTTGTGTGGAGGCAGCGAAGCCCCTAGTTGTTGAGTCTCCAGTGGGGGGTAGGATTGCTTTGACAGCCGCTAACTCAAGGTCATGAGTAGGATAACACAACATCAAAACGACGTAGTTTTGATGGAACAAGCTATGACCTTCCCACATCCATACACACCAAAATAGTCACAATTCCAACATGGTCCTTTGGGAAAAGATGATTAGAATGACAAACCCAAGGCAACCATTCAAAAACCTGCCTGCACGCCAATTTGAACGCCAATTCCCCAATTGGCGTGCAGCTCCAAATGCACTCAAACTTCACCCCAAGCCTCCTTGCATCTTGTAGAGGTCTGAGAAGCAAAAATATGCTTGCACGTGAAATGGGTGAATTCACGTGCAGCTCCAAATGCTCTGAGATTTCTGTGGTAGGTAGAGGACCTCATTCTAAGAAACTTTTGTTCTTGCACGCCAATTGTTTGAGGCCATCTACCCTATCAAAAGTGAGCTCCAAGATCAGCCAAAACAGCTTAAAACCGCCTGTATACGCATAGCATCTTCCTAAGGCATAAATGCACGTTACCACTTGTCACATGCACCTCCCAAAAGTCCCCTCTTGGGCTCATCTCTTACCTCAAACTTGTGCACCAACATCCAAGGTGTTTGTGGTTAACTTTTTACACACGGGTCACACACGGGTCATTACATCCTCTCCCCCTTAAGACTTTTCGTCCTCGAAAAGAAATGACATACGAGGAAAACAAACACAAGCTACCCATTTGCCACACGGCGAGCCACAACACCCAAATGGGTCATACACCACGCACAGCACATAACAAGGTACCACCATAATCCATAACCACATGCATCACAATAATGCATATAACACATATCCACATGTCACAAATACACATCTCAAAACACATCACAAATATGAACACATGTCTAAAAGACAAAACAAACACCAAATCAAGACAAAACAAACACCAAATCATACACAAATAATACAAGAAAACACATCACTATCCCTTGGCCAACAGCCACCTCCCACGCTTAAGATTGTTCGTCCTCGAACAATTCTAGGTGCTGCTCACGCATCACGGACTCACGTTCCCAAGTCTCCTCCTCAATGCCACGGTGCTGCCACAGCACGCGAACCAAAGGAATAGCACGACCACGCAAAAGCTTCTCTCGCCGATCTAGGATACGGATAGGGGCCTCAACAACGGACATGTCATCCGCAATGTCCAACGTCCCCCAATCGATCACATGAGTGGGGTCAGGGTGATACTTCCGCAACTGGGACACGTGAAACACGTTGTGCACTCGACTCAGCCGCGGTGGTAACACTAACCGGTAGGCCACAGGCCCCACACGATCCAGAATCTCAAAAGGACCAATAAACCGCGGAGATAGCTTGGAACCTCGCCTAAACCGTCGATGTCCATGACGTGGAGAAACACGAAGAAACACATGATCACCAACAGAAAACTCCAAAGGTCACCGCCGCTGATCCGCATAAGATTTCTGCCGACTTTGAGCTGATAACAAACGCTGACGAATCAACTTAACCTTCTCGGTAGCCTCTTGAACCAACTATGGTCCCAAGAGAGCTGTCTCCCCCACCTCGGTCCAACACAAAGGTGATCGACACGGCCGTCCATACAACGCCTCAAAAGGAGTCATCCCAATGGATGCCTGATAACTGTTATTGTAGGCAAACTCCACCAAAGGAAGGTGAGTTGCCCACGAACCCCCAAAATCTAACACACAGGCCCGTAACATGTCCTCCAAAGTCTGATTCGTCCTCTCTGTCTGGCCGTCAGTCTCAGGGTGGAAGGCTGTACTCAAGTAAAGTTTGGTCCCCATAGCCTCCTGCAAACCTGCCCAGAAACGGGAAGTGAACCGCGAATCCCGATCAGAGACAACCGATGATGGTACTCCATGCAGTCTCACAATCTCGTTCATGTACAGCTGACTCAAGGTCCCAATAGAGTCCCGCTCGCGAATAGCCAGGAAATGGACCGACTTTGTGAGTCGATCCACAATCACCCAAATCATATCTTTCCTCCCTGTGGTGGGTGGAAGACCAGTCACAAAATCCATCGCTATGTGGTCCCACTCCGCTATGGGCAATGGCTGTAACATGCCCGTTGGCTACTGATGCTCAGCCTTCACCTGCTGACACGTGAGGCACCGCGAAACAAAGGCAGCTACATCGCGTTTCATCCCAGGCCACCAGAAATGTCCCCGAAGCGCATGGTACATCTTCGCACCCCCTGGATGCACAACAACTCTAGACTGGTGAAACTCCCTCATCACCTCATCCCTGAGGAAGGAAGCCACTACCAACCGCCCCTGAAAAGACAACTCATGCTCAGGACCCTCTGTCCAGTCCTTAGATAGCTTCCCAGCCTCAATACGGGCACGGAGAACCTCACACTCAATGTCACCCAACTGTCCCTCCCGGACGCGCTGGTACAACTCAGGCACAACCACCAAAGGACTCAGGACTGTCCCACCATCACGAACAACGGGCGCAGTGCGCAACATCGCCAATCGCTCCATCAGCTTCCACTCTCTTACGGCCACCTCAGCTTTCCCTTTTCTGCTCAACGCGTCAGCCACAACATTACCCTTGCCCGGGGTATAGGCAAGAGTAAAGTCAAAGGTCTGCAAATACTCCACCCATCTCCTTTGCCTCAAATTCAAGTCCTTCTGAGTAAAGATGTACTGAAGGCTCTTGTGATCTGAGAACACCACAAACTTTTCCCCCAAGAGGTAGTGCTGCCAACTCTTCAGGGCGAAGATGACAGCCGCCAACTCAAGATCGTGGGTAGGGTAATTCTGCTCATGAGGCTTCAACTGCCTCGACCCATAAGCTACAACACTGTGCGCCTGCATAAGCACACACCCCAAACCAACCCTGGACGCATCACAATACACCTCATATGGGATATCCTCCCGAGGTAACCTCAACACCGGTGCAGTGGTCAAACGGGTTTTGAGAGCCTCAAATGCCTGCTGACACTGGTCAGTCTAATCAAACTTTACGCCCTTCCAAGTCAATGCTGTCATAGGAGCTGCCAAACGGGAGAACCCCTCGACAAAACAACGATAGTACCCCGCCAAGCCAAGAAAGCTACGGATCTCAAAAACGTTGGTTGGCCTCGCCCACGATGCCACAACCTCAATCTTGGCTGGGTCCACCCTAACTCCCTCAGCTGGCACCACATGGCCAAGAAAGTGAACCTCCTGCAGCCAAAACTCACACTTGCTAAACTTAGCAAACAACTGTTGGTCCCTCAAGGTTTGCAACATTGTTGCTAAGTGCTCCACATGCTCCTTCTCGGTCTTGGAATACACCAAGATATCATCAATAAACACCACCACAAACGAATCCAAGTAGGGAGCAAAGACCTGGTTCATCAAATGCATGAACACCGCTGGCGCATTAGTGAGCCCGAAAGGCATCACTACCCACTCATAATGCCCATACCTGCACCGAAAAGCCGTCTTAGGGATGTCCTCCTCCCTAACCCTGAGCTGGTGATACCCCGACCGTAAATCTATTTTGGAAAACCACTGGGCCCCACTCAATTGGTCAAACAGGTCATCTATGCGAGGCAACGGGTAGTTGTTCTTCACAGTCATTGAATTCAGCTTCCTGTAGTCGATATAGAGACGAAGTGTGCCATCAGCCTTCTTAGCAAAGAGCACCGGAGCACCCCAGGGTGAGGTACTCGGTCTGATATACCCCTGGTCCCCCAACTCCTCTATTTGCCTCTACAGCTCCCTCAGCTCAGCCGGCCCCATACGATACGCTACTTGGGAAATCGGACCCGTTCCCGGCACCAACTCAATGGTGAACTCCACACTCCTCTGCGGAGGTAAACTCCTCAACCGGTCAGGAAGACATCCCGAAATTGGTCCACAACAGCGGGCCACACCCTCTTTTCCACCTTCCCCTCCTCAGCAAAGGTCAGGGCTGCCAACCTGTGGGTAATGGCACCCCACTGGTCCAACACTGGCCCGACCCGACTCGCCTCACAGTCCCACTCCCCCTGCAAGGTGCAAGAGGTCCCTGCAGGTGTCACGAAGGATACACGCCGCCGATAACAATCTATCTTGGCCTGGAAAGCCATAAGCCAGTCCATACCCAAGATCAGGTCAAACGTCCTCAAAGGCATTACATGCAAGTCAAAACTCAGTTCCACCTCTCCTAGGGTTAACACACAGTCACGACACACACGCCGTACCTCAATCATGCCTCCCACCGGAGACTCCACAACTAGGGGCCTCGTGGACTCCACACAAGCTAACCCCAAGCCATCAATAAGAAGCTCGGCAGCGAAGGAACACGATGCACCCGTATCAAAAAGAACAAAAGCTAACGTACGGGAAATCAAGAGGGTACCTCTAACCACCGATGGTCCTGCTCCACCCTCAGCTAGTGGGGGTGGTAGCTCAGCCTCCTCCTGGTACGTCGCCTCCAGCGCAAACACCCTTCCTTGGCCTGTGCCACTGGTCGGCTCACTCACTGGACGCTTCCCGCTAAGGTTGCCTCCAGCTTCAGTCTGCTGCCGCTCCGGCCTCCCCTGGGGTCGGGTCTGACTCGATCCTCGCTCGACTAGCTTGCCACCGCGAGCTGGTCTCTCCGCTGGTGTCTGAAACTGGCGTCACTCCTCATGCTGGATGCCATGCCTCCAACTCCCTTGTTACTACTCCGGCAAACCCGGCTCAAATGGCCTTCTCGTCCACAGCTATTGCATCGCCAGTTCTTCTTGGGACACTCCCTTTTGAAGTGGCCTTGCTCCCCACAGCAATGACAACCGCTGGGGAGTCCTCCTGCCGGACCTTCCTGTCTGCTACCGCCAAAGCTAGAACTCCCTGGGGGCACTGATGGTTGTCCCCGACTGCTGAAAGAACTGCTATCCCTTTCCTCAGTCTTGGGCCGCTTGGACTCGGAATCACGCTCCAACCCACCCTGCAACGGGCGACCCTGATGGGTCTGCCTCCCATCATCCGGCTCCCTCTCGCCTATACGGGCCGTCTCCACAACCTCAAGATAGGTCCTCAAGCGTAGAATTGCCATCCTCTGCCTAAGGGCTGGCCTGAGACCCAAGGTGAACTTGTGGGCCTTCAGGTCCTCCCTTGCCACAGTCTCAGGAGCAAACCTACTCAAGCTCCGGAACTCTCGCTCATACTCAGGTACCGTCCTAGATCCCTGCTTCAAGCTGCCGAATTCTTCCCTCTTCTGCCATCTCACTGATTCCGGGAAGAACTCATCATGGAAGAGTTGCAAGAACTCCTCCCAAAGCATGAGTTGCACCGCACGGCTCCCTGCGACACTCGTCCACCACTCCAAAGCATCCCCCCTCCAAGTGCCAGTGCCGGCCGCACCTTATCCTCTTCCCGGGGCAGGAGAAAGGAGAACACATGCTCGATCTGCCTCAACCACTGCTCAGCTACCACAGGATCACCTTCCCCCTTGAATTGCGGAGGTTGTTCCTTTCGGAACCGTGTCACCACGTCATCCTCTGCACGAGTCAGTACACCACCAAGCGAACTCTCACGCTCACGAGGCAGCTCTCCTACTGGTGGTGGTGGTGGTGGTACCACCTGCTGTGCTGCCATCTCACGGCGTACCTCCTCCCGAACCTCCTGCCGGAGTCCCTCCCATAGCTCTCGTACCTCCAGCCGGATGCCTTCTCGTAGCTATGCCAGCAACAACGCATGCCCTCTAACGGACGGTCCCGCACCCGAACCCTCATGGGCAGATGACTCATCAGCCACTGCCCGAACGCACGTGTCACTCTCCTCGGTGGCATTCTTACTACACGAAGTAAGAAGCACAACGTCAAAACAAATTTATAATCTATCGCGTCACTACCTCTACCCCACTGATCAATTCCACTATCACATGACATTACACACATACATCGTATCAATCGCATTTCACAGTTCAGTACGCATTGCCAAACAAATCAGAGTTGCACATTTCACTTAATCATTTTATCTTATCCACAGTTTAGCACACATTCACAGCAAATGCAACTAGTGCCCTAATGCCAATGCATGCAAATCCTGCCACAAGACTGGACTACCCTAAGTACACCATGGAGGCTCAAAGAGGACCATGTTGATCAGGCATGTCCCTCCAGGCTCCTCCAAAGGACTTAGGATAACCAGGTCCGCCCACTACCCTAGGCCAACTAGACCATGCTCTGATACCATATTGTCACGCACCGGATTTCCAACCCGAGGAAACCGGTACGTGACTCCCCTTGTACCCACACGGAGGGCAAAGGGGTTAGGGTGCAAACCCCGAATATAACATTTTAAACATCCACCACACATTCAAGACAGTAAAGTTCATAAAAGCAATCCACAATCCAAACCAGTCTTTATTACAACAAAATTCTCTTTTCAATCCATCCCCACTGGGGTTATATCAATTCCCATAAAAATAACATAAATGGTAGACAGTAAAGTAAATAAGGTCTTCCACCTTGGGGTCCCTCCTAACGCCTGTATGTTCCTGAAAGAAAACACAACATAGAGGGAGGGGTGAGCAACCACAGCTCAGTAGGGATCATGTCTCCCCAACCCATCCCATGCTCCTAGCGTCTACATGAGTGTGTACAGGTGCAGTGTAGTGACAATAAAATGTAAACAAGTTGTATTCCACATTCACATGGCACACACCTATCCATAGCCATACAGGCTTAGCCATATAGGCTAACATATCCACAGCCACTCAGGCTTAGCCACACGGGCTAACATATCCACAGCCTCTCAGGCTTAGCCACACGGGCTAACATATCCACGGCCATACAGGCTTAGCCACACGGACTAACATATCCACAGCCATATAGGCTTAGCCACACAGGTTAACAGTTCCAGTCCCGGGCTTCCACAGCCACTAGGTTCCACAAGCACAGCATACAAGGTCACACAGGCATTAAACCAAACACGTAGCATACACACTTTCACAGGCATAATACCAAACACTTAGTTTGCACAGCCCATCAAGCATAAAATCAAACACTTGACATGCAGAGTCTCACAGGTATTTTACCAAACGCTTAACATGCATACATTCACAAACCCACAAACCCAGCCACACAGGCATTTTATCGAACACTTAATATGCACACCATCCAACACCAGAATACATCAAAAACTGCCATTGAAGGCCAACATCCATATAGGAGATCACACCTATATGGATTACATATATATATAAACAGGTATAACTCTATAATCTGCCCTAGAACCCTAGGACAGAGGAGGATTTAGGAAGAACAGAACCCCTACCTTGTACGTTCTCCTGCTCCCGCTTCCACGCAAGACTCCGACCACCCACGCAAGACGCTCCGGCGGCCCGGAAGCTCTCCTTCCCTACTCTCTCTCTCTCTCTCTCTCTCTCTCTCTCTCTCTCTCTCTCTCTCTCTCTCTCTCTTCGCGATGGTGCTGGTGGAGCAACAAACCCTAACCCTAAAACAGAGGGGCTTCTCCTCCTTATATAGACAACACAACATCAAAACGACGTAGTTTTGATTAAGTGAATCCTAGCATCAAAACGACGTAGTTTTGATGGAACAAGCTATGACCTTCCCACATCCATACACACAAAAATAGTCACAATTCCAACATGGTCCTTTGGGACAAGATGATTAGAATGACAAACCCAAGGCAACCATGCAAAAACCTGCCTGCACGCCAATTTGAACGCCAATTCCCCAATTGGCGTGCAGCTCCAAATGCACTCAAACTTCACCCTAAGCCTCCTTGCATCTTGTAGAGGTCTGAGAAGCAAAAATATGCTTGCACGTGAAATGGGTGAATTCACGTGCAGCTCCAAATGCTCTGAAAGTTCTGTGGTAGGTAGAGGACCTCATTTTAAGAAACTTTTGTTCTTGCACGCCAATTGTTTGAGGCCATCTATCCTATCAAAAGTGAGCTCCAAGATCAGCCAAAACAGCTTAAAACCGCCTGTATACGCATAGCATCTTCCTAGGGCATAAATGCACGTTACCACTTGTCACATGCACCTCCCAAAAGTCCCCCTCTTGGGCTCATCTCTTACCTCAAACTTGTGCACCAACATCCAAGGTGTTTGTGGTTAACTTTTTACACACGGGTCATTACAAATAGCGTCTTTGACATCGGGTAATAATTGTTCGACAAAAACTCCATTAGACCTAGTATTTGAAGTACGTCATCACCGTAGAGTACGTTGCACCGAGCGAACCGTGCTCGTTATGTCTCCTTTGAATCCTTTATGGATATTAGATTTTGTTGTTTGACCAATCCACCAAATGCATCCCAAATCAACTAGATAACCAAATCAAACCTCAAAATCAACGCTTTTGATTTATAATTGAAGCAAAATGTGGATTTATTGATTATAAGGGAGTCTTTGAGCCCGTGTATTCCATATTGATAATAGTGGATTAGAGACAGCATTGGAAGTACCTCCCTGCCACGGAGTATGTCACATTCAGCAAACGTTGCTCGTGAAGCCTTTTTTGAATCCTTTATGGATATTACATTTCATTCTCTGATTGATCCACCCAATGCATCAGAAATCGGCAAAATAACCAACCTAAATCAAAGGATTCGAGCCTTTTGACTCCTGATGGAACCAAAAAGTGTGTTTATCTACTTTAATAGGGTCTTTGACATCGGGTAATAATTGTTCGATAAAAACTCCATTAGACCTAGTATTAGAAGTACGTCATCACCGTAGAGTACGTCACATCGAGCGAACCATGCTCATTATGTCTCCTTTGAATCCTTTATGGATATTAGATTTTGTTTTTTGACCAATCCACCAAATGCATCCCAAATCAACTAAATAACCAAACCAAACCTCAAAACCAACGCTTTTGGTTTATAATTAAAGTAAAATGTGGATTTATCGATTATAATGGAGTCTTTGAGCCCGTGTATTCCATATCGATGATAGTGGATTAGAGACAGCATTGGAAGTACCTCCCTGCCACGGAGTATGTCACATTTAGCAAACGATGCTCGTGAAGCCTTTTTTTGAATCCTTTATGGATGTTACATTTCGTTGTCTGATTGATCCACCCAATGCATCATAAATCTACAAAACAACCAACCTAAATCTAACGATTCGAGCCTTTTGACTATGATAACGTGCATTTTATGCCGTTATTCTAGTGTTTATGCAAGGTGTTTAAGAGCATGATTAGAGCCTTATTATATTATATTTCACATATATCTGCTCTAACCCCTCAGAAGATGCTATTTGCAAATACATACGTTTTTAAGCTGTTTTGGTAGGTTTTGGAGATCACTTTTGACCAAGTATATGGCCTCAAACCAATTGGAGTGCAGAACAAACATTTCTCAGCATGATATGCGCTATCTCCCACAGAAGTTTCAAAGCAATCGAACGTGAACGCCAATTGGACTGAAATGGCGTGCAAGCATATGTTTGCTTATCTGCTCTCTACAAGATGCAAGGAAGCTTAGGGAAGAATTGCAGCTAATTTGGAGCTGCACGGCAATTGGGCATATGACTTTCAAATTGACGTGCAACCATATTTTTGCACCGATCCAGTCGTTTTTCTATGCTGATCATTCTTTCCTAAAGGGCCTTGTCCATATTGTGCTTGGATTGAGAGATTTTAAAGTTTGTAGTGTCATTTATCAAAACTACGTCGTTTTGATAGATGGGCTAGGGTACACTTTATAACACACATCAAGGCCCATCCATTCTCTATAAATAGAGGTTCTACACGTCTAAGTGGAGAGGCTACACATTCTACACGTTTTTGAAGAGAGAGAGACATTTTGGAGGCTATTCCTGACCTAGGAGAGGAGTCATCGCAGCCGTTGCGGATTTTGGAAACTTAGGTTGAAGCTCTTCTGTGCGCATGGATAAGAAGAAGATGTTGAGCTTTTCTACTTTATGTTTGCTTGTAATCATGTGTGAGTAGTTCCTTTATCTAGGGGAGCAATGTAGCCCCCTTTGTTGTCAAACTGATTGATTGAATTTTGAGTTTGTTTAATTGAGATTGCATGTTTTATAGATCTGTTCTTATCTTTTAATATCTGGGCTGTACACCTGGGTTTTCTTAGCCTTAGTCTGAGGCTGACCTTTGATTCATAACTTATTTGTGATTGGTGTGACCATTATCCTGTCATGGGTATGATAATTAGGCTTTGCATGTTGATGTCATGATGACCATTCAGGCAGATAGCACTTAGAAGGGCTGGTAATGACCAATTGCAGTACCTTGGCTTAGTTATAGCATGTCATCAATTAAATAATCTCAAGAACCTTAAAATCAGTAGAAACAACATAGGGAGGTGAAGTTGTGACCCTAGATGCCTTTAATCCTTGAATCTTAATCCTAAAATTAATTTGCTTTCTTTGTTTATTCAGAAAACCAAATAAAAATTAGATCTTTAGTTATAAAAAAGAAAACTTTTTGCCAAGACATTTTATAGGGCAAGAGTAATTGGGTGTTTTGATTTAAGAACTAGAAAACTAGGCTAATCCCTGTGGGTTCGACCCCTTGCTTGCTGCTATTCTTTTAGTACAAACTTAGGGAATTTATTATCTTGAAGAGAGATTTAACGACATTAGCTAGCTTTTTTAGAGAGGCTAAAAATCTGTCTGTCAAATTGGCGCCGTTGCCGGGGATTTAACGGTTAACTAGTTTTTAAAATCAACATTGAGTGAAATTGTTTGAATTCTGATCTTGGTGTTTTATTTCGTCTTTTATTTTCTGTTATTTTGTGTTCTTTATTTGTTTGTTTTGCATTGTTCAGAGCTGCTGGGTGTGTTCTTGTTGTTTTGCAGGAACATACACCAAGTGTTTGAGGAATTCCTAGTTGTGCATGCCAAGAGAGGAGTTTATACCATTTAATCGGGAACCTGAAAGATTGTTCAGAGCTCGTCACAGAGCAGCTAGGGAAGCAGCACGAGAGGCTGAAGAAGCACTGTAAGGCTTAGAGCATTCAGTAGATGAATTGATGGCAGATTTAAGGCCTGATGGTGGTGCACCGCAAGGAGGGGCCAATTACAATGGCCAATATCCAGAAGAAGAGGGTAATAGGTTTATGCCCAGAACCTTCTTAGACTACGTGAGACCAATGATGTCAGACCATTATTCTGGGATTAGGCAAACAAGAGTTGAAGCAAATAGTTTTGAGTTGAAGCCGGCATTAATTAATATGGTGAGCAACAACGCTTTTGGAAGAACAGCAGTGGACGATCCACACCAGCATTTGATGAGGTTCTGCCAGATGTGTGACATCATAAAGATCAACAATGTGTTGGAGGAAGCGATAAAGCTAAGGCTTTTCCCTTTCTCCTTAAGGGATAGAGCTCTTGGGTGGTTTAACAGTTTACCAGCAGGTTCAATAAATACTTGGGAGGAGATGCAGACTAAATTCATGTCTAAGTATTTTCCCCCTTCCAAGGTGATCCAGCTCAGAGGGAAAATTAGCAGATTTAGGCAAGATGAGATGGAGACTCTTCATGAAGCTTGAGAGCGCTTTAAAGATTTGTTGTGAAGATGCCCTGGCCATGGAAGACCCCAATGGATTCAAATTGAATCTTTCTACACTGGTCTTCAATCTCACTTACAAGACAAGGTGAATGCAACTGCTGGAGGATGTTTAATGAATTTAGAGCCTGATGCCGCAGCAGAACTCTTGGAGAGACTTTCATTGGCTGATTGGCAGTGGTCTAACGTTCGCACTTCAAGGCCAAGGAAGAAGATATCTTCAGTTGATACTCCCTCCAATGATATGCAAGGGCAGATCCAAGCTTTAGCGAAAAGCATGTAAGTGTTGGCTCTTAAAGTTGGAGGATCACAACACGCCTCACCAGTAGCTGAGCAAGGATGGAGTGGAGCTGAAGATGCAAATTATGTTGGAGGGAAAGGCTTGTACCAGAAGTAGCAATATTATCCTCACCAACAAGGACAAGGGTACAATCAGAACCAACAACAATCTCAGGGATATCAGAAGAATCAGAACCGAGGGGAGATACATCAGCTCAAGATAAATATGTGCCTCCAGGGATGAAGCAAAATCCGTATTCTACGAGATAATTTCTTACATCCACCTCCTGGATTCGAGCAACAAGAAGCCTCGGCCTAGAAAGAGAGAAGAACATATCAGCATGAGGATGAGACAGCTATAAGAGAGGTGGGTGATTTGAAGGAAAGGGTAGACAGTATGGAGTCTTCAATTAAGAATATGGAGAAGTTACTTGTGAGTATGGCACAGAATGCTAATCAAAGGGTGTCAACCAACACTTTTCTAAGTAACACTGAGGTGAACCCCAAGGAGAGTTGCAAGGCTATCACTCTAAGGAGTGGGAAAGCATTGAAGGAAGCTGAAGAGCCTAAGAAAAGGGCTATTCCAGAAGAACAAAGCAGACCCTTGGAAGATGATGATCAAGGAAAATCAGATAAAGAAGAAGAAAGGTTGCAAGACAAGAAGGAACAACAGCTGACTAAAGGCAAAATAGTTGAAGAACAAAGGCAAGAGCTCAGGCCTACCATGCCATTTCCTCAGCAGATGAGAAATCAGAGGGTTAAGGAAGAGTATGAGCGCTTCTTGAGTTTATTCAAGCGGCTTGAGATTAATATTCCATTTGTGGAAATTTTGGAGCAGATGCCTAGGTACAGAAAATATATCAAAGATTTTGTGAAGAAGAAGAAGAGAAGGTATGGGGATCATGAGACGGTGGCGGTCACTAATGAGGTGAGTAGTGTTGTTCAAAAGAGCTTGCCCATCAAGCATAAAGATCCGGGCAGTTTTAACCTCCCTTGTGTGATTGGCAATGCACCGTAGCAGCAGGCTTTATATGATTTAGGGGCCAGCATTAATTTGATCTCTTTTGCTTTGTACAAGCAGCTTGGACTCACAGGAATGAAGCCAACTTCTGTCTCATTGCAGTTTGCAGACCGGTCCACTGGAAGACCTGAAGGAATCATTGAAGATGTGCTAGTTAAGGTGGGCTCCTTCATTTTTCCAGCAGACTTTGTAGTTTTGGAAATAGAAGAAGATAGAGGAGTTCAGCTCCTCCTTGGAAGACCGTTTCTCAGAACAGGGTGTGCATTGATAGATGTGGCTCAAGGGCAACTGACTATGAGAATTAATGAAGGGACTTTAGTTTTCCATATGGGGAAGGCTTTACAAGGTCAAGAGGAGGAGGACTGCCTATGGGTTGAAGATTTTGAGGAGTTGGTGGAAGACTTTTTGGCAGAAGAAATTACCACAGCAAATGATGGAGTGCTCCAGCTTACAGAAGCTTAACAAGATGAAGAAGTGGACTTGACAGCTGAGGAGGATGAGCAAACATCAAATTCTCTGGAGCAAGCAAAGGAGGAGAAGGAAGAGGACATACCTCTAGCTCCAGAACTGAAGGAACTGCCTGGACACCTAAGGTACGAATTTCTTGACTCTAGAAATAAATTTCCAGTTATAGTTGCTGCTAATTTAAATGATATAGAGTGCACTCAACTGCTAGAAATCCTTAGGAAACACAAAAAGGCCCTAGGGTGGAACATTGAAGACATTAGGGGTATAAGTCCAGGGATTTGTATGCACAAAATTCTAATAAATGATGACTTTAAACCCACAGCTAAAAGACAAAGAAGATTAAACCCTGCCATGAAAGAAGTAGTAAGAAAAGAAATTCTAAAATGGAAAAATGCGGGTATAATTTATGCTATTTTAGATAGTGAGTGGGTGAGTCCGTTGCATGTTTTGCCCAAGAAAGGGGGTATGACAGTGATTAAAAATGAGAAGAATGAATTGATCCCATCTCGGACTGTGACGGGATGGAGAGTGTGTGTTGACTATAGGAAGCTGAACAAGGCCACCAGGAAGGACCACTTTCCCCTTCCTTTCATTGACCAGATGTTGGATTGGTCAGCTGGCTATAGTCATTACTGCTTTTTAGATGGATACTCCGGGTATAATCAGATCATGGTTAAACCCGAACACCAAGAAAAGACCACTTTCACATGCCCCTTTGGCACCTTTGCTTTTAAGAGGATGCCATTTGGGCTATGCAATACACCTGCCACCTTTCAAAGGTGCATGATGGCCATTTTCCAGGGCCTGGTGGAGGAGATCATGGAGGTTTTCATGGATGACTTTTCGGTGTTTGGTTCCTCCTAACAACATTGTTTGAAAAATTTAGATGTGGTCTTAGAAAGATGTGAGGAGAAGGAACTAGTCCTAAATTGGGAAAAATGCCATTTTATGGTAACTGAGGGGATAGTTCTAGGGCACAAGGTGTCTTCACAAGGTTTGGAGGTGGACAAGGCAAAAATCTCCACTATTGAGACTTTGCCACCTCCAACAAATGAAAAAAGGGTGAGAAGTTTCCTTGGCCATGCTGGCTTTTATAGGAGATTCATTAAGGACTTCTCTAAAATTGCAAAACCCATGAGTAGGCTGTTAGAGAAGGACACAAGCTTTGAGTTCAATGAAGATTGCTTAGAAGCTTTCAACATCCTCAAGGGTAAGTTAGTAACTGCACCAGTTATAGTCACACTAGACTGGGCTCAGCCTTTTGAGCTAATGTGTGACGCAAGTGATTATGCTGTGGGGGTAGTCTTAGGGCAAAGACGTGATAAGGTGTTTAGGGTCATTTACTACGCTAGTAAGACCTTAGATGATGCTCAACAGAACTACACCACCACTGAAAAAGAGTTACTGGCCGTGGTTTATGGCTGCAACAAGTTTAGACCCTACCTTTTTGGGTCTAAAGTAATTGTTTATACTGATCATCCAGCTTTGAGATATTTATTTCCTAAAAAAGAAGCTAAGCCACGCTTGATTAGGTGGGTACTCTTTTTACAGGAATTTGATCTTGAAATTAGAGCCACAAAGGGAGCCCTAAATTCTGTGGCTGATCACCTCTCCCGTGTGGAGAATGCACCTAAGTCTCTACCCATTGTAGATGACTTTCCTGATGAGAAGTTGTTTGAGGTGCACCAGCTTCCTTGGTTTGCTGATATAGCAAACTATTTAGCCACTGGGTTTATACCCAAGCAATTGGACTACCATCAGCGAAAGAGGTTGGTAGTGGATGCTAAGAAATACATTTGGGAAGACCCTATTCTCTATAGGAGGTGTCCAGACCAAATAATTAGAAGGTGTGTCCTTGAGGAGGAGATAGATGACATAATATACCATTGTCATTCATCACATTATGGGGGCCACTTTGGGGTGCAGAGAACTGTAGCTAAGATCATGCAGTGTGGCTTTTATTGGCCTCACATGGTCAAAGACACCTATGTCTACATCAAAACCTGTGATAGATGCCAAAGGGTAGGTGGTCTGTCTAGGAAGAATGAGATGCCATTAACTGGAATTCTTCCAGTTGAAATTTTTGATATATGGGGCATTGATTTTATGGGGCCATTCCCCAATTCTGATGGGTATTCATATATCCTATTGGCTGTGGATTATGTGTCAACGTGGGTAGAAGCTATACCAACCAGAGTGAATGATGCTAGAGTAGTGACTCACTTCCTTACCAGAAACATCTTTAGCCGATTTGGGACACCAAGGGCTATAATTAGTGATGAGGGTAGTCACTTCTGCAATAAATTGTTTGACAAGTTGTTGAACAAATATGGGGTAACTCATAGGAAGTCTTTAGCTTACCACCCACAAGCTAATGGATAAGCAGAGGTGTCCAATAGAGAGATTAAAGCCATTTTAGAGAAAACTGTTGGAGCAAATAGGAAAGACTGGTCTCAAAGGCTTGATGAAGCCTTATGGGCATATAGGACAGCCTATAAAACTCCCATTGGGATGTCACCTTACCGTATTCTTTAAGGGAAGGCTTGTCACTTACCTGTGGAATTAGAGCACAAGGCTCACTGGGCCTTGAGGAAGTTAAATTTTGATCCACAAGAGGCCAAAGAGCTTAGGATGACTCAATTAATTGAATTAGATGAGTTCAGGATGGATGCCTATGAAAGTGCTAAAATTTATAAAGAAAAAACCAAGAAATGGCATGATAGGCAATTAACCAATGAACCTTTAGCCTTGGGGCAGAAAGTTCTCTTATTTAACACAAGGTTAAGGCTATTTCCTAGAAAATTAAGGTCAAAGTGGATGGGACCTTTTGTGATAGTTGATAAGAAGCCATATAAGAGCTTTGAGCTCCAAGCTGTAGATGGCAAGAAATTTTGGGTGAATGGCAACAGACTGAAACCATACTTTGATCCAACTCAGAGGGAGATTGTTGATTCCCTCTCTTTCACCACCTCATGATCTTAATTGAAAGTCTAGCTACAGACTTTAAATAAAGCGCTGGTTGGGAGGCAACCCAATGTTTTATTTTACTTATTTTTATTCAACAATTTTGTTTGCAGGCTAACCCTGGTGCAGTAGATTTTGTTTCTCTCTTGACTAACCATTTGCAGGATGAGCCAAAATTATTGGGCCTTGGACAATTTTGTTTATTTTAAGGAACAAGTCCTGGAGCAGGGAACAAGTGAAGCCCACAAGTACTTGAATTTAAGCCCAATGAATTGGTATGCACGCATAGAAGTTGATCCATACTGCAAAAGCAACTCATCGGAAAAGTTTGGACTCATTTGGGCCTGAACGCCATATTGCACGCCAATTGACCAATTGGCGTGCACCTCTTTTGCCTCTGCAACTTCCTGGGCCAGTAGATAAACATCTCATGAAGCACTTTACTTCTTGCACGCCAATTGCTAGCTGTCATCTGAAGGGATAAAAAGGCAAAATACCAATTTTGGACCTCCTAGAAGCTTCAACAATATCACGTGCAGAAGAGACTATTGCTTTACAGCTCATGAGGGACCCACCACCAAAATTTGGGACGATTCTAACTTGAATGCCAATTCACCCATATGACGTGCAAGGGTTAAAATGGTCCATACGCCCTGAAAATTAGAGGACACGTGTATGATCCAAATTGGGACACTTCTTCTTCTACACGCTATAAATAAAGAGGCCGGGAGCTAGGTCATTCACACCAAAAACTCATTTCTAGATCTGCAATTTGTGAAGCTTTGGTTCTTGCTTCTCTAGCCAAATTCTATCTTTCTTTTCTCTAAATTCCTAAAGCAAGATGGTGCGCACAAGGAGATCAGGCAAGGAAGAAGTTCATTCATCCAGTTCTTCCAGCAGTGAGGATGGGGAGAAGTTCCTAGGGCATGCTTTGGATCTAAGTGCCTTGGAGGAATCAGACCTGGGATGGTCAAGTGAGGTGGCTTTAAAGCTTCAAAATCTTGGGTTAGTGAGGTTAGTTTTAGCCAGATGTGCCGTTTATTATCCTGCTTTGCATGAGTTTTATCATTCCATTTACTTAAATGAGGAGGAGGATGCAATTCTAGGGCAGGTGCAGGGGGTGTATATTCGTATCACACCTGAGACAATTAGGAAGACCTTTAACCTTCCTGTACCTACTGACCACCTTCCTCACCTGACCTTAGGGGAGTATGGTACTGCCTTAAATTATGCCAAACGTTCTGAGAGGAGGAGGCAGTTTACTAAAAATGGCTTTGTGGGAAAATTTAGATGTTTGGCTCATCTGGTAGGAAAGTGCTTGCTGTTGCAAACTAGTGGAAAGGATGGTGTGCCTATGACCCATCTTGCATTCATGTATAGCATTGACCATATGTTAAATGTGGACTGGGTTGCTGCCATTTTCAATTGGTGGAAGAAAAACTTCACAAAGAGGGTATATGGCAGAATGTTATGTGTTATTTTTCAGAGCCAGCATGCTCAGCATTTTGCCCATTTAGACAACACCCCATTCCCCTCTCAATGGGTTTTGAGAGTACTGCATACTGAAGGCGGTTTGGGGGTCAGTACAAGAGGTCATTGGGCAACCAGTGTTCCTCCTTTATCACAGCCATCTAGGCACAGCGTGCATGTGGAGAGATCCGCTGACTTTGTATGAGACACCTCCACTCCATTGGATGAAAGGAAACAAACCCTATTCAGGCTTGCTGCCATGTATATGCAGTATAATGTGCCAAGGAAGATGTGTTTAACTTCTTTCAAGGTATCAGTGGCCAGGTGGTAAGTGAGGTAGAAGTTATCAATTGGGCATTTACAAATGGACATATTCAGAGTGCTCAGTTTGAAGAGCTAATGGTACTTGTCTCTCGAGACCAGCACGCTACTTCTAGACCGTCAGCCAGAGCATGGGAAGCCCCTGAAGCTCCTGCTACAGCATCTAGTGAAGCGTGGAGAAAAGAAACACAAGAGCTCAGGGAGGCAAATGCTAGAACCCAACGTGAAGTTGAAGCATTAAGGAAGAATAACAAGGAAGTCAAGGGCCTCCTAGGAAAAATTTGGAAGGCCTTGAGCAAGAAGAAAGCATCCAAACACTCTCCCGTAGTGGAGATATCTGAAGAAGATTTACCTTCAGTTCATGAAGACTCTTCTCATGCCCAGGAAGACCCACCACAACCAGAAACTTCAGCAGGGCAAGCTTATTCACTAGAGGAGACAGAGCCAGAAGCAGGGCATTCACCTTTTCAGCCCTTTATGGATCCTAACTATTCTCAGGCTATTGTGCCTATGGTGCTTCCTGTCTCATGGGGGACATACATTCCTGCTGCACCTCAAGACCTACTCGGAGAGCCTATACATTTGACCATAGATCCAGCCCTATCATCTGCTGAGAGTCAAGCAGCATTTGAGAACTTCATTAACTCACAGGTGTTAAGGGCTCACTTTGCAAGGGATATGGACCTCTTCACCTTGTTTGTCCTTCAACGGATCTTAGGCGATGAATATCTATACTCAGATGAGGTGGACTTATTTTACAGGACTATGCGTTTTGTAGTGGAGGCTGAGCCTCATAATTACCCACTGTCCCAGTATACCTTTATTATGCTGTGCGAGCTTTATGAGCAACCTTTGTCTGAAAGTGTGTGGCGCCAGCGTATAAATGGTCAGAATGAAGGGCACCGTCCTTGGCATGGTATGCACGAGGTGCTGATCCCTGTGCACATTGATCGTCACTATGTCTTGGTGCGTGTGGATTTGAGTGCAGGGCATGCGGTGCTTTATGATCCAAGCCAAGGCGAAGGGTTCACCAGAAGAAAGAGATAGCTTGTTCATGGGCTCATAAAAAGAATCAAGGATGCGATGAAAAAAGAAGGATTATTATAGGACAAGCTCCCTCTTATTCACCTCAACGAAATGGAACTCCCTCAGCAGCCTGACCAATTCAGCAGTGGGATTTTTGTTTGCTACTATATGATGGCTATTCTGCAACTGAGGGAAAAATGGGAGATACGCGGAGAAACCTCAGCTGATTTTGTTACTCGTGCACGTCGAATGGTGGCCAATGTTATCTACTATTACAGCTTGCCAATTGAGAGGTAAGTATTTTCCTACTCCCTATATCATGCCATGAGGACATAGCATATTTTAAGTGTGGTGTATTGGGGAGTGACTTGAGCCACTTGCTTGTCTTTTATGTTGTGTGTTCTTAGATTGTTTATTAGTCATTTTAAAAAAAAAAACAAAAAAAAAATTTGCATGATTGTTTGAGTTGCCTGCTTGAATGATTTGCATGTGGAGACATGGATATTAAGTATGCAATTTTGGCCTACAGATTTTAAAAAAATCTGTTTGTCAGACTCCTGGTGGAACCAAAAAGTGTGTTTATCTACTTTAATAGGGGCTTTGACATCGGGTAATCATTGTTCGATAAAAACTCCATTAGACATAGTATTTGAAGTACGTCATCAACGTAGAGTACGTCACATCGAGCGAACCATGCTCGTTATGTCTCCTTTGAATCCTTTATGGATATTAGATTTCATTGTTTGACCAATCCACCAAATGCATCCCAAATCAACTAAATAACCAAACCAAACCTCAAAATCATCCCTTTTGATTTTTAAATGAAGCAAATGTCGATTTATTGATTATAATGGAGTCTTTGAGCTCGTGTATTCCATATTGATCATAGTGGATTAGAGACAACGTTGGAAATACCTCCCTATCACGGAGTATGTCAAATTCGGCAAATGATGCTCGTGAAGCCTTTTTTTGAATCCTTTATGGATATTACATTTCGTTGTCAGATTGATCCACCCAATGCATCATAAATCTACAAAACAACCAACCTAAATTTAAGGATTCGAGCCTTTTGACTCCTGATGGAACCAGAAAGTGTGTTTATATACTTTATTAGGGTCTTTGACATCGGGTAATAATTGTTCGATAAAAACTCCATTAGACCTAGTATTTGAGGTACGTCATCACCGTAGAGTACGTCACATCGAGTGAACCATGCTCGTTATGTATCCTTTGAATCCTTTATGGATATTAGATTTTGTTGTTCGAGTAATCCACCAAATCCATCCCAAATCAACTAAATAGACCAACCAAACCTCAAAATCAACCCTTTGTATTTATAATTGAGGCAAAATATGGATTTATCGATTATAATGGAGTCTTTGAGCCCGTGTATTCCAAATTGATAATAGTGAATTAGCGATAGCGTTGGAAGTACCTCCCCGCCACGGAGTATGTCACATTTGGCAAACGATGCTCGTGATGCTTTTTTTGAATCCTTTGTGGATATTAAATTTCGTTGTCTGATTGATCCACCCAATGCATCAGAAATCAGCAAAATAACCAACCTAAATCTAAGGATTCGAGCCATTTGATTCCTGATGGAACCAAAAAGTGTGTTTATCTACTTTAATAGGGTCTTTGACATCGGGTAATCATTGTTTGATAAAAGCTCCAATACACCTAGTATTTGAAGTACGTCACCGCCGTAGACTATGGGACTTCGAGCAAACCATGCTCGTTATGTCTCCTGTGAATCCTTTATGGATATTAGATTTTGTTGTTTGACCAATCCACCAAATGCATCCCAAATGATTTTTAAATGACGTAAAATGTGGATTTATCGATTATAACGGAGTCTTTGAGCTCGTGTATTCCATATTGATAATAGTGGATTAGAGACAGCGATGGAAGTACCTCCCTGCCACAGAGTATGTCACATTCGGCAAACGATGCTCGTGAAGCCTTTTTTTGAATCCTTTATGTATATTACATTTCGTTGTCTGATTGATCCACCCAATGCATCAGAAATCAACAAAATAACCAACCTAAATCTAAGGATTCGAGCCTTTTGACTCCTGACGGAACCAAAAAGTGTGTTTATCTACTTTAACAGGGTCATTGACGTAGGGTAATCATTGTTCGATAAAAACTCCATTAGACCTAGAATTTGAATTACGTCATCACCGTAGAGTACGTCACATCGAGCGAATCATGCTCGTTATGTCTCCTTTGAATCCTTAATGGATATTAGATTTTGTTGTTTGACCAATCCACCAAATGCATCCAAAATCGACTAAATAACCAAACCAAACCTCAAAATCACTCCTTTTGATTTATAATTGAAGCAAAATGTGGATTTATCGATTATAATGGAGTCTTTGAGCTAGTGTATTCCATATTGATAATAATGGATTAAAGACAGTGTTGGAAGTACCTCCTTGCCCCGGAGTATGTCACATTCGTCAAACGATGCTCGTGAAGCTTTTTTTGAATCCTTTATGGATATTACATTTCGTTGTCTGATTGATCCACCCAATGCATCATAAATCTACAAAACAACCAACCTAAATCTAAGGATTCGAGCCTTTTGACTCCTGATGGAACCAAAAAGTGTGTTTATCTACTTTAATAGGGTCTTTGACATTGGGTAGTCATTGTTCGATAAAAACTCAATTAGACCTAGTATTTGAAGTATGTCATCACCGAAGAGTACGTCACATTGAGTGAACCATGCTCGTTATGTCTCCTTTGAATACTTTATGGATATTAGATTTTGTTGTTTGACCAATGCACCAAATCCATCCCAAATCAACTAAATAACCAAACCAAACCTCAAAATCAGCCATTCTGATTTATAATTGAGGCAGAATGTGGATTTATCGATCATAATGGAGTCTTTGAGCCCGTGTATTCCATGTTGATAATAGTTGATTAGCGATAGCGTTGGAAGTACCCCCCTGCCACGAAGTATGTCACATTTCGGCAAACGATGCTCATGAAGCCTTTTTTGAATCCTTTATGGATATTAAATTTCCTTGTCTGATTGATCCACCCAAAGGATCAGAAATCAACAAAATAACCAACGTAAATATCTAAGGATTTGACCCATTTGACTCTTGATCGAACCAAAAAGTGTGTTTATATACTTTAATAGGGTCTTTGACATCGGGTAATCATTGTTCGATAAAAGCTCCAATAGACCTAGTATTTGAAGTACGTCACCGCCGTAAAGTACGTCACATCGAGCGAACCATGCTCGTTATGTCTCCTTTGAATCCTTTATGGATATTAGATTTCGTTGTTTGACCAATCCACCAAATGCATCCCAAATCAACTAAATAACCAAACCAAACCCAAGTGAGCGAAACCCAAAGGAAAGATGGAAGCCTTCGAAGATGGCCTCTCTTTATATAGCGTGCAGAAGGAAAGATGCTCCAATTGGCGTGATACACGTGCCCATAAATTTTCAGAGTGTTCTGACCAAAATAGCCCTTGCACATGAATTGGTTGAATTGGTGTGCAGGTCAGAATCGTCCCAAACTTTGGTGGTGGGTCCCCCTTGAGCTGGCAAGCAATAGTCCCTTCTGCACGTGAATTGTATGAAGCTTCTAGGAGGGCTAAAATCTGTAGTTTGCATTTTTGAGCCTCCATATGACAGCTAGCAATTCGCGTGCAAGAATAAACGTGATTCACATGGTCTTCATCTACCATTCCAGAAAGTTACAGCTCAAAAGGAGGTGCACGTGAATTGGGCAATTCACGTGCAAATTCACGTTCAGGCCCAAACTGGCCCAAATTTCTCCACTTAGTTGCTTGTGCATTATGGACCATCTTTAAGTCTTGCACGTGAATTGTTTGAGCCCATCTTCAAGCACTTTTGGGCTTCACTTGCTCCTTGCTCCTTGACTTTGACTTTAAGAATAATTCCACAAGTTCAGGACCCAATAATTTGCTCATCCTACAAATGGTTAGTTAAGAAAGAAGCAAAGTCTCCTGCACAATGGTTAGCTTGCAAACAAATTTATTGAAAAAAATAAATAAAAGAAATAACATAAAATAAAATATAGCAATAAACATTGGGTTGCCTCCCAACCAGCGCTTTATTTAAAGTCTGTAGCTAGACTTTCAGTTATGATCATGCAATGGTGAAAAAGAGGGAATCAACTATCTCCCTCTGAGTTGAATCAAAGTATGGTTTTAGTCTGTTGCCACTCACCCAAAATTTCTTGCCATCTACAGCTTGGAGCTCAAAGCTCCCATATGGCTTCTTATCAACTATCACAAAAGGTCCCATCCACTTGGACCTTAATTTTCCAGGAAATAACCTCAACCTTGTGTTAAATAGAAGAACTTTCTGCCCTAAGGTTAAAGGTTCATTGTTGAGTTGCCTATCGTGCCATTTCTTAGTTTTTTCTTTGTAAAATTTAGCACTATCATAGGCATCCAGCCTAAGCTCATATAACTCAATTAATTGAGTCATCCTAAGCTCCTTGATCTCTTGTGGGTTAAAATTTAACTTCTTCAAGGCCTAATGAGCCTTGTGTTCTAGTTCCACAGGCAAGTGACATGCCTTACCATATAGAATACGGTAAGGTGACATCCCAATGGGAGTTTTGTAAGCTGTCCTATATGCCCATAAGTCTTCATCAAGCCTTTGAGACCAATCTTTCCTATTGGCTCCAACAGTTTTCTCTAAAATGACCTTAATCTCTCTGTTGGACACTTCTGCTTGTCCATTAGCTTGTGGGTGGTAAGCTAAAGACTTCCTATGAGTGACACCATACTTGTTCAATAATTTCTCAAAAAATTTATGAATACCCATCAGAATTGGGGAATGGCCCCATGAAGTCAATGCCCCAAATGTCAAAAATTTCAACTGGAAGGATTCCAGTTAAGGGCATCTCATTTTTCCTAGACAGACCACCGACCCTTTGACATCTATCACACTTTTTGATGTGGACATAGGTGTCTTTCACCATGTGAGGCCAATAAAAGTCACACTGCATGATTTTAGCCACAGTTCTTTGCACCCCAAAGTGGCCCCCATAATGTCATCTACCTCCTCCTCAAGGACACACTTTCTAATTATTTGGTCAAAACACCTCCTATAAAGAATTGGGTCTTCCCAAATGAATTTCTTAGCATCCACTACCAATTTCTTTCTCTGGTGGTAGTTTAACTGTTTGGGTATGAACCCAGTGGCTAAATAATTTGCTATGTCAGCAAACCAAGGAAGATGATGCACCTGAAACAACTTCTCATCAGGAAAGTCATCTACAATGGGTAGAGACTTAGGTGCATTCTCCACATGGGAGAGGTGATCAGCCACAGAATTTAGGGCTCCCTTTGTGTCTCTAATTTCAAGGTCAAATTCCTGTAAGAGGAGAACCCACCTAATTAAGCGTGGCTTAGCTTCTTTTTTAGCAAACAAATATTTCAATGCAGCATGATCAGTATAAATAATGACTTTAGACCCCAAAAGGTAGGGTCTAAACTTGTTGCAGCCATAAACCACGGCTAGCAACTCTTTCTCAGTGGTGGTATAGTTCTGTTGAGCATCATTTAAGGTCTTACTAGCATAGTAAATGACCCTAAACACCTTATCACGTCTTTGCCCTAAGACTACCCCCACAGCATAATCACTCGCATCACACATTAGCTCAAAAGGCTGAGCCCAGTCAGGTGTGACTATAACAGGTACAGTGACTAACTTACCCTTGAGGATGTTGAAAGCTTCTAAACAATCTGCATTAAACTCAAAGCTTGTGTCTTTTTCTAACAACCTACTCATGGGTTTTGCAATTTTTGAGAAGTCCTTAATGAATCTCCTATAAAAGCCAGCATGGCCAAGGAAACTTCTCACTCCTTTTTCATTGGTTAGAGGTGGCAGAGTCTCAATAGTGGAGATTTTTGCCTTGTTTACCTCCAAACCATGTGCAGACACCTTGTGCCCTAGAACTATCCCCTTAGTTACCATGAAATGGCATTTCTCCCAATTTAGGACTAGTTCCTTCTCCTCACATCTCTCTAAGACCACATCTAGATTTTTCAAGCACTGTTGGTAGGAGGAACCAAACACCGAAAAGTCATCCAAGAAGACCTCCATGATCTCCTCAACCAAACCCTGAAAAATGGCCATCATACACCTTTGAAAGGTGGCAGGGGCATTACAAAGCCCAAATGGCATTCTCCTAAATGCAAAAGTGCCAAAAGGGCACGTGAAGGTGGTCTTTTCTTGGTCCTCGAGCTTAACTATGATCTGATTATACCCGGAATAGCCATCTAAAAAGCAGTAGTGACTATAGCCAACTAACCTATCCAACATTTGGTCAATGAAAGGAAGAGGAAAATGATCCCTCCTAGTAGCCTTGTTCAGCTTTCTATAGTCAACACACACTCTCCACCCCGTCATAGTGCGAGATATGATCAATTCATTTTTCTCATTTTTAATCACGGTCATGCCCCCTTTCTTGGGCACAACATGCAATGGACTCACCCACTCACTATCAGAAATAGCATAAATTATACCCGCATTTTTCCATTTTAAAATTTCTTTTCTAACAACTTCTTTCATGGCAGGGTTTAATCTTCTTTGTCTTTCAGCAGTGGGTTTAAAATCATCATTCATCAAAATTTTATGCATGCAAATATCTGGACTAATACCCCTAATGTCTTCAATGTTCCATCCTAGGGCCTTTTTGTGTTTCCTAAGGACTTCTAGCAATTGAGTGCACTCCACATCATTCAAATTAGAAGCTACAATGATAGGGAATTGATTTGTAGAGTCTAGAAATTCGTACCTTAGGTGTCCAGGCAGCTCCTTCAGTTCTGGAGCTAGAGGCACGTCATCTTCTTTCTCCTCCTCAGCTTGCTCCACAGAGTTTGTAGTTTGCTCATCTTCCTCAGCTATCAAGTACATCTCTTCATCTTGTTGAGCTTCTATAAGCTGAAGGGCTCCATTATTGGTGGTGGTAATTTCTTCTGTCAAGTAGTCTTCCACCAATTCCTCAAGGTCTTCAACCCAAAGGCAGTCCTCCTCCTCTTGACCTTGCAAAGCCTTTCCCATGTGGAAGACGAAGGTCTCCTCATTAATTCTCAGAGTTAGCTGCCCTTGAGCAACATCAATCAATGCACAACCCGTTCTGAGAAACGGTCTTCTAAGGAGTAGCTAAACTCTTCTATCTTTTTCCATCTCCAAAACTACAAAGTCCGCTGGAAATATGAAAGAGCCCACTTTGACTAACACGTCTTCAATTATCCCTTCAGGCCTTCTAGTAGGCCGGTCAGCAAACTGCAATGATATGGAAGTGGGCTTCATTCCCTTAAGCCCAAGCTGCTTGTACAAAGCAAAGGAGATCAAATTGATGCCGGCCCCTAAATCACATAGGGCCTGCTGCTGCGGTGCATTGCTAATCACACAAGGGAGATTAAAACTGCCCGGATCTTTATGCTTGATGGGAAAACTCTGTTGAACAACACTGCTCACCTCGTTAGTGATTGCCACCGTCTCATGATCCCCATATTTCCTCTTCTTCTTCACAAAATCTTTGATGTACTTTCTGTACCTAGGCATCTGCTCCAAAATTTCCATAAATGGAATATTAATGTCAAGCCGCTTGAATAAACTCAGGAAGCGCTCATACTCTTCCTCAACCCTCTGGTTCCTCAGCCTCTGAGGAAATGGCATAGTAGGCCTGAGCTCTTGCCTCTGTTCTTCAGCTATTCTGTCTTGACTACTTCCTGGTCCTTCTTTTCTTGCACTCTTTCTTGACTTTATCTAATTTTCCTTGGTCATCAGCTTCCAAGGGTCTGCTCTGTTCTTCTGGAATTGCCTTCTTCTTAGGCTCTTCAGCTTCTTTCAGTGCCTTCCCGCTTCTTAGAGTAATAGCCTTGCAGCTCTCCTTGGGGTTCGCCTCAGTATCACTTGGAAAAGATTTAGCTGAGACTCCTTGATTTACATTCTGGGCCAAACTCACAAGCAGCTTTTCTATATTCTTCATTGAAGATTCCATGGTGACTACCCTTTCCTCCAAATTATCCTCTCTTTTGGTTGGCTCATCCACATTTTGATATACCCTTCCTCTTTGTTGTTGAGGCTGAGGCCAGCTCGCTCGAATCCTGGAGGTGGGTGTAAATAATTATCCGTAGCACACGGATTCCGGCTTCATCCCCGGGGGGCACATATTTGTACCGAAATGAGGTATCTCCCCCTCGGTTCTGGTTTTTCGAAATGGCCGAGATTGCTAACTGGTTCTGGTTGTACCCTTGTTGTTGTTGTTGAGGATAAAATTGCTGCTTCTAATACAAGCCCTTTCCTCCAACATAATTTGCTTCTTCAGCTCCACTCCAGCCCCGCTTCGCTCACTGGTAAAGCTTGTTGTGATCCTTCAACTTTAAGAGCCAATACTTCCATGCCTTTCACTAAAGCTTGAATCGTGCTTGCATATCATTGGAAGAATTATCAACTGAAGTTATCTTCTCCCTTGGCTTTGAAGTACGCACATTAGACCACCGCCAATCGGCTAATGATAGCCTCTCCAAGAGCTCGTCGTCAGGGCTCTAGATTCATCAAGCATCCTCTAGCAGCTGCATTCACCTTGTCTTGTGAGTGGGACTAAAGACCTGTGTAAAAAGATTCAATTTGAATCCACTGGGGTCTTCCATGATTAGGGCATCTTCTCACTAAGTCTTTGAAACTCTCCCAAGCTTCATGAAGAGTCTCCATCTCATCTTGCCAGAATCTGCTAATCTCCCCTCTGAGCTGGATCACCTTGGAAGGAGGGAAGTACTTTGACATGAACTTGGTCTGCATCTCCTCCCAAGTGTTGATTGAACCTGCTGGCAGACAGTTGAACCAGCCAAGAGCTCTATCCCTTAAAGAGAAAGGGAAAAGCCTTAGCTTTATTGCCTCCTCCGATACATTGTTGATCTTTATTGTGTCGCACATCTGGTAGAACCTCATCAAATGCTGGTGTGGATCATCCACGACTGTTCCTCCAAACGCGTTGTTGCTCACCATGTTGATCAACGCCGGCTTCAGCTCGAAGCTATTTGCTTGGACTCTTGTCTGCCGAATCCCAGAATAATGGTCTAACATCATTGGCCTCGCATAATCTAAGAAGGTTCTGGGCATAAACCGATTACCCTCTTCTTCTGGATATTGGCCATTGTAATTGGCCCCTCATTGCGGTGCACCACCATCAGGCCTTAAGTCTGCCATCAATTCACCAACTGAAGCTCTAAGCCTTGCAATGCTTCTTTAGCCTCACGTGCTGCTTCCCTAGCTGCACTACGACGAGGAGTTCCTCAAACACTTGGTGTATGTTCCTGTAAAACAACAAGAACACACCCAGCAGCTCCGAACAAAAGAAAATAAATAAATAGAAACTCAAAGAAAAATAACAGAAAATAAAAGACAAAATAAAACACCAAGATCAGAATTCAAACAATTTCACTCAATGTTGATTTCTAAAGCTAGTCAACCGTTGAATCCCTGGCAACGGCGCCAATTTGACGAACGGGTATTTCGTGAGTGAAACCCAAGTGAGGGTTAAGCTACTGTCGTTTAAATCCTTTCTCAAAATATTAATTTCCTTAACTAATGCTAAATAGAATAGTGACAAGAAAGGGGTCGATCCCACAGAGATTACCAAGTTATCTAGCTTTAACTCAAATCACCAAATTAATCTTGCTTAAAACAAAGTCTTGGCAAAAACGAAATCTTTTTATAACTAAAGATCTAATTTTTATTTGGTTTTCTGAATAAACAAAGAAAGCAAATTGATTTTAGGATTAATATGCAAGGAATAAAGGCATCTAGGGTCACAATTTCACCTCCCTATGTTATCTCTACTGGTTCAAGGTATTAGGGTTGTCTGATTGAAAACATGCTAAACATAGGCCAAGGACAACAAATGGTCATTGAGGTCCTTTTAAGAGTTGTATGCCAGAATGGTCATCTGAACACACAAACATGCAAAGCCAATAAATCATACTTGCAAAAGGATAATGATCACACCAATTACAAATAAGTTATGAATCTCAATCCACCCCAAACTAGGGCTAAGAATACCAAGGTGTACATCCAAAGATAGAAATTAAGAACAGATTCATAAAACATGCAAAACTCAATCATCCAAACCCAATATTCATAAACACACCAAAGCAACAAGGGGGCTACATTGCTCCCCTAGATTATAAGAACTACTCACGCATGATTACAAGCAAAACCATAGCAGTAAAGCTAAACATCTTCTTCTAATCCACGCACGCAACAAGGCTTGAAATCCAGGCTCCAAAATCTGCGACAGCTGCGACGGCTGTGACGGCTGCTCTCCTAGATCAAGGAGCAACCTCCAAATCGTGAAGCCTCTCTCTCTCTCTAAAAACGTGTAGGGGGGTCTCTGATGTCTAGCAGGGGGCGTGGAGGCTTTATTTATAGAGGTTGGATGGGCCTTGAGGTGTATACCCTAGCCCATCTATCAAAACGACGTAGTTTTGATAAGTGACACTCCAAACTTTAAAATCTCTATCATCTATCCACAATTTGAACATGGGCCTTTAGACACAAATGATCAGCATGGAAAAACGATAGGATCGGTCCAAAAATATCTCTGCACGTCAATTTGCACGTGATATGGTGAATTCACGTGCAGCTCCAAATCAGCTCAAGGTTCTCCCCGAGCTTCCTTGCATCCTGTAGAGGCCTGAGAAGCAAAAATATGCTTGCACGTGAAATGGGTGAATTCACGTGCAGCTCCAAATCAGCTCAAGGTTCTCCCCGAGCTTCCTTGCATCCTGTAGAGGCCTGAGAAGCAAAAATATGCTTGCACGTGAAATGGGTGAATTCACGTGCAACTCCAAATGCTCGAACATATCTGTGGTAGGTAGAGGACATCATCCTAAGCAACTTTTCTTCTTGCACGCCAATTGTTTGAGGCCCTGTACTATATCAAAAGTGACCTCCAAAATCTGCCAAAACAGCTTGAAAACGCATGTATTTGCAAATAGCATCTTCCTAGGGCTTAGAGCAAATATATATGATATATGAAGCAGTAAGGCTCTAATCATGCTCTTAAACATCCTAAATAAACACTAGAATAACGGCATAAAATGCACGTTATCAAATATACCACACTTAATTTGACGAACGGGTATTTCGTGAGCGAAACCCAAGTGAGGGTTAAGCTACTGTCGTTTAAATCCCTTCTCGAAATATTAATTCCCTTAACTAATGCTAAATAGAATAGTGACAAGAAAGGGGTCGATCCCACAGAGATTACCAAGTTATCTAGCTTTAACTCAAATCACCAAATTAATCTTACTTAAAACAATGTCTTGGCAAAAACGAATTCTTTTTATAACTAAAGATCTAATTTTTATTTGGTTTTCTGAATAAACAAAGAAAACAAATTGATTTTAGGATTAAGATGCAAGGATTAAAGGCATCTAGGGTCACAATTTCACCTCCCTATGTTATCTCTACTGGTTCATGGTATTAGGGTTGTCTGATTGAAAACATGCTAAACATAGGCCAAGGACAACAAATGGTCATTGAGGTCCTTTTAATAGTTGTATGCCAGAATGGTCATCTAAACACACAAACATGCAAAGCCAATAAATCATACTTACAAAAGGATAATGATCACACCAGTTACAAATAAGTTATGAATCTCAATCCGCCCCAGACTAGGGCTAAGAATACCAAGGTGTACATCCAAAGATAGAAATTAAGAACAGATTCATAAAACATGCAAAACTCAATCATCCAAACCCAATATTCATAAACACAGCAAAGCAACAAGGGGGCTACATTGCTCCCCTAGATTATAAGAACTACTCACACATGATTACAAGCAAAACCATAGCAGTAAAGCTAAATATCTTCTTCTAATCCACGTGCGCAACAAGGCTTCAAATCTAGGCTCCAAAATTCGCGACGGCTGCGACGGCTATGACGGCTGCGACGGCTGCTCTCTTAGGTCAAGGAGCAACCTCCAAATCGTGAAGCCTCTCTCTCTCTCTAAAAACGTGTAGGGGGGTCTCTGATGTCTAGCAGGGGGCGTGGAGGCTTTATTGATAGAGGTTGGATGGGCCTTGAGGTGTATACCCTAGCCTATCTATCAAAATGACGTAGTTTTGATAAGTGACACTCCAAACTTTAAAATCTCTATCTTCCATCCACAATTTGGACATGGGCCTTCAGAAACAAATGATCAGCATGGAAAAACGATAGGATCGCTCCAAAAATATCTCTGCATGTCAATTTGCACGTGATATGGTGATTTCACGTGCAGCTCCAAATCAGCTCAATCTTCTCCCGAAGCTTCCTTGCATCCTGTAGAGGCCTGAGAAGCAAAAATATGCTTGCACGTGAAATGGGTGAATTCTCGTGCAACTCCAAATGCTCGAAAATTTCTGTGGTAGGTAGAGGACATCATCCTAAGCAACTTTTGTTCTTGCACGCCAATTGTTTGAGGCCCTGTACTATATCAAAAGTGACCTCCAAAATCTGCCAAAACAGCTTAAAAACGCATGTATTTGCAAATAGCATCTTCCTAGGGGTTAGAGCAAATATATATGATATATGAAGCAGTAAGGCTCTAATCGTGCTCTTAAATATCCTAAATAAACACTAGAATAACGGCATAAAATGCACGTTATCAAATACACCACACTTAAATTTGACGAACGGGTATTTCGTGAGCGAAACCCAAGTGAGGGTTATGCTACTGTCGTTTAAATCCCTTCTCGAAATATTAATTCCCTTAACTAATGCTAAATAGAATAGTGACAAGAAAGGAGTCGATACCACAGAGATTACCAAGTTATCTAGCTTTAACTCAAATCACCAAATTAATCTTGCTTAAAACAATGTCTTGGCAAAAACGAATTCTTTTTATAACTAAAGATCTAATTTTTATTTGGTTTTCTGAATAAACAAAGAAAGCAAATTGATTTTAGGATTAAGATGCAAGGATTAAAGGCATCTAGGGTCACAATTTCACCTCCCTATGTTATCTCTACTGGTTGATGGTATTAGGGTTGTCTCATTGAAAACATGCTAAACATAGGCCAAGGACAACAAATGGTCAATGAGGTCCTTTTAAGAGTTGTATGCCAGAATGGTCATCTAAACACACAAACATGCAAAGCCAATAAATCATACTTGCAAAAAGATAATGATCACACCAATTACAAATAAGTTATGAATCTCAATCCGCCCCAGACTAGGGCTAAGAATACCAAGGTGTACATCCAAAGATTGAAATTAAGAACAGATTCATAAAACATGCAAAACTCAATCATCCAAACCAAATATTCATAAACACAGCAAAGCAACAAGGGGGCTACATTGCTCCCCTAGATTATAAGAACTACTCACGCATGATTACAAGCAAAACCATAGCAGTAAAGCTAAACATCTTCTTCTAATCCACGCACGCAACAAGGCTTGAAATCCAGGCTCCAAAATCCGCGAGGGCTACGACGGCTGCGACGGCTGCTCTCCTAGGTCAAGGAGCAACCTCCAAATCGTGAAGCCTCTCTCTCTCTCTTAAAACATGTAGGGGGGTCTCTGATGTCTAGCGGGGGGCGTGGAGGCTTTATTTATAGAGGTTGGATGGGCCTTCAGGTGTATACCCTTGCCCATCTATCAAAATGACGTAGTTTTGATAAGTGACACTCCAAACTTTAAAATCTCTATCTTCCATCCACAATTTGGAGATGGGCCTTCAGAAACAAATGATCAGCATGGAAAAACGATAGGATCGGTCCAAAAATATCTCTGTATGTCAATTTGCACGTGATATGGTGAATTCACGTGCAGCTCCAAATCAGCTCAATCTTCTCCCCAAGCTTCCTTGCATCCTGTAGAGGCCTGAGAAGCAAAAATATGCTTGCACGTGAAATGGGTGAATTCACGTGCAACTCCAAATGCTCGAAAATTTCTGTGATAGGTAGAGGACATCATCCTAAGCAACTTTTGTTCTTGCACGCCAATTGTTTGAGGCCCTCTACTATATCAAAAGTGAGCTCCAAAATCTGCCAAAACAGCTTAAAAACGCATGTATTTGCAAATAGCATCTTCCTAGGGGTTAGAGCAAATATATATGATATATGAAGCATTAAGGCTCTAATCATGCTCTTAAACAACCTAAATAAACACTAGAATAACGGCATAAAATGCACGTTATCAACGTTGTAGGACCCTATTTTGTCCGGGTTGGACATACTAACCCCATTTGATATACCTTTCTACCCATGCCATATACCTTATTGAACAGGTCCACAATGATCCCATACTTCCAAGGAATGGTCTACCTCAATCTGCATGGGATGGATACAATTGACACGGATGGGGGAGTTCAAAATTAATGACTTTTGCTACAAGTCCTTGAAGCGCCCCAAGACCAACACCAGGTGATGGAGGATGAAAATTCGAGACCAACACACTTGACCGAGCTCGAATCGGACTTAAAATGAAGAAGTTATGGCCAAAACAAATTTCGTTGGAAAAAGTCAAACTTTCCAAAAGACGGTCAATGCCCCTGGTCAAACTGCCCGCAAAAGTGATCATGCAAAACTCTTCAAAATGCCTATGTAGGCGAATATGGATCTCCCCAAACAATTCCTGGAAGGTTACCCATTTTTGCATTTTTGGTGGGGGTAAAAAGGTAATTAAAAGTTGACCGTTGACCGTTCACCGTTGACCTGCCGACACGGCGACCCGTTGACCTTCGAAGCCTCGAAGCCCCGAAGCTCGAAGCCCCAAAGCATCGAAGCCTCGAAGCATCGGAGCCTCGGAGCCTCGAAGCCTCGGAGCCTCGAAGCCTCGATGCCTCGCTGCCGACACTTCGACCCTTGACCCTCGAAGCCTATAACCCTCCGACCTTCGACTCACCCTTTCGACCTTCAACCCCTAACTCTCGAAGCCTCGAAGCCCCGCTGCCGACACTCCGACCTTCGACCCTTCGACCCTTGACCCTGCGATGCCTTGACCTGCGAACCTTCGAACCTTGACCTACGACCCACGGACCCTCGAAGCCTGTCAACCTCCGACCTTCGACCCTTCAACCCGTTGACCGTTGACCTTCGACCTGCCGACACTCTGACCTTCGAACCTTGACTTGCAATACCAATAAGTTTTCGGCCTGTTGACCGTTGACCTTCGACCTGCCGACACTTCGACCCGTTGACCGTTGACTTTTGCCCCACTGAAATTCGACCCACCGAAGCTTCGACCCTGCCGACACTTCGACCTGCCGACACTTCGACCCTTCCGACATTCTGACCCTTAACGTCTGACTTTCGCTATTTGGCTCCTCTCGCTGGCTTGCTCACGGGATGCATTTTATGCGCTGGCCATCTGACAAAACAATTATTTTGAATACCTGTCGGTCACATGTGCTGCTAAACTACAAATTCAAAAAGGCAAATCACGAGTTCCCCTTTTCCCGCACACACTGTCCACCCGACCAGACACTGATCTGCAAAATAATGGAGCTGCAAATAATAAGCACCCGACAAAAACATTTATGGCAGCAACCATGACAGTCCAGCAAGAGGCTTCTGCAGCACTTTAAAAGGCATTCATCCATCCCCTGCGCAAAGGAGAGGAAAGAAAAAAAAAAGGGAGAGAGTTCTTCGGGTGGATTGAAAGGGGAGAGCCTCTTTTCGTTGAAGAGAGTCATCAAAAAAGAGGGAGGAGGACCCAGAAAAAAGAAAAAAAAAAAGAGAGAGAACGCCTGAGTTCGCCCCTGCGCAAGAGAGTGGAGCAGAAACATAAAGGAAAAAAGAGAGAACGCCTGAGTTCACCCCTGCGCAAGAGAGTGGAGCAGAAACATAAAGAAAAAAAAAGAGAGAACGCCTGAGTCCACCCCTGCGCAAGAGAGTGGAGCAGAAACATAAAGGAAAAAAAAAAGAGAGAGAGCCTGTTTTCGTTGAAGAGAGCCATCAAAAAAAAAAAACAGAGAGAGGGGGAGATTCGTTAAAAAAAAAGGGAGAGAGGGGGATTGAAAAAACCTGGTTCGTGGAGAGAGAAAGAAAGAGAGAGGGGGATACCAATCCTGTTCCAATCCCCACTCCTCACGCTTACCCTCCTTATATCCAGCCAGCAAGGATATCAAACCCAGAAAATACATCTCTTCAAATACCAAGAAACCCCCCTCACAAACCTCGTTATCAAATCTTGCTGGTTCTAAGCAGGTGGTGACTATCAGCATCAGTGGGAGCTCAAGCAGAAGATTCAAAGTCGGTTCAGCCCTTATCTTTTCACTCTTTTTTGTTAGCTGACTTGTATCTATATTTGATGTATTTGTTTTAGCATTTTTCTAATTTTCGTTTTTTTAGTTCATCTACATTTGATGTAATTGCTTTTCAACCTTTTTCCATTGCATTTTTCCTGTATTTCTTCCTATGTGTATGTGTAATATGTAAAGTGTAGTAAAAAAAAAACAAAGGAAAAAAGAGAGAGAGCAAAGGGAAAGGATGAAGAAAAAGAAAAAAAAGAAAAAAAAAGAGTGATTTTATTTTTTGTGGATGTCACACTCACACACTCCACATCTATTTTGATATATGCATTTCCAATTTCAAAAGAACAAAAAAAGAAAACACAAAAAAAAACAAACATGTTTTTAAAAAAAAAACGTTTTCAATAAATAATTTTCAAAATGTTTTCAAAAAAAAAAGAGAGAAAACAAAACACACAAACAAACAAACAAACAAAAAACAACAAAACAAAACAGAAAAACAAACAAAAAAAAAACAAAACAAAAAAACAAAACAAAACAAAACGTTTTTCCAATAAAATATCCTTTTTTAAAAAAATATCTTCAACAACATGTTTTGAAAATGTTTTCATGAAATGTATTCCAAATGTCTTCCAACAAAAAACAAAACAAAACAAAACAAAAAAACAAAAAAAGGGGGGAAGATAAAAAAAATCATTTTCTAGGATTCCAAAACAAAACCAAAAACCCAAAACCAACCCATAGGGTCTCGTTCTCCATTTCAAACAAAACCCAAAACTTTTTAGGATTACCTTTAGAAATTTAGGATAAATCCATTTTAACCATGACCTTAATAAATAATTTAGCTAAATAAAAATCCTAGACTTTTTAGGAAACTTAACCCAGCTATGGCAGTACAAATAAAATAAAACCTCCTCCTCCTAAATTAGATACCGAAAGGGCGCTGTAGGGGTGCTAATCCTTCCCTACACGTAACCAACTCCCGAACCCATCTCTGATAACGCAGACCATACACTTAGGACTACTCAAAGTAGAGGGTATCCAACTGTACCCCAAAAACAGTTGGTGGCGACTCTAAAATTTCTCACCATTGGTCTAGTTTGAGCTCACCCCAAAAGGGCCCGGACGAAAACCAGTGATGACAGCTGGCGACTCTGCTGGGGATATAAGAATGAACACTTTAGAGAGTTAGGTCTAGAACTAGGACTTAGGAGGTTATATTTAATTGTGTCGTTGTATATATGTAACTGTCATGCCAAGTTGTTTTTATACAATTGTCATTTAAACTGTGATTTATTTATACGCTTTCATTACCATGATAGTTGTGATTTATTGCTTTCCATACTTGTTGCATTCATGCATAACCCTATACCCGGGTTTAACACAATTTAGGTTAGCGAGGTTCAGTACGGTCCCCAGCGCGTTGATCATTATCCGCAATGGGGCCTCGGACTCCTCACTAAAGCTTGAGGTTCTTTTAAGGCACGTCCTTTTAAGATCCCCCTCCGGTAAATCCCATGGTGTACGGAGCCCTCTATTGAGGAAGTTTGGGAACCAACGAATAAGATAGGGGTAGCAATAAAAGCCCATCAGGGGTATTGACCCACATTTTGCTTGCTCATTCCGTGCCATGCTAACCTTTGTTTTGTAGGGTAGTCCTTAAGTCATCCCCCGCACATTTGATTGTCTTTACTATTGGTTTATTCTTTGTCCTGACTTGTCATCCTAACCTATCATCATGCATAACATGACATTCATCATTCATATAGGCATGGCAACTTTCAGTCATCTCCTAAAAGGCCTTCAGGACAAGGAGACTGTCACAGTAGTGGCCCAAGCATCAGGAGACATTCAACTTTGCCTTGGAGATTTCCCGCCAGGAGAGGCCTACAAGGCAGAACATGTTATCATAGAAGATCAGCTGGACTATACTAAGGAGGTACAGATAATATGGAAGCAATGGTCAGACGAAAGGAAAAGCGTATACATACAACAGTTTGGGGATTTGCTCCATGTAACCGAGCTACTGGCCGATACGGATATGCTTGGGGCAGCCATTTATTTCTGGGAACCTCGACGGCGGTGCTTCAACTTCAATAGCCTAGATCTTGTTCCCACAATAGAAGAATACAGAAGATTATTGGATATCCCCGTGGAAAACAAAATGAAAGTCTATCTGCGCGAGCCCGGAAGGTCATGCCGAAGGGCCTTTGCCGAGATTATGGGAAAGCCAGGTATGGGACTCACCGGCGGTCACAACTTACGATGGGCGTGAATATCTTCCATGGGCAACAATCAAAGAAATAATACAAACTGCAACGGAAGCGGAGGCACACAAATTGCTTACACTAGCTATATATGGGCTAGTCATTTTCCCGAGGATACCGGCCCACATTGATGGGGCAATTGTAGATTTGGTCCAGCAGGTGCTCAAAGGATGTGACCCTACTCCTGCTATCTTGGCTGAAACCATCCGATCTCTTACTTACCTAAGGAGTAAAGGCTCGGGACAGTTCATGGGGTGCTTACCTCTCCTATGTACTTGGTTGCAAGGTCATTTCCCCCGTAGTGTTCATCGTTTCCCCTGTTGTTTATCAAGTACCAGCCACAACACTACTAGATATTCTGCTCAGCAAGTGGAGCCTACCAAAAGACTTTGAAAGCTGGAAAAAGAAGTTGGGGAACCTCACAGAAGCTGACATTACTTGGACTGCTCCTTGGATGCTAGTGGTCTCCATGACATATAGTTGCGGGGACTACAATTGGGTTCCACTTTTAGGTCCCTGGGGAGGAACTGCATATGCACCACTGCAGGTGGGAAGACAAGTGGGGCGTCATCAGATTATTCCCGTGCTCTTTGGCATGGAAGAGTGTGACTTCACTTACAGCAGAGCCATGCTCATAGAAGAAGGCAAGAAGATGTATCAAGCATGGTCCACACCACACAAGATCCAACCCAACAGTTCAAAACCTGGTGTTTCCCCAGCATACATATCTTGGAGGGCACAACACAAGCCACAGCTAACTTCAGACATGAAGGCTGTCCTCCAGGAGAATCAGACTTTAAGGCAGCAGATCCAGAGGCTAGAAGCATCTCTAGAAGGAACTCTTCAAAGGCTGCAGCTGAGGGAAAAACAGATCGCGACCATAATGAAGCAGCGGGAGGATGCGGTGAACGACCACCCCCAGAGAAAGAGGCGCCGTGCTCCTTAGGAGATGACTGGAAGAATGCCTTAAGATCATGTAGTGATAGCTTTCATTTTACATGGCATTTCAGCATTGTATGTTTGTATTGAGTGTTTATATTGTATGTTTTGTTTGCAATAAAGTTGTTTGTTTCTTTAACCCTCTGCATAGACATTCATGCATACATGCATATCAAAAAAAAATCAAATAAAAGTTCCCTTGTACCCAAGTGGGTAGCAGCCTCCCTCCAGGATTGCGCACTCTTACAATCTCAGATCCCGGTGCAATCAAATACCTCAACCGCAGCCAATGGCAGAAGAAACAGAGAACAGACTCATGGGGTTGGAACAGTCACAACAAACCCTACAGGGGCAAATGTCCGCAATAATGGAAATGCTCACGAAGTTGACTGAAGAAAGAGGAAGAATTCCGACCGGGGGAACTACCAATCACCATCAAGAGCAGGGATAGGAGGCTGTTCAGTCACCCAAACGGGCTCCAAGCCAGGCACCCACATACCATCCTGCTATGGCACAACCTCCTACCCCAAATCAAACTCATTTCACTATGCCCGCATCAGGAAATGTAATGGAAGCGGTGGGTTCCCCAGCTCCTCAGGAAAATATTGAGTTGCTCGCTCTACGCCGACTCGAGGAAAGATTGAAGGCCGTAGAAGGCATTGACAGCTATGGTATGACCAGCCCACAAGACTTATGCTTAGTCCCTGGAGTGGTGCTACCGCCAAAATTCAAAATGCCAGATTTTTAAAAGTTCAACGGGACACGATGTCCGAGGACACATCTAGCCATGTATTGTCAAAAGATGGCCGCTTATGCTGGTGAAGACAAGCTCCTCATGCATTGTTTCCAGGAAAGCCTAACTGGGGCATCCCTTCGCTCGTACTTTCAACAAAATGGAAACCGTATTAAGACGTGGAAGGAATTAGCTACTTCCTTCTTGGCACAGTACAAACATGTCACCGAGCTGGCACTGGATCGACTAACCCTGCAGTCTATGGAGAAGGGATTCGAAGAGAATTTCAAAGATTATGCACGAAGATGGAGAGAGGCAGCTGTGGAGGTCCAACCTCCCCTTACCGAAAGAGAACTCACTACTCTTTTTATCAACACACTAAAAGGTGTCTACTATGAGAAGTTGATCGGTAACGTCTCCAACAGCTTTGTAGACTTGGTCGCATCCGGTGAACGAGTAGAAAGTGGAATTAAAGGTGGAAAGCTAAAGGGTGATGCGGCTGAGGCATCAAAACGGTTTCAACCACCAGCAAAGAAGAAGGAAAATGAGAGCAACCTGGTATACCCATCGCACCCGCCGATACAACCAACATTCTACCAAGCACCAGGGTGTTATAGAGGGGCACCGGTAGCTGCTTATGCTGCACCTGCACCACCTCCCCAATTCATGCCATACCTGCCGCAAGGAGGGGTTCCATTTCCATATCCAATGACACCTAATCCGTTTCAACCGAGAGCGCCATACCCAGAGCAACCAAGGCCAGCAAGTCAAGAAGGACCGGGAGCCTCATTCCAAGGACAGGGGCAACCAAGGGCCCAGGCCCAGCAAGCAGGAGCGAATCAGGCTTCTCGCCGACCACGACAGGAGTTCGACCCGATCCCAATGACATATGCCGAATTATATCCCAAGCTTTTAGAAGCAAGGATGGTAACTCCTATACCCTTGGGAGAAATAAAGACTCCTCCCTCGGCCTGGTATAAGCCAGATGCTAGATGTGAGTATCATGCAGGTGGAGCCGGACATGATATCGAGAATTGTATAACATTCAAAAGGAAGGTTCAGGCATTAAAGGATGCAAAATGGCTGGATTTCTCCGCACTGTCTGGGACGCCGAATGTGAACAGCAATCCTCTCCTAGAACACTCCAATAATGTTGCTAGTATCGAAAATGAAGCACGGCTGGAAAGGGTCTCCCAAGTACAAATGGAGAAAACACATTTGTTTACTCTGTTACAGGAACATGGCTATATACTTACTAAAGACACTCCAAGGGTAGGAAAAGGAATAGATGGGGAAAAACAATGCCCTTATCACAAGATGTCACGGGGACATGACATCGCAGAATGCACTGAGTTTTCCGAGGTGGTGCAAAAACTCATGGACCAAAGGATGATAGAATTCTCAAGAGGAGGAATGGACAACCAAAGCCACATGATCCAAGAAGATCATTCACACAAATCGCCATGGGTGCCAACGCCCCTTGTCTTAACTGTTAAGGCTCCGGAGAACCCGTTACTGCCACATGGAATCAAGCCTCTCACTATCCATGCCTCAAGTCTCGTGCCAGACAAGGGGGAAAGGACCGAAATCCCACAACTACCGCATGGAATTGCACCCCTCACTATATAGGTGTTCCTGCTCCTTTCCCCTATAAAACTGATAAAGCAGTCCCATGGAATTACAGTTGTGAAGTAGTCCAGGGAGCCACCGCTATAGCAAAAAAGAAGACCAGGAGCGGTCGGGCTTACGCCCCTGAGATAGTTGACAAAGCAAGGAAAGAAAAAGCTGTAGAACAAGACATTGAGCCTACACTGGAAGCAACAAAGAAGGGAACACCGATCACTGAAGAAGAAACCACAGAATTTCTGAAACTCATGAAGCAGAGCGAGTATAATATTGTGGATCAATTAAGTCGGCAACCGGCTCGCATCTCCTTGCTCTCATTAATGATGGATTCCCAACCTCACCGGGAAGCACTGCTGAAGGTTCTAAGCCAAGCCTACGTTCCTCCAACCATCTCAGTCGCGAATGTGGATGGACTCACCAGTAACCTCATCCTGAATAACGTAATTAGCTTTGGAGATGATGAGTTACCCCAAGAAGGAAAAGGGCACATAAAAGCTCTGCACATCACGGTCAAATGCAAGGAGCACACCATAGCCCGTGTACTTATTGACAACGGCTCGGCCTTGAACATTATGCCCTTGCATATACTGCAGCAACTTCCAATTGACACGTCCTATATGCGTCCCTGTACGATGAAGGTACGGGCATTCGATGGAGGAAAGCGTGACGTGGTGGGAACTCTGGATGTTCCACTCATGATTGGGCCAACTACTTTTACGGTGGAATTTCAGGTAATGGACATCACTCCATATTATAGATGTTTGCTGGGAAGACCCTGGATCCACATGGCAGGGGCAGTGCCGTCCAGTCTCCACCAAAAGATGAAGTTTGTAATGGGGGACCAGCTCATCTGCATCTCTAGAGAGACAAGTTTCCTCGTCACCAAGCCGGCATCAGTACCTTATGTTGAAAACAACGAAGATGTGCCAGAATGCTCCTATCGGGCATTTGAGATGGTGAATGTCACTTCTGCCCCAGATCATTGTCTCTCGAAGGCTGAAAGAATGGTTGCAGCCACCATGATCAAGCAAGGGTACAAACCGGGGCAAGGATTAGGCCTGACAGCTCAAGGGATTCAGAAACCCCTGACCATCTGAGAAAATACCGAAAAGTTTGGGCTAGGCTACATCCCTACAAAAGCTGACAGACAGAGAGAAGCTATCAAGAAGAGGGAAGTCAGAATGGCAAGATTGCAGAAAAGGCCAGTACAAGAAAAAAGGAGAAGCTTTCCCCCTTTGAATGTTACATTCCGAAGTGGAGGGTTTATCCACAAGAGCCAACCTGACAAGATCAAGCAATATCTGTCCAATCCACCCATTTTGATCCCACCAGTACCGGATAGACCTCTGATCTTATACTTGACCGTTCAGGAGTCAGTGATGGGTTGTGTCTTGGGGCAACATGATTCTACAGGCAAGAAGGAGCAGGCCATTTATTACCTCGGCAAGAAGTTCACCATCAATGAAGAAAACTACACGCCCTTGGAGAAGACGTCTGTGTGCTCTTTGTCTGGATAACGAGAAGATTGAGGCAATACACCCTTTATCATACTACTTGGCTGATTTCAAGGCATGATCCGCTCAAATATCTCTTGGAAAAACCATCCATTTCTGGAAGAATCGCCAAATGGCAGTTGATCCTATCGGAGTACGATATCATCTACGTACCTCAAAAAGCCATAAAAGGAAGTACGATAGCCGACTATCTGGCAGATAGAGCCCTGGAAGACTTTGAGCCCATGACTATTGGCTTCCCAGATGAGCACATTAACATCATTTTGGCCGAAGTATCAGATATATGGACGATGTGGTTCGATGGAGCCTCTAGTCTCTTAGGTCACGGTGTTGGGGCCATCCTCATATCCCCAAAAGGGGAACATTTCCCCATGGCGGCAAAGCTAACCTTCCCTTGTACAAACAATGTGGCAGAGTATGAGGCTTGTGTGATGGGACTTCAAGAAGCCATTCACAAAGGAATCAAAAAATTACGAGTGTTCGGCGATTCGGCACTCATCATTTTTCAAGTAAGGGGTGAATGGGAGACTCGAAACCATAAATTAATCCCATATCGGAAGCACGTTGCGAAGTTAGCCAAGCAATTCGAAGACATCACATTTGAACATATGCCCAGGGAATGCAACTAGCTCCCTAACGCGCTGGCAACTCTAGCCTCCCTCCTTCGACTAGACACAAAGTTGGAAGTTCAGTCTTTCGATATCCGTATACAAAATGCTCCTGCACATTGCATGGCCATTGAAGGACATATTGAAGAAAAACCTTGGTTTGAGGACGTCAAACAATATTTGCTTAAGCAAGAATACCCAGCAGAGGCCACTGAATCTGATAAGAGAAATATCCGAAGGTCAGCATCCAACTATTATATTGATGGCCCAATTCTGTATAAGAGAAACCACGACATTGTGCTATTGCGGTGTGTGGCAAAAGAAGAATCAACACAAATCATGAAAGAAGTGCACGAAGGGGAATGTGATTCACATGCAAACGGACATGCATTAACAAGACAAATCATGCGAATGGGCTACTATTGGGTCACCATGGAAAAGGATTGCATTGAATATGTGCGCAAATGCCTCAAGTGTCAAATTTATGGTGACAAGATTCAAGTACCGCCGTCTAAACTACACGTGATGGTCTCCCCATGGCCGTTCTCACTCTGGGGCATTGACGTTATCGGACCAATATCCCCAAAAGCGTCTAATGGTCATCGTTTCATTTTGGTAGCCATTGATTACTTCACCAAGTGGGTAGAAGCAGCATCATACGCTAACGTCACACAGGCTGTGGTACTTCGATTTATACGAAACAACATCATATGCCGATATGGTCTTCCCGAGCAGATCATAACGGACAATGCTGCCAATTTGAACAGCCGGATGATAGGGAGGTTGTGCGAAACATACAAAATTCAACACCGCAACTCGACCCCTTATCGCCCAAAGATGAATGGAGTAGTCGAGGCAGCCAACAAGAACATCAAGAACATTATCAGAAAGATGACCGAAACGTACAAAGATTGGCACGAGAAGCTACCTTACGCTTTGCACGCCTATCGTACCTTAGTGCGTACATCGACTGAGGCAACTCCATTTTCTTTGGTCTATGGCATGGAAGCAGTTCTACCGGTCGAAGTGGAGATACCTTCCCTCCGAATACTTAAGGACACTCAGCTCGAAGAAGCAGAATGGGCCCAAATTCATTATGAGCAGTTGAATTTAATTGAAGGCAAGCGCTTGGCAGCAGTTTGCAGAGGACAGCTGTATCAACAGAGAATGATGAACAACTACAATAAAAAGGTGAAGCCCAGAAGCTTTCAAGAGGGTGATCTTGTCCTCAAGAAGATCTTGCCAATCCAGCATGACCATCGAGGAAAGTGGACTCCCAATTATGAAGGCCCATATGTTGTGAAAAAAGCATTCTCGGGAGGTGCATTGATCCTTGCCAAAATGGATGGAGATGAGCTTCCTAATCAGTGAATAGTGACGCCGTCAAAAAGTTTTATGCTTAACTCTCATGTCTCCCAACAAGATTCTCATTCCTGTAATGAGCGGACTTGGTGAAAACCCGAAAGGGCACCAAGGGTAAAATACAAAGCCAACAATAAATCTTGAAGGGTGAAATCAGTCAGAATCTGAAAGAACCAGGACCACAACAAATGGGATCCAAGCAACAGAGACAACATCATCCAAAAACAGCGACTGCAAACAGTGGAAGATTTGGTCAAACCTGCGGCACACTTGAATCAAATTTGTACATTATGCTTTTAAAGACTTGCGATTCTATTTATCAGATTATGACAATAGGATACTTTTTATGATATAAATATGTTTTATAGAATTAAACCAGCAAAAATCTTTTTTATCTCTTTAATCATGTTACATTGTTTTCATTTCACATTCAAGTAGAACATCTTAAATCCCCAGTAAGCTCTTCAAGCATTGCCTTATGAGTAGGGCCAAGCTCAAAATCCCCAAACAACTTAAAGCCCCCAACTCGGAGTACTCATATCTCCACGGGCTATCACTATCCCCAGAGAAGCCGTCAAATCAAGCTCCTCAATATGGCGAAGCAAAATTTAACAGACCCTTCATGCGCAACAGGGAGTTCCCCAGCAAAGACAGGATGGATTCTCCATCCAAAAAGAATATTGTTCCCCAACAAGTTGAATGTTAGCCAACGGCCAAAACCCTCAGTGATACATCACGTGGCATTCAATGCATACATCGCATGGCATCACATTGCATCATATTTCACCACCAGTTGAGGTTTATGCATCCCCGCATATAGTACATTGCAGTCCATGCATCATTCGCATACATTCAGCATACTCTGTAATTTCAGGAATGTTGCCATCTCTGAAGATTCCTAAGAGCTCATACTCGACAAGCTTCTCATCAAGCTATCCTAGCTTTCTTCGTTCAAACTGTACACCTCTTCCTTTGCAATTTCCCCAAGCTCTAAGCGCATCCCTTTTGGCAATTGACAAACTTTTCCCATTTTGGGTCACCTCGTAGAGCGATCTCCTTGAGTGAACTCGTAGAGGGAGCTTAAATTGGGTTACTTCCCAAACTCACCAATTCTTTAGAGCATTTCCCCAAATACCATTTGATGTCTCCAACAAGTCTTCCTAATTCAAGCCTATCGTTGCTGTGGGCTATTTATTTTCAGTTCAAGCCTATCGTTGCTATGGGCTACCATTTTTCAATTCAAGCCTATCGTTGCTGTGGGCTATCCGTTTTCAATTCAAGCCTATCGTTGCTGTGGGCTTTCCATTTTGAATTCAAGCCTATCGTTGCTGTGGGCTGTCCATTTGCAATTCAAGCCTATCGTTGCTGTGGGCTTTTCCATTTTCACTTTAAGCCCATCATTGCTGTGGGCTTTCCATTTTCAATTCAAGCCTATCGTTGCAGTGGGCCTTTCATTTTTCCGTTTAAGCCTATCGTTGCTGTGGGCTTTCCCATTTTCACTTTAAGCCTATCGTTGCTGTGGGCTTTCCATTTTCATTTCAAGCCTATCGTTGCAGTGGGCCTTTCATTTTTCCGTTTAAGCCTATCGTTGCTGTGGGCTTTTCCATTTTCACTTTAAGCCTATCGTTGCTGTGGGCTTTCCCGTTTTCACTTTAAGCCTATCGTTGCTGTGGGCTATCCATTTTCAGTTCAAGCCTATCGTTGCTATGGGCTATCCGTTTTCAATTCAAGCCCATCGTTGTTATGGGCCCTTTTTCCATTTTTAATTCAAGCCTATCGTTGCTGTGGGCCTTTAAATTTTTAGTTCACACCCATCATTGTTGTGGGCCTTTTCCATTTTTTTTTAATTCGAGCCTATCATTGCTGTGGGCCTTTCACCTTTTAGTTGACACCCATCATTGTTGTGGGCCTTTTCTCTTTTTCAGTTCAAGCCTGTCATTGTCGTAGGCTTTCAATCTCTGGTATCAAGCGGCTTTAGATGCCTCATCAAGGTATTATCCAAGCTTACCGGCCTGTGAAGCCCCTTTTCCCTCTCGGGGACAAACCCAACCGTTGCATTTCTTCCTCTAGGTAAGTCAGGTAAGTGCTCCAACCCGTCCAAAATGACTCCCTTTTATCTTTGTACGCTGTTTGTATACAAACAGTGCACAAAGAGGAGCAGCTGTAGGACCCTATTTTGTCCGGGTTGGACATACTAACCCCATTTGATATACCTTTCTGCCCATGCCATATAACTTATTGAACAGGTCCACAATGATCCCATACTTCCAAGGAATGGTCTACCCCAATCGGCACGAGGTGGATACAATTGACACGGATGGGAGAGTTCATAATTAATGACTTTTGCTACAAGTCCTTGAAGCGCCCCAAGACCAACACCAGGTGATGGAGGATGAAAATTGGAGACCAACGCACTTGACCGAGCTCAAATCGGACTTAAAATGAAGAAGTTATGGCCAAAACAACTTTCGTTGGAAAAAGTCAAACTTGCCAAAACATGGTCAATGCCCCTGGTCAAACTGCCCGCAAAAGTGATCATGCGAAACTCTTCAAAATGCCTATGTAGGCGAATACGGATCTCCCCAAACAATTCCTGGAAGGTTACCCATTTTTGCATTTTTGGTGGGGGTAAAAAGGTTGACCGTTGACCGTTGACCTGCCGACACTTCGACCCATTGACCCCGAAGCTCGAAGCCTCGAAGCCTCGAAGCCCCGAAGCTCGAAGCCCCGAAGCCCCGAAGCTCGAAGCCCCGAAGCCTCGAAGCCTCGAAGCCCTGAAGCCTCGAAGCATCGAAGCCTCGGAGCCTCGAAGCCTCGGAGCTTCGAAGCCTCGAAGCCTCGCTATCGACACTCCGACCTTTGATCCGCGGTACCCGTACACCTTCCACCTTCGACCCTCGAAGCCTCGAAGCCTTGTTGCCGACACTCCGACCTTCGACCCTTCGACCCTTGACCTTGCGATGCCTTGACCTGCGAACCTCCGACCTTTGACCTGCCGACACTTCGACCCGTTGACCGTTGACTTTTGCCCCACTGAAATTCGACCCACCGAAGCTTCGACCCTGCTGACACTTCGACCCTGCCGACGCTCCGACCTGCCGACACTTCGAACCTCCGACCCTGTTTTTTTTGCCTTAGCTGATTTTTCTCGTTGACTTCCTCGCTGGCTTCACGAGACCCGTCTTCTGCACTGGCCACCTAACAAAGAATAACTCACCAACCTGTCAACCACATGTGCTGCTAAAATACAACTTCAAAAAGGCAATCACGAGCTCCCCTGTTTCCCGCACAAGATGTCCACCAGACAAAATACAAAAATCTGCAATTAAAAAACGCTGCCTTCATAATAGAGCATTAAATGCAGCAATTAATGAGAAACCAGCCAAAAATTTTCTGCAGCCCTTAAGATGCAGTCTTCAGCCCCTGCGCACAGAGGAAGTTCTTCGGGGTGTGGGTTTTCGTTGAGGAGGAGATTCGTTGAAAGGAGAGAAAAAAAAACTTTCGTTGACAGAGCAAAAAAAACACACAGACAGAGCAAAAAAAACACAGAGAGAGAAAGGAAAAGAAAGAAAGGAGAAGAGATAAAGAGCACAGTTCGTTGAGAGAAAAGGGAGATCAGCGTTAAAAAAAAAGGGAAGAGAAGAGAGGGATCGTTAGAGCTGCTACCCTGCAAACCTGTAAACCCAGCCTAGCCTTATCATAAAAAAAACACCCCGGCCTCGTTATCAAAAACGCCCCAGCCTCATCATCCAAAAAACGCCCCAGCTTCCTCCTTGCAAACCCAGAAAAAAAAAACATAGAATCCCTGAATCATCATCATAAGAGATCACTCATCCACTCCTTGCAAACTCCACTTTCAGCCATCTCTTTCTTTTACACCTACTCTAGCCCTCCTATCTCCAAGTACTAGGGAAGTCTTTTCATAAGTCCCACTCGTCGATCTGTTGGTTCGAGTCAAGCAAGCGACTATCGGCGTCGGCAGGGAGCTCGGTAAGATTAACGTTGCAAAGCTTCAAAGTCGGTTCAGCTCGTATCTTTTCACTATTTTTTCAGCTTATTTGTATCTATATTTGGTGTATTGTTTTTTTTAGCATTTTTCTAGTTTTCATTTTAGTTTATCTATATTTGATGTAATTGCTTTTCAGCCTTTTTTCCATGTATTTCCCTTTATTTCTTCTTATGTGTATGTGTAATATGTAAAGTATAGTAAAAAAAAAGGACAAAGAAAAAAGAGAGAGAGCAAGGGGAAGGATGAAAAAAAAAGAAAAAAAAAAGAAAAAAGTAGTGATTTTCTTTTTCTTTTGTGGATGCCATAACCACACACTTCACACTTTTATTTTCATGCACATATTCCTACATTTGCTTTAAGATTTTGGGTTCACAAAAACAAAAAAAACAAAACAAAAAAAATAAAACAAAAACAAACAAAAAAATGTTTTTTCATGTTTTAAAGGCAAAAAAAACGTTTCATTGTTTTGAACAAAAAAAAAACCAAAATTAGTATTTCAATTCCCAAACAAAACAAAAGAAAAACAAAAACAAAAACAAAAAAACAAAACAAAAACTAACAAAAAATGTTTTTTCATGTTTTAAAGCCAAAAAAAAACGTTTCATTGTTTTGAACAAAAAAAACCAAAATTAGTATTTCAATTCCCAAACAAAACAAAAGAAAAACAAAAACAAAAAACAAAAAAAACAAAACTAAAAAAAAAAACAAAACAAAAGCTAACAAAAAATGTTTTTTCATGTTATAAAGCCAAAAAAAAACGTTTCATTGTTTTTGAACCAAAAAAGAAAAAACCAAAATTAATATTTCAATTCCCAAAAAAAAAAACAAAACAAAACAAAAGAAAAGAAAAACAAAAACAAAAAAAAAATGAAGCAAAACAAAACAAAACGTTTTTTTACAAAAAAACAAAAAAAAAAAAAAAAACAAAACAAAACAAAACAAAACAAAAAATGTATGTTTTCTAAAAAGAAAAAAACCAAAGAAAAAAGAAACAAAAATCATTTGTCTAGGACTTCAATTTCCAAAAGCAAAACCAAAAACTAAAACCAATTCCTAGGATCTCATTCTCCACTTCAAACAAAAACCCAAAATTTTTAGGATTCCTTTTTTAGAAATTTAGGATAAATCCATTTTAACCATTACTTTAATAAATAACTTAGCTAAATAAAAATCATAGACTTTTTAGGAAACTTAACCCAGCTATGGCAGTACAAATAAAATAAAACCTCCTCCTCCTAAATTAGATACCGAAAGGGCGCTGTAGGGGTGCTAATCCTTCCCTACACGTAACCAACTCTCGAACCCATCTCTGATAACGCAGACCATACACTTAAGACTACTTAAAGTAGAAGGTAACCAACTGTACCCCAAAAACAGTTGGTGGCGACTCTAAAATTTCTCACCATTGGTCTAGTTTGAGCTCACCCCAAAAAGGGCCCGGACGAAAACCAGTGAAGACAAACGTCATCAACGTAGAGTACATCACATCGAGCGAACCATGCTCGTTATGTCTCCTTTGAATCCTTTATGGATATTAGATTTCGTTGTTTGACCAATCCACCAAATGCATCCCAAATCAACTAAATAACCAAACCAAACCTCAAAATCATCCCTTTTGATTCTTAAATGAAGCAAATGTCGATTTATCGATTATAATGGAGTCTTTGAGCTCGTGTATTCCATATTGATCATAGTGGATTAGAGACAACGTTGGAAGTACCTCCCTGTCACGGAGTATGTCACATTCAGCAAATGATGCTTGTGAAGCCTTTTTTTGAATCCTTTATGGATATTACATTTCGTTGTCTGATTGATCCACCCAATGCATCATAAATCTACAAAATAACCAACCTAAATTTAAGGATTCGAGCCTTTTGACTCCTGATGGAACCAGAAAGTGTGTTTATATACTTTAATAGGGTCTTTGACAACGGGTAATAATTGTTCGATAAAAACTCCATTAGACCTAGTATTTGAGGTACGTCATCACCGTAGAGTACGTCACATCGAGCGAACCATGCTCGTTATGTCTCCTTTGAATCCTTTATGGATATTAGATTTTGTTGTTTGAACAATCCACCAAATCCATCCCAAATCAACTAAATAGACCAACCAAACCTCAAAATCAACCCTTTGTATTTATAATTGAGGCAAAATGTGGATTTATCGATTATAATGGAGTCTTTGAGCCCGTATATTCCAAATTGATAATAGTGAATTAGCGACAGCGTTGGAAGTACCTCCCAGCCACGGAGTATGTCACATTCGGCAAATGATGCTCGTGATGCTTTTTTTGAATCCTTTGTGGATATTAAATTTCGTTGTCTGATTGATCCACCCAATGCATCAAAAATCAACAAAATAACCAACCTAAATCTAAGGATTCGAACCTTTTGACTCCTGATGGAACCAAAAAGTGTGTTTATCTACTTTAGCAGGGTCATTGACGTAGGGTAATCATTGTTCGATAAAAACTCCATTAGACCTAGAATTTGAAGTACGTCATCACCGTAGAGTGCGTCACATCGAGCGAATCATGCTCGTTATGTCTCCTTTGAATCCTTTACGGATATTAGATTTTGTTGTTTGACCAATCCACTAAATGCATCCCAAATCGACTAAATAACCAAATCAAACCTCAAAATTACCCCTTTTGATTTATAATTGAATCAAAATGTAGATTTATCGATTATAATGGAGTCTTTGAGCTCGTGTATTCCATATTGATAATAGTGGATTAGAGAAAGCGTTGGAAGTACCTCCCTGCCACGGAGTATGTCACATTTGGCAAACGATGCTCGTGAAGCCTTTTTTGAATCCTTCATGGATTTTTTTTTTGAAAAGTAAAAGAATATATTAAAAAGAATCAATTACAAGAAAAGCAAACCAGGGGCATACCCCTGAGAAACGAAACAGCAGCATAAAAAGAACAACCCAAAAGATAAACAGATAAAACAGACAAAGAATCACAAGGCAGCCCCTCAAGGAAGCTGCCAAACTTGCGGCAAATGAGAATTGAGACGTGAAGGGGGCCAGCCAGAATGCAAGCTAGCACGAGCCCTCACGGAGTCCATAACCAAATTAACCAGCTGCGTAGCAGTCCGAGCTCCACGTCCGTGCCGACGGGCATTACGCTCCTGCCAAAGATAATACACCGAAGCCGCCAAGGATAATCGCGCAAGAAGGCACTGAAGAGAATTACCGGAGAAAGAAGAAACAGCCCAGGAAATAAAGGCGGACCAACAAAGAGAAACACCGGAAAAGCCGCAGTGGGACAAAAGAGCCACCCAAACACGCTGAGCAAAAGGGCAAGAGAAGAAAAGATGATCATGTGACTCGGCAGGGGCGGGACACAAAAGGCACCCCCTAGGGAGAGAAATGCCAAACAAAAGCAAACGGTCAAGGGTAGGAAGCCGACGACGAATAGCAATCCAAAGCAAACACGCGTGCCAAGGAGAATGATGTCGAAACCACACCACAGATGCCCAGGGCACGAGTGGAGAAGAAGAGCGGAGATGGTTCCAAGCGGATTTGATGGAAAAGGGAGCGCTCGAAGAGAGCCACTGCACACGATCACGCCGACCAACCGGGGGTACAGGCAAGGAAGCCGTCTCTTCCTTTAATTCAATCAACTCAGGAGAATTGGCGAGGGGCCAACACCACCCCGGAGAGAGAATATCACTGACAGTAGCATCAACACCCAAACCGGAGTCATAAATCACCCGCACTGAAGCCGATAGGCAAATAGGACCACGGGGCAGCTAGGAATCAAACCAAAGCGAGGTAGAGGAGCCATCCCCAACCTTCACCGAAATACATGACTGGAGGCGATTACGAAAAGTCAGCACCTTACGCCATGTCCAAGAACACCTCCAAGGAACTTTAGCCACCCAAAATTGACCTTTTTTAAGAAAATTAGCCCGGACCCAGCAAACCCACAAGGAGGAAGAAATGGGCTGACAAAGATTCCAAATCAACCTAGAAAGAGCAGCAGCATTCCATTCTTTGAGCTTCTTCAACCCAAGACCTCTTTCCTTCTTAGGCCGAGACACATCAGCCCAAGAGACCCGAGCACCACGCCCCGACAAGGCAGAACCCGTCCAAAGAAAGGCTGCCAAAATCTGCTCGATAGAGTGAAGCACCCGAGCAGGAAGGATAAAATGGTAGCTCCAAAAAGCCTGAATCCCAAACAACACAGACTGAATAAGCAACAAACGACCACCAAAGGACAGAAAATGAGCTGTCCAAGAATGCACTCGCTGCAGAATACGATCCACCAACACCTGACAATCAGCAGCACCCAGACGCTTGGTGATAAGAGGAACCCCCAAATAGCGGACAGGAAGGGAACCAGGGGCAAACCCAACCATGGCCAAAATCTCACTTTGAATGGAAGGAAGCACACCAGAGAAAAAAACAGCACTCTTCTCCAGATTCGGGGAAAGGCCAGAGAGCTGCGAGAAAGTCAGAAGAGCCTCATGAAAAACCCGAACAGAAGGAACATCACCTTTACAAAAAACCATAAGATCATCAGCAAAGCAAAGGTGGGACAAGAGAGTCTTCCGGCAACGCCAATGATATGAGAAAGAAGGGGAGGACCGAATAAAATTCTCCAAAATGCGGGAGAAGACTTCCATACACAGAACAAACAAATAAGGAGAAATGGGATCCCCTTGCCGGAGACCTCGCCTCCCCGCAAAAAACCCCTTTAACTCGCCGTTGAGAGAAAGAGAATAACTAGGGGAAGAGACACACGCTATCCCAAACAAAGCCAAGCTATCCCAAAGGAAATCCCACCGCACCGAATCAAATGCTTTCATTAAATCAACTTTAAAAGCGCACCGAGGGAGGAGGAGGAGGCACCATAGCCGCGCACCAACTCCTGGGCAAGAAAGATATTGTCACCAATGTGACGCCCCGGAATAAAAGTCGCCTGTGCGGCATTAACTAGAGAAGCAAGGGTCCTCTGCAAACGAGCTGCCAGCAACTTGGTAATGCACTTATAAACAGTGTTACAGCAAGACATCGGCCTAAAATCCGTCCATTGAGCAGCGTTCGGGATTTTAGGAATCAAGGCCAAAATGGTAGCATTAGACGCCTTCAGAAGGACAGAAGAGGAGAAAAATTCTTGAACAACTTGCACCACATCTGGACCAACAATATGCCAAGTCCGTTGAAAGAAAAACCCATTAAAACCATCGGGCCCAGGCGCCTTATTGGGATGAAGACTAAACATGGAAGCCTGAATATCCGCAGGGGAAAAGGGGGCCTGCAACTCAGAAATAAGGTCCTCAGAGAGGGAAGGGCCAATAAAATCTCGCAGAGAATGGCTAGAAGAATTCAAATCACTGGAGGACCCAAGAAGGGAGGAGAAAAATTGAACCCCCGAAGAAGCAATCTCGCCCGGATCATACAACCAAGACCCATCGACAGAACAAATAGCACGAATCTTATTACGATTTTGTCGACTCTTAACAGAGTTAAAGAAGAAGGAAGTATTGTTATCTCCTTCTTTAAGCCATTGAATCCGACTCTTCTGGCGAGCAGACTCCTCCACCCAACGACTAGCAGTAGTGAGGTGATTCAAAGCCTCCCTCGCTTGTGCAAGTGAAACGGCATCCCCACCATTAGTGGCAATGTTAACCTGGATCCGATTGAGCGCCGAACGAAAGGAATCAAGAGAGCAATCACGGGGCTGACGCTGGCGCAGCGCCTTCAGAGCCTGCTTGAGGAGCTTGAGCCGAGCATAAAGGCGAAACATAGCATAGCCCGCAATGTAAGGACCCGTACCTTGAGTTAGTCAGTTTTACCTCCGGAGTAGAGTTTTTCTAGATTTTGACCTAGTAAATGGACTCCAATGAATTCACGTGCAAAAGGAAAGATGCTTAGAATGGTGTCCTCTATCTACCACAGAAGTTTCAGGCCAAATGGACATGTATGTGAGGTGCACGTGATATGGGTCCAATTCACGTGCAAGTGTAATTGTCTTCTAAATGATGCAAGGAGGCTAGGGGTGAAGTTTGAGAGCATTTGGAGTCCATATGGAGGTGCACGTGAATTGGGAATTCACGTGCAAATTGGCGTGCAGCCATATTTTTGCATGGTTCCCTTGGTTTTGTCATTCTAAGGAACTTTCTCCAAAGGACCATGTTGAAATTCTGAGTATTTTGGCCTATATGGGTGCGGAAAGGTGGTAACTTGTGTGATCAAAACTACGTCGTTTTGATCCCGAGATTCACTTAATCAAAACTACGTCGTTTTGATGTTGTGTTGTCTATATAAGGAGGAGGAGTCCCTCTGTTTTAGGTTTAGGGTTTGTTGCTTCACCGGCCGTCGCAGAGAGAGAGAGAGGGAAGGAGAGCTCCCGTTCGTTGCCGCCGGGCGTCTTGCGTGGGTGGTCGGTGACTCGTGGGTGGACGGCGTTCGGCTTGGGATCGACTGTTCGTTGTGTTGTTGCGTTTTCCTTGAGGTAGGGGTTCTGTTCTTCCTAAATCCTCCTCCTGTCCTAGGGTCCTAGGGCAGAATATGAGATATCTGTTATATTATTTATATGTAAATTCATATAGGTGTGACCTCCTATATGAATGTTGGCCTCAAGTGGCATGTTGGTGTGATTCTCGTGGATTACATGCTTTGTGTTCGATGAAATGCCCGTGTGAATATAGCCGTATGCATATGCCCATTACGTGTTTGGTAATATGCCTGTGTGGCTGGATTTGTGGTTTAGTGTATGTGTCTTGTGTGTTTGCTCTATTTTCCTGAATGGTTGGGTTTGTGCGCTTGTGAACGGGTGCACACCAAGTGTTTGGTGGTATGCTCGAGTGACCATGTGTGTTGTGTGCTTGATCGTGGTATCTGGCCTGAAGAGGCGGTTAAAGAACTTTGCCTGAGAGGCGGTTAAATCACTTGGCCTGAAGAGGCGGTTAAATCACTTGGCCTGAAGAGGCGGTTAAATAACTTGGCCTGAAGAGGCGGTTAAATCACTTGTGTTTTGTGTGGTGGATAATTGTGACGACCGATGTGGTTTGTTATTGTTTGTTGAGATTGTTGTAACACGTCACCGCACCTGTGCACATGCATGTAGCCGCTAGGAGCATGGGAAGGGTTGGGGAGACTTGATCCCTACCGAGCCGTGGTTGCTCACCCCTCCTACCGTGTTTGCTTGTTTTCCAGGGGGCTTACAGGCGTTAGGTGGATACACCAAGGTGGAAGACCTTATCCATTTTACTCTTCCATTTATGTTGTTTTCTTTTATGGGAACCGATGTAACCCCAGTGGGGATGGGATTGGAAAGAATTCTGTTGTAATAAACTGGTTTGGAATATTTTTATGAATATTACTTTCTTGAATGGGTTGTGGATGTTTGAAATGTAAAATTCTTGGTTTGTATCCTAACCCCTTTGCCCTCCGTGTGGGTAAAAGGGGAGTCACGTGCCGGTTTCCTCGGGTTGGAAATCCGGGGCGTGACAATATGGTATCAGAGCATGGTCTAGTTGGCCTAGGGTAGTGGGCGGACTTGGTTATCCTAAGTCCTTTGGAGGAGCCTGGAGGGACATGCCTGATCAACATGGTCCTCTTTGAGCCTCCAAGGTGTACTTAGGGTAGTCCAGTCTTGTGATAGGATTTGCATGCATTGGCATTAGGGCACTAGTTGCATTTGCTGTGAAGGTATGCTAAACTGTGGATAAGATCACATGATTAAGTGAAATGTGCAACTCTGATTTGTTTGGCAATGTGTACTGGACTGTGAACTGTGAAATGTGATTGATGTAATGTATGTGTGTAATGTCATGTGTTAGTGAAATTGATAATGGGGTAGAGGTAGTCAATTTGTTAGTAGTCAAACGCGTCCTGACGTTTGTGCATCTTACTTCATGTAGTAAGAATGCCACCGAGGAGAGTGACACGTGCGTCCGGGGCAAGTGGGCGATGAGTCATCTCGCCCATGAGGGTCCGGGTGCGGGACCATCCGTTGGAGGGCATGCGTTGCTACCGGCACAGCTACAAGAAGGCATCCGGCTGGAGGTACGAGAGCTACGGGAGGGACTCCGGCAAGACGTTCGGGAGGAGGTGCGCCGTGAGATGGCAACACAGCGGGTGGTGCCACCACCACCACCACCAGTAGGAGAGGCGCCTCGTGAGCGTGAGAGTTCGCCGGGTGGTGTACCGACCCGTGCAGAGGATGACGTGGTGACACGGTTCCGAAAGGAACAACCTCCGCGATTTAAGGGGGGAAGATCCTGTGGTAGGCCGAGCGGTGGTTGAGGCAGATTGAGCATGTGTTCTCCTTTCTCCTGCCCCGGGAGGAGGATAAAGTGCGAACCGGCAATTCGGCAGCTAGAGGGGGACGCTTTGGAGTGGTGGACGAGTGTTGCGGGGAGCCGTGCGGTGCAACTCATGTTTTGGGAGGAATTCTTGCAACTCTTCCAAGATGAGTTCTTCCCGGAATCGGTGAGATGGCGAAGAGGGAAGAATTTGGCAGCTTGAAGTAGGGATCCAAGACGGTACCCGAGTATGAGCGGGAGTTCCGGAGATTGAGTAGGTTTGCTCCTAAGACCGTGGTAAGGGAGGACCTGAAGGCCCACAAGTTCACCTTGGGTCTCAGGCCAGCCCTTAGGGAGAGGGTGGCGATTCTACGCTCGAGGACCTATGCCGAGGCCGTGGAGACGGCCCGAATAGCAGAGAGAGCTGGATGATGGGAGGCAGGCCCATCGGGGCGCCCGGTTGCAGAGTGGGCCCGATCGAGATGCAGGGTCCAAGAGGCTCAAGACGGAGGAGAGGGATAGCAGTTCTTTTCGCGATCGGGGTCGGACATCCGTGAACCCTGGGAGGTTCACCTTTGGCGGCGGAAGACGGGGGGGTCCATCGGGAGTCTACCGAGCGGATGCCACCGCTGTGGAGAGCAGGGTCACTTCAAAGGGGAGTGCCCCAAGAAGGACTGGCGATGCAACAACCGTGGACGAGAGGGTCATTTGCGTCGGGTTTGCGGGAGTGGCAACAGGGGAATAGGGGCGCGGCATCCGGCGTGAGGAGTGATGCTAGCTTCCATGCACCAGCGAGAGACCGGCTCGTCGGTGGCAGGCCAGCCAGGCAGGATCTAGTCAGACCCGACCCCAGGGGAGGCCGGAGCGGCAGCAGACCGAGGCCGGAGGCAACCTTAGCGGGAAGCGTCCAGTGGATCGAGCCGACCGGTGGCACGGGCCAAGGGAGGGTGTTTGCGCTGGAGGCGACATACCAGGAGGAGGCCGAGTTACCACCCCCACCAGCGAGGGTGGAGCAGGACCATCGGTGGTTAGAGGTACCCTCTTGAGCTCCCGTACATTAGCCTGTTCTTTTCGATACGGGTGCATCATGTTCGTTTGTTCTTCGAGCTTGTAATAGACGGCTTGGGGTTAGCTTGTGTGGAGGCCGCGAGGCCCTAGTTGTGGAGTCTCCGGTAGGAGGCATGATTGAGGTACGGCAAGTGTGTCGTGACTGTGTGTTAACCATAGGCGAGGTGGAGCTGAGTTTTGACTTGCATGTGATGCCTTTGAGAACGTTTGACCTGATCTTGGGTATGGATTGGCTTATGGCTTTCCAGGCCAAGATAGATTGTTATCGGCGGCGTGTGACCTTCGTGACACCTGCAGGGACCTCTTGCACCCTGCAGGGGGAGTGGGATTGTGAGGCGAGTCGGGCCGGGCCAGTGTTGGACCAGTGGGGTGCCATTACCCACAGGTTAGCAGCCCTGACCTTTGCTGAGGAGGGTAAGGTGGAAAAGAGGGTGTGGCCCATTGTTGTGGACCAATTTCGGGATGTTTTTCCTGAGCAGTTGAGGAGTTTGCCACCTAAGAGGAGTGTGGAGTTCACCATTGAGTTGGTACCGGGGACGGGTCCGATTTCCCAAGTAGCGTATCGTATGGGGCCAGCAGAGTTGAGGGAGCTTCAGAGGCAAATCGAGGAGTTGGTGGGCCAGGGGTATATCAGACCGAGTACCTCACCTTGGGGTGCTCCGGTGCTCTTTGCTAAGAAGGCTGATGGCACGCTTCGTCTCTGCATCGACTACAGGAAGCTGAATTCAGTGACTGTGAAGAACAAGTACCCGTTGCCTCGGATAGATGACCTGTTTGACCAATTGAGTGGGGCCCGGTGGTTTTCCAAGATAGATTTACGGTCGGGGTATCACCGGCTCGGGGTTAGGGAGGAGGACATCCCTAAGACGGCTTTTCGGTGCAGGTATGGGCATTATGAGTGGGTAGTGATGCCTTTCGGGCTCACTAATGCACCAGCGGTGTTCATGCATTTGATGAACCAAGTCTTTGCTCCATACCTAGACTCGTTCGTGGTGGTGTTTATCGACGATATCTTGGTGTATTCCAAGACCGAGAAGGAACATGTGGAGCACTTGGCAACAAGTGTTGCAAACCTTGAGGGACCAGCGGCTGTTTGCTAAGTTTAGCAAGTGTGAGTTTTGGCTGCAGGAGGTTCACTTTCTTGGCCATGTGGTGTCACTGAGGGAGTTAGGGTGGACCCGGCCAAGATTGAGGCCGTGGCATCGTGGGCGAGGCCAACCAACGTTTTGAGATCCGTAGTTTTCTTGGTTTGGCGGGGTACTATCGTCGTTTTGTAGAGGGGTTCTCCCGTTTGGCGGCTCCTATGACGGCGTTGACTCGGAAGGGCGTGAAGTTTGATTGGACCGACAAGTGTCGGCAGGCGTTTGAGACTCTCAAAACCCGTTTGACCACTGCACCTGTGTTGAGGTTGCCTAGGGAGGATATTCCACATGAGGTGTATTGTGATGCGTCCGGGGTTGGTTTGGGGTGTGTGCTTATGCAGGAGCACGGTGTGGTAGCTTATGGGTCGAGGCATTGAAGCCTCATGAGCAGAATTATCCTACTCATGACCTTGAGTTAGCGGCTGTCATCTTCGCCCTGAAGAGTTGGCAGCACTACCTCTTGGGAGAAAAGTTTGTGGTGTTCTCGGATCACAAGAGCCTTCAATACATCTTTACTCGGAAGGAATTGAATTTGAGGCAAAGGAGATGGGTGGAGTATTTGCAGACCTTTGATTTTACTCTTGCCTATACCCCGGGCAAGGGAAATGTTGTGGCCGATGCGTTGAGCCGAAAAGGGAAAGCTGAGGTGGCCGTGAGAGAGTGGAAGCCGATGGAGCAGTTGGCGATGTTACGCTGCAGCCTGTTGTTCATGATGGTGGGACGGTCCCTGAGTCCTTTGGTGGTAGTGCCTGAGTTGTACCAGCGCGTCCGGGGAGGGACAGCTGGGTGACATTGAGTGTGAGGTTCTCCGTGCCCGTATTGAGGCTGGGGAGCTATCTGGGGACTGGACAGAGGGTCCTGAGCTTGAGTTGTCATTTCAGGGGCGGTTGGTCGTGGCTTCTTCCCTCGGGGATGAGGTGATGAGGGAGTTTCACCAGTCTAGAGTTCCTTGTGCATCCAGGGGGGTACGAAGATGTACCATGCGCTTCGGGGGACATTTTTGGTGGCCAGGGATGAAACGCGATGTAGCTGCCTTTGTTTCGCGGTGCCTCACGTGTCGGCGGGTGAAGGCCGAGCATCGGCGGCCGGCGGGCATGTTACTGCCCTTGCCCATAGCGGAGTGGAAGTGGGACCATATAGCGATGGATTTTGTGACTGGTCTTCCACCCACCACCGGGCGGAAAGATATGATTTGGGTGATTGTGGATCGACTCACAAAGTCGGCCCATTTCCTTCTTGTTCGCGAGCGGGACTCTATTGGGACCTTGAGTCAGCTGTACATGAACGAGATTGTGAGCCTGCATGGCGTACCATCATCGGTTGTCTCAGACCGGGATTCGAGGTTCACTTCTCGTTTCGGGGGCAGGTTTGCAGGAGGCTATGGGGACCAAGCTTCATCCGAGTACAGCCTTTCACCCCGAGACCGACGGTCGACCGAGCGGACAAATCAGACCATGGAGGACATGTTGAGGGCTTGTGTGCTAGATTTTGGGGGTTCGTGGGCAACTCACCTTCCTTTGGTGGAGTTTGCCTACAACAACGGTTATCAGGCATCCATTGGGATGGCTCCTTTTGAGGCGTTGTATGGACGGCCGTGTCGATCCCCTTTGTGTTGGACCGAGGTGGGGGAGACAGCTCTCTTGGGACCGCAGTTGGTTCAAGAGGCTACCGAGAAGGTCAAGTTGATCCGTCGGCGTTTGTTGTCGGCTCGAGTCGGCGAAATCTTATGCGAATCAGCGGCGGCGCCCTTTGGAGTTTTCTGTTGGTGATCATGTGTTCCTTCGTGTCTCTCCACGTCGTGGTCATCGACGGTTTGGGCGGGGTTCCAAGCTCTCTCCGCGGTTTATTGGTCCTTTTGAGATTCTGGATCGTGTAGGGCCTGTGGCCTACCGGTTAGCGTTACCACCGCGGCTGAGTCGAGTGCACAACGTATTTCACGTGTCCTAGTTGCGGAAGTATCACCCCTGACCCCACTCATGTGATTGATTGGGGGACGTTGGACATCGAGGATGACATGTCCGTCATTGAGGCCCCTATCCTGGTATCCTAGATCGGCGAGAGAAGCTATTGCGTGGTCGTGCTTATTCCTTTGGTTCGCGTGCTGTGGCAACACCGTGGTATTGAGGAGGAGACATGGGAACGTGAGTCCGTGATGCGTGCGCAAGACCTGGACTTGTTCGAGGACGAACAATCTTAAGCGTGGGAGGTGGCTGTTGGCCAAGGGATAGTGTTGTGTTTTCTTGTGATGTGTTTTCTTGTAGTAGTTGATGTATTTGTTTTGTCTTTTAAAGACATGTGCTTAATGTGATGTGCTTTGAGATGTGTATTTGTGCCATGTGGAAGTGTTGTGTGCATTATTGTGGTTATGGATTATGGTGGTAATTGTTATGTCTTTGTTGTCTTGTGTGTGGTGTATGACCCATTAGGGTGTTGTGGCTCGCCGTGTGGCAATGGGTAGCTTGTGTTCGTTTTTCCTCTTATGTCATTTCTTTTCGAGGACGAAAAGTCCGAAGGGGGGAGAGGATGTAAGGACCCGTACCTTGAGTTAGTCGGTTTACCTCCGGAGTAGAGTTTTTCTAGATTTTGACCTAGTAAATGGACTCCAATGAATTCACGTGCAAAAGGAAAGATGCTTAGAATGGTGTCCTCTATCTACCACGAAGTTTCAGGCCAAATGGACATGTATGTGAGGTGCACGTGATATGGGTCCAATTCACGTGCAAGTGTAATTGTCTTCTAAATGATGCAAGGAGGCTAGGGGTGAAGTTTGAGAGCATTTGGAGTCCATATGGAGGTGCACGTGAATTGGGAATTCACGTGCAAATTGGCGTGCAGCCATATTTTTGCATGGTTCCCTTGGTTTTGTCATTCTAAGGAACTTTCTCCAAAGGACCATGTTGAAATTCTGAGTATTTTGGCCTATATGGGTGCGGAAAGGTGGTAACTTGTGTGATCAAAACTACGTCGTTTTGATCCCGAGATTCACTTAATCAAAACTACGTCGTTTTGATGTTGTGTTGTCTATATAAGGAGGAGGAGTCCCTCTGTTTTAGGTTTAGGGTTTGTTGCTTCACCAGCCGTCGCAGAGAGAGAGAGAGGGAAGGAGAGCTCCTGGTTCTTTGCCGGGCGTCTTGCGTGGGTGGTCGGTGACTCGTGGGTGGACGGCGTTCGGCTTGGGATCGACCGTTCTTGTGTTGTTGCGTTTTCCTTGAGGTAGGGGTTCTGTTCTTCCTAAATCCTCCTCCGTCCTAGGGTCCTAGGGCAGAATATGAGATATCTGTTATATTATTTATATGTAAATTCATATAGGTGTGACCTCCTATATGAATGTTGGCCTTCAAGGGCATGTTGGTGTGATTCGTGGATTACATGCTTTGTGTTCGATGAAATGCCTGTGTGAATATAGCTGTATGCATATGCCCATTACGTGTTTGGTAATATGCCTGTGTGGCTGGATTTGTGGTTTAGTGTATGTGTGCTGTGTGTTTGCTCTATTTTCCTGAATGGTTGGGTTTGTGCGCTTGTGAACGGGTGCACACCAAGTGTTTGGTGGTATGCTCGAGTGACCATGTGTGTTGTGTGCTTGATTGTGGTATCGGCCTGAAGAGGCGGTTAAAGAACTTTGCCTGAGAGGCGGTTAAATCACTTGGCCTGAAGAGGCGGTTAAATCACTTGGCCTGAAGAGGCGGTTAAATAACTTGGCCTGAAGAGGCGGTTAAATCACTTGTGTTTTGTGTGGTGGATAATTGTGACGACTGATGTGGTTTGTTATTGTTTGTTGAGATTGTTGTAACACGTCACTGCACCTGTGCACATGCATGTAGCCGCTAGGAGCATGGGAAGGGTTGGGGAGACTTGATCCCTACTGAGCTGTGGTTGCTCACCCCTCCTACTGTGTTTGCTTGTTTTCCAGGGGCTTACAGGCGTTAGGTGGATACACCAAGGTGGAAGACCTTATCCATTTTACTCTTCCATTTATGTTGTTTTCTTTTATGGGAACTGATGTAACCCCAGTGGGGATGGGATTGGAAAGAATTCTGTTGTAATAAACTGGTTTGGAATATTTTTATGAATATTACTTTCTTGAATGGGTTGTGGATGTTTGAAATGTAAAATTCTTGGTTTGTATCCTAACCCCTTTGCCCTCCGTGTGGGTAAAAGGGGAGTCACGTGCCGGTTTCCTCGGGTTGGAAATCCGGGGCGTGACACGCAACGGGCATCTGCCAAACCTCCTCAACCGTTGGAAGAAAATCATCAAAAGAGGCCCAATGATTAAAGAACTTGAAAGGAGAACGAATCCCATGAGACTGCACTCCAACATGAACCACAGCAGGAGAATGATCAGAAACACCAAAAGGAAGGAATTCAGCAAAAGCATGAGGAAACCTCTGAAGCCACTCGGAATTAACAAGAACCCGATCCAGTTTCCGCCGAATGTGATCACCAGCACGACAATTATGCCAAGTAAAAAACAAACCAATATATCGCAAATCATCAAGCCTGGCCTCCAGAAGGGCTTCATTAAAATCATTCATAAACGCAGGCCACGCCAAGGAACCACCACTACGATCACCACGAAACCTGATGGCATTAAAATCCCCCATCACCACCCAAGGCATGGAAGGAGTCACCCGAGCAAGGCCGGTCAAAGAATCCCAAAGGTGGCGGCGACCCTCCACCGCATTGGTGCCATAAACAACAGAGAGATGGAAGACCAAGCCACTATCAGCCATAGAAATAGAGACATGGAGAAACTGGGAATGAGAGGATAAAAGAGAAACATCCAAATGCAAAGGATCCCACCAAAGCCAAATACGCCCCATAGGATGACAAGCAAAATTGTCAAGGGACTTCCACCCACACAGGAAAGACAAAGCAACCGCGCTCTAGTTACACTGCTGAACCTTAGTCTCAAGCAAAGCAACACAAGAGAGAGCCTGAGACTACACCAACTGACGAACTTCATCCTGCTTGACAGGGTCATTGAGACCCCGAACATTCCAAGCTGCCAACTTAATCATGGAGAACTAGACGAAGAAGGGGAAGAACCCAACCCCTGCTTTTTCTTACGACTTTCCTTACGCTGTAAATTTCGTTTGGCAGTCTTAGATAAAGGAGCAACGTCATCAACCAAGGGAAGATGCTGAAAAAGAGAAGCGGTGAGAGGCACCATACTGCAATCAAACAATGATGAAGCTAACCCATCAGGAAGAGGAGCCGCTTCCAACGGCCGAACATGACCACATCCACCACCCGTCGCCAAACTAGGCTCACCATCCACCACCCCAATATGATAATGCAGAGCTGGAGTCAAAGAGGGGGATCCAATAGCCTCCGCGACCGGCAGAACAGGCGTCGAAGACGCGAGCCCAGCAGGGGGAGATCCATCACATCGCCCCAGCACCGGAGAAACAGCCAACCCATCAGCAGGCGACAAGACCTCACCTGCAGCAACATCAGAGGTCATCCCGGCCAACACATCCGCTGGAGGGGAAGGAGGCGAGGGCACAATCTCAATGCCACGCCCTTGGACAATAGAAGAACAACCAACAGCAACGCCGGCCAATTGTGCCTCAGCCACAGTAGCACAAGCCTCTGCCAGACCAGAGCAGCCCCCCTGCTCCCAGCCCACAGGAGAAGCCAACCCAGCACCAAGCGACTGGAGCGCACGCGAACCACCCTCCAACACAGAAGGACCCGTAGACACAACCTCCTTGCCACGCCCAGAGTCGCCGGCAGCAGCACCGGCCAAGGGAGCCACAGCCTGGGAAGAAACACGAGGGAACCACACCTGCGGTTTCTTGCAAAGACCAGTCGAGTGGCCAAATTCACGGCAACGCAGACATCTCTTGGGAATCCACCGATAATCAATGGCAATAGCCACAACCTCCCCATCACCCAAATCCAGATCAACCGAGCGGGGGAACACAACCTCTACATCCACCTCCACACAGATACGAGCAAAGGAAAGCCGCTGGAGAGAGTCCGTCAAAGCGTCGGCAAACAACGGCTTCCCAACCACACTGGCGATGATGCTCAACCCATCGGCCGTCCAATACTCCAAAGGAATATGCGAAAAATGAACCCAGATGGGGACCCGATGGCACCCCACCTTGGAAAGATTCAACCCCGGCCGCCACTTCCGCAAGAAAATCGGCCGTCCTCCAAAGTGACAGGCGCCGCCGCCAAGCACGTCCTGCATCCCCACCACGGAGGAGAACCGGAAAAAGAAGAAGCCATCACCATTGCTCTGAACCTCAAGAAGATCCTTAGAGCCCCAGACCTTGAGCGCCGTCCACTGGACGAAGGAGAAAGGAAGGCGATTGAGAAAGAACCCGACCAGGGTGGATTGCCGCCGAGAAAGCCCCTGAGAGACCACCGATTGAGGAGGCTGAAGCCGAATACAACCCCCTGAACCGGGAGCCGGTGGGGGAACAAACGACAGGTTCATGGAAGAGGACGCCGGCCCTCCCACGACCGACGACCATGAATCAGGAGCCACTGATGCGACGCCCGGATCGCCCAAGGCGAGAGGAACGCCCCTCTTGGCGATCCGCACCGCACCAGCACCACCCGCCGAAGGGAGCCCTCCCAAACGAGCACCCACCACCGCGGCCGCCGAAGCCACCTAGAACCAGCGAACACCATCACAGCCGCCCTCGCCAAACCCTAGCGTTTTATGGATATTACATTTTGTTGTCTCATTGATCCACCCAACGCATCATAAATCTACAAAACAACCAACCTAAATCTAAGGATTCGAGCCTTTTGACTCCTGATGGAAACAAAAAGTGTGTTTATCTACTTTAATAGGGTCTTTGACATCGGGTCGTCATTGTTCGATAAAAACTCCATTAGACCTAGTATTTGAAGTACGTCATCACCGAAGAGTACGTCACATCGAGCGAATCATGCTCGTTATGTCTCCTTTGAATCCTTTATGGATATTAGATTTTGTTGTTTGACCAATGCACCAAATGCATCCCAAATCAACTAAATAACCAAACCAAACCTCAAAATCATCCCTTTTGATTTTTAAATGAAGCAAATGTCGATTCATCGATTATAATGGAGTCTTTGAGCTCGTGTATTCCATATTGATCATAGTGGATTAGAGACAACGTTGGAAGTACCTCCCTGTCACGAAGTATGTCACATTTGGCAAATGATGCTCGTGAAGCCTTTTTTTGAATCCTTTATGGATATTACATTTCGTTGTCTGATTGATCCACCCAATGCATCATAAATCTACAAAAGAACCAACCTAAATTTAAGGATTCGAGCCTTTTGACTCCTGATGGAACCAGAAAGTGTGTTTATACACTTTAATAGGGTCTTTGACAACGGGTAATCATTGTTCGATAAAAGCTCCAATACACCTAGTATTTGAAGTACGTCACCACCGTAGACTATGGGACTTCGAGCGAACCGTGCTCGTTATGTCTCCTTTGAATCCTTTATGGATATTAGATTTTGTTGTTTGACCAATCCACCAAATGCATCCCAAGTCAACTAAATAACCAAACTAAACCTCAAAATCATCCCTTTTGATTTTTAAATGAAGCAAATGTCGATTTATCGATTATAATGGAGTCTTTGAGCTCGTGTATTCCATATTGATCATAGCGGATTAGAGACAACGTTGGAAGTACCTCCCAGTCACGGAGTATGTCACATTCGGCAAATGATGCTCGTGAAGCCATTTTTTGAATCCTTTATGGATATTACATTTCGTTGTCTGATTGATCCACCCAATGCATCATAAATCTACAAAACAACCAACCTAAATCTAAGGATTCGAGCCTTTTTACTCCTAATGGAAACAAAAAGTGTGTTTATCTACTTTAATAGGGTCTATGACATCGGGTCATCATTGTTCGATAAAAACTCCATTAGACCTAGAATTTGAAGTACGTCATCACCGTAGAGTACGTCACATCGAGCGAATCATGCTCGTTATGTCTCCTTTGAATCCTTTATGGATATTAGATTTTGTTGTTTGACCAATCCACCAAATGCATCCCAAATCGACTAAATAACAAAACCAAACCTCAAAATTACCCTTTTGATTTATAATTGAAGCAAAATGTAGATTTATCGATTATAATGGAGTCATTGAGCTCGAGTATTCCATATTGACAATAATGGATTAGGGAAAGCGTTGGAAGTACCTCCCTACCACGGAGTATGTCACATTTGGCAAACGATGCTCGTGAAGCCTTTTTTGAATCCTTTATGGATATTACATTTCATTGTCTGATTGATCCACCCAATGCATCATAAATCTACAAAACAACCAACCTAAATCTAAGGATTCGAGCCTTTTGACTCCTAATGGAAACAAAAAGTGTGTTTATCTACTTTAATAGGGTCTTTGACATCGGGTCATCATTGTTCGATAAAAACTCCATTAGACCTAGTATTTGAAGTACGTCATCACCGAAGAGTACGTCACATCGAGCGAACCATGCTCGTTATGTCTCCTTTGAATCCTTTATGGATATTAGATTTTGTTGTTTGACCAATGCACCAAATGCATCCCAAATCAACTAAATAACCAAACTAAACCTCAAAATCATCCCTTTTGATTTTTAAATGAAGCAAATGTCGATTTATCGATTATAATGGAGTCTTTGAGCTCGTGTATTCCATATTGATCATAGCGGATTAGAGACAACGTTGGAAGTACCTCCCTGTCACGGAGTATGTCATATTCGGCAAATGATGCTCGTGAAGCCTTTTTTTGAATCCTTTATGGATATTACATTTCGTTGTCTGATTGATCCACCCAATGCATCATAAATCTACAAAACAACCAACCTAAATCTAAGGATTCGAGCCTTTTGACTCCTAATGGAAACAAAAAGTGTGTTTATCTACTTTAATAGGGTCTTTGACATTGGGTCATCATTGTTCGATAAAAACTCCAATAGACCTAGTATTTGAAGTACGTCATCACCGAAGGGTACGTCACATCGAGCGAACCATGCTCGTTATGTCTTCTTTGAATCCTTTATGGATATTAGATTTTGTTGTCTAACCAATGCACCAAATGCATCCCAAATCAACTAAATAACCAAACTAAACCTCAAAATCATCCCTTTTGATTTTTAAATGAAGCAAATGTCGATTTATCGATTATAATGGAGTCTTTGAGCTCGTGTATTCCATATTGATAATAATGGATTAGGGAAAGCGTTGGAAGTACCTCCCTGCCACGGAGTATGTCACATTTGGCAAACGATGCTCGTGAAGCCTTTTTTGAATCCTTTATGGATATTACATTTCGTTGTCTGATTGATCCACCCAATGCATCATAAATCTACAAAACAACCAACCTAAATCTAAGGATTCGAGCCTTTTGACTCCTAATGGAAACAAAAAGTGTGTTTATCTACTTTAATAGGGTCTTTGACATCGGGTCATCATTATTCGATAAAAGCTCCAATACACCTAGTATTTGAAGTACGTCACTGCCGTAGACTATGGGACTTCGAGCGAACCGTGCTCGTTATGTCTCCTTTGAATCCTTTATGGATATTAGATTTTGTTGTTTGACCCATCCACCAAATGCATCCCAAGTCAACTAAATAACCAAACCAATCCACTAAATCAACCCTTTTGATTTTTAAATGACGCAAAATGTGGATTTATCGATTATAACGGAGTCTTTGAGCTCGTGTATTCCATATTGATAATAGTGGATTAGAGACAGCAATGGAAGTACCTCCCTGCCACGGAATATGTCACATTCGGCAAATGATGCTTGTGAAGCCTTTTTTTGAATCCTTTATGGATATTATATTTCGTTGTCTGATTGATCCACCCAATGCATCAGAAATCAACAAAATAACCAACTTAAATCTAAGGATTCGAGCCTTTTGACTCCTGATGGAACCAAAAAGTGTGTTTATCTACTTTAACAGGGTCATTGACGTAGGGTAATCATTGTTCGATAAAAACTCCATTAGACCTAGAATTTGAAGTACGTCATCACCATAGAGTACGTCACATCGAGCGAATCATGCTCGTTATGTCTCCTTTGAATCCTTTATGGATATTAGATTTTGTTGTTTGACCAATCCACCAAATGCATCCCAAATCGACTAAATAACCAAACCAAACCTCAAAATTACCCCTTTTGATTTATAATTGAAGCAAAATGTAAATTTATCGATTATAATGGAGTCTTTGAGCTCGTGTATTCCATATTGATAATAATGGATTAGAGAAAGCGTTGGAAGTACCACCCTGCCACGGAATATGTCACATTCGGCAAACGATTCTCGTGAAGCCTTTTTTGAATCCTTTATGGATATTACATTTCGTTGTCTGATTGATCTACCCAATGCATCATAAATCTACAAAACAACCAACCTAAATCTAACGATTCGAGCCTTTTGACTCCTGATGGAAACAAAAAGTGTGTTTATCTACTTTAACAGGGTCTTTGACATCGGGTCGTCATTGTTCGATGAAAACTCCATTAGACCTATTATTTGAAGTACGTCATCACCGAAGAGTACGTCACATCGAGCGAACCATGCTCGTTATGTCTCCTTTGAATCCTTTATGGATATTAGATTTTGTTGTTTGACCAATGCACCAAATCCATCCCAAATCAACTAAATAACCAAACCAAACCTCAAAATCAACCCTTTTGATTTATAATTGAGGCAAAATGTGGATTTATCGATTATAATGGAGTCTTTGAGTCCGTGTATTACATATTGATAATAGTGGATTAGCGATAGTGTTGGAAGTACCTCCCTGCCACGAAGTATGTCACGTTCGGCAAACAATGCTCATGACGCCTTTTTTGAATCCTTTACGGATATTAAATTTCCTTGTCTGATTGATCCACCCAATGGATCAGAAATCAACAAAATAACCAACGTAAATATCTAAGGATTCGACCCATTTGACTCCTGATCGAACCAAAAAGTGTGTTTATGTACTTTAATAGGGTCTTTGACATCGGGTAATCATTGTTCGATAAAAGCTCCAATAGACCTAGTATTTGAAGTACGTCACCGCCGTAAAGTACGTCACATCGAGCGAACCATGCTCGTTATGTCTCCTTTGAATCCTTTATGGATATTAGATTTTGTTGTTTGACCAATCCACCAAATCCATCCCAAATCAACTAAATAACCAAACCAAACCTCAAAATCAACCCTTTTGATTCATAATTGAGGCAAAATGTGGATTTATCGATTATAGGGGAGTCTTTGAGCCCGTGCATTCCATATTGATAATAGTGGATTAGCGATAGCATTTGGACTACCTCCCTGCCATGAAGTATGTCACATTCGGCAAACGATCCTCATGAAGCCTTTTTTGAATCTTTTATGGACATTAAATTTCCTTGTCTGATTGATCCACCCACTGCATCAGAAATCAACAAAATAACCAATGTAAATATCTAAGGATTCGACCCATTTGACTCCTGATGGAACCAAAAAGTGTGTTTATCTACTTTAATAGGGTCTTTGACATCAGGTAACAATTGTTCGATAAAAACTCCATTAGACCTAGTATTTGAAGTACGTCATCACCGTAGAGTATGTCACATCGAGCGAACCATGCTCGTTATGTCTCCTTTGAATCCTTTATGGATATTAGATTTTGTTGTTTGACCAATCCACCAAATGCATCGCAAATCAACGATTTTGATTTATAATTGAGGCAAAATGTGGATTTATCGATTATAATGGAGTCTTTGAGCCCGTGTACGCTATATTCATAATAGTAGATTAGAGACAGCATCGGAAGTACCTCCAAGCCACGGAGTATGTCACATTCAGCAAACAATGCTCGTGAAGCCATTTTTTGAATCCTTTATGGATATTACATTTCGTTGACTGATTGATCCACCCAATGCATCATAAATCTACAAAACAACCAACCTAAATCTAAGGATTCGAGCGTTTTGACTCCTGATGGAACCAAAAAGCGTGTTTATCTACTTTAATAGGGCCTTTGACATCGGGTAATAATTGTTCGATAAAAACTCCATTAGACCTAGTGTTTGAAGTACGTCATCACCGTAGAGTACGTCACATCGAGCGAACCACGATCGTTATGTCTCCTTTGAATCCTCGAGGGATATTAGATTTTGTTGTTTGACCAATCCACCAAATGCTTCCCAAATCAACTAAATAACCAAGGCAAACCTCAAAATCATCCCTTTCGATTTTTAAATGAAGCAAATGTGGATTTATCGATTATAATGGAGTCTTTGAGCTCGTGTATTCCATATTGATAATAGTGGATTAGAGACAGCGTTGGAAGTACCTTCCTGCCACGGAGTATGTCACATTCGGCAAATGATGCTCGTGAAGCGTTTTTTTGAATCCTTTATGGATATTACAATTAGTCGTCTGATTGATCCACCCAATGCATCATAAATCTACTGTCACATTTGGCAAATGATGCTCGTGAAGCCTTTTTTGAATCCTTTATGGATATTACATTTCGTTGTCTGATTGATCTACCCAATACATCATAAATCTATAAAACAACCAACCTAAATCTAAGGATTCGAGCCTTTTGACTCCTGATGGAACCAAAAAGTGTGTTTATCTACTTTAACAGGGTCATTAACGTAGGGTAATCATTGTTCGATAAAAACTCCATTAGACCTAGAATTTGAAGTAGGTCATCACCGTAGAGTACGTCACATTGAGCGAATCATGCTCGTTATGTCTCCTTTGAATCCTTTATGGATATTAGATTTTGTTGTTTGACCAATCCACCAAATGCATCCCAAATCGACTAAATAACCAAACCAAACCTCAAAATCACCCCTTTTGATTTATAATTGAAGCAAAATGTGGATTTATCGATTATAATGGAGTCTTTGAGCTCGTGTATTCCATATTGATAATAGTGGATTAGAGACAGTGTTGGAAGTACCTCCCTGCCACGGAGTATGTCACATTCGGCAAACGATGCTCGTGAAGCCTTTTTTTGAATCCGTTATGGATATTACATTTCGTTGTCTGATTGATCCACCCAATGCATCAGAAATCAACAAAATAACCAACCTAAATCTAAGGATTGGAGCCTTTTGACTCCTGATGGAACCAAAAAGTGTGTTTATCTACTTTAACAGGGTCATTGACGTAGGGTAATCATTGTTCGATAACAACTCCATTAGACCTAGAATTTGAAGTACGTCATCACCGTAGAGTACGTCACATCGAGCGAATCATGCTCGTTATGTCTCCTTTGAATCCTTTATGGATATTAGATTTTATTGTTTGACCAATCCACCAAATGCATCCCAAATCGACTAAATAACCAAACCAAACCTCAAAATCACCCCTTTTGATTTATAATTGAAGCAAAATGTGGATTTATCGATTATAATGGAGTCTTTGAGCTCGTGTATTCCATATTGATAATAGTGGATTAGAGACAGTGTTGGAAGTACCTCCCTGCCACGGAGTATGTCACATTCGGCAAACGATGCTCGTGAAGCCTTTTTTGAATCCTTTATGGATATTACATTTCGTTGTCTGATTGATCCACCCAATGCATCATAAATCTACAAAACAACCAACCTAAATCTAAGCATTCGAGCCTTTTGACTCCTGATGGAACCAAAAAGTGTGTTTATCTACTTTAATAGGGTCTTTGACATGGGGTAGTCATTGTTCGATAAAAACTCAATTAGACCTAGTATTTGAAGTATGTCATCACTGAAGAGTACGTCACATCGAGTGAACCATGCTCGTTATGTCTCCTTTGAATCCTTTATGGATATTAGATTTTGTTGTTTGACCAATGCACCAAATCCATCCCAAATCAACTAAATAACCAAACCAAACCTCAAAATAAACCCTTTTGATTTATAATTGAGGCAAAATGTGGATTTATCGATTATAATGGAGTCTTTGAGCCCGTGTATTCCATATTGATAATAGTGGATTAGCGATAGCGTTGGAAGTACCTCCCTGCCACGAAGTATGTCACATTCGGCAAACGATGCTCATGAAGCCTTTTTGGAATCCTTTAGGGATATTAAATTTCCTCGTCTGATTGATCCACCCAATGGATCAGAAATCAACAAAATTACCAACGTAAATATCTAAGGATTCGACCCATTTGACTCCTGATCGAACCAAAAAATGTGTTTATCTACTTTAATAAGGTCTTTGACATCGGGTAATCATTGTTCGATAAAAGCTCCAATAGACCTAGTATTTGAAGTACGTCACCGCCGTAAAGTACGTTACATCGAGCGAACCATGCTCGTTATGTCTCCTTTGAATCCTTTATGGATATTAGATTTTGTTGTTTGACCAATCCACCAAATGCATCCCAAATAAACCATTTTGATTTATAATTGAGCCAAAATGTGGATTTATCGATTATAATGGAGTCTTTGAGTCCGTGTATGCTATATTCATAATAGTGGATTAGAGACAGCATTGGAAGTACCTCCCAGCCACGGAGTATGTCACATTCGGCAAACAATGCTCGTGAAGCCATTTTTTGAATCCTTTATGGATATTACATTTCGTTGACTGATTGATCCACCTAATGTATCATAAATCTACAAAACGACGAACCTAAATCTAAGGATTCGAGCCTTTTGACTCCTGATGGAACCAAGAGGTGTGTTTATCTACTTTAATAGGGCCTTCGACATCGGGTAATAATTGTTCGATAAAAACTCCATTAGACCTAGAATTTGAAGTACGTCATCACCGTAGAGTACGTCACATCGAGCGAATCATGCTCTTTATGTCTCCTTTGAATCCTTTATGGATATTAGATTTTGTTCTTTGACCAATCCACCAAATGCATCCCAAATCGACTAAATAGCCAAACCAAACCTCAAAATCACCCCTTTTGATTTATAATTGAGGCAAAACGTGGATTTATCGATTATAATGGAGTCTTTGAGCCCGTGTATGCTATATTCATAATAGTAGATTAGAGACAGCATTGGAAGTACCACCCAGCCACGGAGTATGTCACATTCGGCAAACAATGCTCGTGAAGCCATTTTTTGAAACCTTTATGGATATTACATTTCGTTGACTGATTGATCCACCCAATGCATCATAAATCTACAAAACAACCAACCTAAATCTAAGGATTCGAGCCTTTTCACTCCTGATGGAACCAAAAAATGTGTTTATCTACTTTAATAGGGCCTTTGACATCGGGTAATAATTGTGTGATAAAAACTCTATTAGACCTAGTATTTGAAGTACGTCATCACCGTAGAGTACGTCAAATAGAGCAAACCATGCTTGTGATAACGTGCATTTTATGCCGTTATTCTAGTGTTTATTTAGGATGTTTAAGAGCATGATTAGAGCCTTATTACTTCATATATCATATATATTTGCTCTAACCCCTAGGAAGATGCTAGTTGCAAATACATGCGTTTTTAAGCTATTTTGGCAGATTTTGGAGCTCACTTTTGACATAGTAGATGGCCTCAAACAATTGGCATGCAAGAACAAAAGTTGCTTAGAATGATGTCCTCTACCTACCACAGAAATTGTAGAGCATTTGGAGCTGCACGTGAATTCACCCATTTCAGGTGCAAGCTTATTTTTGCCTCTCAGGCCTCTACAGGATGCAAGGAAGCTTGGGGAGAAGTTTGAGCTGATTTGGAGGTGCACGTGAATTCACCATATCACGTACAAATTGACGTGCAGATATATTTTTGGACCGATCCTATCGTTTTTCCATGCTGATCATTTGTTTCTGAAGGCCCATGTCCAAATTATGGATGAAAGATAGAGATTTTAAAGTTTTGAGTGTTACTTATCAAAACTACGCCGTTTTGATAAATGGGCTAGGGTACACACCTCAAAGCCCATCCAAACTCTATAAATACAGCCTCCACGCCCTCTGCTATGCATCCCTAGACCCCCTACACGTTTTTAGAGAGAGAGAGAGGCTCCACGACTTGGAGGTTACTCCTTGACCTAGGAGAGCAGCCGTCGCAGCCGTCGCAGCAGCCGTCGCGGATTTTGGAGCCTGGATTTGAAGCTTTGTTGCACGCGTGGATTAGACGAAGATGTTTAGCTTTTCTGCTATGGTTTTGCTTGTAATCATGCATGAGTAGTTCTTATAATCTAGGGGAGCAATGTAGCCCCCTTGTTGCTTTGCTGTGTTTATGAATATTTGGGTTTGGATGATTGAAGTTTTGCATGTTTTATGAATCTGTTCTTAATCTCTATCTTTGGATGTACACCTTGGTATTTTTAGCCCTAGTCTGGGGCGGATTTAGATTCATAACTTATTTGTGATTGGTGTGATCATTATCCTTTTACAAGTTTGATTTATTGGCTTTGCATGTTTGTGTGTTTAGATGACCATTCTGGCATACAACTCTTAAAAGGACCTCAATGACCATTTGTTGTCCTTGGCTTGTGTTTAGCATGTTTTCAATCAGACAATCCTAATACCATGAACCAGAAGAGATAACATAGGGAGGTGAAATTGTGACCCTAGATGCTTTTAATCCTTGAATCTTAATTCCAAAATTAGTTTACTTTCTTTGTTTATTCAGAAAACCAAATAAAAATTAGATCTTTAGTTTAAAAAAGAAAACTTTTTGCCAAGACATTTTATAGAACAATAGTAATTGGGTGTTTTGATTTGAGAACTAGAGAACTAGGCTAATCCCTGTAGGTTCGACCCCTTGCTTGCTGCTATTCTTTTAGTGCAAACTTAGGGAATTTATTATCTTGAAGAGAGATTTAATGACATTAGCTAGCTCTTTTAGAGAGGCTAAAAATCTGTCTGTCAAATTGGCGCCGTTGCCGGGGATTCAATGGTTAACTAGTTTTTAAAATCAACATTGAGTGAAATTGTTTGAATTCTGATCTTGGTGTTTATTTTGTCTTTCATTTTCTGTTATTTTGGTTTTCTTTATTGTTTATTTTGCATTGTTCGGAGCTGCTGGGTGTGTTCTTGTTGTTTTACAGGAACATACATCAAGGATTCCTAGTTGTGCATGCAAAGAGAGGAGGTTATACAATTTAATCGGGAACCTAAAAGGTTGTTCAAAACTCGGCGTAGAGCAGCTAGGGAAGCAGCACATGAGGTTGAAGAAGCATTGCACGGCTTGGAGCAATCCGTAGGCGATCTAATGGCAGATCTCAGACCTGATGGTGGTGCACCGCAAGGAGGGGCCAATTACAATGGCCAATATCCCGAAGAAGAGGGACATAGGTTTATGCCCAGAACCTTCTTAGATTATGCGAGGCCAATGATGTCAGACCATTATTCTGGGATTCGGCAAACAAGAGTCCAAGCAAATAGCTTCGAGCTGAAGCCGGCGTTGATCAACATGGTGAGCAACAATGCGTTTGGAGGAACAGCCGTGGATGATCCACACCAGCATTTGATGAGGTTCTACCAGATGTGTGACACCATAAAGATCAACAATGTATCGGAGGAGGCAATAAAGCTAAGGCTTTTCCCTTTCTCTTTAAGGGATAGAGCTCTTGGCTGGTTCAACAGTTTACCAGCAGGTTCAATCAACACTTGGGAGGAGATGCAGACCAAGTTCATGTCAAAGTACTTCCCTCCTTCTAAGGTGATCCAACTCAAGAGGGGAGATTAGCAGATTCAGGCAAGATGAGATGGAGACTCTTCATGAAGCTTGGGAGCATTTCAAAGACTTAGTGAGAAGATGCCCTGATCATGGAAGACCCCAGTGGATTCAAATTGAATCTTTCTACACAGGTCTTCGGTCCCACTCACAAGACAAGGTGAATGCAGTTGCTGGAGGATGCTTGATGAATCTAGAGCCTGATGCAAGACAGAGAGCTCTTGGAGAGGCTGTCATTAGCTGATTGGCAGTGGTCTAATGTGCGTACTTCAAAGCCAAGGGAGAAGATAGCTTCAGTTGATAATTCTTCCAATGATATGCAAGCACAGATTCAAGCTTTAGTGAAAGGCATGGAAATATTGGCTCTTAAAGTTGAAGGGTCACAACAAGCTTTACTAGTAGCTGAGCAGGGCTGGAGTGGAGCTGAAGAAGCAAATTATGTTGGAGGAAAGGGCTTGTACCAGAAACAGCAATTTTATCCTCAACAACAACAACAAGGGTACAACCAGAATCAGCAGCAATCTCAACCATTTTAGAGAACTCAGAACCGAGGGGGAGATACCTCATTTCAGTACAAATATGTGCCCCCAGGGATGAAGCAGAAACTGTATGCTACGGATAATTATTTACACCCACCTCCAGGATTCAAGCAGAAACAGCCTCAGCCTCAACAGCAAAGAGGAAGGGTATATCAGAATATGGAAGAGCCAACCAAAAGAGAGGACAATTTGGAGGAAAGGGTAGTCACCATAGAATCTTCAATAAAGAATATAGAAAAGTTGGTTGTGAGTTTGGCCCAGAATGTAAATCAAGGAGTCTCTGCTAAATCTTTTCCAAGTGATACTGAGGTGAACCCCAAGGAGAGCTGCAAGGCTATTACTCTAAGAAGCGGGAAGGCACTGAAAGAAGCTGAAGAGCCTAAGAAAAGGGCAACTCGAAGAACAAAGCAGACCCTTGGAAGTCGATGACCAAGGAAAATCAGAAAAAAGCCGAAGAAAGAGTGCAAGAAAAGAAGGACCAAGAACTGAGTCAAGACAGAATAGCTGAAGAACAGAAGCAAGAGCTCAGGCCTACTATGCCATTTCCTCAGAGGCTGAGGAACCAGAGGGTTGAAGAAGAGTATGAGCGCTTTCTGAGTTTGTTCAAGAAGCTTGAAATTAACATTCCATTTGTGGAAATCTTGGAGCAAGATGCCTAGGTACGTAAAATACATCAAAGATTTTGTGACAAAGAAGAGGAAATATGGGGATCATGAGACGGTGGCGATCCACTAACGAGGTGAGCAAGTGTTGTTCAAACGTGAGTTTGCCCATCAAGCATAAAGATCCGGGCAGTTTTAATCTCCCATGTGTGATTGGCAATGCACCGCAGCAGCAGGCCTTATGTGATTTAGGGGCCAACATCAATTTGATCTCCTTTGCTTTGTACAAGCAGCTTGGGCTTATAGGCATGAAGCCCACTTCCATATCATTGCAGCTTTGTCGACCGGTCCACCGGAAGGCCTGAAGGGATAATTGAAGACATGTTAGTCAAAGTGGGTTCCTTCATATTTCCGGCGGACTTTGTAGTTTTGGAGATGGAAGAAGATAAAGGAGTTATTTACTCCTTGGAAGACCGTTTCTCGAACGGGTTGTGCATTGATTGATGTTGCTCAAGGGCAGCTAACTCTGAGAATTAATGAGGAGACCTTAGTCTTCCACATTGGGAAGGCTTTGCAAGGTCAAGAGGAGGAGGATTGCCTTTGGGTTGAAGACCTTGAGGAATTGGTGGAAGATTACTTGGCAGAAGAAATTACCATCACCAATAATGGAGCCCTTTAGCTTATAAAAGCTCAACAAGATGAAGAGATGTACTTGACAAGCTGAGGAAGATGAGCAAACTACAAACTCTCTCGGAGCAAGCCGAGGAGGAGAAAGAAGATGACGTGCCTCCAGCTCCAGGAATCGAAGGAGCTGCCTGGACACCTAAGGTATGAATTTCTAGACTCTACAAATCAATTCCCTGTCATTGTTGCTTCTAATTTGAATGATGTGGAGTGTACTCAATTGTTAGAAGTCCTTAGGAAACACAAAAAGGCCCTAGGATGGAACATTGAAGACATTGGGGGTATTAGTCCAGGGATTTGCATGCATAAAATTTTGATGAATGATGATTTTAAACCCACTGCTGAAAGACAAAGAAGATTAAACCCTGCCATGGAAGAAGTTGTTAGAAAAGAAATTTTAAAATGGAAAAATGCGGGTATAATTTATGCTATTTCAGATAGTGAGTGGGTGAGTCCATTCCATGTTGTGCCCAAGAAAGGGGGCATGACCGTGATTAAGAATGAGAAAAATGAATTGATCCCATCTCGCACTGTGACGGCGTGGAGAGTGTGTGTTGACTATAGAAAGCTGAACAAGGCTACTAGGAAGGATAATTTTCCTCTTCCTTTCATTGATCAAATGTTGGATAGGTTAGCTGGCTATAGTCACTACTGCTTTTTAGATGGCTATTCCGGGTATAATCAGATCATGGTTAAGCCCGATGACCAAGAAAAGACCACCTTTACGTGCCCTTTTGGCACATTTGCATTTAGGAGAATGCCATTTGGGCTTTGTAATGCCCCTGCCACCTTTCAAAGGTGTATGATGGCTATTTTTCAGGGTTTGGCTGAGGAGATCATGGAGGTCTTCATGGATGACTTCTCGGTGTTTGGTTCCTCCTACCAACAATGCTTGAAAAATCTAGATGTGGTCTTAGAGAGATGTGAGGAGAAGGAACTAGTCCTAAATTGGGAGAAATGCCATTTCATGGTAACTGAGGGGATAGTTCTAGGGCACAAGGTGTCTGCACATGGTTTGGAGGTAGATAAGGCAAAAATCTCCACTATTGAGACTTTGCCACCTCCAACCAATGAAAAAGGAGTGAGAAGTTTCCTTGGCCATGCTGGCTTTTATAGGAGATTCATTAAGGACTTCTCAAAAATTGCAAAACCCATGAGTAGGTTGTTAGAAAAAGACACAAGCTTTGAGTTTAATGCAGATTGCTTAGAAGCTTTAAACATCCTCAAGGGTAAGTTAGTCACTGCACTTGTTATAGTCACACCTGACTGGGCTCAGCCTTTTGAGCTAATGTGTGATGCGAGTGATTATGCTTGGGGGGGTAGTCTTAGGGCAAAGGCGAGAAAAGGTGTTTAGGGTCATTTACTATGCTAGTAAGACCTTAGATGATGCTCAACGTAACTATACCACCACTGAGAAAGAGTTGCTCGCCGTGGTTTATGGCTGCAACAAGTTTAGACCCTACCTTTTGGGGTCTAAAGTCATTGTTTATACTGATCATGCTGCATTGAAATATTTGTTTTCTAAAAAAGAAGCTAAGCCATGCTTGATTAGGTGGGTTCTCCTCTTACAGGAATTTGACCTTGAAATTAGAGACACAAAGGGAGCCCTAAATTTCGTGGCTGATCACCTCTCCGGTGTGGAGAATGCACCTAAGTCTCTACCCATTGTAGATGACTTTCCTGATGAGAAGTTGTTTGAGGTGCATCATCTTCCTTGGTTTGCTGACATAGCAAATTATTTAGCCACTGGGTTCATACCCAAGCAGTTAGACTACCACCAGAGAAAGAAATTGGTAGTGGATGCTAAGAAATACATTTGGGAAGACCCAATTCTTTATAGGAGGTATCCAGACCAAATCATTAGAAAGTGTGTCCTTGAGGAGGAAGTAGATGACATAATACATCATTGTCATGCATCACATTATGGGGGCCACTTTAGGGTGCAGAGAACTGTGGCTAAGATCATGCAGTGTGGCTTTTATTGGCCTCACATGGTGAAAGACACCTATGTCTACATCAAAAAGTGTGATAGATGTCAAAGGGTAGGTGGTCTGTCTAGGAAAAATGAGATGCCCTTAACTGGAATCCTTCCAGTTGAAATTTTTGACATTTGGGTCATTGACTTCATGGGGCCATTCCCCAATTCTGATGGGTATTCATACATTTTGCTTGCTGTGGATTATGTGTCTAAGTGGGTAGAAGCTATTCCTACTAGAGTGAATGATGCTAGGGTTGTGACTCATTTCCTTACCAGGAACATCTTTAGCCGTTTTGGGACACCGAGGGCTATAATCAGTGATGAGGGTAGTCATTTCTGCAACAAATTGTTCGACAAATTATTGAACAAGTATGGTGTCACTCATAGGAAGTCTTTAGCTTACCACCCACAAGCTAATGGACAAGCAGAAGTGTCCAACAGAGAGATTAAGGCCATTTTAGAGAAAACTGTTGGAGCCAATAGGAAAGCTTGGTCTCAAAGGCTTGATGAAGCCTTATGGGCATATAGGACAGCTTACAAAACTCCCATTGGGATGTCACCTTACCGTATTCTATATGGTAAGGCATGTCACTTGCCTGTGGAACTAGAATACAAGGCTCATTGGGCCTTGAAGAAGTTAAACTTTAACTCACAAGAGATCAAGGAGCTTAGGATGACTCAATTAATTGAGTTAGATGAGCTTAGGCTGGATGCCTATGATAGTGCTAAATTTTACAAAGAAAGAACTAAGAAATGGCATGATAGGCAACTCAACAATGAACCTTTAACCTTAGGGCAGAAAGTTCTTCTATTTAACACAAGGTTGAGGTTATTTCCTGGAAAATTAAGGTCCAAGTGGATGGGACCTTTTGTGATAGTTGATAAGAAGCCATATGGGAGCTTTGAGCTCCAAGCTGTAGATGGCAAGAAATTTTGGGTGAATGGCAACAGACTGAAACCATACTTTGATTCAACTCAGAGGGAGATAGTTGATTCCCTCTCTTTCACCATTGCATGATCATAACTGAAAGTCTAGCTACGAGACTTTAAATAAAGCGGTTGGGAGGCAACCCAATATTTATTGCTATGTTTTATTTTATGTTATTTTCTTTTATTTATTTTATTCAATAAATTTGTTTGCAAGCTAACCATTGTGCAGGAGACTTTGCTTCTTTCTTAACTAACCATTTGCAGGGATTGAGCAAATTATTGGGTCCTGAACTTGTGGAATTGTTTTTAAAGTCAAAGTCAAGGAGCAAGGAGCAAGTGAAGCCCAAAAGTGCTTGAAGATGGGCTCAACCAATTCACGTGCAAGACTTAAAGATGGTCCATAATGCATAAGCAACTCAGTGGAGAAATTTGGGCCAGTTTGGGCCTGAACATGAATTTGCACGTGAATTGCCCAATTCACGTGCACCTCCTTTTGAGTTGTAACTTTCTGGAATGGTAGATGAAGACCATGTGAAGCACGTTTACTTTTGCACGTGAATTGCTAGCTGTCATATGGAGGCCCAAAAATGCAAAATACCGATTTTAGCCCTGCTAGAAACTTCACACAATTCACGTGCAGAAGGGACTATTGCTTGCCAGCTCAAGGGGGACCCACCACCAAAGTTTGGGACGATTCTGACCTGCACGCTAATTCGGTCATTTCACGTGCAAGGGCTATTTTGGTCAGAACACTCTGAAAATTTAGGGGCACGTGTATCACGCCAATTGGAGCATCCTTCCTTCTGCACGCTATATAAAGGGAAGCCATCTTCAAAGGTTTCCACACCAAAATCACTCCAGATCTGAGTATTAGAGAAACTCTGCTCTTTTGCTCTCTTGCTCTTCAGTTTTCTGCTCTTTGCTCTTATTTTCTCATTCCAAAATGGTGCACACAAGGAGGACTGGCCAGGAGGAGGTGCACTCACCTAGTGCTGATAGCCGACCTGAAGAGGAGATACTCTTGGGGCATGCTCTTGATATGCAGGCTTTGGAGGCTTCAAAGCTGGGTTGGGCTAGAGAGGTGGCTCTTAAAATTCAAAATTTGGGATTACAAAGGTTAGTATCTGCCCAGCCAGCTATTTCCTACTCTGCCCTACAAGAATTCTATGCATCTGTCTCTGTGAGTGAGGATGAGCTGATAGGGGTCGTGCAAGGGGTTTATGTCGAATTACCCCTGAAATTATTAGACATTGCTTTAACCTCCCCGAACCCAGTGATAGCTTCCCTCGCCTAAGCCTAGGAGAATTTGGTACTGCATGCAACTATGCTAGAAAATTTCAAAGTCGAAGGCAGTATACCAAGAATGGTTTTGTTGGAAAATTTAGATGCCTAGCTTACCTGGTAGGGAAATGCTTATTGATTCAGACCAGTGGGCTAGATAGTGTGCCTAAGCCACACCTGGAGTTCATGTATAGCATTGATCATAAGCTAAATGTGGATTGGGCCACTACCATTTTTAAATGGTGGAAGAAAAACTTATCAAAGCAGATAAATGGCAGATTTTTGTGTTTGATATTTCAAAGCATGCCTGCTTTGCATTTTTCCTCCATGGATACCATCACTTTTCCTTCTCACTGGGTGTTAAGAGTATTGCATGCTGAAGGAGGTTTGGGAATCAGTACCAGAGGTCAATGGGCAACAAATGTTCCTCCTCCATCACAGCCCGCTAGGCACAGTGTTCATGTGGAGCGATCCACTGACTTTGCAAGGGAGACTTCTCCTCATTTGGATCAAAGGAAGCAGACTCTATACAGACTCACTGCCATGTACATGCAGTTCAATGTACACAAAGAAGATATTTTCAATTTCTTTCAAGGCATTAGTGGGCAGGTGGTGAGCGAAGTGGAGGTCATCAATTGGGCAGTCACTAATGGGCACATCACTAGTGCCCAATTTGAGGAATTAATGGCCCTCATCTCTGGAGACCAACAAGCTACTTCACAACCTAGAACCAGAGCATGGGAGGCCCCAGACGTAGCTGCTCATGCATCTCCTAGAGCATGGGAAGTCCCAGAAGCTCCTCTTGCTGCATCTACCGAAGCTTGGAGGCAAAAAAGACAGCAGCTCAGGGAGGCAAATGCCAGAACCCAGCGTGAGGTGGAAGCCCTGAGGAAGGACAATAAAGAAGTCAAAGGCCTCCTAGGAAAAATCTGGAAGGCCTTGAGCAAGAGGAAAGCATCAAAACGTTCTCCTATAGTGGAGATATCTGATGAAGAACCCTCTCCATCCCCTGAAGATTCTTATCCAGCCCAGGCAGATCCACCTCAACCAGAACCTTCAGCTCGGCCATCCTACTATCACCCAGAGGAGGGGGAGCCAGCAACAGGGTATTCACCCTTCCAGCCTCAAGAGGAGACAAAGCCAGCAGAAGGGTATATTCACCCTTCCAGCCTTTTACTGATCTTGCATATTCTCAGGCTCTTGTGCCTGCTATACTTCCTGTCTCTTGGGGTGCATACATGCCTGCTGAACCTGAAGATCTTCTTGGCCCTCCTATCCATTTAATCATTAATCCAGCTTTATCATCTGACGAGAGCCAAGCAGCATTTGAAGAGTTCATCAATTCCACGGTTCAGAGGGCTCGCTTTATACGGGATAATGATATCTTCACCCCTTTTAGCCTAAAGAGGATCTCAGAGAACGAATATCTCTACTGTGACGAGATAGACCTCTTCTGCTGGACCATGCGCTATGTAGTGGAGGCTGAGCCTCATAACTACCCCTTAGCTCAGTTCACTTCCATCATGCTGTGCGAGATATTCAATCAACCCTTGTCCGAAGAGGTGTGGCGCCAACGCATCAATGGTGAGAATGAAGGGCACCGCCCTTGGCATGGTATGCATGAGGTGTTGATTCCGGTGCACATTGACTGCCACTATGTATTGGTCCGTTTGAATCTGGATGTAGGACATCCCGTGCTATATGACCCAAGCCAAGGCGAAGGGTTTGCCAGATGGAAAAGACAGTTAGTGCATGGGTTCATCAAACGAATCAAAGCGGCTATGATCAAAGAAGGCTTATTGGCAGACAAGCTACCTCTTATTCACTGCAACGAAATGGAAATCCCTCAGCAGCCTGACCAATTCAGCTATGGGATCTTTGTTTGCTACTACATGATGGCTATTCTGCAAGGGAAGGAAACTTGGGAAGTGCGAGGCGAGACATCGGTTGACTTTGTGGCTCAGGTGCGACGCATGGTGGCCAATGTTATCTACTACTACAACTTGCCAACTGAGAGGTAAGTATTTTCCTACTCCCTATTTTATGCCATGAGGACATAGCATATTTTAAGTGTGGTGTATGGGGAGTGACTTGAGCCACTTGCTTGTCTTTTATGTTGTGATTGCATGTTTTATTTATAATTTTCAAAAAAAAAAAGTTTTTAGTTATATGATTGTTTGAGTTGTTTGCTTGAATGATTTGCATGTGGAGACATGGATATTAAGTATGCAATTTTGGCTTAAAATTTAATTTTTATGCCACGTTAGTATCATGTTGTGATAAGGGTGTTAAAGTAGTTAAAATGTGCTCTGAATTGGTTTGATCATGTCTTTATCTTTTGAATGATATCACCATGTTTTTGGAGCTGAGTTTTGAATATTAGCTGAGCATGAAATGCTATGATAGACCTAAGTAACCCTTAAAGTTGAGTGAAAAAAGAAATGAAAAATGAGAACAGCTTCTTTTTAGCCCTTGAGTGACATTCATGGTTTTTGGGTAATAGTTTGATTTGATACTCTTCTTGCATTCAACATTGGTTATTTAATGGTAGGAGTCAAGTAAGCATGTGATTACTTATTAGTGCTCAGTGTTTGGTGTGTGAAGTTAGGATACAAGACCTCTAAGTCATTGTGACTATCTTTGCATTCTTTTCTTTATTGTGTGATATTATTGGAAAAGGCTGTTGTGATATAGAATGTGAAAAAGCCATCACTTAATTGGAAAATGGGATGTGAGACATTCTCTGTCTCTCCTTATGTAGCAAAATGGTAAGGGGTATGCATTAGAAAAATCAGTCTTATTTATGTGTTATGTGAGTAAAAAAAAGTGAATAATCCATCAAGGGAGAGCATAAAATGCAACCTTGTAAGGTTATTACTAAAAAAAACAACAAAAAAAAGAAAAGAAAAGAAAAGAGGGATTCAAAATAAAAGCCACAATGGCTTGATGTTTATGTGTGATTGTTTAGATTTGAAGCCACATTGGCTGAGTTTTTGTTTATTTGAGAGTTTTGAGCTCAATCCCTTAGCTCATGGTTTTGTTTTATCAGTTATTAGAATAGAGTGTGAGTGTATTGAGTTTAGACTAGCGTGTGAGTTTAAATAAAGTAGAATAGAGAGTGTGTTTTCTTTGATGAGCACAATAGGGAACTCTCATGATTGCTTGGCAAGTACTTAATCAATAGCTGATGGCGAGTGTAGAGATAGAGTTTTCCATCCATTGTTCATTGATAGGTATTGGGCTTGAGAATTATTATATTTGAGTGAGGCTGCTTATCCTTGGTGAGAACTTAAAGGAAAACTAGGTGCTATTTTATCATGGATTGCTTGCTCATATCTGAAATTTAAGTGGAGATATTGCATGGTTGTTGGACTTAGGGATATGGACATGAATGAACTAAGCTATGACTCATTTTGATGCTTAAATTCCCATTTCATCATGATAGAGTTGCATGCTTAGGAAACCATGATTCTCCTTGATTGTTATTTTATTTTTCTTCCGTTTGACTGCGTGTTTATTTTATTTTTGCATGCTTATATGTTTTTGCTTGAGGACAAGCAATGGTTCAAGTGTGGTGTATTTGATAACGTGCATTTTATGCCGTTATTCTAGTGTTTATTTAGGATGTTTAAGAGCATGATTAGAGCCTTATTACTTTATATATCATATATATTTGCTCTAACCCCTAGGAAGATGCTAGTTACAAATACATGCGTTTTTAAGTTGTTTTGGCAGATTTTGGAGCTCACTTTTGACATAGTAGATGGCCTCAAACAATTGGCGTGCAAGAACAAAAGTTGCTTAGAATGATGTCCTCTACCTACCACAGAAATTTCAGAGCATTTGGAGCTGCACGCGAATTCACCCATTTCACGTGCAAGCCTATTTTTGCCTCTCAGGCCTCTACAGGATGCAAGGAAGCTTGGGGAGAAGTTTGAGCTGATTTGGAGGTGCACGTGAATTTACCATATCACGTGCAAATTGACGTGCAGAGATATTTTTGGAGCGATCCTATTGTTTTTCCATGCTGATCATTTGTTTCTGAAGGCCCATGTCCAAATTGTGGATGGAAGATAGAGATTTTAAAGTTTTGAGTGTTACTTATCAAAACTACGCCGTTTTGATAAATGGGCTAGGGTACACACCTCAAAGCCCATCCAAACTCTATAAATACAGCCTCCACGCCCTCTGCTATGCATCCCTAGACCCCCTACACGTTTTTAGAGAGAGAGAGAGGCTCCACGACTTGGAGGTTACTCCTTGACCTAGGAGAGCAGCCGTCGCAGCCGTCGCAGCCGTCGCGGATTTTGGAGCCTGGATTTGAAGCTTTGTTGCGCGCGTGGATTAGACGAAGATGTTTAGCTTTTCTGCTATGGTTTTGCTTGTAATCATGCGTGAGTAGTTCTTATAATCTAAGGGAGCAATGTAGCCCCCTTGTTGCTTTGCTGTGTTTATGAATATTTGGGTTTGGATTATTGAAGTTTTGCATGTTTTATGAATATGTTCTTAATCTCTATCTTTGGATGTACACCTTGGTATTTTTAGCCCTAGTCTGGGGCGGATTTAGATTCATAACTTATTTGTGATTGGTGTGATCATTATCCTATTGCAAGTATGATTTATTGGCTTAGCATGTTTGTATGTTTAGCTGACCATTCTGGCATACAACTCTTAAAAGGACCTCAATGACCATTTGTTGTCCTTGGCTTGTGTTTAGCATGTTTTCAATCAGGCAATCCTAATACCATGAACCAGTAGAAATAACGTAGGGAGGTGAAATTGTGACCCTAGATGCTTTTAATCCTTGAATCTTAATTCCAAAATCAGTTTACTTTCTTTGTTTATTCAGAAAACCAAATAAAAATTAGATCTTTAGTTTAAAAAAGAAAACTTCTTGCCAAGACATTTTATAAAACAATAGTAATTGGGTGTTTTGATTTGAGAACTAAAGAACTAGGCTAATCCCTGTGGGTTCGACCCCTTGCTTGCTGCTATTCTTTTAGTGCAAACTTAGGAAATTTATTATCTTGAAGAGAGATTTAACGACATTAGCTAGCTCTTTTAGAGAGGCTAAAAATCTATCTGTCAGCTTGTTATGTCTCCTTTGAATCCTTTATGGATATTAGATTTTGTTGTTTGACCAATCCACCAAATGCTTCCCAAATCAACTAAATAACCAAGCCAGGGAGTGTGTCACATTCGGCAAACGATGCTCGTGAAACCTTTTTCTGAATCCTTTATGGATATTACATTTAGTTGTCTGATTGATCCACCCAATGCATCATAAATCTACTGTCACATTTGGCAAACGATGCTCGTGAATCCTTTTTTTGAATCCTTTATGGATATTACATTTCGTTGTCTGATTGATCCACTTAATGCATCATAAATCTACAAAACAACCAAACAAAATCTAAGGATTCAAGCCTTCTGACTCCTGGTGGAACCAAAAAGTGTGTTTATTTACCTTAATAGGGTCTTTGACATCGGGTAATCATTGTTTGATAAAAAGTCCATTAGACCTGGTATTTGAAGTACGTCAGCACTGTAGAGTACGTCACATTGAGCGAACCATGCTCGTTATGTCTCCTTTGAATCCTTTATGGATATTAGATTTTGTTGTTTCACCAATCCACCAAATGCCTCCCAAATCAACTAAATAAGCAAGTGAAACCTCAAAATCATCCCATTTGATTTTTAAATGAAGCAAATGTGGATTTATCGATTATAATGGAGTCTTTGAGCTCATGTATTCCATATTGATAATAGTGGATTAGAGACAGCGATGGAAGTACCTCCCTGCCACAGAGTACGTCACATTCGGCAAACGATGCTCGTGAAGCCTTTTTTTGAATCCGTTATGGATATTACATTTCATTGTCTGATTTATCCACTCAATGCATCAGAAATCAACAAAATAACCAACCTAAATCTAAGGATTCGAGCCTTTTGACTCCTGATGGAACCAAAAAGTATATTTATCTAATTTAACAGGCTCATTGACGTAGGGTAATCATTGTTCGATAAAAACTCCATTAGACATAGAATTTGAAGTACGTCATCACCGTAGAGTACGTCACATCGAGCGAACCATGCTCGTTATGTCTCCTTTGAATCCTTTATGGATATTAGATTTTGTTGTTTGACCAATGCACCAAATCCATTCCAAATCAACTAAATAACCAAACCAAACCTCAAAATCAACCCTTTTGATTTATAATTGAGGGAAAATGTGGATTTATCGATTATAATGGAGTCTTTGAGCCCGTTTATTTCATATTGATAATAGTGGATTAGCGATAGCGTTGGAAGTACCTCCCTGCCACGAAGTATGTCACATTCGGCAAACAATGCTCATGAAGCCTTTTTTGAATCCTTTATGGATATTAAATTTCCTTGTCTGATTAATCCACCTAAAGGATCAGGAATCAACAAAATAACCAACGCAAATATCTAAGGATTCGACCCATTTGACTCCAGATCGAACCAAAAAGTGTGTTTATCTACTTTAATAGGGTCTTTGACATCGGGTAATCATTGTTCGATAAAAGCTCAATAGACCTAGTATTTGAAGTACGTCACCGCCGTAAAGTACGTCACATCGAGCGAACCATGCTCGTTATGTCTCCTTTGAATCCTTTATGGATATTAGATTTTGTTGTTTGACCAATCCACCAAATCCATCCCAAATCAACTAAATAACCAAACCAAACCTCAAAATCAACCCTTTCGATTTATAATTGAGGGAAAATGTGGATTTATCGATTATAAGGGAGTCTTTGAGCCCGTGTATTCCATATTGGTAATAGTGGATTAGCGATGCGTGGGAAGTACCTCCCTGCCACGAAGTATGTCACATTCGGCAAACGATGCTCATGAAGCCTTTTTTGAATCCTTTATGGATATTAAATTTCCTTGTTTGATTGATCCACCCAATGGATCAGAAATCAACAAAATAACCAACGTAAATATCTAAGGATTCGACCCATTTGACTCCTAATCGAACCAAAAAATGTGTTTATCTACTTTAATAGGGTCTTTGACATCGGGTAATCATTGTTCGATAAAAGCTCCAATAGACCTAGTATTTGAAGTACGTCACCGCCGTAAAGTACGTCACATCGAGCGAACCGTGCTCGTTATGTCTCCTTTGAATTCTTTATGGATATTAGATTTTGTTGTTTGACCAATCCACCAAATGCATCCCAAATAAACCATTTTGATTTATAATTGAGCCAAAATGTGGATTTATCGATTATAATGGAGTCTTAGAGTCCGTGTATGCTATATTCATAATAGTGGATTAGAGACAGCATTGGAAGTACCTCCCAACCACGGAGTATGTCACATTCGGCAAACAATGCTCGTGAAGCCATTTTTTGAATCCTTTATGGATATTACATTTCGTTGACTGATTGATCCACCCAATGTATCATAAATCTACAAAACAACCAACCTAAATCTAAGGATTCGAGCCTTTTCACTCCTGATGGAACGAAAAAGTGTGTTTATCTACTTTAATAGGGCCTTTGACATCGGGTAATAATTGTTCGATAAAAACTCCATTAGACGTAGAATTTGAAGTACGTCATCACCGTAGAGTATGTCACATCGAGCGAATCATGCTCGTTATGTCTCCTTTGAATCCTTTATGGATATTAGATTTTGTTGTTTGACCAATCCACCAAATCCATCCCAAATCAACTAAATAACCAAACCAAACCTCAAAACCAACCCTTTTGATTCATAATTGAGGCAAAATGTGGATTTATCGATTATAAGGGAGTCTTTGAGCCCGTGCATTCCATATTGATAATAGTGGATTAGCGATAGCATTTGGACTACCTCCCTGCCACGAAGTATGTCACATTCGGCAAACGATGCCCATGAAGCCTTTTTTGAATCTTTTATGGATATTACATTTCGTTGACTGATTGATCCACCCAATGCATCATAAATCTACTGTCACATTTGGCAAACGATGCTCGTGAAGCCTTTTTTTGAATCCTTTATGGATATTACATTTCGTTGTCTGATTGATCCACCCAATGCATCATAAATCTACAAAACAACCAACTTAAATCTAAGGATTCGTGCCTTTTGACTCCTGGTGGAACCAAAAAGTGTTTTTATCTACCTTAATAGGGTCTTTGACATCGGGTAATCATTGTTTGATAAAAAGTCCATTAGACCTGGTATTTGAAGTACGTCATCACCGTAGAGTACGTCACATCGAGCGAACCATGCTCCTTATGTCTCCTTTGAATCCTTTATGGATATTAGATTTTGTTGTTTGACCAATCCACCAAATGCATCCCAAATCAACTAAATAACCAAAACAAACCTCAAAATCATCCCTTTTGATTTTTAAATGAAGCAAATGTGGATTTATCAATTATAATGGAGTCTTTGAGCTCGTGTATTCCATATTCGAAATAGTGGATTAGAGACAGCGTTGGAAGTACCTCCCCGCCACGGAGTATGTCACATTCGCCAAACGATGCTCGTCAAGCCTTTTTTTTGAATCTTTTATCGATATTACATTTCGTTGTCTGATTGATCCACCCAATGCATTATAAATCTAAAAAATAACCAACCTAAATCTAAGGATTCAAGCCTTTTGACTCCTAGAGGAACCAAAAAGTGTGTTTATCTACTTTCATAGGGACTTTGACATCGGGTAATCATTCTTCGATAAAATGTCCATTAGACTTAGTATTTCAAGTACGTCATCACCGTAGAGTATGTCACATCGAGCGAACATGTTCGTTATGTCTCCTTTGAATCCTTTATGGATTTTATATTTTGTTGTTTGACCAATCCACCAAATGCATCCCAAATCAACTAAATAAGCAAACCAAACCTCAAAATCATCCCTTTTGATTTTTAAATGAAGCAAAATGTGGATTTATCGATTATAATGGAGTCTTTGAGGTCATGTATTCCATATTGATAATAGTGGTTTATAGACAGCGTTGGAAGTACCTCCCTGCCACGTAGTATGTCACATTCGGCAAAAAATGCTCGTGAACCCTTTTTTTGAGTCTATTATAGAGATTACAAATCGTTCTTTGATTGATCCCCCCAATGCATTAGAAATCAACAAAATAACCAACCTAAATCTAAGGATTCTAACCTTTTGACTCCTGATGGAAACAAAAAGTGTGTTTATCTACTTTAATAGGGTCTTTAACATCGGGTAATCATTATTCAATAAAAACTCCATTAGACCTAGTATTTGAAGTACGTCATCAACGTAGAGTACGTCACATCGAGCGAACCATGCTCGTTATGTCTCCTTTGAATCCTTTATGGATATTAGATTTTGTTGTTTGACCAATCCACCAAATGCATCCCGAATCAACTAAATAACCAAAACAAACCTCAAAATCATCCCTTTTGATTTTTAAATGAAGCAAATGTGGATTTATCAATTATAATGGAGTCTTTGAGCTCGTGTATTCCATATTCGAAATAGTGGATTAGAGACAGCGTTGGAAGTACCTCCCCGCCACGGAGTATGTCACATTCGCCAAACGATGCTCGTCAAGCCTTTTTTTTGAATCTTTTATCGATATTACATTTCGTTGTCTGATTGATCCACCCAATGCATTATAAATCTAAAAAATAACCAACCTAAATCTAAGGATTCAAGCCTTTTGACTCCTAGAGGAACCAAAAAGTGTGTTTATCTACTTTCATAGGGACTTTGACATCGGGTAATCATTCTTCGATAAAGTGTCCATTAGACTTAGTATTTCAAGTACGTCATCACCGTAGAGTATGTCACATCGAGCGAACATGTTCGTTATGTCTCCTTTGAATCCTTTATGGATATTATATTTTGTTGTTTGACCAATCCACCAAATGCATCCCAAATCAACTAAATAAGCAAACCAAACCTCAAAATCATCCCTTTTGATTTTTAAATGAAGCAAAATGTGGATTTATCGATTATAATGGAGTCTTTGAGGTCATGTATTCCATATTGATAATAGTGGTTTATAGACAGCGTTGGAAGTACCTCCCTGCCACGTAGTATGTCACATTCGGCAAAAAATGCTCGTGAACCCTTTTTTTGAGTCTATTATAGAGATTACAAATCGTTGTTTGATTGATCCGCCCAATGCATTAGAAATCAACAAAATAACCAACCTAAATCTAAGGATTCTAACCTTTTGACTCCTGATGGAAACAAAAAGTGTGTTTATCTACTTTAATAGGGTCTTTAACATCGGGTAATCATTGTTCAATAAAAACTCCATTAGACCTAGTATTTGAAGTACGTCATCAACGTAGAGTACGTCACATCGAGCGAACCATGCTCGTTATGTCTCCTTTGAATCCTTTATGGATATTAGATTTTGTTGTTTGACCAATCCACCAAATGCAACCCAAATCAACTAAATAACCAAACCAAACCTCAAAATCATCCCTTTTGATTTTTAAATGAAGCAAATGTCGATTTATCGATTATAATGGACTCTTTGAGCTCATATGTTCCATATTGATCATAGTGGATTAGAGACAACGTTGGAAGTACCTCCCTGTCACGGAGTATGTCACATTCGCCAAACGATGCTCGTGAAGCCTTTTTGTGAATCCTTTATGGATATTCATTTCATTGTCTAATTGATCCACCCAATGCATCATAAATTTACAAAATAACCAACTTAAATTTAAGGATTCGAGCCTTTTGACTTCTGATGGAACCAGAAAGTGTGTTTATCTACTTTAATAGGGTCTTTGACATCGGGTAATTATTGTTCGATAAAAACTCCATTAGACCTAGTATTTGAGGTACGTCATCACTCTAGAGTACGTCACATCGAGCGAACCATGCTCGTTATGTCTCCTTTGAATCCTTTATGGATATTAGATTTTGTTGTTTGAATAATCCACCAAATCCATCCCAAATCAACTAAATAACCAAACCAAACCTCAAAATCAACCATTTTGATTTATAATTGAGGCAAAATGTGGATTTATCGATTATAATGGAGTCTTTGAGCCCGTGTATTCCATATTGATAATAGTGGATTAGAGACAGCATTGGAAGTACCTCCCAGCCACGGAGTATGTCACGTTCGGGAAACGATGCTCGTGAAGCCATTTTTTGAATCCTTATGGATATTACATTTCGTTGACTGATTGATCCACCCAATGCATCATAAATCTACAAAACAACCAACCTAAATTTAAGGGTTCGAGCCTTTTGACTCCTGATGGAACCAAAAAGTGTGTTTATCTACTTTAATAGGGTTTTTGACATCGGGTAATAATTCTTCGATAAAAACTCCATTAGACCTAGTATTTCAAGTACGTCAAAAACGTAGAGTACGTCACACCGAGCGAATCATGCTCGTTATGTCTCCTTTGAATCCTTTATGGATTTCTTTTTGAAAAGTAAAAAGAATATATTAAAAAGAATCAATTACAAGAGAAGCAAACCGGGGGCATACCCCTGAGAAACGAAACAGCAGCACAAAAATGGAAAAAGCCAAAAGATAAACAGATAATCACTAGATAGCCCATCAAGGAAGCTGCCAAACTTGCAGCAAATGAGAATTTAGACGCGAAGGGGGCTAGCCAGAATGCAAGCTAGCACAAGCCCTCACGGAGTCCATAACCAAATTAACCAGCTGCGCAGCAGTCCGAGCCCCACGTCCGTGCCGACGGGCATTACGCTCCTGCAAAATATAATACACCGAAGCCGACAAGGATAATCGCGCAAGAAGGCACTGAAAAGAATTATCAGAAAAAGAAGAAACAGCCCAGGAAATAAAGGCGGACCAAGAAAAAGAAACACAAGAAAAGCCACAGTGGGACAAAATAGCCACCCAAACATGCTGAGCAAAAGGGCAAGAGAAGAAAAGATGATCATGTGACTCAGCAGGAGCGGGACACAAAAGGCATGCCCCGGGGAGAGAAATGCCAAACAAAAGCAAACGGTTGAGGGTAGGAAGCCGACGACGAATAGCCATCCAAAGCAAACACGCGTACTGAGGAGAATGATGGCGAAACCACACCACAGATGCCCAGGGCACGAGTGGAGAAGAAGAGCGGAGATGATTCCAAGCGGATTTGATGGAAAAGGGAGCGCTCGAAGAGAGCCACTGCACACAATCACGCCGACCAACCGGTGGTACAGGCAAGGAAGCCGTCTCCTCCTTTAATTCAATCAACTCAGGAGAATTGGCGAGAGGCCAACACCACCCCGGAGAAAGAATAGCACTGACAGTAGCATCAGCACCCAAGCCGGAGTCATAAATAACCCGCGCTGAAACCGACAGGCAAATAGGACCACGGGGCAGCCAGGAATCAGACTAAGGCGAAGTAGTGGAGCCATCCCCAACCTTCACCGAAATACATGACCGGAGGCGATCATGAAAAGTCAGCACCTTACGCCATGTCCAAGAACACCTCCAAGGAACTTTAGCCACCCAAAATTGACCTTTTTTAAGCAAATTAGCCCGGACCCAGCAAACCCACAAAGAGGAAGAAATGGGCTGACAAAGATTCCAAATCAACCTAGAAAGAGCAGCAGCATTCCATTCTTTGAGCTTCTTCAACCCAAGACCACCTTCCTTCGTAGGCCGAGACACATCAGCCCAAGAGACCCGAGCACCATGCCCTAACAAGGCAGAAGCCGTCCAAAGAAAAGCTGCCAAAATCCGCTCGATAGAGTGAAGCACCCGAGCAGGAAGGATAAAATGGTAACTCCAAAAAGCTTGAATCCCAAACAACACAGATTGAATAAGCAACAAACGACCACCAAAGGACAAAAAACGAGTAGTCCAAGAACGTACATGGTGCAGAATACGATCCACCAACACTTGACAATCAGCAGCACCCAGACACTTGGTGATAAGAGGCACCACCCAAGTAGCGTACAGGAAGGGAACCAGGAGCAAACCCAACCATGGCCAAAATCTCACATTGAACAAAAGGAAGAACACCAGAGAAAAAAACAGCACTCTTCTCCAGATTCAAGGAAAAGCCAGAGAGCTGCGAGAAAGTCAAAAGAGCCTCATGAACAACCCAAACAGAAGGAACATCACCTTTACAAAAAAACATAAAATCATCAGCAAAGCAAAGGTGGGACAAGAGAGTCTTCCGGCAACGCCAATGATATGCGAAAGAAGGGGAGGACCGAATAAAATTCTCCAAAATGCGGGAGAAGACTTCCATACACAGAACAAATAAATAAGGAGAAATGGGATCCCCTTGCCGGAGACCTCGCCTCCCCACAAAAAACCCCGTCAACTCGCCGTTGAGAGAAAGAGAATAACTAGGGGAAGAGACACACGCCCTCACCCATCCAATAAATTTGGCCGGGAACCCAAATAAAGCCAAGCTATCCTAAAGGAAATCCCACCGCACTAAATCAAAGGCTTTCATTAAATCAACTTTAAAAGCGCACCGAGGGGAGGAGGAGGAGGCATCATAGCCGCGCACCAACTCCTGGGCAAGAAAGATATTGTCACCAATGTGACGCCCCGGAATAAAATGTCACGCCCCAAATTTCCTTCCCCTTTGGAAATGGGTAATGACTGCCCATGCCCGCACCCGAAGGGTCAAGGGTTCGGTGTAAACACCAAAGTGAGGACACCTACTGCTGGTGCTGTCCAATCCCTGTATCACATGTCAACATGCCAAGGGGCATGTACCTGTTTCCATGCCAACCACACCACCACAATATACATACATACAGTATTCACAACCCAAAACATCAATTACATTGCTCAGAGGGTTCAAGCTCTTTTACAACCCATTAGGGAACAAGCTCCCAATAATAAAACCAGGGTACACAGTCCAAGCAAACAGAATCTCAATTACAACGAAATAACCAAATGTATATATATAAGGCCATACAGCCCCAGCGGCCTACCAACTCAGCTCTTCCGCCTATCGCCTGCTAGGTCCTGCAAAGAACAGTTCATAGGAGGGGTGAGCACACCACAGCTCAGTAGGGATCAAGTCTCCCCAGTCCCGTCCCACTCTAAAACTATGCATGTCAAGTGGATGCATGTGCTCGTGTAGTGCATTTAAGCTAAAACTACAACCATCACCCAGTAAACACACCTCATACCTCTGCCTGCACAGGAGGGCAGGGGACACCCCGCCACCATGGCGACGTGACATGCCACACCAGGCACATGTGAATCTCATCTCAAGGGATACAGTATAATAACTGTCCTATACTCAGCTCAATTCCCCGCGTTTCTGGGGTTCTTATCTCAACTCCCCGTGTTTCTGGGGTGCTCAACATACACATTTCAACATATACAACTCAACAATCTCAACTCAATAAACATAACTCAACAAACACAGTACAAACATGCAACTCATTCAACATACAGAAAACTCAACTCAGAATGTAAAACAACAGATAGTCTCAGAACAATCAAATCATTACACATAACATCACCTAACCCCTCATGGTCCCTGAAGTCCACACATTTCTCACTCATAGTCTAAATCATAAACCTTTCAAAGGAAGCTTATCCACCTCAAGGGGAGCCCAAAACAAGCTGCACGTGACAACCTATTGTCACGTGCAGAGGAAAATTAACTCGAAACATCATTCTAGCCATGCCAGAAGGTTCGGGGATGATTTTTAGCCAAAAACAAGGTTGCACGTGAAAAGGTCATTCTCACGTGCAGGGGTATTTCAACTCCTATGCCTCTAAGGAAACTCCACCTAAAATTTCGGGCAATTTGGAGCAACAACGAATCTGCAAGTGAAAAAGGCATTCTCACGTGCAGGCTCCAAAACCTTCCTTTTGTCATTCTAATCATTTTTCCCTAAAGAACCAACCTCAAATTCGTCTTAGTTTAGAAGTTATTGAGGTTCTAAGCCCATAAACCGGGTCTAAATCCAACTTCGGCGTCACTCTCATTTGATTCCCCAATACCAGAGGCCTTAACCAAGCCAAATACAGGGTTTTCCCAAAACTTTTCATCTAAATAATCCCAAAACAATGGGTATACAAATGACCCCTAACCCAAAAGTATAAATAATCTCACACAGAAATTCAGAAATTTAGAAAAACTCAGACAAAAACCCCAAATCATCCATAGGCTCAACGTGGAATTTACAAAACTCAATATATATAAAAAGGTCCCTTCTCAACATCTTAGATCATCACATAAACTTTATTTTCTAGAAATCTGTAAGAGAGAGAGGGCAAATAGACAAACATGAAATCCCTACCTCGTATTGCAGAAAAAAGAATTGGGGAAAAGAACGGAGCGATCTGTGTCCTTGCTACCTCAACGCCTCCGGCCTCCCGTCGTCTGTAGGAAATCCTAGATCGTCAGGAACCCCTCCACTCTGGATCGTCTCCCTCTCTTCTCTCTCTCTCTCTCTCTCTCTCTCTCTAGGTGTGTGTGTGTGACGGCTGCAGGGAAGGTAGGGTTTGGTTCTTCCTTTTCTTTTCTCCTATTTTATTTCTTTTTATTATTTTGTTTTTAATAGAAGCCCAAGACCAAATGCAGCCCAATAGTTAAGTAAACCCAAGAATAAAGGCAAAACAGCCCACTCTCTCTCATATTGGGTTTTTTCCCTTGAAGGGAGGCCCAAAGCTTCAAAATACAAACCCAGGTAATTTAAAAGGGAATATAAAATTATTTGTGAAATCCCAAAAATACCCCTCAGGGCCTAAAATCCCAAATTTAGTCCAAGTACAGTCAAAATTCTCCATTTGATGAGCACATCATTGTGCTGATATTCATTTGTTAAAATACGGTCTCTAACTCAAGGCTATCTCTAAGGCCCCTCAAATACGGGTCCTTACATCCTCTCCCCCTTAAAGACTTTTCGTCCTCGAAAAGAAAATGCGGAATCAAAAGAAACAACAAGCGCAACCAAAGAATAGACTACTAACACAAATGAATGTGTGTGTGTGTGTGTGATGGCTGCAGGGAAGGTAGGGTTTGGTTCTTCCTTTTCTTTTCTCCTATTTTGTTTCTTTTTATTATTTTGTTTTTAATAGAAGCCCAAGACCAAATGCAGCCCAATGGTTAAGTAAACCCAAGAATAAAGGCAAAACAGCGCACTCTCTCTCATATTGGGTTTTTTCCCTTGAAGGGAGGCCCAAAGCTTCAAAATACAAACCCAGGTAATTTAAAAGGGAATATAAAATTATTTGTGAAATCCCAAAAATACCCCTTAGGGCCTAAAATCCCAAATTTAGTCCAAGTACAGTCAAAATTCTCCATTTGATGAGCACATCATTGTGCTGATATTCATTTGTTAAAATACGGTCTCTAACTCAAGGCTATCTCTAAGGCCCCTCAAATACGGGTCCTTACATCCTCTCCCCCTTAAAGACTTTTCGTCCTCGAAAAGAAAATGCAGAATCAAAAGAAACAACAACCACAACCAAAGAATAGACTACTAACACAAATGAATACACGCATCAAACAACCCGTTGGGCAAGTACCTGACTATGTTGATGTTTGCCTTCCTCCCCCCCTTCAAGGTTGTTCGTCCTTGAACAGGTCAGGGTAGTGAGCACGCATCTCAGCCTTACGTTCCCAAGTCTCTTCCTCCATACCTCGGTGTTTCCACAACACCCGAACCAACGAAATAGTCTTACCTCGTAGCTGCTTCACGCGCCTATCCAAAATATGGATTGGTGCCTCAACAATCGTCACGTCCTCCCCAATATCCAGGGTACTCCAATCCAGCACATGTGTGGGATCTGGATGGTATTTCCGTAACTGGGATACATGGAAAACATCATGAACTCTGCTCAAACTGGGAGGTAATGCCAACCTATAAGCAACGGGTCCAACTCTGCTCAAAATCTCGAACGGTCCAATGTATCGTGGAGATAACTTGGATCCCTTTCCAAATCGCTTATGCCCTCTCCGTGGAGAAACACGAAGAAACACGTGGTCTTCAACCAAAAATTCCAATGGTCTACGTCGGCGATCCGCATAAGACTTTTGTCTACTCTGGGCCGTAAGAAGGCGCTGCCTAATCAGTTGGACTTTTGTCGTGGCCTCTTGGACCAATTGAGGTCTCAACATAGCTACCTCTCCAACTTCTACCCAACATAATGGAGACCGACAAGGTCTGCCATACAATGCCTCAAACGGGGCCATCCCAATAGAAGCCTGGTAACTATTATTATAGGCAAACTCTACCAAAGGAAGGTGAGAAGCCCAAGATCCCCCAAAATCAAGCACACAAGCTCTCAACAGGTCTTCCAACGTTTGAATTGTCCTCTTTGACTGACCATCAGTCTCAGGATGGAAAGCAGTACTCAAATTAAGCCACGTCCTCAATGCCTCTTGCAAACCATTCCAAAACCGAGAAGTGAATCGTGCATCTCTGTCTGAAACGATAGACAAAGGCACTCCATGCAATCGCACAATCTCATCAACATACAGCTGGCTCAATGTTCCAATGGAGTCTCGCTCCTGAATAGCCAAGAAATGGGCCGATTTAGTCAATCGGTCTACAATGACCCAAATCATATCCTTCCTCCCAGAAGTGGTAGGAAGTCCTGTCACAAAATCCATGGTAATAAGCTCCCACTTCCACTCAGCCACAGGCAATGGTCGAATCGACCAGGTCGTTGGTGCTCTGCCTTTACTTGTTGACAAGTAAGGCACCTGGAAACAAACTCATCTATACACCTCTTCAGTCCTGGCCACCAGAACTGTGCTCGCACGGCATGATACATCTTAGTCCCTCCTGGATGCACAGCCAAACGGGAATGATGAAACTCCCTCATCACATACTCGCGTAAGGAGGGCGGTACTATCAAGCGCCCCTGAAATCTCAGCTCATGCTCAGTTCCTTCTGTCCATTCCTCAGACAGTTCACCGGCCTCTATCTGGGCCCGGATCACTTCACAGTCCACGTCCCCCAACTGTCCCTCACGGACACGATGGTATAACTCTGGCATTACAGCAATAGAACATAGGACTGCTTCCCCACTGCTAAAATCAGGCTGTACCTGCAGCACTGCTAACTGTTCCATCATTTTCTATTCTTTCATGGAAACCTCAGCTTTTCCCTTCCTACTCAGTGCATCTGCAACTACATTCCCCTTTCCAGGTGTGTAGGAGAGTGTAAAGTCAAACATCTGCAAGTACTCCACCCATCTCCTCTGTCTCAAATTCAGATCCCTCTGGGTGAAGATGTACTGTAGGCTCTGATAACGTGCATTTTATGCCGTTATTCTAGTATTTATTTAGGATGTTTAAGAGCATGATTAGAGCCTTATTGCTTCATATATCATATATATTTGCTCTAACCCCTAGGAAGATACTATTTGCAAATACATGCGTTTTTAAGCTGTTTTGGCAGATTTTGTACCTCACTTTTGACATAGTAGATGGCCTCAAACAATTTGCGTGCAAGAACAAAAGTTTCTTAGAATGATGTCATCTACCTACCACAGAAATTGCAGAGCATTTGGAGCTGAACGTGAATTCACCCATTTCACGTGCAAGCCTATTTTTGCCTCTCAGGCCTCTACAGGATGCAAGGAAGCTTGGGGAGAAGTTTGAGCTGAATTGGAGGTGCACGTGAATTCACCATATCACGTGCAAATTGGCGTGCAGAGATATTTTTGGACCGATCCAATCGTTTTTCCATGCTGATCATTTGTTCCTGAAGGCCCAAGTCCAAATTGTGGATGGAAGATAGAGTTTTTAATGTTTCGAGTGTTACTTATCAAAACTACGCCGTTTTGATAAGTGGGCTAGGTTACACACCTCAAGGCCCATCCAAACTCTATAAATAAGAGCTCCACGCCCCTTGCTAGCCATGCCTAACCCCCTTACACGTTTTAGAGAGAGAGAGAGAGGCTCCACGACTTGGAGGTGCTCCTTGACCTAGAGAGAGCAGGCCGCAGCAGCCGTCGCAGATTTTGGAGCCTGGATTTGAAGCTTTGCTGTGCGCGTGATCAAGAAGAAGATGTTGAGCTTTTCTGCTTTGTGTTTGCTTGTAATCATGCGTGAGTAGTTCTTTTAATCTAGGGGAGCAATGTAGCCCCCTTGTTGCTTTGCTGTGTTTATGAATATTTGGGTTTGGATGATTGAGTTTTGCATGTTTTATGAATCTGTTCTTAAGTTCTATCTTTGGATGTACACCTTGATATTCTTAGCCCTAGTCTGGGGCGGATTGAGATTCAAAACTTATTTGTAATTGGTGTGATCATTATCCTTTTGCAAGTATGATTTATTGGCTTTGCATGTTTGTGTGTTTTGATGACCATTCTGGCATACAACTCTTAAAAGGACTTCAATGACCATTTGTTGTCCTTGGCTTATGTTTAGCATGTTTTCATTCAGACAACCCTAATACCATGAACCAGTAGAGATAACATAGGGAGGTGAAATTGTGACCCTAGATGCTTTTAATCCTTAAAACTTAATCCTAAAATCAGTTTACTTGCTTTATTTATTCAGAAAACCAAATAAAAATTAGATCTTTAGTTTAAAAAAGAAAACTTTTTGCCAAGACATTTTATTGGACACAAGAGTAATTGGGTGATTTGATTAGAGAACTAGAGAACTAGGCTAATCCCTGTGGGTTCGACCCCTTTCTTGTTGCTATTCTTTTAGTGCAAACTTAGGGAATTTATTATTTTGAAGAGAGATTTAACGACATTAGCTAGCTCTTTTAGAGAGGCTAAAAATCTTGTCTGTCAAATTGGCGCCGTTGCCGGGGATTCAACGGTTAACTAGTTTTTTTTTTTTTAAATCAACATTGAGTGAAATTGTTTGAATTCTGATCTTGGTGTTTTATTTTGTCTTTTATTTTCTGTTATTTTGTGTTCTTTATTTGTTTATTTTGCATTGTTCGGAGCTGCTGGGTGTGTTCTTTTTGTTGTTTACAGGAACATACATCAAGGATTCCTAGTTGTGCATGCAAAGAGAGGAGGATATACAATTTACGCGGGAACCTGAAAGGTTGTTCAGAGCTCGTCGCAGAGCAGCTAGGGAAGCAGCACGTGAGGCGGAAGAAGCACTACAAGGCTTGGAGCAATCCGTAGGCGATCTGATGGCAGATCTCAGACCTGATGGTGGTGCACCGCAAGGAGGGGTCAATTACAATGGCCAATATCCAGAAGAAGAGGGTAATAGGTTTATGCCCAGAACCTTCTTAGATTATGCGAGGCCGATGATGTCAGACCATTATTCTGGGATTCGGCAGACAAGAGTCCAAGCGAATAACTTCGAGCTGAAGCCGGCATTGATCAACATGGTGAGTAACAACGCGTTTGGAGGAACAGCCGTGGATGATCCACACCAGCATTTGATGAGGTTCTACCAGGTGTGTGACACCATCAAGATCAACAATGTGTCGGAAGAGGCAATAAAGCTAAGGCTTTTCCCTTTCTCTTTAAGGGATAGAGCTCTTGGCTGGTTCAACAGTCCGCCAACAGGTTCAATCAACACTTGGGAGGAGATGCAGACCAAGTTCATGTCAAAGTACTTCCCTCCTTCCAAGGTGATCCAGCTAAGAGGAGAGATTAGCAGGTTCAGGCAAGATGAGATGGAGACTCTTCATGAAGCTTGGGAGCGTTTCAAAGACTTAGTGAGAAGATGCCCTGATCATGGAAGGCCCCGGTGGATTCAAATTGAATCTTCTACACAGGTCTTCGGTCCCATTCACAAGACAAGGTGAATGCAACTGCTGGAGGATGCTTGATGAATCTAGAGCCTGACGCAGCAGCAGAGCTCTTGGAGAGGTTGTCATTAGCCGATTGGCAAGTGGTCTAATGTGCGTACTTCAAAGCCAAGGGAGAAGATTGCTTCATTGAAAATTCTTCCAATGATGTGCAAGCACAGATTCAAGCTTTAGTGAAAGGCATGGAAGTATTGGCTCTTAAAGTTGAAGGATCACAAGCTTTACCAGTAGTTGAGCAGGGCTGGAGTGGAGCTGAAGAAGCAAATTATGTTGGAGGAAAGGGCTTGTACCAGAAACAACAATTTTATCCTCAACAACAACAACTAGGGTACAACCAGAATCAGCAGCAATCTCAACCATTTCGAGAACTCGGAACCGAGGGGGAGATACCTCATTTCAAGACAAATATGTGCCCCCAGGGATGAAGCGGAATCCGTATGCTACGGATAATTATTTACACCCACCTCCAGGATTCGAGCGAAACTTGACCTCGGCCCGCAACAAGAAAGAGGAAGGGTATATCAGAATGTGGATGAGCCAACCAAAAGAGAGGATAGTTTGGAGGAAAGGGTAGTCACCATGGAATCTTCAATGAAGAATATAGAAAAGCTGCTTGTGAGTTTGGCTCAGAATGTAAATCAAGGGGTGTCAACCAATACTTTTCCAAGTGACACTGAGGTGAACCCCAAGGAGAGTTGCAAGGCTATCACTCTAAAGAGCGGGAAGACACTGAATGAAGCTGAAGAGCCTAAGAAGAAGGCAATTCCAGAAGAACAAAGCAGACCCTTGGAAGCTGATGACCAAGGAAAATCAGATAAAGCTGAAGAAAGAGTGCAAGAGAAGAAGGACAAGCAACCGAGTCAAGACAGAGAATGCTGAAGAACAAAGGCAAGAGCTCAGGCCTACTATGCCATTTCCTCGAGGGTGAGGAACCAGGAGGGTTGAAGAAGAGTATGAGCGCTTCCTGAGTTTGTTCAAGAAGCTTGAGATTAACATTCCATTTGTGGAAGTTTTGGAGCAGATGCCTAGGTACAGAAAATACATCAAAGATTTTGTGACAAAGAAGAGGAAATATGGGGATCATGAGACGGTGGCAGTCACTAACGAGGTGAGCGGTGTTGTTCAACGAGTTTGCCCATCAAGCATAAAGATCCTGGCAGCTTTAATCTCCCTTGTGTGATTGGCAATGCACCGCAAGAAGAGGCCCTATGTGATTTAGGGGCCAGCATCAATTTGATTTCCTTTGCTTTGTACAAGCGGCTTGGGCTTAAGGGCATGAAGCCCACTTCCATATCATTGCGGTTCACAGCTGGTCCACTGGAAGACCTGAAGGAATCATTGAAGATGTGCTAGTTAAAGTGGGCTCCTTCATATTTCCAGCGGATTTTGTTGTTTTGGAGATGGAAGAAGATAGAGGAGTTTAGCTACTCCTTGGAAGACCGTTTCTCAGAACGGGTTGTGCATTGATTGATGTTGCTCAAGGGCAGCTAACTCTGAGAATTAATGAGGAGACCTTAGTCTTCCACATGGGGAAGGCTCTGCAAGGTCAAGAGGAGGAGGATTGCCTTTGGGTTGAAGACCTTGAGGAATTGGTGGAAGATTACTTGGCGAAGAAATTACCACCACCAATGATGAAGCCCTTCGACTTATAGAAGCTCAACAAGATGAAGAGATGTACTTGACGGCTGAGAAAGATGAGCAAACTACAAACTCTTTGGAGCAAGCTGAGGAGGAAAAAGAAGATGACGTGCATCCAGCTCCAGAACTGAAGGAGCTGCCTGGACACCTAAGGTATGAATTTCTAGACTCTACAAATCAATTCCCTGTCATTGTTGCTTCTAATTTGAATGATGTGGAGTGTACTCAATTGTTAGAAGTCCTTAGGAAACACAAAAAGGCCCTAGGATGGAACATTGAAGACATTAGGGGTATTAGTCCAGGGATTTGCATGCATAAGATTTTGATGAATGATGATTTTAAACCCATCTCTGAAAGACAAAGAAGATTAAACCCTGCTATGAAAGAAGTTGTTAGAAAAGAAATTTTAAAATGGAAAAATGCGGGTATAATTTATGCTATTTCAGATAGTGAGTGGGTGAGTCCATTGCATGTTGTGCCCAAGAAAGGGGGCATGACTGTGATTAAGAATGAGAAAAATGAATTGATCCCATCTCGCACTGTGACGGGATGGAGAGTGTGTGTTGACTATAGGAAGCTGAACAAGGCCACTAGGAAGGATCATTTTCCTCTTCCTTTCATTGACAAAATGTTGGATAGGTTAGCTGGCTATAGTCACTACTGCTTTTTAGATGGCTATTCCGGGTATAATCAGATCATGGTTAAGCCCGAGGACCAAGAAAAGACCACCTTCACGTGCCCTTTTGGCACATTTGCATTTAGGAGAATGCCATTTGGGCTTTGTAATGCCCTCGCCACCTTTCAAAGGTGTATGATGGCTATTTTTCAGGGTTTGGTAGAGGAGATCATGGAGGTCTTCATGGATGACTTCTCGGTGTTTGGTTCCTCCTACCAACAGTGCTTGAAAAATCTAGATGTGGTCTTAGAGAGATGTGAGGAGAAGGAACTAGTCCTAAATTGGGAGAAATGCCATTTCATGGTAACAGAGGGGATAGTTCTAGGGCACAAGGTGTCTGCACATGGTTTGGAGGTAGACAAGGCAAAAATCTCCACTATTGAGACTCGCCACCTCCAACTAATGAAAAAGGAGTGAGAAGTTTCCTTGGCCATGCTGGCTTTTATAGGAGATTCATTAAGGACTTCTCAAAAATTGCAAAACCCATGAGTAGGTTGTTAGAAAAAGACACAAGCTTTGAGTTTAATGAAGATTGCTTAGAAGCTTTTAACATCCTCAAGGGTAAGTTAGTCATCGCACCTGTTATAGTCACACCTGACTGGGCTCGGCCTTTTGAGCTAATGTGTGATGCGAGTGATTATCTTGTGGGGGTAGTCTTAGGGCAAAGGCGAGAAAAGGTGTTTAGGGTCATTTACTATGCTAGTAAGACCTTAGATGATGCTCAACAGAACTATACCACCACCGAGAAAGAGTTCTTAAGCTGTGGTTTATGGTCGCAACAAGTTTAGACCCTACCTTTTGGGGTCTAAAGTCATTGTTTATACCGATCATGCTGCATTGAAATATTTGTTTGCTAAAAAAAGAAGCTAAGCCACGCTTGATTAGATGGGTTCTCCTCTTACAGGAATTTGACCTTGAAATTAGAGACACAAAGGGAGCCCTAAATTCTGTGGCTGATCACCTCTCACGTGTGGAGAATTCACCTAAGTCTCTACCCATTGTAGATGACTTTCCTGATGAGAAGTTGTTTGAGGTGCATCATCTTCCTTGGTTTGTCGACATAGCAAATTATTTAGCCACTGGGTTCATACCCAAGCGGTTAGACTACCACCCAGAGAAAGAAATTGGTAGTGGATGCTAGGAAATACATTTGGGAAGACCCAATTCTTTATAGGAGGTGTCCAGACCAAATCATAAGAAAGTGTGTCCTTGAGGAGGAGGTAGATGACATAATACATCAATGTCATGCATCACATTATGGGGGCCACTTTGGGGTGCAAAGAACTGTGGCTAAGATCATGCAGTGTGGCTTTTATTGGCCTCACATGGTGAAAGACACCTATGTCTACATCAAAAAGTGTGATAGATGTCAAAGGGTAGGTGGTCTATCTAGGAAAAATGAGATGCCATTAACTGGAATTCTTCCAATTAAAATTTTTGACATTTGGGGCATTGACTTCATGGGGCCATTCCCCAATTCTGATGGGTATTCATACATTTTGCTTGCTGTGGATTATGTTTCTAAGTGGGTAGAAGCTATTCCTACTAGAGTGAATGATGCTAGGGTTGTGACTCATTTCCTTACTAGGAACATCTTTAGCTGTTTTGGGACACCAAGGGCTATAATTAGTGATGAGGGTAGTCATTTCTGTAACAAATTGTTTGATAAATTATTGAACAAGTATGGTGTCACTCATAGGAAGTCTTTAGCTTACCACCCACAAGCTAATGGACAAGCAGAAGTGTCCAACAGAGAGATTAAGGCCATTTTAGAGAAAACTGTTGGAGCCAATAGGAAAGATTGGTCTCAAAGGCTTGATGAAGCCTTATGGGCATATAGGACAGCTTACAAAACTCCCATTGGGATGTCACCTTACCGTATTCTATATGGTAAGGCATGTCACTTGCCTGTGGAACTAGAACACAAGGCTCATTGGGCCTTGAAGAAGTTAAATTTCAACCCACAAGAGATCAAGGAACTTAGGATGACTCAATTAATTGAGTTAGATGAGCTTAGGTTGGATGCCTATGATAGTGCTAAATTTTACAAAGAAAGAACTAAGAAATGGCATGATAGGCAACTCAACAATGAACCTTTAACCTTAGGACGGAAAGTTCTTCTATTTAACACAAGGTTGAGGTTATTTCCTGGCAAATTAAGGTCCAAGTGGATGGGACCTTTTGTAATAGTTGATAAGAAGCCATATGGGAGCTTTGAGCTCCAAGCTGTAGATGGCCAGAAATTTTGGGTGAATGGCAATAGGCTGAAACCATACTTTGATTCAACTCAGAGGGAGATAGTTGATTCCCTCTCTTTCACCATTGCATGATCATAACTGAAAGTCTAGCTACAGACTTTAAATAAAGCGCTGGTTGGGAGGCAACCCAATGTTTATTGCTATGTTTTATTTTATGTTATTTTCTTTTATTTGTTTTATTCAATAAATTGTTTGCAAGCTAACCATTGTGCAGGAGACTTTGTTCCTTTCTTAGCTAACTATGTGCAGGATGAGCAAATTATTGGGTCCTGAACTTGTGGAATTATTTTTTAAGTCAAAGTCAAGGAGCAAGGAGCAAGTGAAGCCCAAAAGTGCATGAAGATGGGCTCAAACAATTCACGTGCAAGACTTAAAGATGGTCCATAATGCATAAGCAACTCAGTGGAGAAATTTGGGCCAGTTTGGGCCTGAACGTGATTTTGCACGTGACTTGCCCAATTCACGTGCACCTCCTTTTGAGATGTAACTTTCTGGAATGGTAGATGAGGACCATGTGATTCACGTTTACTCGTGCACGTGAATTTCTAGCTGTCATATGGAGGCCCAAAAATGCAAAATACCGATTTTAGCCCTCCTAGAAGCTTCCCACAATTCACGTGCGAAGGAAGTATTGCTTACCCGCTCAAGTGGGGACCCACCACCAAAGTTTGGGACGATTCGACCCGCACATCAATTCAGCCAATTCACGTGCGAGAGGGTATTTTGGTCGAACACTCGAAAAGTTAGGGGCACATGTATCACGCCAATTGGAGCATCTTTCCTTCTGCACACTATATAAAGGGAGGCCATCTTCAAAGGCTTCCACACCAAAATCACTCCAGATCTGAGTATCAGAGAAACTCTGCCCTTTTGCTCTCTTGCTCTTGAGTTTTCTGCTCTTTGTTCTTATTTTCTCATTCCAAAGATGGTGCGCACAAGGAGGACTGGCCAGGGAGGAGGTGCACTCACCTAGTGCTGATAGCTAAGCCGAGGAGGAGATACTCTTGGGGCATGCTCTTGACATGCAGGCTTTGGAGGCTTCGTAGCCGGGGCGGGCTAGAGTGGTGGCTGTTAAAATTCAAACTCGGGATTACAAAGGTTAGTATCTGCCCGGCCTGCTATTTCTTATTCTCGCCTTACAAGACTTCTATGCATCTGTCTTGGGAGTGAGGATGAACCGATAGGGGTTGTGCAAGGGGTTTATGTCGGAATAACCCCCGATATTATTAGAAATTGCTTTAACCTCCCCGAACCCAAGTAGTAGCTTCCCTCGCCTAAGCCTAGGAGAATTTGGTACCGCATGTAACTATGCTAGAAAATTTCAAAGTCGAAGGCAGTATACCAAGAATGGTTTTGTTGGAAAATTTAGATGCCTAGCTTACCTGGTAGGGAAATGCTTATTGATTCGGACAGTGGGCTAGATAGTGTGCCTAAGCCACACCCTGGAGTTCATGTATAGCATTGATCATATGCTAAATGTGGATTGGGCCACTACCATTTTTAAATGGTGGAAGAAAAACTCATCCAAGCGGATAAATGGCAGAATTTTGTGTGTGATATTTCAAAGCATGCCTGCTTTGCAATTTTCCTCCATGGAGAGCATTACTTTTCCTTCTCCACTGGGTGTTAAGAGTATTGCAAGTGAAGGAGGTTTGGGGGGTCAGTACCCGAGGTCATTGGGCAACCAATGTTCCTCCTCCATCACGGCCCGCTAGGCACGGTGTTCATGTGGAGCGATCCACGGACTTTGCAAGGGAGACTTCTCCTCATTTGGATCAAAGGAAGCAGACTTTATACGGACTCACCGCCATGTACATGCAGTTCAATGTACACAAAGAAGACATTTTCAATTTCTTTCAAGGCATTAGTGGGCAGGTGGTGAGCGAAGTGGAGGTCATCAATTGGGCGATCACTAATGGGCACATCACTAATGCCCAATTTGAAGAATTAATGGCCCTCATCTCTGGAGACCAACAAGCTACTTCACGACCTAGAACCGGAGCGTGGGAGGCCCCGGATGTAGCTGCTCATGCATCACCTAGAGCATGGGAGGCCCCGAAGCTCATCCTGCCGCATCTACCGAAGCTTGGAGGCAAGAAACACAGCAGCTCGGGGAGGCGAATGCCGGAACCCAGCGCGAGGTGGAAGCCCTGAGGAAGGACAATAAAGAAGTCAAAGGCCTCCTAGGCAAAATCTGGAAGGCTTTGAGCAAGAGGAAAGCCTCAAAACGTTCTCCTATAGTGGAGATATCTGATGAAGAACCCTCTCCATCCCCTGAAGATGCTTATCCAGCCCAGGTGGATCCACCTCAACCACAATCTTCAGCTAGGCCAACCCATTATCATCCAGAGGAGGCAGCGCCAGCAACAGGGTATTCACCCTTCCAACCTCAAGAGGAGGCAGAGCTAGCAGCAGGGTATTCACCCTTCCAGCCTTTTACAGATCCTGCATATTCTCAGGCCCTGGTGCCTGCTATACTTCCAGTATCTTGGGGTGCATACATGCCTGCTGAACCTGAAGATCTACTTGGCCCTCCTGTTCATTTAATCATTAATCCAGCTTTATCGTCTGAAGAGAGCCAAGTAGCATTTGAAGAATTCATCAATTCCACAGGTCATAGGGCTCGATTTATACGGGATAATGATATCTTCACTCCTTTTAGCTTGAAGAGGATCTCAGAGAATGAATATCTCTATGCCGACGAGATAGACCTCTTCCCAGGACCATGCGGTATGTAGTGGAGGCTGAGCCTCATAATTACCCCTTAGCTGGGTACACTTCCATCATCTTGCTGTGTGAGCTTTTCAATCAACCCTTGTCCGAAGAGGTGTGGCGCCAATGCATTAATGGAGAGAATGAAGGGCACCGCCCTTGGCATGGTATGCATGAGGTGCTGATTCCGGTGCACATTGACCGCCACTATGTACTTGTCCGTGTGAATCCGGATGTAGGCCATGCCGTGCTATATGATCCAAGCCAAGGCGAAGGGTTTGCTAGACGGAAAAGACAAGTTAGTGCATGGGTTCATCAAACGCATGAAAGTGGCAATGATCAAAGAAGGCTTGTTGGCGGACAAGCTCCCTCTTATTCACTACAATGAAATGCAAATTCCCCAACAGCCTGACCAATTCAGCTGTGGGATCTTTGTTTGCTACTACATGATGGGTATTCTGCAAGGGAAGGAAAATTGGGAAGTGTGCGGCGAGACGTCGGCTGACTTTGTGGCTCAGGTGCGACGAATGGTGGCCAATGTCATCTACTATTACAGTGTGCCAAACCTGGGGTAAGTGTTTTTCCTACTCCTTCTTTTATGCCATGCGGACATAGCATATTTTAAGTGTGGTGTATGGGAGTGACTTGAGCCACTTGCTTGTCTTTTATGTTGTGATTGCATGTTTTATTTAATTAAAAAAAAAATGTTTTTAGTTGCATGATTGTTTGAGTTGTTTGCTTGAATGATTTGCTTGTGGAGACATGGATATTAAGTATGCAATTTTGGCTTAAAATTTATTTTTTTTTTTATGCCACATTAGTATCATGTTGTGATAAGGGTGTTAAAGTAGTTAAAATGTGCTCTGAATTGGTTTAATCATGTCTATATCTCTTGAATGATATCACCATGTTTTTGGAGCTGAGTTTTGAATATTAGCTGAGCATGAAATGCTATAATAGACCTAAGTAACCCTTAAAGTTGAGTGAAAAAGAAATGAAAAATGAGAACAGCTTCTTTTTAAGCCCTTGAGTGACATTTAGGGTATGGGTAATAGTTTGATTTGCTACTCATCTTGCATTCAACATTGGTTATTTAATGGTAGGAGTCAAGTAAGCATATGATTACTTATTAGTGCTCAGTGTTTGGTGTGTGGAGTTAGGATGCAAGACCTCTAAGTCATTGTGACTGTCTTTGCATTCTTTTCTTTATTTTGTGATATTATTGGAAAAGGCTGTGATATAGAATGTGAAAAAGCCATCACTTAATTGGAAAATGGGATGTGAGACATCAATGAATTTCTGTCTCTCCTTATGTAGCAAAATGGCAAGGGGTATGCATTAGAAAAATCAGTCTTATTTATGTGTTATGTGAGTAAAAAAAAAAAGAGTGAATAATCCATCAAGGGAGAGCATAAAATGCAACCTTGTAAGGTTATTACTTAAAAAAAGAAAAAACAGAAACAAAAAAAAAAGAGGGATTCAAAATAAAAGGCACACTGGCTTGATGTTTATGTGTGATTGTTTAGATTTGTGAAGCCACATTGGCTGAATTATGTTTTGTTTTGAGAGTGTTGAGATCAATTCTTTAGCACATGGTTTTGTTTTATCAGTTATTAGAATAAAGTGTGAGTTTATTGAGTTTAGACTAGAGTGTGAGTTCAAATAAAGTAGAATAGAGGGTGTGTTTTCTTTGATGAGCACAATAGGGAACTCTCATGATTGTTTGGCAAGTACTTAATCAATAGCTGATGGCGAGTGTAGAGATAGAGTTTTTCCATCCATTGTTCATTGATAGGTATTGGGCTTGAGAATTATTATATTTGAGTGAGGCTGCTTATCCTTGGTAAGAACTTAAAGGGAAACTAGGTGCTATTTTATCATGGATTGCTTGCTCATTTCTGAAATTTAAGTGGAGATATTGCATGGTTGTTGGACTTAGGGATATGGACATGAATGAACTAAGTTATGACTCATTTTGATGCTTAAATTCCCATTTCATCATGATAGAGTTGCATGCTTAGGAAACCATGATTCTCCTTGATTGTTATTTTATTTTTCTTTCGTTTGACTGCGTGTTTATTTTATTTTTGCATGCTTGTATGTTTTTGCTTGAGGACAAGCAATGGTTCAAGTGTGGTGTATTTGATAACGTGCATTTTATGCCGTTATTCTAGTATTTATTTAGGATGTTTAAGAGCATGATTAGAGCCTTATTGCTTCATATATCATATATATTTGCTCTAACCCCTAGGAAGATACTATTTGCAAATACATGCGTTTTTAAGCTGTTTTGGCAGATTTTGTACCTCACTTTTGACATAGTAGATGGCCTCAAACAACTTACGTGCAAGAACAAAAGTTTCTTAGAATGATGTCATCTACCTACCACAGAAATTGCAGAGCATTTGGAGCTGAACGTGAATTCACCCATTTCACGTGCAAGCCTATTTTTGCCTCTCAGGCCTCTACAGGATGCAAGGAAGCTTGGGGAGAAGTTTGAGCTGAATTGGAGGTGCACGTGAATTCACCATATCACGTGCAAATTGGCGTGCAGAGATATTTTTGGACCGATCCAATCGTTTTTCCATGCTGATCATTTGTTCCTGAAGGCCCAAGTCCAAATTGTGGATGGAAGATAGAGTTTTTAATGTTTCGAGTGTTACTTATCAAAACTACGCCGTTTTGATAAGTGGGCTAGGTTACACACCTCAAGGCCCATCCAAACTCTATAAATAAGAGCTCCACGCCCCTTGCTAGCCATGCCTAACCCCCTTACACGTTTTAGAGAGAGAGAGAGAGAGAGAGGCTCCACGACTTGGAGGTGCTCCTTGACCTAGGAGAGCAGCCGTCGCAGCAGCCGTCGCAGATTTTGGAGCCTGGATTTGAAGCTTTGCTGTGCGCGTGATCAAGAAGAAGATGTTGAGCTTTTCTGCTTTGTGTTTGCTTGTAATCATGCGTGAGTAGTTCTTTTAATCTAGGGGAGCAATGTAGCCCCCTTGTTGCTTTCTTTGTGTTTATGAATATTTGGGTTTGGATGATTGAGTTTTGCATGTTTTATGAATCTGTTCTTAAGTTCTATCTTTGGATGTACACCTTGATATTCTTAGCCCTAGTCTGGGGCGGATTGAGATTCATAACTTATTTGTAATTGGTGTGATCATTATCCTTTTGCAAATATGATTTATTGGCTTTGCATGTTTGTGTGTTTTGATGACCATTCTGGCATACAACTCTTAAAAGGACTTCAATGACCATTTGTTGTCCTTGGCTTATGTTTAGCATGTTTTCAATCAGACAACCCTAATACCATGAACCAGTAGAGATAACATAGGGAGGTGAAATTGTGACCCTAGATGCTTTTAATCCTTGAAACTTAATCCTAAAATCAGTTTACTTGCTTTATTTATTCAGAAAACCAAATAAAAATTAGATCTTTAGTTTAAAAAAGAAAACTTTTTGCCAAGACATTTTATAGAACAAGAGTAATTGGGTGATTTGATTAGAGAACTAGAGAACTAGGCTAATCCCTGTGGGTTCGACCCCTTTCTTGTTGCTATTCTTTTAGTGCAAACTTAGGGAATTTATTATTTTGAAGAGAGATTTAACGACATTAGCTAGCTCTTTTAGAGAGGCTAAAAATCTTGTCTGTCAGGCTCTTGTGGTCAGTGTATACCACAAATTTCTCGCCCAGCAGGTAATGTTGCCACGACTTCAAGGCAAAGATAACTGCTGCTAATTCCAGATCATGTGTTGGGTAATTCTGCTCATGGGGCTTAAGCTGTCGTGAGCAATAAGCTATGACTTTGTGTTTCTGCATTAGAACACACCCCAATCCAACGCGGGATGCATCGCAATACACCTCGTAAGGCACTCCATCCCGTGGTAGACTCAAAACTGGTGCAGTAGTCAAACGAGTCTTCAATTCCTCAAAAGCTTGCTGACACTTGTCCGTCCACTCGAATTTAACTCCTTTTCGTGTCAGGGCTGTCATCGGTGCTGCTAACCGAGAGAACCCTTCCATGAAACGCCTGTAATATCCTGCCAGACCCAAGAAGCTACGGATCTCAAAAACATTCGTGGGCCTTTTCCAAGATGATACAAACTCAATCTTGGTTGGGTCCACTCTAACTCCTTCGGCAGATACCACATGCCCAAGGAAATGTACCTCTTGCATCCAGAAGTTGCTCCTCATGCTCCTCTCGGGTCCTGGAGTACACAAGGATGTCATCAATAAATACCACCACAAAGGAATCTAGGTACGGGGCAAATACCTTATTCATCAGGTGCATGAACACTACCGGTGCATTCGTGAGCCCGAAAGGCATCACTAACCATTCATAGTGCCCATACCTACACCTGAAAGCAGTCTTAGGAATATCCTCGCTCCTGACCCTCACCTGATGATACCCAGAACACAAATCAATCTTTGAAAACCACTGTGCCCCACTCAGCTGATCAAACAGATCATCAATCCTTGGCAAAGGGTATTTGTTCTTTATCGTCACGTGGTTCAGGTTACGATAATCGATGCAGAGCCGTAGTGAACCGTCTGGCTTTTTAGCAAACAAGACTGGTGCACCCCAAGGTGATGTACTTGGGCGAATGAAACTTTTATCTCTTAACTCCTTTATTTGCTTTTGAAGCTCTCTCAACTCGGTAGGTCCCATCCGGTATGCCACTTGTGAGATAGGTCCCACCCCTGGCAATAACTCGATTGTGAACTCAACACTCCTGCGTGGAGGCAACTCCAGTAACTCCCCAGGAAACACATCCTGAAAATTTTCAACAACAACTGGCCACACTCGTTTTTCAGTATTACCTTCCTCCTCAAAAGTAAGTGTAGCAAGCCTATGGGTAACACTACCCCATAGCCCTCTTGTCAGTCCAGCCCTCCCGGCATTCTCATCCCATTCCCCCACTAGGGTATAGAGTAATCCTGTGGGTGAAATAAATGACACCCGCCGTCTATAACAATCAATCTTAGCCTGGAAGGCCAATAACCAGTCCATCCCTAAAATCAAATCAAAGGTCCTCATGGGCATCACATACAAATCAAATGTGACCTCAACATCTCCTATCGTAAGCATATACTCACGACACACTCGGTTTATTGTCGATGCACCTCCCACAGGTGACTCAACACTCAAGGGCCTATCTACCCTCACACAATCAAGTCCAAGGCTCTCAACCAAGGACTTAGCAATCAAGGAGCACGAAGCTCCGGTATCAAACAAGACAGCAACTATAGTGCGAGATATCAAAACAGTACCTCGAACCACCGAAGGTCCGGCTTCGCCTTCCTCGGAGGATAATGGCAACTCCTCCCGCTCGGATGGTGCTGAAGTAAGTGCAAATACTCTGCCATGGTTTGCCTTGTTACTAGCCTCTCCTGTTTGTCCTTTGATCCTTGTCTGATGTCCACTTGGACGATTCTCTGAACCGCCTTGTGGTTGCTTCTCTCCCTGTGGCCTTGCATGAGTGGAACCAGCCTGACTCGCCTGCCATGAACGTGCTGGCCTCGGAGTTGGGGCCCGAAAGTGGGTCTCACTCCTCCCTCCTAATGCGAATCCACCAGCTCCCCGGTTGTTCCCCTTACTGAAACACACCGTACTAAGGTGTCCTGTCTTCCCACAGCTATGGCACTGCAGGTGTTGCTTGGGACACTCACGTTTCATGTGTCCAGTTTGGCCACAACAAGTACACTCATGTGGAAAACCTCCAGCTGAGTTCCCCGGTCCTCTAGAGTAACGGGACTTTGGTGGAGCCATTGGTGATTGGCCCTTGTCCCTGGGGAAACTGCTACCTCCAAGCTCAACTCTCGGTTTCTTGGCGTCTCCCTGCTTATCGCGCGTATTTTGTGCTAGCCGCTCCTGATGAGCCTGTTTACCCTCCTCCAGTCCTCTTTCCACAATCTTAGCTGTCTCCACGACGTCAGCATAGGTCCTCAGCCGCAACATCTCCACCCTCTGCTTCAGGGCAGGCCTGAGTCCCATGGTAAACTTATGGGCCTTCAGGTCCTCTCTAGAGATTGCCTCAGGGGCAAACCGGCTCAGTCCTCGGAATTCACGCTCATACTCAGACACAGTGCGTGATCCTTGTTTCAAACCACTGAACTCTTCCCGTTTCTGCCACCGCAAGGACTCCGGGAAGTACTCCTCATGGAACAACTGAAGGAACTCCTCCCATGACAAGGTCTGCATGTCCCGGCTACCTGAAATGCTGAGCCACCACTCTAAGGCTTCCTCTCCCAACTGCCTAACTGCTAACCTCACTTTATCCTCCTCCCGGGGTCGGAGAAAGGAGAACACGTGCTCAATCTGTCGCAGCCAATGCTCTGCCGCTAGAGGGTCAGCTCCTCCCTTGAACCTCGGTGGTTGTTCCTTCTGGAACCGGGTCACCACATCTTCCTCCTCCCTTCTCATCGGTATCTCTTGTCTACGTGGAGGCTCTGTCTCACAGGGTGGAGAAGGTAGCACTGTCTGCTGTGCCATCATCTCCCGCCTAATCTCATCTCGGATCTCTCCCTTGAGATCCTCTCGCATGCCTTGTACATTCTCACTCAAGGGCCTAACTTGGGCCATGATCCGCTCCATGGGATCATCGCCCTCCGTTTGCTGCCTTCCCTCTTGTCCAGCACGTGCAGAAGACTCATCCTCTGCAGATGGGGTAGCTCGGGTAATTCTCCTAGGAGGCATTGTCTACACATTTCAAAAACAAGTGGAGCTGGAATCAATATCTCTCAAGCTTAGCACACCCTCACCTCTAGGACCATGAGGTACTCAAACAACATCTCATAAGCATACACATCATGTTCACAGGATCTCAACATACATATTATAATCTCATACTTTAAAATTTTCAACACATCACAGTTTCTCAAATCAGCATGTCTCAACACGTTCCACAGTATTCACATTTCAATTCATTGTATGTTCATTTCAAATTAGTTACTCATTTCAAATCATGACACTCATATTATGATTAAGCTAGTGCCCTAATGCCAATGCATGTATGCACCCCATCCCAAATGCAAATGCCCTACTCCTTGGTCTAACTACCCCTGAGTGCACCCCAGAAAACCAGATAGAACCACGGTGATCAGGCGTGTCCTATATAGCCTCCTAAGGGTCTCAAAAGCAGTTATCCCTCCCCACTATCCTAAGTCCACTAGACCATGAACTTGGGCTCTGATACAATAATGTCACGCCCCAAATTTCCTTCCCCTTTGGAAATGGGTAATGACTGCCCATGCCCGCACCCGAAGGGTCAAGGGTTCGGTGTAAACACCAAAGTGAGGACACCTACTGCGGGTGTTGTCCTATCCCTGTATCACATGTCAACATGCCAAGGGGCATGTACCTATTTCCATGCCAACCACACCACCACAATATACATACATACAGTATTCACAACCCAAAACATCAATTACATTGCTCAGAGGGTTCAAGCTCTTTTACAACCCATTAGGGAACAAGCTCCCAATAACAAAACTAGGGTACACAGTCCAAGCAAACAAAATCTCAATTACAATGAAATAACCAAATGTATATATATATAAGGCCATACAGCCCCAACGGCCTACCAACTCAGCTCTTCCCCCTATCGCCTGCTAGGTCCTGCAAAGAACAGTTCATAGGTGCGGTGAGCACACCACAGCTCAGTAGGGATCAAGTCTCCCCAGTCCCGTCCCACTCTAAAACTATGCATGTCAAGTGGATGCATGTGCTCGTGTAGTGACTTAAGCTAAAACTGCAACCATCACCCAGTAAACACACCTTATACCTCTGCCTGCATAGGAGGGCAGGGGACACCCCGCCACCACGGCGACGTGACATGCCACACCAGGCACATGTGAATCTCATCTCAAGGGATACAGTATAATGACTGTCCCATACTTAGCTCAATTCCCCGCGTTTCTGGGGTTCTTATCTCAACTCCCCGTGTTTCTGGGGTGCTCAACATACACATTTCAACATATACAACTCAACAATCTCAACTCAATAAACATAACTCAACAAACACAGTACAAACATGCAACTCATTCAACATATAGAAAACTCAACTCAGAATGTAAAACAACAGATAGTCTCAGAACAATCAAATCATTACACATAACATCACCTAACCCCTCATGGTCCCTGAAGTCCACACATTTCTCACTCATAGTCTAGATCATAAACCTTCCAAAGGAAGCTTATCCACCTCAAGGGGAGCCCAAAACAAGCTGCACGTGACAACCTATTGTCACGTGCAGAGGAAAATTAACTCCAAACATCATTCTAGCCATGCTAGAAGGTTCAGGGATGATTGTTAGCCAAAAACAAGGTTGCACGTGAAAAGGTCATTCTCATGTGCAAGGGTATTTCAACTCCTATGCCTCTAAGGAAACTCCACCTAAAATTTGGGGCAATTTGGAGCAAGAACGAATCTGCAAGTGAAAAAGGCATTCTCACGTGCAGGCTCCAAAACCTTCCTTTTGTCATTCTAATCATTTTTCCCTAAAGAACCAACCTCAAATTCGTCTTAGTTTAGAAGTTATTAAGGTTCTAAGCCTATAAACCAGGTCTAAATCCAACTCTGGCCTCACTCTCATTTGATTCCCCAATACCAGAGGCCTTAGCCAAGCCAAATACAGGGTTTTCCCAAAACTTTTCATCTAAATAATCCCAAGACAATGGGTATACAAATGACCCCTAACCCAAAAGTATAAATAATCTCACACAGAAATTCAGAAATTTAGAAAACTCATACAATAACCCCAAATCATCCATAGGCTCAAGGTGGAATTTACAAAACTCAATATATATAAAAAGGTCCCTTCTCAACATCCCAGATCATCACATAAACTTTATTTTCTAAAAATCTGTAAGAGAGAGATGGCAAATAGACAAACTTGAAATCCCTACCTCGTATTGCAGAAAAAAGAATTGGGGAAAAGAACAGAGCGATCTGTGTCCTTGCTACCTCAACGCCTCCGGCCTCCCGTCGTCTGTAGGAAATCCTAGATCGTCAGGAACCCCTCCACTCTGGATCTTCTCCCTCTCTCCCTCTCTCTCTCTCTCTCTCTCTCTCTCTCTCTCTCGGGCGTGTGTGTGTGACGGCTGCAGGGAAGGTAGGGTTTGGTTCTTCCTTTTCTTTTCTCCTATTTTATTTCTTTTTATTATTTTGTTTTTAATAGAAGCCCAAGACCAAATGCAGCCCAATGGTTAAGTAAACCCAAGAATAAAGGCAAAACAGCGCACTCTCTCTCATATTGGGTTTTTTCCCTTGAAGGGAGGCCCAAAGCTTCAAAATACAAACCCAGGTAATTTAAAAGGGAATATAAAATTATTTGTGAAATCCCAAAAATACCCCTTAGGGCCTAAAATCCCAAATTTAGTCCAAGTACAGTCAAAATTCTCCATTTGATGAGTGCATCATTGTGCTGATATTCATTTGTTAAAATACGGTCTCTAACTCAAGGCTATCTCTAAGGCCCCTCAAATACGGGTCCTTACAGAAAAGCCGCCTGCGCGGCATTAACTAGAGAAGGAAGAGTCTTCTGCAAACGAACTGCCAGCAATTTGGTAATGCACTTATAAACAGTGTTACAGCAAGAAATCGGCCTAAAATCCATCCATTGAGCAGCGTTTGGGATTTTAGGAATCAATGCCAAAATGGTAGCATTAGACGCCTTCAGAAGGACAGAAGAAGAGAAAAATTCTTGAACAGCGTGCACCACATCTGGACCAACAATATGCCAAGTCCGTTGAAAGAAAAAACCATTAAAACCATCGGGCCCTGGCGCCTTATTGGGATGAAGACTAAACATGGAAGCCTGAATATCCTCAGGGGAAAAAGGGGCCTACAACTCAGAAATAAGGTCCTCAGAGAGGGAAGGGTCAATAAAATCTCGCAGAGAATGGCTAGAAGAATTCAAAGCACCAGAGGACCCAAGAAGGGAGGAGAAAAATTGAACCTCCAAAGAAGCAATCTCGCCCGGATCATACAACCAAGACCCATCGACAGAACAAATAGCACGAATCTTATTACGATTTTGCCGACTCTTAACAGAGTTAAAGAAGAAGGAAGTATTGTTATCTCCCTCTTTAAGCCATTGAATCTGACTCTTCTGGCGAGCAAACTCCTCCACCCAACGACTGGCAGTAGTGAGGTGATGCAGAGCCTCCCGCTCTTGTGCAAGGGAAACGACATCCCCACCATTAGTGGCAATGGTAACCTGGATCCGATTGAGCGCCGAACGAAAGGAATCAAGCGAGCTATCACAGGGCTGACGCTGGCGAAGCTCCTTCAGAGCCCGCTTGAGGAGCTTGAGTCGAGCAAAAATGCGAAACATAGCATAGCCCACAACGGGCGTTTGCCAAATCTCTTCAACCGTTGGAAGAAAATCATCAAAAGAGGCCCAATGATTAAAGAACTTGAAAGGAGAACGAACCCCGTGAGATTGCACTCCAACATGAACCACAGCAAGAGAATGATCAGAAACACCAAAAGGAAGAAATTTAGCAAAAACATGAGGAAACGTCTGAAGCCACTCGGAATTAACAAGAACCCGATCCAGTTTCCGCCAAATGTGACCACCAGCATGACAATTGTGCCAAGTAAAAAACAGACCAACATATCGCAGATCATCAAGCCTGGCCTCCAGAAGGGCTTTATTAAAATCATTCATAAACGCAGGCCATGCTAAGGAACCACCACTACGATCACCACGAAACCGGATGGCATTAAAATCCCCCATCACCACCCAAGGCATGGAAGGAGTCACCCGAGCAAGGCCTGTCAAAGAATCCCAAAGTTGGCGGCGACCCTCCACCGCATTGGTGCCATAAACAACAGAGAGATGGAAGACCAAACCACTATCAGCCATAAAAATAGAAACATGGATAAACTGGGAATGAGAAGAAAAAAGAGAAACATCCAGATGTAAAGGATCCCACCAAAGCCAAATGAGCCCCAGAGGAGAACAGGCAAAATTGTCAAGGGACTTCCACCCACGCAGGAAAGACAAAGTAACCACACTATGGTTACACTGCTGAACCTTAGTCTCAAGCAAAGCAACACAAGAGAGAGCCTGAGACTGCACCAACTGACGAACTTCACCCTGCTTGACAGGGTCATTAAGACCCCGAACATTCCAAGCTGCAAACTTAATTATAGAGAACTAGACGAGGAAGGGGAAGAACCCAACCCCTGCTTTTTCTTGCGACTTTCCTTACGCTGTAAATTCTGTTTGGCAGTCTTAGTCAATGGTGCATGACCCGTATAAATTGTGTCTATAGGTTTTGCAGCAAGTGCACTGGTCAAGTAATAAAATGGAGTATTAAGACTCCGGTTGTCGAACCCACAGGGAGGTAGCTAATGCTGTTAAGCAGCAAGCACTAAGCTAACAAGTTGTTTTTATGTCTGGACAATTGATTTTTGTTGGACAAATAATGTGAACGAAAGGTGATTAAATCAGAAAGTTGGCAAGCTATTGGTACAGAAATTTCAGTGATTAAGGATCTAGGGTCACAATGTTTACCACCCAATCGATTGTAATAGTCTGGTTATGGCTCTCGTTCTTGATTGATGTTGTAGTTCACGTTCATGTTGATTATCTCCTACCTATCTTACATTTGGTCCATGCTAAGATAGATTTAAGGCTTTTATCCCATTTGGTCCATGTGAATAAAAGTGATCAAGGTAGATAAACAATCTAATAGTTGCAGACTTGGTCCATCATGCAATATTAAATCTAATTTACTAGTGTTCCACCCTAGACAAGGGCTAAGATTACCTAATTATGCATAAACTAGGCATTTCCATTCAAGCAAGTGAATTAAACAAGAACTAAATTCTATTTTATTGAACAACCATAACCAAACTGACTACAATTTATTGGGGGCTACACTGCTCCCCTAGACTAACAAGACTACTCCATAATCATGACAAAAACAATAACAATCACAGGAAAGAACATGATTACAGTACCAGGACAATAAAGGAAGACCCCAAGATGAACCAGGACTCCAGCCTCCAAAGACTCCGGCGTCACGCCCAAACTCACTCCTTGCCAAGGACAATCCGATCTTTTAGCAATGGCTATAGCTCTTTTCAGAACTCAGATCAGATTCTCCCACTGAAGATGATTTACAATGCCTCCAAAGACCCCTATTTATATGTTTTAGTGGGCCAAATTAGGGTTACAAAAGGTGTGCCCTAATTATAAATGTGGTCGCAGCCAAAACGACGTCGTTTTGGTTAGTGACACTAATCGACGTTATAGGCGAAATAAAACTCAAACTACACCAAATTTGACCCCAGTCCTTTAGAGGAAAATGATTAAAACAACAAAATACATCATTTGGAGCGCAAAAATGCTTGCACGTGAGAATGCACGTGAGAAGACCCTTGTCACGTGCAGCTCCAATTTGACTCAAATTTGCTCCAAAGCTTCCTCTTGAGTTGTAGAAGGCATCCATGCAATAAAATCCTTGCACGTGAGAATGCACGTGAGAAGGCTTTTCACGTGCACCTTGATTTTGCCTTCATTTTGCTTCCATCTTCTTCCTATAGCTTCCTTGTGAGTTGATGGAGTGATCTAGCCAAAGTGTGTGGGAAAAGGTTGCTCCAAAACCTGCCAAAAACACTCAAAAAGTACCACTATACACCAAACAGGGTCTTCCTAGGGGTTAGAGCAAATATGTGGAAAATAACATGCAAATAGGTACAAAACATACGCTAAAACACCCTATATAAGGCATAGGATAACGGCATAAATGCACGTTATCAGTGCAACCTCATCAACCAAGGGAAGATCCTGAAAAGCGGTGAGAGGCACCATACTGCAATCAGACAATGGTGAAGCTAACCCATCAGGAAGAGGAGCCACCTCCAATGGCCCAACAAGACCACAGCCACCACCGGTCGCCAAACTGGGCTCACCAGCCACGACCCCAATACGATAATGCAAAGCTGGAGTGAAAGAGGGGGACCCAATAGCCTCCACTACCGGCAGAACAGGCGTCGAAGACGCGAGCCCAGTAGGGGGAGATCCATCACAGCGCCCCAGCACCAGAGAAACAGCCAACCCATCAGCAGACGACAAGACCACACCCTCAACAACAGAGGCCATCCCGGCCAACACACCCGCCTGAGGGGAAGGGGGCGAGCGTGCAATCCCAATGCCATGCCCTTGGACATCAGAGGGACAACCAACAGTGATGCCGGCCAAGTGTGCCTCAGCCACGGTGGTAGCACAAGCCTCCGCCAGACCTGAGCAGCCCCCCTGCTCCCAGCCCACAGGAGAAGCCAACCCGACACCAAGCGACAGAACCTCACGTGAACAACCCTCCAACACAGAAGGACCCGAAGAAGCACCATTCAGAGAAGAAGGGGTGAGCGCATAACCTCCTTGCCACGCCCAGAGTCGCCGGCAGCAGCTCCAGCCAAGGGAGCCACAACCCGAGAAGAAACACGAGGGAGCCACACCTACGGTTTCTTGCAAAGGCCAGTCGAGTGGCCAAATTCTCGGCAACGCAGACATCTCATGGGAAGCCACCGATAATCAATGGCAATAGCCACAAACTCTCCATCACCCAAATCCAGATCAACCGAGCGGGGGAACTCAGCCTCTACATCCACCTCCACACAGATGCGAGCAAAGGAAAGCCGCTGGAGAGAGTCCGTCAAAGCGTCAGCAAACAACGGCTTCCCAACCACGCTGGCGATGATGCTCAACCAATCGGCCGTCTAATACTCCAAAGGTATATGCGAAAAATCAACCTAGATGGGAACCCGGCGGCACCCCACCTTCAACCCAACGTCCCTTTTGATTTATAATTGAAGCAAAATGTGGATTTTTCGATCTGAATGGAGTCTTTGGGCTCATGTATTCCATATTGATAATAGTGGATTAGACACTGCATTGGAAGTACTGCCCATGGGTATGTAATTCGCAAACAATGCCCCCAAAGCCTTTGTTTTACACCGGTTATTATTGTTCGAAAAAACTCCATTAGACCGATAATGTCATGTACGTCCATGGCCCATGCTCGGTATCCTTTGAATCCTTTATGGATATTACGTTTTGTTGTTTGATTTATCAACATGCATCCGAATCAACAAAATTAGCAACCTTGATCTAAGATTCGAGCCTTTTGATTTTTGATACCTTGTTTTTTTTGTAATGTCTTTGCCATTGGGTAATCATTGTTTGATAAACAGTGCATTAGACCTAGATTTTAAAGTAACTCGCCGCCGTGGAGTATGTGACATTGAGCGAACCGTGCTCATCATGTATCCTTTGAATCCATTATGGATATTACATTTTTTCGTGCGACTAATCCACTCAATGCATCAATAAACAAACCAAAGCAAAAGATGTCCCCTTTTGATTTATGATGAAAGCAAAAAGTGTATTTGTCGATCCGAATAGAGTCTTAGGGCTCGTGTATTCCATATTGATAATAGTTGATTAGACACAGCGTTGGAAGTACCTCCCTGCCACGAAGTATGTCACATTCGGCAAGCAATGCTCCTGAAGCAGTTTTTGAATCCTTTATGGATATTATATTTCGTTGTCTGATTGTTCCTCCCAATGCATCAGAAATCAACAAAATAACCAACCCAAATTTAAGGATTCGAGCCTTTTGACTTCTGAGGGTACCAAAAAGTGTGTTTATCTACTTTAATAGGGTCATTGACATCGGGTAATCATTGTTCGATAAAAACTCCATTACACCTGCTATTTGAAGTATGTCACCGCCGTAGAGTACGTCACATCGAGCGAACCATGCTCGTTATGTATCCTTTGAATCCTTTATGGATATTAGATTTTGTTGTTTCAGCAATCCACCAAATGCATCCCAAATAAACCATTTTGATTTATAATTGAGCCAAAATGTGGATTTATCGATTATAATGCAGTCTTTGAGCTCGTGTATTCTATATTGATAATAGTGGATTAGACACAGCATTGTAAGCACCTCCCCTCCACGGAGTATGTCACATTGAGCGAACAATGCTCGTGAAGTCTCCTTTGAATCTTGTGAGGATATTACATTTCATTGTTTGATTTGTCCAACCAATGCATCCGGAATCAACAAAATTAGCAACGTAGATCTAAGGATTCGAGCCTTTCGATTTCTGATGGAACCAAAATGTGTTTTTACCCACTTTAATAGGGTCTTTGCCGTTAGGTAATCATTGTTTGATAAAAGTGCATTAGACCTAGAGTTTGAAGTAACTCGCCGTCGTGGAGTATGTCACAATGACGAACCGTGCTCAACATGTATCCTTTGTTGTGTGACAAATCACTTAATGCATCAATAAACAAATGAAAGCAACAGACGTACCCTTTTGATTTATAATTCAAGCAAAATTTGGATTTTTCAATCTGAATGGAGTCTTTGGGCTCGTGTATTCCATATTGATAATAGTGGATTAGACACAACATTGGAAGTACCTCCCTGCCATGGAGTATGTCACATTGGGCAACCGATGCTCGTGAAGCCTTTTTTTCAATACTTTATGGATATTACATTTTGTTGTCTGATTAATCTACCCAATGCCACCGAAATCAACAAAATAACCAACCTAACTCTAAGGATTCGAGCCTTTTGACTCCTGATGGAACCAAAAAGTGTAATTATCTACTTTAATAGGGTCTTGTTCATCGGGCAATCATTGTTCGATGAAAACTCCCTTAGACCTCGTATTTGAAGTACGTCACATCGAGCGGACCATGCTCATTATGTATCCTTTCAATCCTTTATGGATATTAGATTTTGTTGTTTAACCAATCCACCAAATGCATCCCAAATCAACTAAATAACCAAACTAGACCTCACAATCAACCCTTTTGATTTATAGTTGAAGCAAAATGTGGATTTATCGATTATAATGGAGTCTTTGAGCTCGTGTATTCTATACTGATAATAGTGGATTAGACACAGCATTGTAAGTACCTCCCCTCCACGGAGTATGTCACATTAAGCGAACAATGCTCGTGAAGTCTCCTTCGAATCCTTCACGGATATTACATTTTATTGTTTGATTTATCCAACCAATGCATCCGGAATCAACAAAATTAGCAACCTAGATCTAAGGATTCGAGCCTTTTGATTACATTTTATTGTTTGATTTATCCAACCAATGCATCCGGAATCAACAAAATTAGCAACCTAGATCTAAGGATTCGAGCCTTTTGATTTCTGATGGAACCAAAATGTGTTTTTATCCACTTTAATAGGGTCTTTGCTGTTGGGTAATCGTTGTTTCATAAAAGTGCATTCGAGCTAGAGTTTGATGTAACTCGCCGCCGTGGAGTACATCACATTGAGCAAATCGTGCTCATCACGTATCCTTTGAATCCATTATGGATATTACATTTTGTTGTGTGACTTATCCACTCAATGCATCAATAAACAAGCCAAAGCAAAAGATGTCCCCTTTTGATTTATAATTGAAGCAAAATGTGGATTTGTCGATCCGAATGGAGTCTTAGGGCTCGTGTATTCCATATTGATAATGGTTTATTAGACATAGTGTTGGAAGTACCTCCCTGCCACGGAGTATGTCACATTCGGCAAGCGATGCTCATGAAGCCTTTTTTTGAGTCCTTTATGGATATTATATTTCGTTGTCTGATTGATCCACACAATGCAAGAGAAATCAACAAAATAACCAACCTAAATTTAAGGATTCGAGGCTTTTGACTCCTGATGGAACCAAAAAGTGCGTTTATCAACTTTTAATAGGGTCTTTGACTTCGGGTAATCATTGTACGATAAAAACTCCATTAGACCAACTGTTTGAAGTACATCACTGCCGTGGAGTACGTCACATCGAGCGAACCACACCCGTTACGTATCCTTTGAGTCCTTTATGGATATTAGAATTTGTTGTTTGAGCAATCCACCGAATGCATCCCAAGTCAAGTAAATAACCAAACCAGACCTCAAAATCAAACCTTTTGATTTATAATTGAAGTAAAATGTGGATTTATCGATTATAGTGGAGTCTTTGAGCTCGTGTATTCTATATTGATAATAGTGGATTAGACACAGCATTGTAAGTACCTCCCCTCCACGGAGTATGTCACATCGAGCGAACAATGCTCGTGAAGTCTCCTTCAAATCCTTCATGGATATTACATTTTATTGTTTGATTTATCCAACCAATGCATCCGGAATCAATAAAATTAGCAACCTAGATCGAAGGATTCGAGCCTTTTGATTTCTGATCGAACCGAAATGTGTTTTTATCCACTTTAATAGGGTCTTTGCCGTTAGGAAATCATTGTTTGATAAAAGTGCATTAGACCTAGAGGTTGAAGTAACTCGCCATCATGTAGTACGTCACATTGAGCGAACCGTGCTCATAATGTATCCTTTGAATCCATTATGGATATTACTGATAACGTGCATTTTATGCCGTTATTCTAGTATTTATTTAGGATGTTTAAGAACATGATTACAGCCTTATTGCTTCATATATCATATATATTTGCTCTAACCCCTTGACAACGTGCATTTATGCCGTTATCCTATGCCTTATATAGGGTGTTTTAGCGTATACTTTGTACCTATTTGCATGTTATTTTCGACATATTTGCTCTAACCCCTAGGAAGACCCTGTTTAGTGTATAGTGGTACTTTTTGAGTGTTTTTGGCAGGTTTTGGAGCAACCTTGTCCCACACACTTTGGCTAGATCACTCCATCAACTCACAAGGAAGCTATAGGAAGAAGATGGAAGCAAAATGAAGGCAAAATCAAGGTGCACGTGAAATGCCTTCTCACGTGCATTCTCACGTGCACGGATTTTATTGCATGGATGCCTTCTACAACTCAAGAGGAAGCTTTGGAGCAAATTGGAGTCAAATTGGAGCTGCACGTGAAAAGGGTCTTCTCACGTGCATTCTCACGTGCAAGCATATTTGTGCTCCCAATGATGTATTTTGTTGTTTTAATCATTTTCCTCTAAAGAACTGGGGTCAAATTTGGTGTAGTTTGAATTTTATTTCGCCTAGAACGTCGATTAGTGTCACTAACCAAAACGACGTCGTTTTGGTTGCAACCACATTTATAATTAGGGCACACCTTTTGTAACCCTAAGTTGGCCCACTAAAACCTATAAATAGGGGTCTTTGGAGGCATTGTAAATCATCTTGAGTGGGAGAATCTGATCTGAGTTCTGAAAAGAGCTATAGCCATTGCTAAAAGATCGGATTGTCCTTGGCAAGGAGTGAGTTTGGGCAGCAGACGCCGGAGTCTTTGGAGGCTGGAGTCCTGGTTCATCTTGGGGTCTTCCTTTATTGTCCTGGTACTGTAATCATGTTCTTTCCTATGATTGTTATTGTTTTTGTCATGATTATGGAGTAGTCTTGTTAGTCTAGGGGAGCAATGTAGCCCCCAATAAATTGTAGTCGGTTTGGTTATGGTTGTTCAATAAAATAGAATTCAGTTCTTGTTTAATTCACTTGTATGAAAGCAAATGCCTGATTTATGCATGATTAGGTAATCTTAGCCCTTGTCTAGGGTGGAACACTAGTGAATTAGATTTAATATTGCATGATGGACCAAGTCTGCAACTATTAGATTGTTTATCTACCTTGATCACTTTTATTCACATGGACCAAATGGGATAAAAGCCTTAAATCTATCTTAGCATGGACCAAATGTAAGATAGGTAGGAGATAATCAACATGAACTTGAACTAGAACATAAATCAAGAACAAGAGCCATAACCAGATTAGTACAATCGATTGGGTGGTAAACATTGTGACCCTAGATGTCTATACCAACCGCTTGCCAACATTCTCGATTTAATATCTTTTTGTTCAAAATATTTGCACAACAAACATCAATTGTCCAGACATAAAATCAACTTGTTAGCTTAGTGCTTGTCGCTTAACAAGCATTAGCTACCTCCCTGTGGGTTCGACAACCGGAGTCTTAATACTCCATTTTATTACTTGACCAGTGCACTTGCTGCAAAACCTTCAGACATAATTTATGCGGGTCAAGTTTTTGGCGCCATTGCCGGGGATGCACGCCAAACGTTGTTAGGACTAAGTGACATTAGGTGCTCAAGTTTATTTGTGATCTGGAATTTTATTTTCTTGTACTTTTGCTAGTACGGTGTTACCTGGTATCTTTTTGTTTTTGCTACGTGTCAGGAGTGCACCTTAGGTGTTTGAGAAAATTCCTCGTGTATGCGTCACACCAGGGGTGAGCTATTACCATACGATCCCGAAATCGAACGAACATTGCGAGAGCAGTGAAGAGCTCGAGAGGGTATTGGCTGCAGGTGAACAGCAGTTGGAAGGCTTACATACCGTGTGTGAAGAAATCATGGCTGAAAACGAGCAAGGGAAGATCAGGGACACAACGGCCAAGGAGGTTATCAGCCAAGGACCTTCATGGATTATGCTAGACCTGTACTTATCGGATGAGTATTCAGCATCGGAAGGGTGCCGGTCCAAGCAAACAACTTCGAGCTAAAACCTGCGCTACCGCAAATGGTTGGGCAAGATGCATTCCGAGGCTCGGCGCTAGATGATCCACACAACCATCCTGGCGCGATTCTTGCAAATTTGTGACACCATCAAAATTAATGGAGTCTCGGATGACGCCATTAAGCTGCGACTTTTCCCGTTTTCCCTGAAGGACCGAGCTCTTGGTTGGTTCCAGTCCCTCGCCTTGGCAAGCATACACACATGGGACCAAATGGTGGAGAAGTTTCTCTCCAAGTACTTTCCACCAACAAGAGTTATTCATCTAAGGAGCCAGATAAATCAATTCACCCAAGATGGTGATGAATCGCTATACGAGGCCTGGGAGCGGTTTAAAGACTTGGTGAGGAGGTGTCCTAATCATGGCAAGCCGGAATGGTTACAAGTCGAATCTTTTTATGCAGGTCCGCATGCAAATACAAGGAGCATGTAGATGACGCACCCTGGAGGAGCGTTCATGATGATGGAGCCTTCCGCAGCGGTGGAGCTTATAGAGCGAATGGCGTTATCAAACCGCCAATGGTCCAATGACAGACGCCTAGAGCCGAGCCGGTGGCTCCAGATCAAATTCGTCAAATTCAACTCGGTTCGATGAGTTGACAAGGAAGATGGAGTTACTAACAGAGCAAATGTCGTAATGGCTGTTCGCATGGAGGCGCCAACCGAACCACCTAAGGCGGTTTCCGAAGATGCCGCTATGACCCGACTATACGAAGAAGCCCAATATGTTGGGAATCGAGGTGGAGGATTTCAGCGACAATATCGAATCCAAGCCGGCACCAGAATCTTCCTCAGCCCAACCACTTTCAGAATCAAGGAGGACCTCACCAATTTCAACAACAGCCTTACTTATGGCAAAGGCAGAATAAGGTTCCTGCTACTGGAGCAACACAGTATGGAGAACATTCTCCGTCACAACTTCCTCCTGGGTTCCAGAAGATGCCTCAACAGAAGGAGGAAGACAAGGAGAAGGCAAAGGATGAAGAGATGCGGAACTTCTTTTATCAATTTGCTAAGCAAGCAACGACGAGAATGAGTAAGGGGGAGACAAGGATTGAGTCCCTTACCACGTCCGTCCAGGATCTTGGGGCTGCCATGAAGAATATCGAACAGCAGATTGGCCGGTTAGCAAATGCGGTTAGGCCATCTTCATCAAACACTTTTCCCAGCAATACAGAGGTCAACCCAAGGGAGCAATGCAAAGCTATAATGCTTAGAAGTGGGAAAGAACTACCAGCTGGAGAGAAGAAAATCGAGCCAACCAAGGAGGAGTCCGAACGGCTTGCCCAGGAGGAAGCTAAAGAAGGAGATGCCGAGCACCGTAAGGACCAGACGAGAAAAGGTTGGGAGTAGTCAACCGACAAGCCGTCAGCATGAAGTTAGCCCTCCCGTTCCGTATAAACCTCCTATGCCGTATCCTCAAAGGCCGAGGAAAAAGAAATTAGATGCTCGGGTCCAGGAAATTTTTAGATGTCTTCAAGAAGTCGGAGGTGAACATCCCCTTCATAGAAGCCTTGGAACAAATGCCTGGATATGTCAAATTTCTAAAGGATCTACTGTCCAAGAGGAGAAGTTACACCGATTGTGAGATAGTAGCTCTCACCAATGACATTAGTGTAGTGGTGCAAGACAAGCTACCACCCAAGCTTAAAGACCCGGGTAGTTTCACGCTGACTGTACCATTGGCACCTCGCAGTTGGAGCAGGCCCTATGTGATTTAGGGGCAAGTATAAATCTGATGCCAATGTCCATCTATCGGCGGCTGGGCTTGACTGGCATAAAGCCCACGTCCATATCTTTACAATTTGCTGATCGATCGATAGGAAAACCGGCGGGCATTATTGAAGATGTTTTAATCAAGGTGGATCGCTTTATCTTCCCAGTGGATTTTGTTGTATTGGAAATGGAAGAAGATAAAGGAGTCCAATTGATTCTTGGAAGGCCATTCTCGAGTACCGGAAGGGCCTTGATCGATGTAAACTCAGGGGAGTTGACGCTGCGTGTGGATGAAGACGCAGTGGTGTTCAACATGGAGCGTTCGATGCGCAAGGCGAATGATCATTCCAGCTGTTATTGGATTGATCAGATTGCTGAAATCGTGGACAGTTTTTTCGAAGAGAGCTTGATCACTGAAAGCTTGGATCACGAATTGCAGCAGGTGGATTTTGCGGAGGTGGAACCAAAAGAGACTTATGAAGTGCTGAAATCCTCAACTGAATCCTCAGCAATCACAGAACCGTTGCCAGTTCTGAAGCAACTCCCAGAACATCTGAGGTACGAGTTCTTGGATACACAAGGGCGTTATCCTGTGATAGTAGCTGCGTCCTTAACAGTAGAAGAAACCAGACAGCTACTAGAAGTCTTAAGGGAGCATAAGCAGGCCCTGGGGTGGTCTCTGGATGACATAAAAGGTATAAGTCCAGCGGTCTGCATGCACAAGATACTGATGGAGGAGTCTTATACTCCTACTGTAGAGCGCCAACGCAGGCTCAATCCTGCAATGAAGGAAGTCGTTGGCAAGGAGATTCTGAAGTGGAGGAAAGCAGGCATCATATATGCCATTTCAGATAGCTCCTGGGTTAGTCCAGTGCAAGTGGTTCCCAAAAAGGGTGGCATGACAGTGATACGCAATGAGAACAACGAGCTTATTCCATCCCGCACAGTGACCGGGTGGCGCGTGTGCATTGATTACCGCAAGCTGAATAAAGCCACGCGTAAGGACCACTTTCCGTTACCTTTCATTGATCAAATGCTAGATCGGTTAGCTGGCTACCCATATTATTGTTTTCTGGGACGGTTATTCTGGATACAACCAGATAGCAGTTGCCCCGGAAGATCAAGAGAAGACTACATTCACGTGCCCTTTTGGCACGTATGCTTTCCGGCGTATGCCATTTGGTCTTTGCAACGCACCTGCTACTTTCCAGAGGTGTATGATGGCCATTTTTCAAGGGTTAGTGGAGGACATTATGGAAGTCTTTATGGATGACTTCTCGGTATTTGGTTCATCTTTTTCCATCTTGCCTCAGGAATCCGGAAACCGTGTTAGTCCGATGCAAGGAAAAGGACCTGGTCTTGAACCGGGAGAAGTGTCACTTCATGGTCAAAGAGGGAGTTGTCCTTGGGCATAGAGTGTCCTTGACTGGGTTGGAAGTAGATAGAGCAAAGATCTCCACCATTGAGCGTCTACCTCCTCCCACTAATGTGAAGGGCATCCGGAGCTTTCGGGTCATGCAGGGTTTTATCGGCGGTTCATCAAAGACTTCTCAAAAATTGCCAAGCCTCTAAGCATGCTTTTAGAGAAGGATGTTCCTTTCATATTTTCGGAAGCGCCTTCAGGCCTTTACGATGTTGAAAGAGAAGCTCGGTTCAGCACCGGTGATAGTGGCTCCAGACTGGTCACAACCCTTTGAGCCGATGTGTGATGCAAGTGACTTTGCGATCGGAGCGGTGCTTGGGCAGAAACGGGACAAAATTTTCAGGGCAATATATTATGGCAGTCGCACACTCAATGAGGCCCAGCTCAATTACACTACTACAGAGAAGGAGTTACTTGCTGTGGTGTTTGCTTGTGATAAGTTTCGGTCATATCTTCTGGGCACTAAGGTCATTGTTTACACCGACCACGCTGCCCTGAGATATTTGTTCGGCAAGAAGGATGCAAAACCCAGGTTGATCAGATGGGTTTTGCTACTCCAAGAGTTTGATCTGGAGATTAAAGACTTGAAGGGGACTTCTAATCTCGTGGCAGACCATTTGTCAAGGCTCGAGCTAGGGGAAGGTAGTACCCAAGGTGCTACTATTTCGACACCTTCCCGATGAGCAGCTCTTTGTAGTGAAGCAAAGACGCCATGGTTTGCTGATATAGTGAACTACCATGCATGTGACTATGTACCTGCAGAGTTCACTTATCGGGAAAAGAAGAGGTTCCTCTTTAATGCAAGAAGATACATTTGGGATAAGCCTGTTCTATACCGGCTATGTGCTGATCAGATCATCAGAAAATGTGTGCCAGAAGAGGAAGTGGACAGCATACTGACGCATTGTCATTCATCTGACTATGCTGGCCATTTAGGAGTACAAAGGACGGTGGCAAAAATCCTACAAAGTGGGTTTTACTGGCCAACAATGTTCACAGACACATACACCTTTGTTAAGACATGTGATCAGTGTCAACGAACAGGAGGGATTACAAGGAAGCAAGAGATGCCCCAAACTGGCATTATGCCAGTCGAACTTTTTGACATATGGGGAATCGATTTCATGGGACCTTTCCCACCATCAAATGGGTTTTCTTACATCCTTCTGGCTGTTGATTACCTTTCGAAGTGGGTTGAAGCTATACCCACTAGGAAGAATGATGCTCAAGTGGTTACCAAATTCCTTCGCCGCAACATATTCAGCCGGTTTGGAACACCTAGAGCAATTATTAGTGATGAAGGAAGTCACTTCTGCAATAAGCTTTTCGACAAGCTCTTAAACAAATACGGAGTGCAACATAGGCGCACCTTAGCCTATCATCCACAAGCAAACGGTCAAGCTGAAGTTTCCAACCGTGAGATCAAGCACATCTTGGAAAAGACAGTGGGAGGCAATCGAAAAGATTGGGCTCTAAAACTCGATGAGGCGTTGTGGGCTTATCGCACGCATTCAAAACGCCCATTGGAATGTCTCCGTATCGTCTACTATACGGAAAGGCCTGCCACTTGCTGTTGAATTAGAACACAAAGCATTTTGGGCGGTTAAAAAGCTGAACATGGATCCCAATGTTGCTCGTTGAACTACGATTGCACCAATTAAATGAGTTGGAGGAATTTCGCTTCAATGCCTATGAGAGTGCGAAGCTGTACAAGGAGAGGTCTAAGCTCAGACATGATAAGAAGATCAGCCCCTCTACTGTTGAACCAGGGCAGAAGGTGCTCCTCTTTAATTCCAGACTTAAACTCTTTCCTGGGAAGTTGCGATCTAAATGGATGGGGCCTTTCACTGTTACAAAGGTGTTCCCATATGGTAGTGTTGAACTCCAATCAACCTCTGGACAAATTTTCAAAGTAAACGGTCAGCGTGTGAAGCCATACTACATGCAGGCTCATGTTAAGGAGGTTGATCATTTCACTCTGAGCACAACTTGACAGAGGGGACGGTCAAGCTAAGACCTAAACTCAGCGCTTCATGGGAGGCAACCCATGGTGATTTCTCTTCCTTTTTATTTTATGCTATTTATTTTATTGGAATAGTGTTATTGTGTGTTTTAACCCATAATCTGTAGGGAGTGCATATCTGTTTTGTTTTCACACTTATTAGCAGCATTTGAACCAGGGCCTAGGCCCAAATTCCTTGATGAAGCTTCTTTAAACTTGGGCTTACTTGGGCCTGTGTATCAGAACTTCAACTAAATTTTCTCAGGCTCACAACCACATTCAGTTAAATTAAATCAGAGGGGCCCACTCCAATCTCTTGCCAAACCATGGAAATGAAGTCCTCGATTATATGATGGTATTTTGGGCCCACTAACTGACACGTTTTTGTCCTTGTGAGATGGGATATTAGCCTGTCAAATTTCCACATCATTGGGCTTCATTTAGGGTATCAACCAGCTTGCCCGTGAGAATCAGCTTGTCACGTTCGCATCTATAATGAATCTACCATTCATCCGTGACCCGCAGACGAAATTTGGACAAAAAAAGCCCTGCCCGTGAAAAGGCTTTTCGCGTGCACAAGGGTATGATGGTCCAATCGAGCTGAAATTTTGCACCGAGGCAACTGGCATCTTCTAGACCCTTCTGAGACCTGCCCGTGACAACACTTTTCGCGTGCACAGGGATAGACGCGTCTTTTCGCTCTAAAATTTTAGTGGACAGCAGCTGGCAGTGTCTAGAATCATCCAAGCTCTGCCCGTGAAAACACGCTTTTCACGTGCACACCTACTTTTGGCCAATCAGTCTGAAATTTCGGTGGGCGCTAGCTGGCATCTTCTAGAGTCTTCTTTGGTCTGCACGTGAAAATGATGGAGCACTTTAAGAGGGTTAATTTCGTCTTTTCCCCTTGAGACGAATCACTATAAATAGGGAATGAGTTCCAAGCTTCAAACTCACATTTCATACTTTCTTCTCCTTTCTTGCTGAGAGCAAAATTCTTCTCTATTTAGTCATGGTGCACACAAGGAGAGCCCGCCAAGGAGAAGGCAGTCCTGAAGCCTCTGCTACCTCTATGCCTTCGGCATTGAGAGATGCCGACACCATCTTCGTGGGGAATGTGCTTGATTGGGAGATCCTGGAGTCCTCCACCCTTGACTGGACTGAAGAAATTATGACCAAGGCCGCAGCGTTGGGACTGCGACGGTTAGTATGCGCTCGTCGTGATTTGTATTACCCCTGCCATGTTAGAATTCTATAAGTCGGTCTATGTCAATGAGGAAGATGATGAGATAATTGGGGAGGTTCAAGGTGTCTTAATTTCTATTTCCCCTGCTTTGTTGAGAGATTGCTTTGATCTGCCAAAGCCCATGCATGCAAAGCCTGCATTGACCTTAGGAGAATATGGTAGAGCTTTACGAGATAATAAGGAATTTGGGAAACGTCGGCAATTTACGAAAAACGGATTTCACGGGAAATACCGTTGCCTTGCCAATTTGGTAGGGAGGTGCTTCTTGTTACAAACTAGTGGCGTAGACTCAGTCCCTAAAGCCCATTTGGAGTTTATGTTTTGCATCGATCGCCAGGTTACACATTGATTGGGCTGCGGAAATTTTTAAATTGTGGAAACGGGATATTCATAAATGCTTATATGGTCGACTACTTAGCATGCTTCGCAATATCAATATGGTCATCTTAGTGCTCAAGTAGTCCCCCATTGTTTTCCCGGATAACTTGCGGTTACAAGTTCTCCATCCAGAGGGTGCTTTAGGAGTTAGCTACAAGGGCAAATGGGGAGATAGTATCCACGTTGCACCACAGCCTTCACGTCATAGCGTGCATATGGAGCGACCCACGGAGCGGTTTCGAGACACCTCCACTCCCATGAATGCCCGCCGACAAAGACATTTTCCAGTTGGACCGCCATGTACATGCAGTTCAATGTTCACAAGGAGGAAATCTACAATTTCTTCCAAGGCATCAGTGGCCAAGTTATCAGTGAAGTTGACGTTCTTAATCGGGCTTTCACTAATGGCCACATCACGAGACTTCAGCTGGATGAGCTGCTCGAGTACATCACTCAAGATCAACAAGCAACGTCTCATCCATCTACCCGACCATGGGAAGCCCGGAGCCAACTCCCTGCCGCTTCTTATGAAGACTTACGGAAACAAACTGCTCAACTACAAGAGGCACAGGCGGAAACCGTTCAGGAGATCGGGCTGTTGAAGAAAAATCAAACTCTAATCCTCAAGGAGCAGAAGGAAGTCAAAGGGCTGCTCGGTAAGATCTGGAAAGCCCTGGGAAAAAAAAAAGAAGACAACTCCTACACCTCCTGTGGAGGATCTATTTGACGCACCGTCACCTCCGGTACAGCAGCACGCTGCGCATAGCGAAGAGACACCGGAGTATCCACAGTATCCGCAAGAGGCGGAGCCCTATACCGCGTCACCCTTCCCTCCAGCAGTTCCGGTTTATTTCCCACCACCAGCCGGGCCCAGCTCTTCTTCACAGCCCTAGTTCCCTTAATTCAGCCGTTGCAATGGTGGTCTGGCGCGTCTTCCGAAGCTCCCCAGGACGATGACCTAGGGGAGCCCGTTTATATTCATCTTCATCCGGCCCTCTCCACTGCTGATGCCACAGCTGCTTTTCAGCAGTTTACTTATGGAGACACCTTGCAAGCCCGTTTTACACGTGATTCAGAAGTCTTCACGTCATCTTATTTACAGCGTATCTTAGCTGATGAGTACTTATCTTCCGATGACGTTGACTTATTCTGCCGTACGATGCGACATGTGGTGGAAGCCGAGCCCAACGACTACCCTATGGCTCAGTACACTTCTATCATGCTGTGTGAGATTTATGAGCAGCCCTTAGAGGAACATATCTTCCGCCGGCGGATGAATGGAGCTGCAGAAGGACATCGCTCTTGGCACCAGGTCCACGAGGTTCTTATACCGGTCCTCCTTGAACGACACTTTGTACTCTTGCGGTTGGACCTGACTGTGGGCCATGCCGTCCTTTATGACCCGAGCCAAGCCCATGGGTTTTCCACACGAAAGAAGAAGCTGGTCCATGGTTTCTTGAAAAAAATCAAAACCGCACTCCGAAAAGAAGGGCTGTTGCCATCCAAGTTACCTCTGGTGCACTTCAATGAAATGGAGCTTCCCCAACAACCTGATCAATTCAGTTGTGGGATTTTTGTCTGCTATTATTTGATAGCTCTATTACAGCATAAGGATACTTGGGCACTCACAGGAGAAACCTCGGCTGACTTTGTCGCACGTCTTCGACGCATGGTGGCCCATGTTATCTTCTACTATAGCCTTCCCACCAACCGGTAACGCTCTTTTTCCTTTTACTTTTTCCATGCTCTGCGGACATCGCTTCGTTTAAGTATGGGGGGGATTTCCCTTGAACCGGTTGCTTGTTTGGTTGCCTGCGTGCGTTACTTTTATTTTATGTTTTTGCGGTGAATGTTTGTTTTGCCTGTGAGGTGCAATGGCTACCAAGGTATGACGATTCTGGTTGCCTTTACTGACCACCTTAGTATCTTGTTGTGATAAAGATGTTTCACTTGTTAAGGTGTGTTATAAGTTAGTTGAGCATGTCTTTACTTGTTGAATGATATCACCATGATTTTGGAGCTGACGTTTGAATAGTAAAGCTGAGCATGTTATGTTAGGATGAGCTTTGTAAACCCTGAAGTTGAGTGCAGAATAGGCATATACTTTTTGAGAGCACCATTATCTTACCTTTGAGTGTATTTTATGGGTTATTGGGTTATCAATTCGCTCTTAATATTCATTACTAGCTATTTGATAGTTGGAGTTACTTAGGCATAAGAAGTACTGTTGTGCTCAAGTGTTTGGTGTATGGTGTTCGCGATTCCAGTATTCTCGCTCAGTTCTAGTTCTTGTCAAAAAAAAAAAAAAAAAAAAAAAAAAAAAAAAGGGGGGGGCTTGTGTGAGGACAATAGCAGAGTGAATAATCCATCAAGGGAGAGCATAAAATGCAACCTTGTAAGGTTATTACTAAAAATAAAAAAAAAAAAAAAAAAAAAAAAAAAAAAAAAAAGGTGTTTGCCAGAATAAAAGCCACAATGGCTTACTGTTTCTATGTATTTTTGTTTTCGTCTTGCCGCCATAATGGCTAAGTCGTTTGTCTTGCAACTGTTTCACAAGTGTGAGGTTCCATCTTTAGCTCCAAGTGTTGGTCCTAAAGTAGACTAGAGGGTGTGTCTCCCTTGACGAGCACAGTGGGGATCTCTTATGTTTACGTGGCAAAACTTAATCAATAGTTAGTAGTGGGTGAAAGAGTAAATCCTTAGCTGCTAGGCATTGATAGTAGGGCCTGAAAGGAGAGAAAACAAAGTGACATTTAAGTGAGGCTGCTCTAACCTTGGTGCGGACTTTCAGGGGGAGCTAAGTTCATTTTATCCTGGCATGTTTGCTTTATCCTGGACTGTTAGTAACGACATTACATGGTTGTTGGACTTAATAGTAAGGGCATGTGTTGATTAACTTATGATTCATTTTTAGCTATTGGAATGTCTACTTCATCATGATAGGATTGTATGCCTTGGGAAACCATGCCTCTCTTGTTTGTTAGTTTATTCGTCTTTTCTGTTTGACTGTGTGTTTATTTCTTTTTGCTTGAGGACAAGCAAAGGTTCAAGTATGGGGGAATTTGACAACGTGCATTTATGCCGTTATCCTATGCCTTATATAGGGTGTTTTAGCGTATACTTTGTACCTATTTGCATGTTATTTTCGACATATTTGCTCTAACCCCTAGGAAGACCCTGTTTAGTGTATAGTGGTACTTTTTGAGTGTTTTTGGCAGGTTTTGGAGCAACCTTGTCCCACACACTTTGGCTAGATCACTCCATCAACTCACAAGGAAGCTATAGGAAGAAGATGGAAGCAAAATGAAGGCAAAATCAAGGTGCACGTGAAATGCCTTCTCACGTGCATTCTCACGTGCACGGATTTTATTGCATGGATGCCTTCTACAACTCAAGAGGAAGCTTTGGAGCAAATTGGAGTCAAATTGGAGCTGCACGTGAAAAGGGTCTTCTCACGTGCATTCTCACGTGCAAGCATATTTGTGCTCCCAATGATGTATTTTGTTGTTTTAATCATTTTCCTCTAAAGAACTGGGGTCAAATTTGGTGTAGTTTGAATTTTATTTCGCCTAGAACGTCGATTAGTGTCACTAACCAAAACGACGTCGTTTTGGTTGCAACCACATTTATAATTAGGGCACACCTTTTGTAACCCTAAGTTGGCCCACTAAAACCTATAAATAGGGGTCTTTGGAGGCATTGTAAATCATCTTGAGTGGGAGAATCTGATCTGAGTTCTGAAAAGAGCTATAGCCATTGCTAAAAGATCGGATTGTCCTTGGCAAGGAGTGAGTTTGGGGCGCAGACGCCGGAGTCTTTGGAGGCCGGAGTCCTGGTTCATCTTGGGGTCTTCCTTTATTGTCCTGGTACTCGTAATCATGTTCTTTCCTATGATTGTTATTGTTTTTGTCATGATTATGGAGTAGTCTTGTTAGTCTAGGGGAGCAATGTAGCCCCCAATAAATTGTAGTCAGTTTGGTTATGGTTGTTCAATAAAATAGAATTCAGTTCTTGTTTAATTCACTTGTATGAAAGCAAATGCCTGATTTATGCATGATTAGGTAATCTTAGCCCTTGTCTAGGGTGGAACACTAGTGAATTAGATTTAATATTGCATGATGGACCAAGTCTGCAACTATTAGATTGTTTATCTACCTTGATCACTTTTATTCACATGGACCAAATGGGATAAAAGCCTTAAATCTATCTTGGCATGGACCAAATGTAAGATAGGTAGGAGATAATCAACATGAACTTGAACTAGAACATAAATCAAGAACAAGAGCCATAACCAGATTAGTATAATCGATTGGGTGGTAAACATTGTGACCCTAGATGTCTATACCAACCGCTTGCCAACATTCTGATTTAATATCTTTTTGTTCAAAATATTTGCACAACAAACATCAATTGTCCAGACATAAAATCAACTTGTTAGCTTAGTGCTTGCTGCTTAACAGCATTAGCTACCTCCCTGTGGGTTCGACAACCGGAGTCTTAATACTCCATTTTATTACTTGACCAGTGCACTTGCTGCAAAACCTTCAGACATAATTTATGAGCCAACTCCTGCTGTTTTGGCAGATTTTGGAGCTCACTTTTGACATAGTAGATGGCCTCAAACAATTGGCGTGCAAGAACAAAAGTTGCTTAGAATGATGTCCTCTACCTACCATAGAAATTTCAGAGCATTTGGAGCTGCACGTGAATTCACCCATTTCACGTGCAAGCATATTTTTGCTTCTCAGGCCTCTACAGGATGCAAGGAAGCTTGGGGAGAAGTTTGAGCTGATTTGGAGCTGCACGTGAATTCACCATATCACGTGCAAATTGACATGCAGAGATATTTTTGGACCAATCCTATCGTTTTTCCATGCTGATCATTTGTTTCTGAAGGCCCATGTCCAAATTGTGGATGGATGATAGAGATTTTAAAGTTTGGAGTGTCACTTATCAAAACTACGTCGTTTTGATAGATGGGCTAGGGTACACACCTCAAAGCCCGTCCAACCTCTATAAATAAAGCCTCCACGCCCCATGCAACCTATCCTAGACCCCCCTACACGTTTTTAGAAAGAGAGAGAGGCTTCACGATTTGGAGGCTGCTCCTTGACCTAGGAGAGCAGCCGTCGCAGCCGTCACGGATTTTGGAGCCTGGATTTGAAGCCTTGTTGCGCGCGTGGATTAGAAGAAGATGTTTAGCTTTACTGCTATGGTTTTGCTTGTAATCATGCGTGAGTAGTTCTTATAATCTAGGAGAGCAATATAGCCCCCTTGTTGTTTTGCTGTGTTTATGAATATTGGGTTTGGATGATTGAGTTTTGCATGTTTTATGAATCTGTTCTTAAATTCTATCTTTGGATGTACACCTTGGTATTCTTAGCCCTAGTCTGGGGCGGATTGAGATTCATAACTTATTTGTAATTGGTGTAATCATTATCCTTTTGCAAGTATGATTTATTGGCTTTGCATGTTTGTGTGTTTAGATGACCATTCTGGCATACAGCTCTTAAAAGGACCTCAATGACCATTTGTTGTACTTGGCTTATGTTTAGCATGTTTTCAATCAGACAACCCTAATACCATCAACCAGTAGAGATAACATAGGGAGGTGAAATTGTGATCCTAGATGCCTTTAATCCTCGAATCTTAATCCTAAAATCAATTTGCTTTCTTTGTTTATTCAGAAAACCAAATAAAAATTAGATCTTTAGTTATAAAAAGAATTCGTTTTTGCCAAGACATTGTTTTAAGCAAGATTAATTTGGTGATTTGAGTTAAAGCAAGATAACTTGGTAATCTTTGTGGGATCGACCCCTTTCTTGTCGCTATTCTATTTAGGATTAGTTAAGGGAATTAATATTTTGAGAAGGGATTTAAACGACAGTAGCTTAACCCTCACTTGGGTTTCGCTCACGAAATACCCGTTCGTCAATTACATTTTGTTGTGTGACTAATCCACTCAACACATCAATAAACAAACCAAAGCAAAAGATGTAACCTTTTGATTTATAATTGATGCAAAATGTGGATTTGTCGATCCGAATGGAGTCTTAGGGCTCGTGTATTCTATATTGATATTAGTGGATTAGACACGACCGTGGAAGTACCTCCCTGCCACGGAGTATGTCACATTTGGCAAATGATGCTCGTGAAGCCTTTTTTTTGAATCCTTTATGGATATTACATTTTGTTGTCTGATTGATCCACCCAATACATAAGAAATCAATAAAATAACCAACCTAAATCTAAGGATTCGATCCTTTTGACTCCTGTTGGAACAAAAAAGTGTGTTTATCTACTTTAATAGGGTCCTTGACATCGGGCAATCATTGTTCGATAAAAACTCCATTAGACCTTCTATTTGAAGTATGTCACCGCCGTAGAGTACGTCACATCGAGCGAACCATGATCGTTATGTATCCTTTGAATCCTTTATGGATATTAGATTTTGTTGTTTGACCAATCCACCAAATGCATCTCATATCAACTAAAAAACCAAACCAGACCTCAAAATCAACCCTTTTGATTTATAATTGAAGCAAAATGTGGATTTATCGATTATAATGGAGTCTTTGAGCTCGTGTATTCTATATTGATAATGGTGGATTGGACACAGCATTGTAAGTACCTCCCCTCCACGGAGTATGTCACACTGAGCGAACAATGCTCGTGAAGTCCCCTTTGAATCATTTATGGATATTACATTTTCTTGTTTGATTTAACCAACCAATGCATCCGGAATTAACAAAATTAGCAACCTAGATCTAAGGATTCGAGCCTTATGAATATTATATATTGTTATCTAATTCATCAACCCAATGCATCAGAAATCAACAAAATAACCAACCTAAATCCAAGGATTCGAGCCTTTTGGCTCCTGATCGAACCGAAAAGTGTGTTTATCTACTTTAATAGGGTCTTTGACGTTGTGTAATCATTGTTCAATAAAAACCCCATTAGAACTAGTATTAGAAGTACGTCACCAACGTGGAGTACGTCACATCGATCGAACCATGCTCGTAACGGATCCTTTGAATCCTTTATGGATATTATATTTTGTTGTTTGACTAATCCACCAAATGCATCCCAAATCAACTAAATAACCAAACCAGACCACAAAATCAATCCTTTTGATTTTAAAATTGAAGCAAAATGTCGATTTGTCGATTATAATGGAGTCTTTGAGCTCGTGTATTCTATATTGATAATAGTGGATTACACACAGCATTGTAAGTACCTCCCCTCCACGGAGTATGTCACATTGAGCGAACAATGCTCGTGAAGTCTCCTTTGAATCTTGTGTGGATATTACATTTAATTGTTTGATTTATCCAACCAATGCATCCGGAATCAACAAAATTAGCAACCTAGATCTAAGGATTCGAGCCTTTCGATTTCTGATGGAACCAAAATGTGTTTTTATCCACTTTAATAGGGTCTTTGCCGTTATGTAATCATTGTTTGATAAAAGTGCATTAGACCTAGAGTTTGAAGTAACTCGCCACCATGGAGTACGTCACATTGAGCGAACCGTGCTCATCATGTATCCTTTGAATCCATTATCGATATTACATTTTGTTGTGTGACTAATCCACTCAATGCATCAATAAACAAACCAAAGCAAAAGATGTACCCTTTTGATTTATAATTGAAGCAAAATGTGGATTTTTCGATCTGAATGGAGTCTTTGGGCTCGTGTATTCCATATTGATAATAGTGGATTAGACACAGCGTTGGAAGTACCTCCCTGCCACGGAGTATGTCACATTCGGCAAAAAATGCTCGTGAGGCCTTTTTTTGAATCCTTTATCAATATTACATATTGTTGTCTAATTGATCAACCCAATGCATCAGAAATCAACAAAATAACCAACCTAAATCCAAGGATTCGAGCCTTTTGGCTCCTGATCGAACCGAAAAGTGTGTTTATCTACTTTAATAGGGTCTTTCACATCGGGTAATCATTGTTCGATAAAAACTCCATTAGACCTACTATTTGAAGTATGTCACCGCCGTAGAGTACGTCACATCGAGCGAACCATGCTCGTTATGTATCGTTTGAATCCTTTATGGATATTAGATTTTGTTGTTTGACCAATCCACAAAATGCATACCAAGTCAACTAAATAACCAAACCAGACCACAAAATCAACCCTTTTGATTTATAATTGAAGCGAAATGTGGATTTATCGATTATAATGGAGTCTTTGAGCTCGTGTATTCTATATTGATAATGGTGGAATAGACACAGCATTGTAAGTACCTCCTCTCCACGGAGTATGTCACACTGAGCGAACAATGCTCGTGAAGTCTCCTTTGAATCATTTATGGATATTACATTTTGTTGTTTGATTTAACCAACCAATGCATCCGGAATCAACAAAATTAGCAACCTAGATCTAAGGATTCGAGCCTTTCGATTTCTGATGGAACCAAAATGTGTTTTTATCCACTTTAATAGGGTCTTTGCCGTTATGTAATCATTGTTTGATAAAAGTGCATTAGACCTAGAGTTTGAAGTAACTCGCCACCATGGAGTACGTCACTTTGAGGTTTGAAGTAACTCGCCGCCGTGGAGTACGTCACTTTGAGCGAACCGTGCTCATCATGTATCCTTTGAATCCCTTATGAATATTACATTTTGTTGTGTGACAAATCACTCAATGCATCAATAAACAAACGAAAGCAACAGATGTACCCTTTTGATTTATAATTCAAGCAAAATGTGGATTTTTTGATCGGAATGGAGTCTTTGGGCTCATGTATTCCATATTGATAATAGTGGATTAGACACAGCATTGGAAGTACCTCCCTGCCACGGAGTATGTCGTATTCGGCAAACGATGCTCATGAAGCCTTTTTTTGAATCCTGTATGGATATTACAATTTGTTGTCTGATTAATCTACCCAATGCCTCAGAAATCAACAAAATAACCAACCTAAGTCTAAGGATTCGAGCCTTTTGACTCCTGATGGAACCAAAAAGTGTGGTTATCTACTTTAATAGGGTCTTGTTCATCGGGCAATCATTGTTCGATAAAAACTCCATTAGACCTCTTATTTGAAGTACGTCACCACCGTGGGGTACGTCACATCGAGCGAACCATGCACGTCATGTATCCTTTAAATCCTTTGTGGATATTAGATTTTGTTGTTTGACCAATCCACCAAATGCATCCCAAATCAACTAAATAAGCTAACTTGACCTCAAAATCAACCATTTTGATTTATAATTGAAGAAAAATATGGATTTATCGATTATAATGGAGTCTTTGAGCTCGTGTATTCTATATTGACAATAGTGGATGAGACACAGCATTGTTAGTACCTCCCCTTCACGGAGCATGTCACATTGAGTGAACAATGCTCGTGAAGTCTCCTTCGAATCCTTTATGGATATTACATTTTATTGTTTGACTTATCCAACCAATGCAGCCAGAATCAACAAAATTAACGACCTAGATCTAAGGATTCGAGCCTTTTGATTTCTGATGGAACCAAAATGTGTTTTTATCCACTTTAATAGGGTCTTTCCCGTTAGGTAATCATTGTTTGATAAAAGTGCATTAGACCTAGAGTTTGAAGTAATTCGCCACCGTGGAGTACGTCACATTGAGCGAACCGTGCTCATCATGTATCCTTTGAATTCGTTATGGATATTACATTTTGTTGTGTGACAAATCACTCAATGCATCAATAAACAAACGAAAGCAACAGATCTACCCTTTTGATTTTTAATTGAAGCAAAGTGTGGATTTTTCAATCTGAATGGAGTCTTAGGGCTCGTGTATTCCATATTGATAATAGTGGATTAGACACAGCGTTGGAAGTACCTCCCTACCACGTAGTATGTCACATTCGGCAAACGATGTTGGTGAAGCATTTTTTTGAATCCTTCATGGATATTACATTTTGTTGTCTGATTGATCCACCCAATGCATCAGAAATCAACAAAATAACCAACCTAAATCTCAGTATTCGAGCCTTTTGACCCCTGATGGAACCAAAAAGTGTGTTTATCTACTTTAATTGGTTCTTTGACATCGGGCAATCATTGTTCGATAAAAACTCCGTTACACCACCTATTTGAAGTATGTCACCGCCGTGGAGTATGTCACGTCGAGCGAACCATCCTTGATATGTATCCTTTGAATCCTTTATGGATACTAGATTTTGATGTTTGACCAATCCACCAAATGCATCTCATATCAACTAAAAAACCAAACCATACCTCAAAATCAACCCTTTTGATTTATAATTGAAGCAAAATGTGGATTTATCGATTATAATGGAGTCTTTGAGCTCGTGTATTCTATGTTGATCATAGTGGATTAGACACAGTATTGTAAGTACCTGCCCTGCACAGAGTATGTCACATTGAGCGGACAATGCTCGTGAAGTCTCCTTTGAATCCTTTACGGATATTACATTTTATTGTTTGATTTATCCAACCAATGCATCCGGAATCAACAAAATTAGCAACCTAGATCTAAGGATTCGAGCCTTTTGATTTCTAGTGGAACCAAAATGTGTTTTTATCTACTTTAGGTTGTTTGATAAAAGTGCATTAGACCTAGAGTTTGAGGTAACTTGCCGCCGTGGAGTATGTCACAATGAGCTAACCGTGCTCATCATGTATCCTTTGAATCCATTTTGGATATTACATTTTGTTGTGTAACTAATCCACTCAATGCATCAATAAACAAACCAAAGCAAAAGATGTACCCTTTTGATTTATAATTGAAGAAAAATGTGGATTTGTCGATCCGGATGAAGTCTTAGGGCTCGTGTATACCATATTGATATTAGTGGATTAGACACAGCGTTGGAAGTAGCTCCCTGCCACGGAGTATGTCACGCTCGGCAAACGATGCTCGTGAAGCCTTTTTTTGAATCCTTTATGGATATTACATTTTGTTGTCTGATTGATCCACGTAATGCATCAGAAATCAACAAAATAAGCAACCTAAATTTATGTATATGAGCCTTTTGACTCCTGAAGGAACCAAAAAGTGTGTCTATATACTTTTATAGGGTCTTTGACATCGGGCAATCATTGTTCGATAAATTAGACCTCGTATTTGAAGTACGTCACCGCCATTGAGTACGTCACATCGAGCAAACCCTGTTCGTTATGTATCCTTTGAATCCTTTATGGATACTACATTTTGTTGTTTAACCAATCCACCGAATGCATCTCAAATCAACTAAATAACCAAACTAGACCTCAAAATCAATCCTTTTGAATTATAATCGAAGCAAAATGTGGATTTATTGATTATAATGGAGTCTTTGAGCTTGTGTATTCTATATTGATAATAGTGGATTAGACACAGCATTGTAAGTACCTCCCCTCCACGGAGTATGTCATATTGAGCGAACAATGCTTGTGAAGTCTCCTTTGAATCCTTTATGGATATTACATTTTGTTTTTTGATTTATCCAAGCAATGCATCCGGAATCAACAAAATTTGCAACCTAGATCTAAGGATTCGAGCCTTTTGATTTCTGATGGAACCAAAATGTGTTTTTATCCACTTTCATAGCGTCTTTGCCATTAGGTAATCATTGTTTGATAAAAATGCATTACACCTAGAGTTTGAAGTAACTCGCTGCCATGGAGTACGTCACATTGAGCGAACCGTGCTCAACATGTATTTTTTTAATCCATTTTGGATATTACATTTTGATGTGTGACTGATCCACTCAATGCATCAATAAACAAACCAAAGGAAAAGATGTACCCTTTTGATTTATAATTGAAGCAAAATGTGGATTTTTCGATCCGAATGGAGTCTTAGGGCTCGTGTTTTCCATGTGGAAAATAGTGGATTAGACACAGCGTTGGACGTACCTCCCTGCCACGAAGTATGTCACATTCGGCAAAAGATGCTCGTAAAGCCTTTTTTTGAATCTTTTATGGATATTACATTTTGTTGTCTGATTGATCCACCCAATGCATCAGAAATCAACAAAATAACCAATCTAAATCTAAGGATTCGAGCCTTTTGACTCCTGATGGAACCAAAAAGTGTGTTTATCTACTTTAATAGGGTCTTTGACATCGTGTAATCATTGTTCGATAAAAACTACATTAGACCTACTATTTGAAGTATGTCACCGCCGTGGAGTACGTCACATCGAGCGAACCCTGCTCGTTATGTATCCTCTGAATCCTTTATGGATATTAGATTTTGTTGTTTGACCAATGCACCAAATGCATCCCAAATCAACTAAATAACCAAACCAGACCTCAAAATCAATCCTTTTGAATTATAATCGAAGCATAATGTGGATTTATTGATTATAATGGAGTCTTTGAGCTCGTGTATTCTATATTGATAATAGTGGATTAGACACAACATTGTAAGTACCTCCCCTCCACGGAGTATGTCACATTGAGCGAACAATGCTCGTGAAGTCTCCTTTGAATCCTTTATGGATATTACATTTTGTTTTTTGATTTATCCAACCATTGCATCCGAAATCAACAAAATTGGCAACCTAGATCTAAGGATTCGAGCCTTTCGATTTCTGATGGAACCAAAATGTGTTTTTATCCACTTTAATAGGGTCTTTGCCGTTAGGTAATCATTGTTTGATAAAAGTGCATTAGACCTAGAGTTTGAAGTAACTCGCCGCCATGGAGTACGTCACAATAAGCGAACCGTGCCCATCATGTATCCTTTGAATCCATTATGGATATTACATTTTGTAGTGTGACTAATCCACTCAATGCATCAATAAACAAACCAAAGCAAAGGATGTACCCTTTTGATTTATAATTGAAGCAAAATGTGGATTTGTCGATATGAATGGAGTCTTAGGGCTCGTGTTTTCCATGTTGAAAATAGTGGATTAGACACAGCGTTGGACGTGCCTCCCTGCCACGAAGTATGTCACATTCGGAAAAAGATGCTCGTAAAGCCTTTTTTTGAATCCTTTATGGATATTACATTTTGTTGTCTGATTAATCCACCCAATGCATCAGAAATCAACAAAATAAGCAACCTAAATTTATGGATACGACCCTTTTGACTCCTGATGGAACGAAAAAGTGTGTTTATCTACTTTAATAGGGTCTTCGACATCGGGTAATCATTGTTCGATAAAAACTCCACTAGACCTACTATTTGAAGTATGTCACCGCCGTGGAGTACGTCCCATCGAGCGAACCCTGCTCGTTATGTATCCTTTGAATCCTTTATGGATACTAGATTTTGTTGTTTGACCAATCCACTAAATGCATCCCAAATCAACTAAATAAGCAAACCAAACTTCAAAATCAACCCTTTCGATTTATAACTGAAGCAAAATGTGGATTTATCGATTATAATGGAGTCTTTGAACTCGTGTATTCTATATTGATAGTAGTGGATTAGACACAGCATTGTAAGTACCTCCCCACTACGGAGTATGTCACATTGAGCGAACAATGCTAGTGAATTCTCCTTTGAATCCTTTACAGTTATTACATGTTATTGTTTGATTTATCCAACCAATGCATCCGGAATCAACAAAATTAGCAACCTAGATCTAAGGATTCGAGTCTTTTGATTTCTGGTGGAACCAAAATGTGTTTTTATCCACCTTAATAAGGCCTTTACCGTTAGGTAATCATTGTTTGATAAAAGTGCATTAGACCTAGAGTTTGAAGTAACTCGTAGCCGTGGAGTACGTCACATTGAGCAAACTGTGCTCATCATGTATCCTTTGAATCCATTATGGATATTACATTTTGTTGTGTGACTAATCCACTCAATGCATCAATAAACAAATCAACGCAAAAGATGTACCCTTTTGATTTATAATTGAAGCAAAGTGTGGATTTTTCGATCTGAATGGACTCTTGGGGCTCGTGTATTCTATATTGATAATAGTGGATTAGACAAAGCGTTGGAAGTACCTCCCTGCCACGAACTATGTCACATTCAGCAAATGATGCTCGTGAAGCCTTTTTTTGAATCCTTTATGGATATTACATTTTGTTGTCTAATTGATCCACGCAATGCATCAGAAATCAACAAAATAACCAACCTAAATCTTAGGATTCAAGCCTTTTGACTCCTGATGGAACCAAAAAGAGTGTCTATCTACTTTAATAAAGTCTTTGACATCGGGCAATCATTGTTCGATAAAAACTCCATTAGACCTCGTATTTGAAGTACGTCACCGCCATGGAGTACGTCACATCGAGCGAACCCTGCTCGTTATGTATCCTCTGAATCCTTTATGGATATTAGTTTTTGTTGTTTGACCAATCTACCAAATGCATCCCAAATCAACTAAATAACCAAACCAAACCTCAAAATCAATTCCTTTGAATTATAATTGAAGCAAAATGTGGATTTATCGATTACAATGGAGTCTTTGAGCTCGTGTATTCTATATTGATAATAGTGGATTAGACACAGCATTGTAAGTACCTCCCCTCCACAGAGTATGTCACATTGAGCGAACAATGCTCGTGAAGTCTCCCTTGAATACTTTATGGATATTAAATTTCGTTGTCTGATTTGTCCAACAAATGCAGCCGGAATCAACAAAATTAACAACCAAGATCTAAAGATTCGAGCGTTTTGATTTCTGATGGAACGAAAATGTGTTTTTATCCACTTTAATAGGGTCTCTGTTGGTGGGTAATCACTGCTTGACAAAAGTGCATTAGACCTAGAGTTTGAAGTAACTCGCTGCCGTAGAGTACGTCACATTGAGCAAACTGTGCTCATCATGTATCCTTTGAATCCATTATGGATATTACATTTTGTTGTGTGACTAATCCACTCAATGCATCAATAAACAAATCAACGCAAAAGATGTACCCTTTTGATTTATAATTGAAGCAAAGTGTGGATTTTTCGATCTGAATGGACTCTTGGGGCTCGTGTATTCCATATTGATAATAGTGGATTAGACAAAGCGTTGGAAGTACCTCCCTGCCACGAACTATGTCACATTCAGCAAATGATGCTCGTGAAGCCTTTTTTTGAATCCTTTATGGATATTATATTTTGTTGTCTGATTGATCCACGCAATGCATCAGAAATCAACAAAATAACCAACCTAAATCTTAGGATTCAAGCCTTTTGACTCCTGATGGAACCAAAAAGAGTGTCTATCTACTTTAATAAAGTCTTTGACATCGGGCAATCATTGTTCGATAAAAACTCCATTAGACCTCGTATTTGAAGTACGTCACCGCCATGGAGTACGTCACATCGAGCGAACCCTGCTCGTTATGTATCCTCTGAATCCTTTATGGATATTAGTTTTTGTTGTTTGACCAATCTACCAAATGCATCCCAAATCAACTAAATAATCAAACCAGACCTCAAAATCAATTCCTTTGAATTATAATTGAAGCAAAATGTGGATTTATCGATTACAATGGAGTCTTTGAGCTCGTGTATTCTATATTGATAATAGTGGATTAGACACAGCATTGTAAGTACCTCCCCTCCACAGAGTATGTCACATTGAGCGAACAATGCTCGTGAAGTCTCCCTTGAATACTTTATGGATATTACATTTCGTTGTCTGATTTGTCCAACAAATGCAAGTGAATCAACAAAATTAACAACCAAGATCTAAAGATTCGAGCGTTTTGATTTCTGATGGAACGAAAATGTGTTTTTATCCACTTTAATAGGGTCTCTGTTGGTGGGTAATCACTGCTTGAAAAAAGTGCATTAGACCTAGAGTTTGAAGTAACTCGCTGCCGTAGAGTACGTCACATTGAGCGAACCGTGCTCATCATGTATCCTTTGAATCCATTGTGGATATTACATTTTGTTGTGTGACTAATCCACTAAATGCATCATTAAACAAACCATAGCAAAAGATATCCCTTTTGATTTATAATTGAAGCAAAATGTGGATTTATCGATCCGAATGGGATCTTAGGGCTCGTGCATTCCATATTGATAATAGTTGATTAGACACAGCGTTGCAAGTACCTCCCTGCCACGGAGTATGTCACATTCGGCAAGCAATGCTCCTGAAGCCCTTTTTTGAATCCTTTATGCATATAATAATTCGTTGTTTCATTGATCCACCCAATGTAACAGAAATCAACAAAATAACCAACCTAAATTTAAGGATTCGAGCCTTTTAACTCCTGATGGAACCAAAAAGTGTGTTTATCTACTTTAATAGGGTCGTTGACATCGGGTAATCATTGTTCGATAAAAACTCCATTAGACCTTCTATTTGAAGTATGTCACCGCCGTGGAGTACGTCACGTCAAGCAAACATGCTCGATATGTATCCTTTGAATCTTTTATGGATATTAGATTTTGTTGTTTGACCAATCCAACAAATGCATCCCAAATCAACTAAATAACCAAGCCAGACCTAAAAATCAGCCCTTTTGATTTATAATTGAAGCAAAATGTGGATTTATTGATTATAATGGAGTCTTTCAGCTCGTGTATTCTATGTTGATCATAGTGGATTAGACACGGCATTGTAAGTACCTGTCTTGCACAGTGTATGTCACATTGAGTGAACAATGCTCGTCAAGTCTCCTTTGAATCCTTTACGGATATTACATTTTATTGTTTGATTTATCCAACCAATGCATCCGGAATCAACAAAATTAGCAACCTAGATCTAAGGATTCGAGCCTTTTGATTTCTGGTGGAACCAAAATGTGTTTTCATCCACTTTAATGGGGTCTTTGCCGTTAGGTAATCATTGTTTGATAAAAGTGCACTAGACCTAGAGTGCCAAGTAACTCGCCGCCGTGGAGTACGTCACTATAAAGACTCGTATTTGGGTAGTTTTGAGAGATAGTCATTCTATGGGAATGTAACTATCTGGACGGTAGTATAGTTGTCGATGTGAGCATTTTGACTGTACTTGGGCCCGATTTCGAGTCGGGGCCCCGTTTGACTTGATTGTTGACTTTTTGGGGTTTATTGGTTGACTTTGCGTTTGGGCGGTCATTTGGGTGTAATAATATCTGTTTAGTGTTGTGCTCCTCATTTTGAGCGTTTTGACTGTAGTTTGACTCAATTTGGAGTTCGGGGCCTTAGAGGTCAATTTTTGTGTTGGGATGTCAATTATTAACTGGGCCAATGGTTGACTAGGTCAGTTGACTGGCAGAAATATAAATAGCAGAAAAAAAAGGAAGAAGCTTTCACTTTATGTTTCACGTTTGTGCGTTGAGAGAGAGAGCTTGAGAGAGCTTAGAGGCTTTGGCGATTTGGGGCGATTTGGGTTCATGGAGCTCGAAGATTCACTTCAAGTAGGTGTCCTTGAACATCTTATCTCTCTCTTGTTTTGGATTTGCACGAATTAATCATGATTTATGAAATTGAGCATGAACCCTAGAATTTGGGGAAAACCAATTTTGGGTTAGATCTGATGGTTTAGCATAAGATTTGTGGTTAAGAACTGTTTTATATCATTGTGGATATATGTTTCTGTGATTTTGGGGTTGATTAATTGTGTTTTTCATGAGGGTTGATAAGTCAACCATGAAATTCTGGGTTTAGATCTAGAGTTCTGGAATTTTATGTGTTTCTGTTGTTTCTACGTGATTTAGAGGCGTTCTGGACGCAATTTAAGGTAAATATCGCAGTTTGTTGCATAGAATGCGTGTTTGTGCGTGTCTGGGGGTTGCTGGGTTGATTCCAGACGAAGAACAAGCAAAAACGACGATGAACAGTACCCTGGACGCGTTACTGGGTCGAACTGGCAAAAATCCGAAGTTCTGGGTCGAAGGGTCGAAGATCCAGGATCGTAGGGTCGTAGTTCATAGCTTGAAGGTTCGTAGTTCGTAGCCTCGTAGCCTCGTAGTTCGAAGTTCGTAGACTCGTAGTTCGTAGACTCGTAGTTCGTAGTCGAAGGGTCGAAGTTCGTAGCCTCGTAGGTCGAAGGTCGTAGCCTTGCTTCGAGTCTTCGAGGCGCGCTGCAGCTCTGCATTCCGCAGCTACGAGTCGCAGGTTCTGAGCTACGAGTCGCAGCTCTCCGGTGTAAGCCGGACACTGTATGAAGATCGGACTGGACCTATTTACATTGCAAGCTATACCCATCTACACATTTAAGTATTAAGTTACAATGTAAATAACGAAATACCCCCCACTTGGATTCAAAGAAAAATACTAGAAAAATTAATTCCTACTATTTCAAAATGTGAAAATTGGGATTTAGTGTAAAATCTCGGAAAAACCCAAAAGGTCGTAGTGGTGAATTTTTGGAAAGTGGGGTTAGACATATCAGAAAAATCCCCAAAAATCAGATTATCTTAGTTATGATATGGGAACCCAATGTAAGGACCCGTACCTTGAGTTAGTCACAGTTTTGCCTTCTGAGTAGAGTTTTTCTAGATTTTGACCTAGTGAATGGACTCCAATGAATTCATGTGCAAAAGGAAAGATGCTTAGAACGATGTCCTCTATCTACCACAGAAGTTTCAGGCCAAACGGACGTGTATGTGAGGTGCACGTGAAATGGGTCCAATTCACGTGCAAGTGTGGTTGTCTTCTACATGATGCAAAGAGGCTAGGGGTGAAGTTTGAGCGCATTTGGAGTGCATTTGGGGTTGCACGTGAATTGGGGAATTCACGTGCAAATTGGCGTGCAAGCATATTTTTGCATAGTTCCCTTGGTTTTGTCATTCTAATCATCTTTTCCCAAAGGACCATGTTGGAATTGTGACTATTTTGGTGTGTATGGGTGTGGGAAGGTCATAGCTTGTTCCATCAAAACTACGTCGTTTTGATGCTGGGATTCACTTAATCAAAACTACGTCGTTTTGATGTTGTGTTGTTTATATAAGGAGGAGAAGCCCCTCTGTTTTAGGGTTAGGGTTTGTTGCTCCACCAGCCATCGCAGAGAGAGAGAGAGAGAGAGAGAGAGAGAGGGAAGGAGAGCTTCTGGTGGCTGCCGGAGCGTCTTGCGTGGTGGTCGGAGTCTTGCGTGGAAGTGGGAGCAGGAGAACATACAAGGTAGGGGTTCTGTTCTTCCTAAATCCTCCTCCGCCCTAGGGTTCTAGGCAAGGACATGGAGTTTAACCCTTATATATATATATGTGTAATCCATATAGGTGTGATCTCCTATATGGATGTTGGCCTTCAATGGCAGTTTTTGGTGTATTCTGGTGTTGGATGGTGTGCATATTAAGTGTTCGATAAAATGCCTGTGTGGATGTCTGTGTGAATATGCCTTGTATGTGTTTGATTTTATGCCTGATGGGCTGTGCGAACTAAGTGTTTGGTATTATGCCTGTGAAAGTGTGTATGCTACGTGTTTGGTTTAATGCCTGTGTGACCTTGTATGCTGTGCTTGTGGAACCCGGTGGTGTGGAAGCCTGGGATCGGAACTGATAACTGTGTGGCTAAGCCTGTATGGCTGTGGATATGTTAGCCCGTGTGGCTAAGCCTGAGTGGCTGTGGATATATTAGCCCGTGTGGCTAAGCCGGTATGGCTGTGGATATGTTAGCCCGTGTGGCTAAGCCTGAGTGGCTGTGGATATGTTAGCTTATATGGCTAAGCCTGTATGGCTGTGGATAGGTGGGTGCCATTTGAATGTGGTATACAACTTGTTTACATTCTATTGTCACTACACTGCACCTGTGCACACTCATGTAGACGCTAGGAGCATGGGATGGGTTGGGGAGACATGATCCCTACTGAGTTGTGGTTGCTCACCCCTCCCTCTATGTTGTGTTTTCTTTCAGGAACATACAGGTGTTAGGAGGGACCCCAAGGTGGAAGACCTTATTTACTTTACTGTTTACCATTTGTTATTGTTATGAGAATTGATGTAACCCTAGTGGGGATGGATTGAAAAGAGGATTGTTGTAATAAAGACTATTTTGGATTGTGGATTGCTTTATTGAACTTTACTGTCTTGAATGTGTTGTGGATGTTTAAAATGTTATGTTCAGGGTTTGCACCCTAACCCCTTTGCCCTCCGTGTGGGTACAAGGGGAGTCACGTACCGGTTTCCTCGGGTTGGAAATCCGGGGCGTGACAATATGGTATCAGAGCATGGTCTAGTTGGCCTAGGGTAGTGGGCGGACCTGGTTATCCTAAGTCCTTTGGAGGAGCCTGGAGGGACATGCCTGATCAACATGGTCCTCTTTGAGCCTCCAAGGTGTACTTAGGGTAGCCCAGTCTTGTGGTAGGATTTGCATGCATTGGCATTAGGGCACTAGTTGCATTCGCTGTGAATGTGTGCTGAGCTGTGGATAAGATCATATGATTACGTGAAATGTGCAACTCTGATTTGTGTGGCAATGTGTACTGAACTGTGCAATGTGATTGATACGATGTATGTGTGCAATGTCATGTGATAGTGGAATTGATCAGTGGGGTAGAGGTAGTGACGCGATAGATTATAAAATTGTTTTGACGTTGTGCTTCTTACTTCGTGTAGTAAGAATGCCACCGAGGAGAGTGACACATGCGTCCGGGGCAGTGGCTGATGAGTCATTTGCCCATGAAGGTCCGGGTGCGGGACCGTCCGTTGGAGGGCATGCGTTGTTGCTAGCACAGCTACGAGAAGGCATCCGGCTGGAGGTACAAGAGCTACGGGAGGGACTCCGGCAGGACGTTCGGGAGGAGGTGCGCCGTGAGATGGCAAGACAAGAGGGTGGTGCCACCACCACCACCACCAGTAGGAGAGCTGCCTCGCGAGCATGAGAGTTCGCTGGGTGGTGTACCGACTCGTGCAGAGGATGACGTGGTGACACGGTTCCGAAAGGAACAACCTCCGCGATTCAAGGGGGAAGGTGAACCCGTGGTAGCTGAACAATGGTTGAGGTAGATAGAGCATGTGTTCTCCTTTCTCCTGCCCCGGGAAGAGGATAAGGTGCGACTGGCAATTCGGCAGCTGGAGGGGGATGCTTTGGAGTGGTGGACGAATGTCGCGGGGAGCCGTGCGGTGCAACTCATGCTTTGGGAGGAGTTCTTGCAACTCTTCCATGAGGAGTTCTTCCCGGAATCAGTGAGATGGCAGAAGAGGGAAGAATTCGGCAGCTTGAAGCATGGATCCAGGACGGTACCTGAGTATGAGCGGGAGTTCCGGAGCTTGAGTAGGTTTGCTCCTGAGACTGTGGCAAGGGAGGACCTGAAGGCCCACAAGTTCACCTTGGGTCTCGGGGCCAGCCCTTAGGCAAGAGGGTGGCAATTCTACGCTTGAGGACCTATGCCGAGGTTGTGGAGACGGCCCGTATAGCTGAGAGGGAGCTGGATGATGGGAGGCAGACCCATCAGGGTCGCCCGTTGCAGGGTGGGTTGGAGCGTGATTCCGGGTCCAAGCGGCCCAAGACCGAGGAAAGGGATAAGCAGTTCCTTTCGCAGCCGGGGACAACCATTAGTGCCCCCCGGGGAGGTCTAGCTTTGGCGGTAGCAGCACGGAAGGTCCAGCAGGAGGACTCCCCGGCGGTTGTCATTGCTTGTGGGGAGCAAGGCCACTTCAAGAGGGAGTGTCCCAAGAAGAACCGGCGATGCAATAGCGTGGACGAGAAGGCCATTTGAGCCGGGTTTGCCGGAGTAGCAACAAGGGAGTTGGAGGCATGGCATCCAGCATGAGGAGTGACGCCGTTTCCGTACACCAGCGGAGAGACCAGCTCGTCGGTGGCAGGCTAGTCGCGCAGATCGAGTCGGACCCGACCCCGGGGGAGGCCGGAGCGGCGACGGATCGAGGGCCGGAGGCAACCTTAGCGGGAAACGTCCAGTGAGTGAGCCGACCAGTGGCACGGGCCAAGGAAGGGTGTTTGCGCTGGAGGCGACGTACCAGGAGGAGGCTGAGCTACCACCCCCACCAGCTGAGGGTGGAGCAGGACCATCGGTGGTTAGAGGTACCCTCTTGATTTCTCGCACGTTAGCTTCTGTTCTTTTTGATACGGGTGCATCGTGTTCCTTCGCTGCCGAGCTTCTTATTGATGGCTTGGGGATAGCTTGTGTGGAGGCCGCGAGGCCCCTAGTTGTGGAGTCTCCGGTGGGAGGCATGATTGAGGTACGGCATGTGTGTCGTAACTGTGTGTTAACCATAGGCGAGGTGGAGCTGAGTTTTGACTTGCATGTGATGCCTTTGCATACTTTTGACCTGATCTTGGGTATGGATTGGCTTATGGCTTTCCAAGCCAAGATAGACTGTTACCAGCGGCGTCTATCCTTCGTGACACCTGCAGGGATCTCTTGCACCCTGCAGGGGGAGTGGGACTGTGAGGCGAGTCGGGCCGGGCCGGTGTTGGACCAGTGGGGTGCCATTACCCACAGGTTGGCAGCCCTGACCTTTGCTGAGGTGGGTAAGGTGGAAAAGAGGGTGTGGCCCGCTGTTATGGGCCAATTTCAGGATGTCTTCCCTGACCAATTGAGGAGTTTACCTCCACAGAGGAGTGTGGAGTTCACCATTGAGTTGGTGCCGGGAACGGGTCCGATTTCCCAAGTAGCGTATCGTATGGGGCCAGCCGAGCTGAGGGAGCTGCAGAGGCAAATCGAGGAGTTGGTGGGCCAAGGGTATATCAGACCGAGTACCTCACTTTGGGTGCTCCGGTGCTCTTTGCTAAGAAGGCTGATGGCACACTTCGTCTCTGCATCGACTATAGGAAGTCGAACCAGTGGATCGTGAAGAATAAGAACCCGTTGCCTCGGATAGATGACCTGTTTGACCGATTGAGTGGGGCCCAGTGGTTTTCCAAGATAGATTTACGGTCGGGGTATCACCAGCTCAGGGTTAGGGAGGAGGACATCCCTAAGACAGCTTTTCGGTGCAGGTATGGGCATTATGAGTGGGTAGTGATGCCTTTCGGGCTCACTAATGCGCCAGCGGTGTTCATGCATTTGATGAACCAAGTCTTTGCCCCATACTTAGACTCGTTCGTGGTGGTGTTTATCGACGATATCTTGGTGTATTCCAAGACTGAGAAGGAGCATGTGGAGCACTTGGCAACAGTGTTGCAAACCTTGAGGGACCAGCAGTTGTTTGCTAAGTTTAGCAAGTGTGAGTTTTGGCTGCAGGAGGTTCACTTTCTTGGCCACGTGGTGTCACTGAGGGAGTTAGGGTGGACCCGGCCAAGATTGAGGCCGTGGCATCGTGGGCGAGGCCAACCAACGTTTTTGAGATCCGTAGCTTTCTTGGCTTGGCGGGGTATTATCGCCGTTTTGTAGAGGGGTTCTCCCGTTTGGCGGCTCCTATGACGGCGTTGACTAGGAAAGGAGTGAAATTTGAGTGGACGGACAAGTGCCAGCGGGCGTTTGAGACTCTCAAAACCCGTTTGACCACTGCACCGGTGTTGAGGTTACCTCGGGAGGACATTCCATATGAGGTATACCCGTGATGCGTCCAGGGGTTGGTTTGGGGTGTGTGCTTATGCAGGAGCACGGTGTGGTGGCTTATGGGTCAAGGCATTTGAAGCCTCATGAGCAGAATTATCCTACTCATGACCTTGAGTTAGCGGCTGTCATCTTCGCCCTGAAGAGTTGGCAGCATTACCTCTTGGGGGAGAAGTTTGTGGTGTTCTCAGATCACAAGAGCCTTCAGTACATCTTTACCCAGAAGGACTTGAATTTGAGGCAGAGGAGATGGGTGGAGTATGTGCAGACCTTTGACTTTACTCTTGCCTATACCCCGGGCAAGGGTAATATTGTGGCTGACGCGTTGAGCAGAAAAGGGAAAGCTGAGGTGGCCGTGAGAGAGTGGAAGCTGATGGAGCAGTTGGCGATGTTGCAGCTACAGCCTGTTGTTCGTGATGGTGGGACAGTCCTGAGTCCTTTGGTGGTTGTGCCTGAGTTGTACCAGCGCGTCCGGGAAGAACAGCTGGGTGACATCGAGTGTGAGGTTCTCCGTGCCCGTATTGAGGCTGGTGAGCTAGTTGAGGACTGCACAGAGGGTCCTGAGCATGAGTTGTCATTTCAGGGGCGGTTGGTAATGACTTCTTCCCTCAGGGATAAGGTGATGAGGGAGTTTCACCAGTCTAGAGTTGCTGTGCATCCAGGGGGTACGAAGATGTACCATGCGCTTCGGGGACATTTTTGGTGGCCTGGGATGAAACGCGATGTGGCTGCCTTTGTTTCGCGGTGCCTCACTGTCGGCAGGTGAAGGCCGAGCATCAGCGGCCGGCGGGCATGTTACAGCCATTGCCCATTGCGGAGTGGAAGTGGGACCACATAGCGATGGATTTTGTGACTGGTCTTCCACCCACCACAGGGAGGAAAGATATGATTTGGGTGATTGTGGATCGACTCACAAAGTCGGCCCATTTCCTGGCTGTTCGCGAGCGGGACTCCATTGGGACCTTGAGTCACCGTACATGAACGAGATTGCGAGAACTGCATGGAGTACCATCATCGGTTGTCTCCGACCGGGATTCGAGGTTCACTTCCCGTTTTTGGGCAGGTTTGCAGGAGGCTATGGGGACCAAGCTTCACTTGAGTACAGCCTTTCACCCCGAGACCGACGGTCGACAGAGAGGACGAATCGGACTTTGGAGGACATGTTACGGGCCTGTGTGTTAGATTTTGGGGGTTCGTGGGCAACTCACCTTCCTTTGGTGGAGTTTGCCTACAATAACAGTTATCAGGCATCCATTGGGATGGCTACTTTTGAGGCGTTGTATGGGAGGCCGTGTCGATCACCTTTGTGTTGGACCGAGGTGGGGGAGACAGCTCTTTTGGGACCGCAGTTGGTTCAAGAGGCTACCGAGAAGGTTAAGTTGATTCGTCAGCGTTTGTTATCAGCTCAGAGTCGACAGAAATCTTATGCGGATCAGCGGCGGCGACCTTTGGAGTTTTCTGTTGGTGATCATGTGTTTCTTCGCGTTTCTCCACGTCGTGGACATCGACGGTTTGGGCGAGGTTCCAAGCTATCTCTGCGGTTTATTGGTCCTTTTGAGATTCTGGATCGTGTGGGGCCTGTCGCCTACCGCTTGGCGTTACCACCGTGGCTGAGTCGAGTGCACAATGTCTTCCACGTGTCCCAGTTGCGGAAGTATCACCCTGACCCCACCCATGTGATCGATTGGGGGACCTTAGACATTGAGGATGACCTGTCCGTTGTTGAGGCCCCTATCCGTATCCTAGATCGGTGAGAGAAGCTTTTGCGTGGTCGTGCTCTTCCTTTGGTTCGTGTGCTGTGGCAGCACCGTGGCATTGAGGAGGAGACGTGGGAACGTGAGTCTGTGATGCGTGAGCAGCACCGGCACTGTTCGAGGACGAACAATCTTAAGCGTGGGAGGTGGCTGTTGTGTTTTCTTGTATTAGTTGTGTACAATTTGGTGTATTTGTATTGTCTTTTAAAGACATGTGTTCTTATTTGTGATGTGTTTTGAGATGTGTATTCGTGACATGCGGACATGTGTTATATGCATTATTGTGGTTATGGATTATGGTGGTACCTTGTTATGTGCTGTTATGTGTTGTGCGCGGTGTATGACCCGTTTGGGTGTTGTGGCTCGCCGTGTGGCAAATGGGTAGCTTGTGTTTGTTTTCCTCGTATGTCATTTCTTTTCGAGGACGAAAAGTCTTAAGGGGGAGAGGATGTAAGGACCCGTACCTTGAGTTAGTCACAGTTTTGCCTTCTGAGTAGAGTTTTTCTAGATTTTGACCTAGACTCCAATGAATTCACGTGCAATAGGAAAGATGCTTAGAATGATGTCCTCTATCTACCACAGAAGTTTCAGGCCAAACGGACGTGTATGTGAGGTGCACGTGAAATGGGTCCAATTCACGTGCAAGTGTGGTTGTCTTCTACATGATGCAAGGATGCTAGGGGTGAAGTTTGAGCGCATTTGGAGTGCATTTGGGGTTGCACGTGAATTGGGGAATTCACGTGCAAATTGGCGTGCAGGCATATTTTTGCATGGTTCCCTTGGTTTTGTCATTCTAATCATCTTTTCCCAAAGGACCATGTTGGAATTGTGACTATTTTGGTGTGTATGGGTGTGGGAAGGTCATAGCTTGTTCCATCAAAACTACGTCGTTTTGATGCTGGGATTCACTTAATCAAAACTACGTCGTTTTGATGTTGTGTTGTCTATATAAGGAGGAGAAGCCCCTCTGTTTTAGGGTTAGGGTTTGTTGCTCCACCAACCGTCGCAGAGAGAGAGAGAGAGAGAGAGAGAGAGAGAGGGAAGGAGAGCTTCTGGTGGCTGCCGGAGCGTCTTGCGTGGTGGTCGGAGTCTTGCGTGGAAGTGGGAGCAGGAGAACATACAAGGTAGGGGTTCTGTTCTTCCTAAATCCTCCTCTGCCCTAGGGTTCTAGGGCAGATTATGGAGTTTAACCTGTATATATATATATGTAATCCATATAGGTGTGATCTCCTATATGGATGTTGTCGCCTCAATGGCGGTTTTTGGTGTATTCGGTGGGGTGGTGTTCGAAAAATGCCCATCCGGTGAATTTGGATGGTTTGTGCGATACTAAGTGTTTGGTATTATGCCCCGCAAAAAGGGATGCTACGTGTTTGGTTTAATGCTGGGTGCCTTGTAGCTTGTGGACCGGTGCGTGACGGGATATGCCCGTGTGGCTACACTCATTGTGGATGTTACCGGGGCTAAGCCTGAGGTAGGAGCATGGGATGGGTTGATGGGAGACATGATACGTGTGCTACGGCAGTCGTGATATGTTGCTTAAGGCTAGCCGATGCCGTGGAGGGGTGTCATTTAAGGTACAACTTGTTTACCTATTTCCATGCCTACACCCTGCGGCATGGGAGGGTGAGAGACATCTCCGAGCCGTGGTTGCTCACCCCCTCCCTCTATGTTATGTTTTCTTTCAGGAACATACAGGCGTTAGGAGGGACCCCAAGGTGGAAGACCTTATTTACTTTACTGTTTACCATTTGTTATTGTTATGAGAATTGATGTAACCCCAGTGGGGATGGATTGAAAAGAGGATTGTTGTAATAAAGACTATTTTGGATTGTGGATTGCTTTATTGAACTTTACTGTCTTGAATGTGTTGTGGATGTTTAAAATGTTATGTTCAGGGTTTGCACCCTAACCCCTTTGCCCTCCGTGTGGGTACAAGGGGAGTCACGTACCGGTTTCCTCGGGTTGGAAATCCAGGGCGTGACACCCAATGCCGGGACTTTTGATTTCAAGAAAATAGCTGTTATGGGTACTTCCTTTATAAATCAAGGATTGAGGATTTACTTGTGAAGACTGGCTACAGTTCCAAAGGAAAAGTTGAGAATGATTTGCCATACTCATGTTAGTATATTGGTGTGAGGTATTGGGGCATGGACTCTGTGACTTGTTTGGGTTCTCACTGTGATGCACCGATGGTGCTATGTGGTTGACGTGGTAGGCATATGTACCGATGGCAGGCCTGTGTGGCGACTGTGGCCCGGCATATTGCGCTGTGGACAGGCTAAGGCCTGAGTTCGTGGAGCTAGGGCTGAGTGCCCTGAGCTGGGATCCCATGGAGGATCGTGGACAAGTTGTCCTGTGTGGGCAGGCTGAGTCCTGATGTTTGTTTGCCGGTTGAGTCCTGATGATTGTGCACACTACACGGTGCACGAGTACACTAAGCATATAGTATAGACATATCTGTGTTACATGATGTGGAGTTTTGGGGTCACCTACTGAGCTTGTCGCTCACCCCTACTTGTTGTTTACGCTTTTCAGGTGTGACCTGAGACTAGTGGAGGACTTTCTTCCAGGAGGACACCCACTACTCTGATGTATGATACACTTATATTCTGTAGTGTTTTATGTGATATCCTGGACAGGGGTCTGTGGACAGTTGTATTTGCATACTGTATGATGTGATGTCTGTATGACTGTTTGACTCATTGTATGTATGATGATATATGGGAAAGTACAGGATTACCCTTGATGTATGACTCTACAGGGTTACATATTTGAGACAGCACCCGCGGTGTAGTCTCCATTGGTGCTAGTCGCCAACCCCTTGACCTATCGGGTGCGGGCAAGGGGCTGTCATGTACTCGGTTCCAGGTTCCCTGGAATTCGGGGGCGTGACAAGTTGGTATCAGAGCATGGTCTAGTGGACCTAGGTTAGTGAGGGGTGGTTAATTGATTCCAAGTGACTTGGAGAACTGTAGGGAGGGTGTCTGATCAACGCAGTCCTTACAGGTATTCTAGGTTATGTTGGTGTCAGTTAGATCATCCTAGGAGCATACATAGGGTGCATTGCTAGTGGTATGATTGTGTGCATATTGGGCACTAGATTGTCTTTGTGTGTGATGTGCTTGTATGTGGTGCCAGGATGGCACGTGGCCGTGAGAGCCAGGACTTGATTATGGTGTACCCTTGTCACGCCCCGGATTTCCAACCCGAGGAAACCGGTACGTGACTTCCCTTTTACCCACACGGAGGGCAAAGGGGTAAGGGTACAAATCAAGAATTTAACATTTTAAAACTTTCACAACACATTCAAGAAAAATAAGGTCCGTCAAAGCTGTCCACAAACCAATAACAAAGTCAGTCTTTATTACAAAGTCCTCTTTTTAATCCATCCCCATTGGGGTTACATCAGTTCCCATAAAAATAACATAAACAGTAAAGTAAATAAGGTCTTCCACCTTGGTGTATCCACCTAACGCCTGTAAGTCCCTGGAAAAAAAGCAAACACAGTAGGAGGGGTGAGCAACCACAGCTCAGTAGGGATCATGTCTCCCCAACCCATCCCATGTTCCTAGCATCTACATGCCATGTGTACAAGTGCATTGTTGTGTTACAATAATTTCAACAAACATAATAACAACCACATCAACAATTTACAATCCTCCACTGCCACACAGGCTAACACTTTAACCACAAGTGATTTAACCGCCTCTTCAGGCCAAGTGATTTAACCGCCTCTTCAGGCCAAGTGATTTAACCGCCTCTTCAGGCCAAGTACCACAGTCAAGCACACAACACACATGGTCACTCAAGCATACAACCAAACACTTGGTGAGCACCCGTTCACAAGCGCACAAACCCATTCAGGCCATAGAGCAAACATCCAGCATACTTACATACACTAAACCACAAGTCCAAATACACGGACATATTACCAAACACTTAATGGGCATATACACACATCTAAGTTCACACAGGCATTTCATCAAACATGTAGCAGGCATGTCGTACAGGCATTTTATCAAACACTTTTCATGCATCACACAGACACTAGAAACACCAAAATCGCCATTGAAGGCCAACATTCATATAGGAGGTCACACCTATATGAAGTTACATATAAATAATATAATATTCTGCCCTAGGACCCTAGGACAGAGGAGGATTTAGGAAGAGCAAAATCCCTACCTTACAACAGATCTTCCTTGCTCCCGCGCTAAACGTCGTCCTCTCCACGCAAGATGCTCCTGCAGCAACCAGCAACTCCCCTTCCTTCTCTCTCTCTAGCTCTCTCTCTCTCTACGACGGCTGCAGCAGCAGGAGTGAACCCTAAACCTAAAACAGAGAGCTTCTCCTCCTTATATAGACAACACAACATCAAAACGACGTAGTTTTGATCACACAAGTTAGCACCTTTCCGCACCCATATAGGCCAAAATACTCAGAATTTCAACATGGTCCTTTGGAGAAAGTTCCTTAGAATGTCAAAACCAAGGGAACCATGCAAAAATATGCCTGCACGCCAATTTGCACGTGAATTCCCCAATTCACGTGCACCTCCATATGGACTCCAAATGCTCTCAAACTTCACCCCTAGCCTCCTTGCATCATTTAGAAGACAATTACACTTGCACGTGAATTGGACCCATATCACGTGCACCTCACATACATGTCCATTTGGCCTGAAACTTCTGTGGTAGCTAGAGGACACCATTCTAAGCATCTTTCCTTTTGCACGTGAATTCATTGGAGTCCATTTACTAGGTCAAAATCTAGAAAAACTCTACTCAGGAGGCAAAACTGACTAACTCAAGGTACGGGTCCTTACATCCTCTCCCCCTTAAGACTTTTCGTCCTCGAAAAGAAATGACATAAGAGGGAAAACAAACACAAGCTACCCATTTTCCACGCGGCGAGCCACAACACCCAAATGGGTCATACACCACACACAGCACATAACAGTACCACCATAATCCATAACCACAATAATGCACATAACACATGTCCGCATGGCACGAATACACATCGCAAAGCACATCACAATTAAGCACATGTCTTTAAAAGACAATACAAATACATCAAATCGTACACAACTAATACAAAACACATCACACCCTTGGCCAACAGCCACCTCCCACGCTTAAGATTGTTCGTCCTCGAACAAGTCTGGGTACTGCTCACGCATCACGGACTCACGTTCCCATGTCTCCTCCTCAATGCCACGGTGCTGCCACAAAGACGCGAACCAAAGGAATAGCACGACCACGCAAAAGCTTCTCTTGCCGATCTAGGATACGGATAGGGGCCTCAATGACGGACATGTCATCCTCAATGTCCAACGTCCCCCAATCAATCACATGAGTGGGGTCAGGGTGATACTTCCGTAACTGGGACACGTGAAACACGTTGTGCACTCGACTCAGCCCGCGGTGGTAACGCTTAACCGGTAGCCACAGGCCTACACGATCCGGAATCTCAAAAGGACCAATAAACCGCGGAGATAGCTTGGAACCCCGCCCAAACCGTCGATGTCCACGACGTGGGAGAGACACGAAGGAACACATGATCACCAACAGAAAACTCCAAAGGTCGCCGTCGCTGATCCGCATAAGATTTCTGCCGACTCTGAGCTGACAACAAACGCTGACGAATCAACTTGACCTTCTCAGTAGCCTCTTGAACCAACTGCGGCCCCAAGAGAGCTGTCTCCCCCACCTCGGTCCAACACAAAGGTGATCGACACGGCCGTCCGTACAACGCCTCAAAAGGAGCCATCCCAATGGATGCTCGATAATCGTTGTTGTAGGCAAACTCCACCAAAGGGAGGTGAGTTGCCCACGAACCCCCAAAATCTAGCACACAAGCCCTCAACATGTCCTCCATGGTCCGATTCGTCCGCTCGGTCGACCGTCGGTCTCAGGGTGAAAGGGCTGTACTCAGGTGAAGCTTGGTCCTCATAGCCTCCTGCAAACCTGCCCAGAAACGGGAAGTGAACCTCGAATCCCGGTCTGAGACAACCGATGAGGGTACGCCATGTAGTCTCACAATCTCGTTCATGTACAGCTGACTCAAGGTCCCAATAGAGTCCTGCTCGCGAATAGCCAGGAAATGGGCCGACTTTGTGAGTCGATCCACAATCACCCAAATCATATCCTTCCTCCCAGTGGTGGGTGGAAGACCAGTCACAAAATCCATCGCGATATGGTCCCACTTCCACTCTGCTATGGGCAAGGGCTGTAACATGCCCGCCGGCCGCTGATGCTCAGCCTTCACCTGCTGACACGTGAGGCACCGCGAAACAAAGGCAGCTACATCGCGTTTCATCCCAGGCCACCAAAAATGCCCCCGAAGCGCATGGTACATCTTCGTACCCCCTGGATGCACAGCAACTCTAGATTGGTGAAACTCCCTCATCACCTCATCCCTGAGGGAAGAAGCTACTACCAACCGCCCCTGAAACAACAACTCATGCTCAGGACCCTCTGTCCAGTCCCCAGATAGCTCACCAGCCCCAATACGGGCACGGAGAACCTCGCACTCAATGTCACCCAGCTGTCCCTCCCGGACGCGCTGGTACAACTCAGGCACAACCACCAAAGGACTCAGGACTGTCCCACCATCACGAACAACAGGCTGCAGCTGCAACGTCGCCAATCGCTCCATCGCCTTCCACTCTCTCACGGCCACCTCAGCTTTCCCTTTTTCGCTCAAAGCATCGCCACAACATTACCCTTGCCCAGGGTATAGGCAAGAGTAAAATCAAAGGTCTGTAGATACTCCACCCATCTCCGTTGCCTCAAATTCAAGTCCTTCGAGTAAAGATGTACTCGAAGGCTCTTGTGATCTGGAGAACACCACAAACTTTTCCCCCAAGAGGTAGTGCTGCCAACTCTTCAGGGCAAAGATAACGACCGCTAACTCAAGGTCATGAGTAGGATAATTCTGCTCATGAGGCTTCAAATGCCTTGACCCATAAGCTACCACACCGTGCTCCTGCATAAGCACACACCCCAAACCAACCCTGGACGCATCACAAGATATACCTCATACGGAATATCCTCCCTAGGCAACCTCAACACAGGTGCAGTGGTCAAACGGGTTTTGAGAGTCTCGAACGCCTGCTGGCACTTGTCCGTCCACTCAAATTTCACTCCTTTCCTAGTCAACGCCGTCATAGGAGCCGCCAAACGGGAGAACCCCTCTACAAAACGACGATAGTACCCCGCCAAACCAAGAAAACTACGGATCTCAAAAACGTTGGTTGGCCTCGCCCACGATGCCACGGCCTCAATCTTGGTCGGGTCCACCCCGACTCCCCTCACTGACACCACATGGCCAAGAAAGTGAACCTCCTGCAGCCAAAACTCACACTTGCTAAACTTAGCAAACATGCCTGTCCCTCAAGGTTTGCAACACTGTTGCCAAGTGCTCCACATGCTCCTTCTCGGTCTTGGAATACACCAAGATATCATCGATAAACACCACCACGAACGAGTCTAAGTATGGGGCAAAGATTTGGTTCATCAAATGCATGAACACTGCTGGCGCATTAGTGAGCCCGAAAGGCATCACTACCCACTCATAATGCCCATACCTGCACTGGAAAGCCGTCTTAGGGATGTCCTCCTCCCTAACCCCGAACTGGTGATACCCCGACCGTAAATCTATTTTGGAAAACCACTGGGCCCCACTCAATTGGTCAAACAGGTCATCTATCCGAGGCAACGGGTACTTGTTCTTCACAATCACCGAATTCAGTCCCTTCCTATAGTCGATGCAGAGACGAAGCGTGCCATCACCCTTCTTAGCAAAGAGCACCGGGGCACCCCAAGGTGAGGTACCCGGTCCGATATACCCTTGGTCCCCCAACTCCTCGATTTGCCTCTGCGGCTCCTCGCTCGGCTGGTCCCATACGATACGCTACTTGGGAAATCGGACCCGTCCCCGCACCAACTCAATGGTGAACTCCACACTCCTCTTAGGTGGCAAACTCCTCAACCGCTCGGGAAAAACATCCTGAAATTGGTCCACAACAACCAGGCCACACCCTCCTTTCCACCTTACCCTCCTCGGCCAAAGGCCGTGGCCGCTAACCCATGGGTAATGGCACCCCACCTGGTCCAACACGGCCCGGCCCGACTCGCCTCACAATCCCACTCCCCCTGCAGGGTGCAAGAGGTCCCCGCAGGTGTCACGAAGGTCACACGCCGCCGATAACAATCTATCCTGGCCTGGAAAGCCATAAGCCAATCCATACCCAAGATCAGGTCAAACGTTCTCAAAGGCATCACATGCAAGTCAAAACTCGGCTCCACCTCGCCTATGGTTAACACACAGTCACGACACACTCGCCGTACCTCAATCATGCCTCCCACCGGAGACTCCACAACTAGGGCCTCGCGGCCTCCACACAAGCTAACCCCAAGCCGTCTATTACAAGCTCAAGAACAAACGAACATGATGCACCCGTATCGAAAAGAACGGGAGCTAATGTACGGGAGATCAAGAGGGTACCTCCTAACCACGATGGTCCTGCTCCACCCTCAGTGGTGGGGGTGGTAGCTCGGCCTCCTCCTGGTATGTCGCCTCCAGCGCAAACACCCTCCCTTGGCCCGTGCCACTGGTCGGCTCACTCACCGGACGCTTCCGCTAAGGTTGCCTCCGACCTCGGTCTCTTGCCGTTCCGGCCTCCCCTGGGGTCGGGTCCGACTAGATCCCGCCTGGCTGGCCCGCCACCGACGAGCTGGTCTCTCGGCTGGTGCACCCAAGCTAGCATCACTCCTCACGCCGGACGCCGCGCCCCCGTTCCCCCGTTGCCACTCCCGCAAACCCGGCGCAAATGACCCTCTCGTCCACGTTGTTGCATCGCCAGTCCTTCTTGGGGCACTCCCCTTTGAAGTGACCCCCGCTCTCCACAAGGATGGCATACTCTCCGGTAGACTCCCATATGGACCACCCCGGTCTTCCGCCGCCAAAGGTGAACCTCCCAGGGTTCGCGATGTCTGCCCCCGACCGTGAAAAGAACCGCTATCCTCTCCTCCGTCTTGAGCCTCTTGGACCCTACATCTCGATCAGGCCCACTCGCAACTGGCGACCACGATGGGCCTCGCCTCCCACCATCCAGCTCTCTCTCGGCTATATGGGCCGTCTCCACGGCCTAAGCATAGGTCCTCAAGCGTAGAATCGCCACCCTCTCCCTAAGGGCTGGCTCCGAGACCCAAGGTAAACTTCTGGGCCTTAGTCCTCCCTTACCACAAGTCTCGGGAGCAAACCTACTCAATCTCCGGAACTCCCGCTCATACTCAGGTACCGTCTTTGATCCTTGCTTCAGGCTGCCAAATTCTTCCCTCTTCTCGCCATCTCACCGATTCGGGAAGAACTCATCTTGGAAGAGTTGCAAGAATTCCTCCCAAAACATGAGTTGACTCGCACGGCTCCCCGCAACACTCGTCCACCACTCCAAAGCGTCCCCCTCCAGCTGCCGAATTGCCAGTCGCACCTTATCCTCCTCCCGGGGCAGGAGAAAGGAGAACACATGCTCAATCTGCCTCAACCACTGCTCAGCTACCATAGGATCTTCCCCCCCCTTAAATCGCGGAGGTTGTTCCTTTCGGAACCGTGTCACCACATCATCCTCTGCACGGGTCGGTACACCACCTAGCGAACTCTCACGCTCACGAGGCAGCTCTCCTACTGGTGGTGGTGGTGGTGGCACCACCTGCTGTGCTGCCATCTCACGGCGCACCTCCTCCCGAACGTCCTGCCGGAGTCCCTCCCGTAGCTCTCGTACCTCCAGCCGGATGCCTTCTTGTAGCTGTGCCAGTAACAACGCATGCCCTCCAATGGATGGTCCCGCTCCCGGACCCTCATGGGCAGATGACTCATCAGCCACTACCCCGGACGCACGTGTCACTCTCCTCGGTGGCATTCTTACTACATGAAGTAAGATGCACAACGTCAAAACAAATTTTTTTATAATCTATCGTGTCACTACCTCTACCCCACTGATCAATTTGACCAACACATGACATTACACACAAACATTGCATCAATCACATTTCACAGTTCACAGTCCAGTACACATTGCCAAACAAATCAGAGTTGCACATTTCACTTAATCATGTGATCTTATCCACAGTTTAGCATACATTCACAGCAAATGCAACTAGTGCCCTAATGCCAATGCATGCAAATCCTATCACAAGACTGGACTACCCTAAGTACACCTTGGAGGCTCAAAGAGGACCATGTTGATCAGGCATGTCCCTCCAGGCTCCTCCAAAGGACTCAAGATAACCAAGTCCGCCCACTACCCTAGGCCAACTAGACCATGCTCTGATACCATATTGTCACGCCCGGATTTCCAACCCGAGGAAACCGGTACGTGACTTCCCTTTTACCCACACGGAGGGCAAAGGGGTAAGGGTACAAATCAAGAATTTAACATTTTAAAACTTTCACAACACATTCAAGAAAAATAAGGTCCGTCAAAGCCTGTCCACAAACCAATAACAAAGTCGGGTCTTTATTACAAAGTCCTCTTTTTTAATCCATCCCCATTGGGGTTACATCAGTTCCCATAAAAATAACATAAACAGTAAAGTAAATAAGGTCTTCCACCTTGGTGTATCCACCTAACGCCTGTAAGTCCCTGGAAAAAAAGCAAACACAGTAGGAGGGGTGAGCAACCACAGCTCAGTAGGGATCATGTCTCCCCAACCCATCCCATGTTCCTAGCATCTACATGCCATGTGTACAAGTGCATTGTTGTGTTACAATAATTTCAACAAACATAATAACAACCACATCAACAATTTATAATCCTCCACTGCCACACAGGCTAACACTTTAACCACAAGTGATTTAACCGCCTCTTCAGGCCAAGTGATTTAACCGCCTCTTCAAGCCAAGTGATTTAACCGCCTCTTCGGGCCAAGTACCACAAATCAAGCACACAACACACATGGTCACTCAAGCATACAACCAAACACTTGGTGAGCACCCGTTCACAAGCGCACAAACCCATTCAAGCCATAGAGCAAACATCCAAGATACTTACATACACTAAACCACAAGTCCAGTCACACGGACATATTACCAAACACTTAATGGGCATATACACACGACTAAGTTCACACAGGCATTTCATCAAACATGTAGCGGGCATGTCGTGCGGCATTTTATCAAACACTTTTCATGCATCACACAGACACCGAAACACCAAAATCGCCATTGAAGGCCAACATTCATATAGGAGGTCACACCTATATGAATTTACATATAAATAATATAATATTCCGCCCTAGGACCCTAGGACAGAGGAGGATTTAGGAAGAGCAAAATCCCTACCTTACAACGGATCTTCCTTGCTCCCGCGCTAAACGTCGTCCTCTCCACGCAAGATGCTCCAGAAAGAACTCAAAGAACTCCCCTTCCTTCTCTCTCTTTAGCTCTCTCTCTCTACGACGGCTGCAGCAGCAGGAGTGAACCCTAAACCTAAAACAGAGAGCTTCTCCTCCTTATATAGACAACACAACATCAAAACGACGTAGTTTTGATCACACAAGTTAGCACCTTTCCGCACCCATATAGGCCAAAATACTCAGAATTTCAACATGGTCCTTTGGAGAAAGTTCCTTAGAATGTCAAAACCAAAGGAACCATGCAAAAATATGCCTGCACGCCAATTTGCACGTGAATTCCCCAATTCACGTGCACCTCCATATGGACTCCAAATGCTCTCAAACTTCACCCCTAGCCTCCTTGCATCATTTAGAAGACAATTACACTTGCACGTGAATTGGACCCATATCACGTGCACCTCACATACATGTCCATTTGGCCTGAAACTTCTGTGGTAGATAGAGGACACCATTCTAAGCATCTTTCCTTTTGCACGTGAATTCATTGGAGTCCATTTACTAGGTCAAAATCTAGAAAAACTCTACTCAGGAGGCAAAACTGACTAACTCAAGGTACGGGTCCTTACAACCCTGAGGGGTGACACAATGCTATATGCATGGTTGTGGATCTACGGGTCGTGTGGTGTACCCTGATGGGGGACATGATGCTATATGCATGGTATGGACCTACGGGTCGTGTGGTGAGAACCTACAAGTCGGTTGTGCCTTTGATGGCTGTTTGAGCTATTGATTGTTTGTTGTTTGTTGTTGTGGCTAGTGTGATGGCACCACCGAGGAGAGCTGTCCGAGGCCAAGGCCCGCCAGAGGAGCCCACGATAGAGTCAGGGCACCAGGGGCAATAGAGCCCGCAGCAGAGAACGTCAGCTCCCGTTGTGGGACCTGATTTGGCTCAGGTGTTGATTCAGTTACAGGAGGCCATGCAGGGTATGCAGGGCTCAATGAGGGATATGGCTAGAGAGGTGGATGAGCTGAAGAGGCAACAGCAGCCTCAGCAGACCACCATGGCCTCGGCAAGCAAGAGAGGCAGGGTGGTGCAGGATGTGCACCAGCAGGAGGTCGTGATAGAGCCAGCACGACAAGGAGTGGATTGGGCTGCATAGTTTTTGAAACATGCACCCAGGACTTTTGAGGATGGTTCACGGCCTGAGGTAGCCGAGGACTGGATTAGATGCACAGAGGACATCTTTGAGATGATTGGGGTGCCAGATGAGGAGCGAATGTGAGTGGCGATGCACTATTTGTTGGGGATCCCACGCAGGTGGTGGGAATCCACTAGAGCTGTCCATGGCAGTCAGATGAGCTGGAGAGAGTTTGTTGAGCGCTTCTTTGGGGAGTATTTTCCCAGCTCGTTGCAGTATGCTCGACGTAGAGAGTATTATGAGCTTGTGCAGGGTAGCATGACTGTGGAGGAGTATGTGCAAGCCTTCACAGATTTGGGGCAGTTTGCTCTGGAGGCTTGGGAAAAGGAAGGCCGGAAGACGCAGGACTTCATTCAAGGCTTGAGGCCATCTCTGAAAAGACAGATGGAACCAATGCAGTTGACCAGCTACCAAGAAGCGGTTGACAAGGCACTCATTATTGAGCGAGGTCAGGATCAAGCGAAAGCCCAGAGGCCGGGCGGTTCGGCAGGTCTGAGCAAGAAGAGGCAGTGGGGAGAGCAGTGCCACTCAGCCTGAGAGGAGGCAGGTGCAGAGGGTTTCCAGCCAGGTGGTGGGACCCCGTAAGAGTTCAACCAACAGGAGGCCAGGTACCTGTTGGAGTTGTGGTTTGACCGGGCATGTCTCGAGAGACTGCCCAAGGAAAAAGTTGACCTGCTTCCGATGCGGGAAGGTGGGACATGGAGCTAGGGAATTTGTTACCCTCAGCTCGACCAGCAGTGTAGGCCCTCGTCCGAGAGAGCAGGGACAGAGGAGTCGGGCTCCATCTCGAGGTCGGTGCCGCGGTGACAGAGCACGCGAGACGTGACTGCGGTGCAGCGGCCTCGGTGGGAGGCACAGGGTCATGTTGATCGGCGGGGCAAGGCCCCAATGGGCCAGGCTAGTGGTAGTGGACCACGAGGGAGGACTTTTGCCCTCACCACAGAGAGGGCGGAGGTTCCACCGGTGGATGAGGCAGGAGCAGGACCTTCAGTGGTGAGAGGTACCATCATCATTTCTCATACTATTTGTTCAGTTTTGATTGATACTGGTGCTACCCATTCTTTTATTTCATATGCTACGGTGGTTGGATTAGAGTTAGACCAGGAGACAGTGAGTCAGTCTCTGATGGTTGCTTCGCCTTTGGGTGGAATTGTGATACTTGAGAGTATCTGTCGTGCTTGTCAGGTAACACTTGGGGGTGTTAACCTGTTGTGTGATTTGTACGTCATGGAGTTAGATGATTTTGATGTTATCCTGGGTATGGACTGGTTGGTCTCCGTGGAGGCCAAGATTGATTGTTTTCAATGGCGTGTGACATTCCTCACGCCAGAGGGCACGCGGGGTGTCTTTGTGGGTGAGTGGACCGAGGAGGCATGTAGGTTGGGACCTTTAAGGCATGGGTGGGGTGATGTGACACACCAGTTAGCCAGCTTGACGTTGGTTGACAGGAGGAGAGAGGGGAAGGCTGTTTTGCCACCCATTGTATATCAGTTCCCAGACGTGTTTCCCGAGGACTTGGTCAGTTTGCCACCCGTGAGGGACGTAGAGTTTTTGATCGAGTTGTTGCCAGGGACAACACCGATTAGGTTAGCGCCCTACAAGATGGCACCGTCGGAGCTTAGAGAGCTCAAGAGATAGATAGATGACCTATTGGCACGAGGCTTTATCAGGCGGAGTAGCTCACCGTGGGGCACTCCAGTGTTGTTCGCCAAGAAGGCAGATGGTTCACTTCGGCTGTGTATAGACTACCGAAAGAACCAGGTGACTGTGAAGAACAGGTATCCATTGGCGAGGATTGATGACCTGTTCGATCAGTTTCGAGGTGCGAGATGGTTTTCCAAGATAGACTTGAGATCTGGATACCATCAAATGAGGGTTAGGGAGGCAGATATCCCTAAGACTGCGTTCAGTTGTCGCTATGGGCATTAGAGTGGCTTGTGATTCCGTTTGGGCTCACGAATGCTCCAGCAGTGTTTATGGGATTGATGAACCAGGTGTTTGCTCCATATTTAGATATGTTCGTTGTGGTGTTCATCGATGATATTTTGGTCTATTCAGTGACTAAGAGGGAGCATGAGGAGCATTTGCAGGTTGTGTTGCAGACCTTGCGGGAGCATCGGTTGTACGCGAAGTTCACGAAATGTGACTTCTGGTTGCAACAGGTGCACTTCTTGGGGCATGTGGTATCTTCGGAGGGTATCATAGTGGATCCTAAGAAGATTGAGGCAGTCATGTCATGGAAGAGGCCCACGAATGTGTTTGAGATTCGTAGCTTCCTTGGTTTAGCAGGCTACTATCGGAGGTTCGTGGAGGATTTTTCCAGGTTGGCAGCTCCTATGACGAACTTGACCAGGAAGGGAGTTCCTTTCGTTTGGTCTGATGCATGTGAGAGTGCTTTCATGGAGCAGAAGGCACGATTGACCTCAGCACCTATCTTGATTCTTCCACAGGAGGGTGTGCCTTTCGAGGTGTATTGTGATGCTTCCAGGGTGGGACTTGGTTGTGTGTTGATGCAGACTCGGCAGGTGATTGCTTACGGATCTAGGCGATTGAGACCACATGAGCAGAGCTATCCCACGCATGATTTGGAGTTGGCTGCAGTGATCTTTGCACTTAAGAACTGGCGCATTATCTCCTTGGGGAGAAGTTTGTGGTGTATACGGACCACAAGAGCTTGCAATATATCTTCTCTCAGCGAGACCTGAACCTTAGGCAGAGGCGGTGGGTGGAGTACCTGCAGCAGTTTCATTTTGATATGATGTATACCCCTGGGAAGGGTAATATGGTGGCAGATGCTTTGAGTAGGAAGAGCAGGGCCGTGGTGGCCCATTGTGCCATTAAGGAATGGGAGATGATGGGTCAGTTGGCAGTGATGAGGTTGCAGATAGTGACCAACGAGGGGCGAGGGATCCTCAGTGTTGTCGTCGCAGTCCCTAAGTTACAGCGTAGGATCATAGAGGATTAGTTGGGGGACGTTGATTGTGAGCTCATCAGGGACAGGATTCAGACTGGGCAGACATCTTCTGATTGGACTGAGGATGCTGAGCATATATTGAGGTATAGGGGTCGCCTGATAGTTCCCACTTCTCTTCAGGAGGAGGTTCTTCGGGAATTTCACCAGTCGAGGTTAGCTGTACATCCTGGTGGGACCAAGATGTACCATGCCGTGAGGAGGCAGTTTTGGTGGCCAGGCCTGAAGAACGCAGTTGCTGATTTTATGAGGAGGTGTTTGACCTACCAGCAGGTCAAGGCAGAGCACTTGAGATCAGCTGGTGAGTTGCAGTCATTGCCAGTGCCAGAGTGGAAATGGGACCATGTGACCATGGATTTTGTCACTGGACTTCCTCGTTCCAGGGGACACAACACGATATAGGTAGTTGTCGACCGATTGACCAAATCGGCGCATTTTATTCCGATTCGAGAGACAGACCCAGTGAGGACTTTGGGACAGAGGTATATTGATGTTATTGTGCGATTACATGGAGTCCCATTGTCTATTGTATCTGATCGGGATGCAAGGTTCACCTCTCATTTTTGGAGACAGTTATAGCGAGCTTTGGGTACTAGGGTGAACCTTAGTACAACCTTTCATCCGCATGAGGATATGTTGCGTGCCTATGTCCTAGATTTTGGAGGTTGTTGCGAGACTCACCTTCCTTTGGTGGAGTTCTCTTACAACAACAGTTATCAGGCCACGATTGGGATGGCTCCGTATGAGGCGCTGTATGGGCGGCCTTGTAGATCACCCTTGTGTTGGGCACAGACGAGGGAGCTGATTCGACAGCGCATGTTGATAGCACAGAGTAGGCAGAAGTCCTATGCGGACCAGAGGCGTCGACCTTTGCAGTTTGAAGTGGGTGACTGTGTATTTTTGTGGGTTTCACTGCGTCGAGGGCATCGAAGGTTTGGGCGTGGATCCAAACTTTTCCCTCATTTTGTGGGGCCATTTGAGATTGTTGCCACCGTGGGCGCAGTGGCTTACCGATTAGCTTTGCCACCAGAGTTGGCGCGAGTACATGATGTGTTTCATGTGTCTCAGTTGAGGCGGTATCACCTTGATCCTTCTCATGTGTTGGACTATCGCGAGATAGGCTTGGCTGATGATGGTGCCGTTGTTAAGATGCCGGTACAGATTTTGGACAGGCGGGACCAGGTCTTGCGAGGCAAGACGATCCCACTAGTTCGGGTACTATGGCGACACCGAGGCATGGAGGAGCAGACTTGGCAGAAAGAGAGCCAGATGCGGGTTCTTCATCCTGAGCTGTTCGAGGATGGTCAGTCCTAAGGTGGGGAGGATGTAAGGACCTTCCTTGAGGTATGAGTTATATTTTATGCATTTGTTTTGCATATGTTGTTTGAGATGTGGTTTAGCTCATTATTGTTGGATCTTGTGCCCAATGTGGGTTCTGTTTGGCTTGTTGTGCATTGCCTTGCACATGTGTGATCGGTGATCATGTTTTATGTTTTGTTGTTGGGACATTGAGCTTGAATTTTGCTATGTCCTTTGGGCATGTGTTTTATTTTCGAGGACAAAAAGTTCTAAGGTGGGGAGGATGTAAATGTCACGCCCCAATTTCCTTCCACTGGAAAAGGAGTAGTGACTGCCCATGCCCGCACCCGAAGGGACAAGGGGTTGGTGCAAGCACCTTAAAAGGACCTCTAGCACGGGTGCTGTCCCAAACCTCGCATAATCAGGCCAACATGCCAAGGGGCATGCTCCGCTCCCAAACCATGCACACAAACACAAATTGAATAACAACACCTCATTTTATTTCATTTCAAAGGCTAAATGTTTATTACAACCCAATCGGGGAAAACCCCTATAAAGCCATAAATAAAACCAAACCAAAATCCAAACACATAAAACCAAAGTACAACAAGGAAATAATATAAAACTTTCAGCCTCGGGGCCTAGCTCCTCGCCTTCACCTACCGCTGCTAAACCCGCAAAAGAATCGGTTTATAGGAGGGGTGAGCAAACCACGGCTCGGAAGGGATCCGGTCTCCCCGCACCCGTCCCATTGTACAACATGCATGATATGTGTATGCTTGTGCTCGTGTCGTGCCTAAGGCTAAAGCAAAGAAACATCACCCAGTAAACACTCTTTACCCGAACCCGCACCGAGCGCGAGGACACCCCGCCACCACGGCGACATGACATACCACATTCGAGCGAATGTTGCATGGACACCAATGCAACATTTTCCACCCGAGTAGATATGGTCAACCACCTCCTCGGGCGCCTATCTACCCTCAGGAATGGGTGTAGACTTAGCCCACCGTCGTGAGTGCTACACCGAGACTCGAGACCACGTCCTGGCCAAATCTCAAAGGGGTCCAAATTGTGCCTGGCCCAAATCTCGGCTCGGTCTCAAACAGACCAACGAGAACAAAGCATAACATTACATCTCAACATGGCTCGACAGCATTTACACTTTATCTCGAAGGACTAACATGGTCAGATACAAGCCACACACATCAGCCTCACGGGCTTAAAATCAAATACAAATCAAGCACGGTACATACCCGTCGCACTAGTATATCATTAAACACCCATATACCAGTCTCACAGGCATTATATTGAATACATGGCATGCAGGCCTCACAGACATTTCATCAAACACATAAGTGTGCAGGCCTCCTCAGACATTTCATCAAACACATAGTGGGCATAAACAAACCCAAAATCCTCGGGCCAAATTAACATCGGAATCAACAAAACATGCCATCGAGGCCAACATCCATATAGGAGATCACACCTATATGGATTTACATATATATGTAGGTGTATATCCTAAAACAGAGGGGAGTTAGGAAGAACATAAATCCCTACCTCAGGCTCTTGTCCTATCCTCTACGCTAGACACCTTCCAACGACGCGAACCACCACGCAACGACCAGGAGATCCTCTCTCTCTCTCTCTCTCTCTCGGCAAAGTACAAACAAGGAAGAAACACAAGAACCCTAAATTCAAACTCAAGCCCTCCTTATATAGACACTACCCACATCAAAACGACGTAGTTTTGATTAAGTAAACCAGGGATCAAAACGACGTAGTTTTGATCACACAAGCAAGCACCTTTCCACCCATATAGGCCAAAATACTCGGAATTTCAACATGGTCCTTTGGAGAAAGATCATTAGAATGTCAAAACCAAGGGAACCATGCAAAAATATGGGCTGCACGCCAATTTGCACGTGAATTCCCAATTCACGTGCAACTCCAAATGGACTCCAAATGCTCTCAAACTTCACCCCTAGCCTCCTTGCATCATTTTAAGACAATCACACTTGCACGTGAATTGGACCCATATCACGTGCACCTCACATACACGTCCGTTGGCCTGAAACCCCGTGGTAGATAGAGGACATCATTCTAAGCATCTTTCCTTTTTGCACGTGAATTCATTTGAGCCCATTCACTAGGTCAAAATCTAGAAAAACTCTACTCGAAGGCAAACCGCGACTAACGTGACTAACTTAAGGTACGGGTCCTTACATCCTCCCCCCTTAAGACTTTTCGTCCTCGAAAAGAAAAGGTGGAATGAAAGAAAACAATCACAACCAAAGCATAGGCCTCTAACACCCTCTAGCACAAATTAATACACAACAAATCACAAATTATTTCACACATTTATACACTCTACATGGTCATAACTAGTTGGGCAAGTACCGATTATGTTGAAGTTTGATGCTTGCCCTCCTCCTCCTTCGGAGTTGTTCGTCCTCGACCGGATCAAGATAATGAGCACGCATCTCGGTCCTCACGCTCCCAGGTCTCTTCCTCCACCCTCGGTGTTGCCACAACTACCCGAACCAACGGAATAGTCTTACCTCGCACTGCCGCGCTTATCGACAATACGAATGGGTGTCTCGACAAATGACACATCCTCTCCAAGATCCAGGGTACCCCAATCTAGCACGTGGGTGGGATCTGGATGATATTTCCAAGCAATCGGGGATACATGGAAAACATTATGAACTCTGCTCAAACGAGGTGGTAACGCCAACCTATAAGCAAACGGGTCCAACTCTTGCTCAAAATCTCGAACGGTCCAATGTACCGAGGGGACAACTTGGACCCGATCCCAAATCTCTTATGCCCTCTTCGTGGAGAAACACGAAGGAATACGTGGTCTCCCACCAAAAACTCCAACGGTCGGCGTCGGCGATCTGCGTAGACTTCTGTCCGCTCCCGAGCCGTAAGAAGGCGTTGCCGAATCGTTGAACTTTTGCCGTAGCCTCCTGGACCAATTGAGGTCCTAACAAAGTCGCCTCTCCGCCTTCTCGCCCAACATAATGGAGACCGACACGGTCGGCCATACAATGCCTCAAACGGGGCCATCCCAATCGAAGACGAGTAACTGTTATTATAGGCAAACTCCACCGGAGGAAGGTGGGAAGCCCATGATCCTCCAAAATCAAGTACACAAGCCCTCAACAAGTCTTCCAATGTTTGAATGGTCCTCTCGGACCGACCATCGTCTCGGGATGGAATGCGGTACTCAAATTAAGTCGGGTTCCCAATGCCTGTGCGAGCACCTCCCCAAAAACCGGGACGTAAAACCGCGCATCCCTCGTCTCAAACAATAAACAAGGGCACTCCGTGCAAGCGGACAATCTCATCAACATACAAGCGGCTTAACGTGCCGATGAGTCGCTCTCGAATTGCCAGAAATGGGCTGACTTAGTCAAGCGGTCCACTATGACCCAAATCATGTCCTTCCTCCCAAGTGGTAGGAAGCCCCGTCACGAAGTCCATGGTAATATGCTCCCACTTCCACTCGTCTGAGTAAAGGCTGCAATTGACGGCTGGTCGTTGGTGTTCCGCCTTCACTTCGTGGATGTAAGGCACTCGAAACAAACTGCGCTACACTCCGTTTCCGTTCCGGCCACCGAAGCGTACGCGAACCGGCATGATACATCTTAGTTCCTCCCGGATGTACAGCCAACGGGGAATGATGAAACTCCTCAAAGACATCCTCACGCAAAGGGAGGTGGTACTATCAGACGCCCCCCGAAATTTCAGCTCATGCTCAACTCCTTCGTCCCGGTCCTCTGGACAGCTCCCAGCCTCTATCTCGGCCCGGATCACCTCACGTTCACGTCGCCTAACGTCCCTCACGGACACGTCGATACAACTCTGGTATCACAGTGAGAGGACACAGATAGCTCCCTCACTGCCGAAAGTAGGTTGCACCCAAGCTACCGCCAATGCGCCCATCATTTTCCATTCTCTCATGGAAACCTCAGCCTCCCTTTCCTAGCGCGTCGGCTACTAAATTTCCCTTCCCAGCGTCAGGAGGAGTGTGAAGTCAAACATTTGCAGGTACTGACCCACCTCCGTTGGCGCAAATTTGGGTCCCTCTCGGGGTGAAGATATCTTGTAGGCTTTTGTGGGTGGTATATACCACAAACTTCTCTCCAACAGGTAATGTCGCCAAGACTTGGGGCAAAAATAACCGCTGCTAACTCCAGGTCGTGTGTTGGGTAGTTTGCTCATGGGACTTTAATTTGTCGAGCCATATGCTATGACTTGGCGTTCTTGCATCAGAACACACCCCCCAACGCGAGACGCATCACAATACACCTCGAATGGCACTCCCTCCCCGCGGTAGGCCCAACTTACCGGTGCAATAGTCGAGCGAGTCTTCAACTCCTCGAATCTGGCCGGGCACTTGTCCGTCCCCTCGAATTTGGCTCCCTTCCGTGTAAGAGCTGTCATGGGCGCCGCCAACCGAAAAAATCCTTCCACAAAACGCCGGTAATACTGGAGGACCCAAGAAACTCCGGATCTCAAAAAACATTTGTGGGCCCTCTTCCAAGATGCTACGGACTCAATCTTGGTTGGGTCCACTCTAACTCCTTCGGCGGATACTACATGCCCAAGAAAATGCACCTCTCGCATCCAAGTCACACTTGCTAAATTTAAAGCATACAAGTGATGATCTCGTAGTACCTGCACACCACGGCCAAGTGCTCCTCATGCTCGGCTTGGGTTTTGGAGTACACAAGGATGTCGTCAATGAATACCACCACGAAGGAATCCAAGTATGGGGCAAACACCTGATTCATTAGATGCATGAACACAAAGAAATGCGTTCGTGAGCCCCAAAGGCATCACTAGCCACTCATAAGTGTCCGTACCCGCACCCGAACGCCGTCTTGTGGACTGTCTTCGCTCCGACCCTCAATTGGTGATATCCCGAACGAGATCGATTTTTGAGAACCACCGTGCTCCACTCGACTGGTCGAATAAGTCATCAATCCGCGGCAAAGGTACTTGTTCTTTACCGTTATTGATTCAACCTTCCGATAATCAATGCAAAGTCGCAACGAACCATCACCTTCTTGTAAACAAGACCGGTGCACCCCAAGGTGAGGTACTAGGACGGATAAAACCTTTATCTCCCGGTTCCCTTTATCTCGTCTCGAAGCTCCCGCAACTCAGCAGTCCCATCCGGTATGCTACTGTGAGATGGGTCCCACCCCCGGCAATTCAATCGTGAACTCGACACTTCGTGTGGAGGCAACTCCAACAACTCCCCAGGAAAGACATCCTGGAAATTCTCGACTACATCCGGCCACACCCTTTTCTCTAAGTTACCTTCCTCCTCAAAGGTTGGGGTGGCAAGCCCATGGGTAATATTGCCCCATAGCTCCCTCGTCGGTCCAGCTCTCCCGCATCCCTATCCCATTCACCCACTAAGGGTACAGGAAGACTCCGTGGGTGTAAGAACGATACTGTCGCCTATAACAGTCCAATCTTAGCCGAAAGGCCATCAACCATCCATCCCCGGAATCAAACTAAAGGTCCTCATGGGCATTACATACAAATCAAATGAGAGGTCAACTCTCTATCGTAGCGCACACTCTCGACACATTTGGTGGATCAACTCCACTCCTCCCATTGGGGACTCGACCCTCGGAGGTCTATCAGCCTCCACACAATCAAGTCCAAGGCTCTCCACCAAGGACTTAGCAATCGGGAGCACGAAGCTCCGAGATCAAACAATGCAAGAACAACGATGCGGGATATTAAAATAGTACCTCGAACCACCGAAGGTCCAGCTCCACCTTCCTCGGAGGGTGATGGTAATTCCTCCATTTCACCGGTGCTTCGAGGTAAACGCAACACCCTGCCTTGGCCTGCCCCACCACTGGCCTCACTTGCCTTCCTGCTCTCCGCTGTAGTCCATCGGGACGCCCCTCCGATCCTCCTTGTGGTTGCCTCTCCCCGTGGCCCTAGTGTGACCGGAACCAGCCGACCGGCCTGCCACGAATGTGCTCGGCCTAGGGCTGGACCTGAAATTGGGTTCCACCCTGCTCCCTTGTGCTAGCTTCCCGCCTCCCGCTGTTCCCCTTGCCGAAACACACCTTGCTGATGTGTCCCACCTTCCCACAGCTATGACACGTCAAGTGCGCTTGGGGCACTCACGTTGACGTGCCGACAGGCCACAACAGTACACCCGCTTGGGAAGTTCCCAAAGACTACTTCTGTCCTCCAAGGTAACGGGATCTGGGCGGAGCCATTGAGCTTGGCCCCCATCCTTGGGAAAAGTCCCACTCCCGGCTCAACCTTCGCCTCTTGGTATCACCGTGCTTGTCGCGCGCCTCGCCCCATCCGCTCCTGGTGAGCCTGTCTTTCCCTCCTCTAATCCTCTCTCAACAATCTTGGTGTCCACGACTTCAACATAGGTCTTCGGTGCAAGCATCTCCACCCTTTGCTTCAGGGCAGGTTTGAGACCCATGGTAAACTTATGGGCCTTCAAAGTCCTCCCTGATATTGCTTGGAGCAAACCGACTCAGCCCTCGAAATCTCGCTCATACTCGGCTCCGAGCGCGATCCCTGTTCAGCTGCTCGAACTCCTCCGCTTCGCCACCGCACCCACTCTGGAAAGAACTCCCTCATGGAACAACCTGGAGGAACTCGTTTCCAGCCATGGTCTCCATGTCCCGGCTTCCTGAGATGCTAAGCCACCATTCCAAGGCTTCCTCCTCCAACCGCCGGACCGCTAGTCTCACTTTGTCTTCCTCCGGGTCGAAGAAAGGAGAACACATGCTCGATCCGCCGCAGCCTGCTGCCGCTCCTAGAGGTTCAGCTCCTCCTTGAACCTTGGTGGATGTTCCTTCGGAACTGTGTCAACACGTCTCCCTCTTCCCGCCTCACCGGCCCTTCCCGCCTACACGGAGGTTCCTGCCTCACGGGGTGGAGAGGGTGGCACCGCCCGTCGTGCCATCATCTCCCGACGCACCTCGTTTAGGATCTCTCCCCCGAGGTCCTCCTCGCATGCTCTGCACGTTCTCACTTAGGGCCCGACGGGGGCCATGAT